>CAOKZL010000069.1:0-600000 GCA_948472985.1 Iguana delicatissima | reverse complement strand
AAAAAACAAGAAAGAAAGAAAGAAAGAAAGAAAGAAAGAAAGAAAGAAAGAAAGAAAGAAAGGAGGGAGGGAGGGAGGGAGGGAGGGAGGGAGGGAGGGAGGGAGGGAGGGAGGGAGTGTTTTGTCCCAATATGAAATGAAAAAGAACCCATTTGTGAGTAGGAGTAAAATGTTGTCGCTGGTGCCAGGAATTGCTAGAAGATGGGTCCAAGACAGCATAAATGTAGTTGGATACTTTTACCAAAAACAAGAACTACAGCAACAAATGCCAGAGCCTCCAGCCAGCCAGTAATATGTTTTCTCCAGCTGGAAGAACTATGTATCTTGGGAAAGATCTCTTCTATCTGTATACTTGCTGACTAACTGAGAGCCATGTATGACATGGTGAAGCATGTGTATCCTATTAATGCACATTTATGCATTGATTCCTAAATTAATGCATTATAAATTGATGCATTCATGTGCAAAAGGCAAAAAAAGAAGAAGAATGTATGGGTCAGATTAGACATATCTGGTTTGGGTTATCTATTATGCATCTTTAAAAGATATGTCCCAAGGTGCTGCTCTCTGTTTGTTGTATGTGTGTGTATCTGTATCTGCTTATCTGTATCTTTATCATTTTTAAAAAAGTTATTAAAGTTTTGGCTCATAGCCTTTCTTTTGCTGTACCTCTTTCATAAGAGGGGTGTTACTGGAGAACGTCTCTGTGCACATACGACTGAAGTGGAACGGCGTATTTCAGAGTGGTCCCTGCAAGATGTTTGGTGGTGGTCCCCATCATTCTAGAGTGCAGTTTAAATTTCAGTGCATTGGCAGAAGGCTCGGAGGGCTTTTTTCAGACATTGTGGAGAACTCAGCCTCCGCTTGCGGGAACATCCTGTAAGCCCAGAGAGAGCAAAGAGAAGCTTGCAAATGCAGGAGCACATCTCTTTCCATTTAGCGTCATGGGCCACTTATTCTTAAATAAGTGAAACCAGAGGGGAGAGGGAATTCTTGATACCCCATTTTTGACACTCCAGGGCCCACCGATAATAAGAATGGATTCACAATGACAGCATGCAAAATCTCTAATATATATTTGAATCCACCAGGTTTGGTTCCCTTCAGCTAGAGAGAGGCTCAGCTCCTGCAAAAAAAAAAACAGCAACCCTGCTCTCTAAACACCTTACTCATCCAACTGTGATGTATTTGGTGGGTAGCTTTCTCCCTCACTCTCGTCCCTCCCCAACTCTGTCCCTTTGCACTGCCTCCCCCCCGGCTTATAATTTGTCATATAAATGCAAACTTACCCTTGCCTTTCAGATTGAAGAAATGTAACATTTTGCAGCAAAAAAAGAAAAAAAAAGTGCCACCCGTTGAAAATGACACATTTTTTCCCCGGCATTACATTTGATAATTTGGCCGAGATACTGGCGCTAACCTGCCACAATAAGCGAGACACAGACAAAGGTGGGGGAAATGGGCTTGTTTGCAGGAAAAGCACATGGAGGGGTGGGGGTGCATGAAACTTTCACTGTTTGGAAATGGAGGGGGAGAGGGGAGTCGAAGGCGGCCCTGAAATTGCTTTTTTATAATTAAAAAAAAAACGGGAATCTCAGATGTTTTATATCTTGAATATTTACAATAAAACCTTCAAGTGCTTGTCAAGGGGGCAATGTGTCATTAGCCGGAGCTGGTGCGCCTCTTCTCCTCTCGGACATGACAGTGCGGCAGGATAAGAGAAGAGTAATTATAGTTCAGCAGGGCTGCCAGGTGTGATAAATGAGTAATCAGCCCACTGGAGCTCCAGTCCTCAAAGGAGGACTATTACGGCCTTATCAGCTCCAGGCCTGGGTGTACCATGGCCTCAGACTGAGATGCAGACAGAGGCCTGAGCTGCTCATTTCAGCAAACCGCCGCCTGGGAGACCTTTCCTGTCTCTTACATTTGTGGGCTGGCCTCTTTGTGCTACTGCCACAGGGGTGGGGTGGGCAGGGGGAGCCGGGAGGGGGAGGGCGGAGCGGGGACCCTGCATTTCTCCCCGGCTGCCTTTGGCTAATTTTTAATGTCTTTATACTCTAGAGCCTACACAAGTATGTTGGTGTCTTGCACTTGCATGCTATGCAGGAGTTGCAAAGCACAGTATCCCCCACTGGCAAGTTATTTTAGTGGGTTTTTTTTTTCCTTCCCCCATTCCACCCTTTCTCTGGGTTGGTATTGGTCTTCCCTCTCCAGGGTGGGCAGAGGAAAAAGTGGAGATGGTTCCTGTACCTTTATTGATTGTATAGAAGAGGGGATTTCAGCAGTTGCTGTTGTCACTTGATTGCATGGCAAGCAGCACCAAGCAAAATTCTCTCTTCTGCGCAACCATAGAAGGTACAGGAGTCTGATCCAGTTTTCACTTTGGCAGAGCTCCCCTCCCCTCCACTTTTTGTTTATGCCATTTCCACACTACACTGTTACAGTGCTATTATTCTACTTTCAACACCCTATGAAATCCTGAGGTTTGCAGTTTTGACAGGGGCATTTAGAATCCTTATCCAGAGACCTTTTTGGTGGCTTTAGTAAACTACAAACCCCAGAATGCCACAGGACGTTGAGAGTGGAACAAGAGCACTATAACAGTGTAGGGCAGAAATGGCCCTTTTCTTTTTTTAAAAAAAATATTTTAAATTAATATTTTCTTAATTAATTAATTAAAATAAACTATTTAAAATCTAATTTTAATAACGGAAATGAACTCTGAGGTTGGATTGCCAGAGGGACACTGGAGAGGGCTCCTGTAGTTTTAATGTTTGTGTGAAAGAGGGAAATTTGGCATGTTTTGCTTGTCACCTGCTGAAATTCTTCCTCCTGTGTAACCGCTGAGAGTCAACGTTGTATAGCAGTTTGGCCACCGGTCTACAGCCTTAGAGACCAGGGTTCAATTCCCTGCCTGGCCGTGGAAACCCTTTGGGTGACTTTAAGAACATCACACATACTTAGCCCCAGAAAACCCCACAATAGATTCACTTTAGGTCACTATAAGTCAGGAATGACTTGAAGGGACACAAGAGCAACAACAACAACAACAACAACACATACAATCATTCAAGAATAAAATACCTCTCCAGCTTTCACTCTGTTTTTCCTACTGGAAAATTCTCTTTTCCTTTTATCATCACAACAACACTGAGAGGGTTATATGCTGAAAGCACAAAAAATGGCCCAAAGTCATGGATAGGCAGGGATTTAAGCCTGAATATGGTTGCCTCTCTGCCACCACCATCAAAACTGCCCTGAAATTACAGCAGTCTATAGAGGAAAAGAAAAACCCAGTTGCTTGTCATAATACTGACAAGTGTTGTGGATGAATCAGCTGCAAACAACTAGTCTTCTCTGGAAAGAAACTCCAACCCAGAAAGCCAAAGGTTTTCTGTAGCCCTTCATTGGTCATTTTTGATTGCTCCAGATCTTACCACCTACCCCCCTCTGGACCCCAGGAGAAAAGGCAGCAGCACATCCCTATGGAAAGCTAGAACCAAGTGCAGTACCCATTTAACAGCAAAAGGGCAACTTCCCCAGAGACTAACCTCTGAGAAAGATGCTTGATTCCTCTTGTGGTCCAGATCAATAGCAATAGAAGTTACATTTCTATACCGCTTATCAGTGTGACACACTCCCTAAGCGGTTTACAATGTGTTTTTAGCTAATTGCCCCCAACAAGCTGGGTACTCATTTTACTGACCTACAGAAGGATGGAAGGCTAAGTCAACCTGGATCGAACTCACAACATTGTGGCTGCAGTACTGGCATTTAACCACTGCGCCACCAGGGCTTTAGATAGGACAGGAAACCCATGGAAGAGGTGCATCAATAATGGAACTAGTACTGAAGCCACATCTAAATCTTGTTGTTCGTCCTGTAAGTCCTTCATAGACATCTCTCCTCCCTGCTCAGCATTTCCTGAGCTTTGATGGGTATCACAAGATGCTATTTAACCACAAGGCAGGAAGAAGGAATTGTCAAAACAACTCTGAATATTCCTTGCCTAAGAAAATCCTATGAACTCTATGGGGTCAAACTGTAAGTCAGTAAGCTGTTTGAAGGTGCAAGTGCACACGTGTGTGCACGTGGACAAGAGCTAGCAGGAACAAGGAAGTGGTATAATGTTTAGGCTGAGAGACTAGAAGCAAAGAGTTCCTGCTTAGCCCTTAAGTTCAGTGGATGACCTTGGACCAGTAACTGTCAGTGAAGGTAGCCAACCTCACAAAACTGTGAGGGAAAAAAAGGAAAGAGGAATCAGGGATAAACACTACTCCTTCTCCTTCTCCTTCTTCTTATTGGGTAATTCAATGGATTGAGGTGGGCTGTAGTAAGAAATAACACCATACATATACAACCACAAACTTGGTTTTATGAAGCTAAACAAATATATAAAAGTATATAAAGCCAATACATATCAAAACCATCAGTAACTACCTTAAAAGCATAATTTAAAAATAACTTGCCCGGCCTGCCAGAAAAGATTAGTCTTTATTGCTGTTTTAAACTAAAGGCCTTTCCGCGCTACCTAACTATTGCACTGTAATTCCACTTTAACTGCCATGGTTCTGTTCTATGGAATCATGGGTTTTGCAGTTTATGGAGAGATATTTAGCAGTCTCAGCTAGAGAGCTCCAGTACCTCCCGAGACAACAAACCCCAAGATTCCATAGGAGGCAGCCATGGTAGCTAAAGTGGAATCATAGTGCAATAGTTACTTAGTGCAAAAAGGCCCTTAGATAGCATTTTGAACTTACAAATCTTTTCAGGCCGGTCAGTCCACAGTCTGGGGGCAGCCAAAGAAGATGTCCTCTGGGTTACAGTCCAGCCTAGTTTTGTCTGATCAAAATAGAACTCTCCCAGAGGATCTGAGTGCTTGCGGAAGATTATATGGGAGAAAGTGATGGTGACCCAAACCAAATAGGGCTTTAAAGCTAACAACCACACTTTGTACTTTGCCCAGAAACTAACTGGCAGCCAGTGGAGTGATTTTAATATGGGTAACCAAGGCTCGAATCCCCACTGAAACATGGAAACCCACTGGATGCCAAACTTTCTTAGCCTCAAAGGAAGGCAAAGGCACCCCCCCCCACAAATCTTGCCAAGAAACTACCATGATAGGCTTGCCTTAGGCTCAGCAGAGGTCAGAAATGACTTGAAGGCATGCAACAATAATATAGTCACTGCTAGATGTACCAGTAACCAATCTTAATATTGATGTAATATGGTTACTCTTAGATGTACAAGTAATTAATATACACTCTTGAGTCAGCAGTCTTGCCTTATAAGGTTCTTTTGAGGACTGGATACCCTTTTGATTCGGCATAGCCTACTTCACAAGATTATTGTGAAAAGACAGGAGAAAGGGGAGTAAACCTCAACCTCACTGGCTGAAGGTAAGATAAAACTGCAGCTGTGATCCAACATCCTCTCACCATAGTGTAAATAACTGCAGGCAGAGATATGCTGTGCCAGCACTACACAACCTCCTTGTAAAATAGCAGCATTGTACAGCACATGTCGATGAATGGGTACCATTGCACATCGCACAACTCCAATGTGCAATAGGCAACTGCAATGCACAGTGTTGCATGCACCACTCTGCTTCTGCCACTGTCAGCAGAATTGTGCTATGATGAATAATTCACCCCGTATACAGTGTGGCTTGTACATGTGTATGTCACTAATAGGATGCCATCATGTATTTAACACAGTGGGAATGTGCTTACTGTTCTGTCCTTGATCATTCGAGCTTTTTGAAAAACCTCTTCTTCTGTTTCCAGCAAAGTGGCCCTGAAAGAAGAGGTGGACAGGTTTTTCTTGCCTGCAGTTATCCAGACCATAGAACTCTTAGGAATATTACTATAGAATATTTGAAATCACTTGCCAGTTGAGGAGTTTGGGTACACTGCAAATTGCAAGATGCCTCTGAATCACACTATTGGGAAATTGAGTACAGTGCCTTGCGCATTAATGGAAAATTCTTTTAAAAGGACATACGTGTAAAATAGCTCACCTTCTGCGTATCAAACCAACGCAATGTGTGAATGATTCTATCTTCCAAACACTGCAAATATTAAGGTCTCTTTTGCATGCTAAATCATTTTCTTCTGCACCGAAGCATTACCTTGCCTTGATTCAGTTGTTTATTATGACCGGATATAGTTATTCATCAAACTCTAGTAAGCTCTTTGATTAAAATTAATCAAATCCTAATTCATGCAATCAGTTCAACCATTGATTCCCTGCAGTTTCCATTCAGGGCTGCCAACACCAATTTTATAAGGTATTGCATTTGAAAACAGTGCTATAACTCCGAGGTGTTTTTTAAAGTCTTCTTATTCGTCAAAGTACTGGTAATAGAAACAGTTATTATTTCCCCGCACAATCACCACCATTATTACTGAGGATACTGTTCTCTTTATGCATATTTTACCTTTTACCTTTCAGTGTCCTAGATATTTTATCACTTTAAAGATAAGGTGAGCTGCTGCATCTTCTTCATGAGATTGTTTGTGCTTAAAAAAGAAAAAGAAAAAAAAAAGTAAAGGCACTACATTTTCACCAAGGCCCTGGACAATTGTCAGAAAAATTATGACTTTGGCAGCATCGAGCTGCTTATCAGAGGGAATGCAAAACATACAGTCTTGTTAATATCTGTTAGATCAGATTTTCACCTCCTTCAAAAAGGAGTGAGGGGCGCAAAAGGAGCCATTGCTTTGTGAATAGATAACCTTGTAGGCACGAACTCTCAGATTTGGGAGGAAGGGAGCAGGGGGTTCAGAGTGTGTGTGTGTGCGCGCGCCCACATGCAGATGTCTCTGTGAAATAATCTGTGCATAAGTGCAAACAGGTCAGCCTGTAATAGACAGCAGGGGGTGGAATCCAAAAGGGGGAGAAAAAAACGCATTTCATCACAGTTAATGGCAAGGAAAAGAAGGCAGGGAAGGACTTTCTTTGGAGTGGAGCTGTTGCAACAAAAGACCAGGCCCTTGGTATGTCATGCCCCATTTGCTGTTGCACTAGCGCTCTTTTCAAGAGCTGTGAAGCCATTATTGTAATGTGAAAAACTGGAAAGAAATACTCCTCCTGGTCACTGGAAGGGCAAATGAAGAGGTATAGGGTACACTCTTTCTCTCTCTGTTTCTTTTCTGTTTGTTCAAGGCGCTTCATCCATTCCCTGTGGTAAAAATCCTCCGGGATCCGGGAAAGATCACCGTGCCCTTATAAACAACACTTCTTGGCACTGTTTACCTTCTTTGGTGACTTTGCTGCCTGTGAAGGAGGGCAAGGAGAGAAAACTCCAAACTCATCCTCTCTCTTTTGTCTTTCAAGAGTGGCGACCTCAAAAAGAATAAAATAGCCTGCTTGAAGATTTAGGGGAGGAGAGATGGGAGGTTAAGAGTGGTTTGTGATTCAGGATTACACGAAAGTCCACAACAGTTCTGGGGTTTGATGTCCCCAATCCCTACTGCTTGTGATGGATTCTCTTGGTGTGTGTGTGCATGTGTGTGTGTGTGTATGTACGCACACACATGGAAATAAAGAATCGTTTATTCAGCAACATAATGGGAACCTTGCCTTTGAACATTTCTAATTTGCAAACCCAAGTGCTTTGTAAATTATGGAAACCCAGTTATTACTTGGAGGCTGAATAAAAATGGGTCATGTAATAAGTGGAAAGATGAAAAATGGTGCCACAAATGTTGTTTAAACCGTTCACTCTCTGTCTTTCTAATATCTCAAGCCCCCACCCCCGATCTTCCCTCAGAGGCACGCACACAAATACCTTTCAAAAGAGCTTGTTCGTATATATTTATGGGCCAAGCAAGATCGTGCCAATAGCCCTGCACCGGATTCTCAGGACTGCTTAAGTGTGAAGAGCAGGAGTGACATTCTAGTCTACAATAAATCACTATGAAAATGTTTATGAACCCTGCAATTTACTGTCTTTTAAATGCAAATGGAAAGGAGGCATCATTGCAAGTGTAAAGGAGACCCTGCCATAGCCTGAAGGAAACTTGGGTGCCTACAGATGCGCGCGCGCGCGCACACACACACACACACACACACACACGAAATCGTGAAGCCCATAAGGGCAATTGTGTGACTTTAAATGGTTTCTTTTGGAGATGTAATTCTCAATGCCTCCCTCTCTGTGACAGCTTTCTACGTTTGTTATTGAGATCTCTGAATTTGCCGCAAGATGGTGTGCATTTGACATTCAGGTTCTGCAGCTTTTGACAAGTTGTGTCTCCGTTTGGTTGGCAAGGAAAAGATCTAGAAACAGTAAGGGGAAACCATCTCAGTTGAAAAAGTTACACAGATTTCATTGCTTGCAAATAAATAGGGATGCGATTGTCTTCTCAGCCTCTTTTCTTTCCTTCCCCCCTCTTCTTCCCTCATCTGCTTTTTCTGCTCAGAGTTTTACCAGATAGCAGGCCCCAAGCTGCCATGGGCTCCTTATGAGGTCTGTCTCTGTCGTGAGGCAGAATGATGTAGCAGTTTCAGGTAGCAGGTTTCTAATACCGTTAAAGCACAGTGAATGGTGATTTAACTTGATCTTACTGTATTCTATTGCCAGAGAGAGAGAGAAGAATTAAGAAGACAATTTCTTCTCCCTTTCAGGACCTCCAGCGGACATCATCTCAGATGCCAAAATTCTGTGGCAAATCATGCTGCCAAATTCCAGCTGCAGAGAGCAGGTATTTTTCTGCTTGCTTAGTCATTTGCAGCTGAATTTTCGCATCAGTGTTTTATCTTTTTTTTCAGGGAGGAGACTGTGGTGGGTTGAAAAAAACTGCGTACAACTCCCTTGTTACATCAGCTCCGCTGGATGCTGGTCCATTTCTGAACACAACTCAGTGTGCTGGTGATGACCTATGAAGCCTTATATGGCTCAAATCAGAATATTTGAGGGTCGTATTTTCCCATATGGACCTATCCATGTCTTGAGATCTTCAGGCCCTTCTCTCAGTTCCTTCACAGTCACAGGTACATCTGATGGGAACACAGCAGAAGGCCTTCTTCATGGCTGCTCCTTAAAACTCCT
This sequence comes from Iguana delicatissima, assembly GCA_948472985.1. Lineage (NCBI taxonomy): Eukaryota > Metazoa > Chordata > Lepidosauria > Squamata > Iguanidae > Iguana > Iguana delicatissima. The sequence continues at coordinate 590,945 of CAOKZL010000069.1, read as the reverse complement.
TCCTTCTAACAATAAAGCATCCCTCTCTTTACTCATGTAAGAAGTGGTTTCTTCTTGAGGAGAGGGAAGTCCATTTGTCTGAAGCTGGGGGCCTTTCCCAGCTGATTAAGGACTCACCTGTAATCCCATAGACTACTCGAGGTAGTCAGTGACATACCTAATATTTCAGGTGTAGTCCCACACAGTTTTTTGAGGGTTCAGGGCTAACCCTAACACTCCCAAACTCCCTTCCCAGAGAGGTTAGAATGGCGCTGGTGAAAAGCTTCCTGTTCCAGCAGGCCTTTGAGAATTATTTTTTAAGGAGGTAAAAGGCCTTACGTAATGTTTTGGATTTTTTATTTGTTGTTTTTTTTTCTTCTGTCTAAAAACATGATTTATATTTCTAACCAGTTTTAAATTTTTGATAGTGCTGTAAATTTTTAACTTTTTAACCATCCTAGATAGGTCTTGGAGACTCAAGGATGAGTCAATCCATCTGTAATGTAACCTTTCTCTTTTCCTACTGCCTTCTACCTTACCAAGCACTATCGTCTTTTCTACTGAGTCATGTCTTCTCATGATATGGCCAAAGTATAACAGCCTCAGTTCAGCCATCTTGACTTCTAGGGAGAGTTCAGGCTCGATTTGCTCTAGGACCCATTCATTTGTGGGGGGTTTTTAGCACCCCAGGATATCCGCAGAACTTTTCTCTAGCACCACAGTTTGAATGAGCTGATTTTTGTTGGTTTTCTTCCTGTCAGCTTTCTTCATTGTCCAGCTTTCACAACCATACTTAGAAACTGGAGTTGAGATGGCATGGACAATTCTAACTTTAGTATTCAATGATATGTCCTGACATTTCAGGATCTTGTCTAGTTCCTTCATAGCTATCCTTCCAAGTCCTCGTCTTCTGATTTCTTGACTGCATCCTCCGTTCTCATTAATTGCTTAGCCACAGTATGGAAAACCTTGAACTGTTTCAATATCTTCATTGTCTGCTTTAAGGTTATGTAAATCATCTGTGGTAATTATTTTTGCTTTCTTAATGTTCAACTGTTAACCTGCCTTTGCACTTTTTGGCTTAACTTTCTTCAGTAATTGTTCCCAAGTCTTTGCTGTTTTCTGCTACTACTATGGTGTCATCTGCATATCTCCAAAATAAAATTGGAAAAACAGGAACAAAATCTGAGTCTTTCTGTACCCTCATACATTCCCCATAACACTTGGTTTCCAGATCTTTGGTCATTTTAGTCGCACTTCTCTGGACATGTTTTAGTTTGTTGACATCTTTCTTGAACTCTGGTGCTATCAACTGGACGCAGTATTCCAGCTGAGATCTGACCAAAGTAGAATAGAATGACACTAATGCTTATGAATGAGCAGGTATGAGTTTCCCTTTTCCAGTTCTGTATCATAAATGGAATTTGGTGGCGTGATACAGTCACACTTTCTATGTCACTCCAAGCACGTGAAGTTTGTTCTCATTCTGTTACTTCGGAGGTAAATCCATTCTGTATCAAAATGTTTGCCACAACCCTGTGAAGGCAGTATTCAGTGCCAAACACCTTCTAAAGGCCCACAGCTTCCCTTTTAAGCAATTATGTGATGTGCATTGTACACAGCAGAGAAAATAAATTGGAGAACATTTTTTTACACCCTCAGGAATTACTGGAGCTGTTGTGTTTATTTTTAACTAACGTTTGCCCCCTTATGCTCTAAGGTTGTAATAAATCACTTGTGTGATAAATTACAATATATTACACAAAATATAAAAACAAAAACAAAACAAAAGGGAAATGTCAAGTGGAACAAATGGCAGAAGTTGTGAGGTAGTAAAGAAAGCTGCCTGTGACTCTGAGCTGGTTTACATAGACAAGATCCAAAACCTTCCCCCCTGCTTTCCCCTTCTTTTGAGCTGTTTCTGTGAAACAATCAGGGATCTGAAGAATATTTGTTAACACTGGTATCCGTATCCTTCAGCTGTTCTGATTTGGCAGGGCCAGTCCTGATTATTCCTCTATCCTTCCACTTTTTCAGCTGCTTTTAAAATGTCCCAGTTTTTCTCACTTCCTCCCTCTCTGTCCTCAGCTTACTTCAATTGTTTACTTCAGTTGCTTCAACTCATAAAGTAGGTAGACATGGTATAGTGGTTTGAGCATTGAGCTACAGCCTGGAGACCAGAGTTCGATTTCCTCCTTGATCATGGAAATCCATGGTTGACTTTGGGTGCATCACACACACTCAGCCCCAGGAAACCCTGTGAGAGGTTCACCTTAGGGTTGCTATAAGTCAGAAATGATTTGAAGGTACACAGCAACAACAAGGTGAATATTTATCATCTCTCCCTGAAACCTCAAATCTTCTGCCTAAATGTAGCACTGTCCCGGTGAAACAACAATCACATCAGTTTCAAGTTCAGTAAATAACTGGCTGTTGTGGGGAAGCTCTTCACTATAAAAATGCCTTCACTTATTAGCCACGTTAGTTTAGGGTGACTGGATTAACACTCCAGCATGTTTAGAGAAGATCACCTGGGGAATGCGGGCTTGCTTTGTTGAGATAACATTCAAGGTTGATCTCATAGCTATCTTTTGAATGAGCTGAGTTTCTTTATATTTATTTATTTATTATCTGGTTATTTATAAAATGCCCTTTATCAAAAGAGATCATGTCGGCAGAAGATGAACGTATCCAAAAATGGTCACAAATTGTGATTGAAAAGCAATAACGTTAGAAGGTGGGAAAAATACAGTGAGGAAGACGGGCCAACATGAAATGCTTTGACATGCAGAAATAGCGTTGGTGCTGAAATGACTGCAGGGTCCTTACTCATTGCATTTCTGTGGATTCGATCTTGTGGAAATTGAGCACCTAACTGAGAAGTCTCTTCCCTTAGTTCAGTGGTTCTCAACCTGTGGGTCCCCAGATGTTCATGGACTTCAGCTCCCAGAAGCCCCAGCCACTATGGTCAATGCTCAGGGCTTCTGGGAGCTGAAGTCCATGAACATCTGGGGACCCACAGGTTGAGAACCACTGCCTTAGTTGTTCCACAGTGTTTAGCATGGTGAAGAGAAGACTGAAAGGTGACATGATAGCCATCTTTAAACAGCTGTAGGGATGCCATGTAGAAGATGGAGGGCATTTCTGCACCATACTGTTATAGTGCTGCTATTCCACTTTCACCATGCTATGGAATCCTGGGGTTTGCCATTTAGGGAGGAACCTCTAGAAATCTCACCCAGAGAGCTCTTTGGCCTCAGTAAACTGCAAACCCAGAATTCCACAGGACGTTGAAAGTGGATTGATAGCACTAGAACAGTGTAATGCAGAAAGGCCCAGAGTGTTTTCATATTAGAACATGACCCAGATGATTCCAATAATAAGAAAAGTGATTCCTAAACTTTAGGAAGAGCTTCTTTACTGTACCAACTGTTCACCAGTGGAATAGAAGGTGGTGTAGATTTTCCTTCTTGGAGGTCTTTAAACAGAGATTATATGGCAGTCTCTCGAGAGTGTTTTAGTTGTGTTTTCCTGCATGGCAGGGGGTTATTCTGGACAGTCATTGTGGCCTCATCCAACTATGAGTTCTATGAGTAGAGAGCAGCGTTAGAATATCCTTGCTAGCAGATCTGAATACATGAGCCAGCTGGTATGGGGTGGTGAATGGTCCAAAATCATTTTTATTTTCAAAGGTGATCACCAGCTCATGGATCTTTCCCTCCCCAGCATGTGATCTCATTGTGGAGATGGTGTCTTTGGCACAGGAATGATGTATGAACTGTGGCTCAGCTAATTGTCTCTTGAAAAGTGCAAACAGTTTATGATGTATTTTTTTAAAAACTATGGTACCGTCACAACCACATACATTCTGTCTAGATCTGGACCATGTCTGAAGTTGAAAATGGAAGCTTCCCATCTATGCCAAATATTATCTTGTGCAGAGAAGGGTTATAGAATCAGAAAGTTGCAGGGTGCCTTATAAGCCATTGAGTGCAATGCTCTGTTCAATACAAGAACATCAGCTAAAACATCCCCAGCAGGTAGGTGGGTCTCTTTTTGAAGACATTCAGAGAAAGAGACCCCAAAAACTTCTCTAGATAATTGGTTCAGTTGCTAAACCGCTCTTACTCTTAAAAAGTTACTTCCAATGTTCAGTCAAAATCTACCCTCCTGTAATTAAAACCATTAGACCTGGTCCTCCCCTCTTGGGCAGCAAGGAACAAACTGCACCCTCCTTTCTGTGACAGCCCTTGAGGTATTTTTTAAAGAGTGCAATCATGTCATCCTTCAGTCCTCAGGCTGGACATGCTGAACGCCCTCAATGGCTTTCCTTATATGTCTTGTTCTCTATACAGACATCTCTCTGCATTTGCCAGGGTTAGGGGCACAGGACTCCTGTGAAAGTGGGAAAACCGTGAATAACTCTAGGCCTTCTCAAACCATATTTAACACACCAAAAAAAATTATGATCACTGTAATCAACCCACCATGGATTCTTTTGAGGCATCAGGGTTCCTTCATAAGGCAGAAGTGGGTGGCTGGTGGGGCTTCCTGCCACCTCCACTGCTGCCCCACACCATTGTAAAGAGGGACTTACAAACCTTGTTCGCAGTTTCTCAGTCTCACGAGGCTTGCAGTCCCTATGAAAAAATGGCAGAGGGAGGCAGCAGAGGTGGCAGCAAATAATCTGTGAATAATCAAAACCGCAAAAGGGAGACCCGCAAATGTGGAGGGCTGACTATACTTCTTATCATCCTCGCTCCCCTTCTCTGAACCCATCCCAATTTGTGAATATCCTTCTTAAAAGGAGGTGCCTGGAACTGAATGGAGTACTCCAGATGAAGCCTGACTAGTGCTGGACATAGTGGGACTTTTCTTGATGTGGAAACTATGGTTCTGTTAATGCATGGTCAAATATGATTTGCTTTCTTCACAGCGGCATCACGTTGTTGGATCACGTACAACGGGTGATCAGTGATAATCCCAAGGTCCTTTAAACATGTATTGCTGCTAAGCCAAGTATCCCCCATACTATACCCATACATCTAATTTTTGTGACTTTTTGCATTTACCTCTGTTGAATTTCATTCTATTAGTTTCAGCCCAATTTTCTAGTTTATCAAAGTCCTTGTGAATTTTGTCCCCATCTTCCAGTGTTAACAGTGGGCTGGACTGGGATTTTAAAGAAACCTCTGATCCTGAACAGATTATTGCTATTAGGAGTAAAAACCACCAGACAGCAGCAAACGACACATTTAATGTAAGATGTTTAGGAGCAGACCTCATGTTCCTTTCCTTTGAGAGATGAAATGGGATGGGTTTGAGGAAGGTAGTAACTCTTTTTATCAAAATACAGATGCCATAAAATAAAATGACATCTGCAGCTCCTACTTCAAAAGTTTCACCTTTTATCTTTTAAAGACGCTGTTAAGCACAACGTAACTGATAGCTGCCTTTTCCTATTTTAGCCCTAGATAATGATGAGGACGCTGTAAAACAATACTTTAAATCACAGTGCCTTCAGGAAACCCCACCTGCTCCAGATTAAACATATATTTTGCAATCCAGTGCATGAACATTCTGAAGTACATTTGGCCAGCTCAAGGAGATTTATTTCAGGTTAATCACATCTTGGTTTTCAGCCTTTAATTCAGTAAAGGCTGAAAGGGAAGGGGTCTAAAAGGGACAGGGCTGAATATTCTAAATGCCTTTAGAAACTTACCACAGTTCTGTTTATCTGGGAAAGGGTAAATGCACCAAGCCATTGCAGGGGACTTCATGATATAAATATATAAATATGATACAAAAGAAGCTTAGGAATATGTGTTTTCATCTGTGAAATGTAGAAGAGTATGTGGTTGTCCCCCTTTCCTAAGACAGGACAACAGTGGAATGGGGTGACAGATTGCACCCTAGGTTGTATTTGCTACATTTGCGGTCATTAAAACTGTGCTAGGTTACAGACACCATGACACACACATGCACACTATAAACCTCCTCCTCACTGCCTCTTCCACACCAACCAGAGTTTTCCTCCTTCTTCCAAACCATACCACCATAGAGAACCATAGTGAGCTGTTGCTGCTACCCAGCAACTGGAGTGGCAGCAAAATTGGGTTGTGGTGGGAAAATCAGCAGCAGTACCACATACCCACCAACATTTCACTGATGGAAACCAGGACATGAGTGGCCACGCAACATCAGAATGTGGTCAAGATTGCAAAGGTTGTCACTGAAAGAGAATGTGCATACTATGGGAGACTGCAGCAGTTTGCTTTTGCCTGAGCCTGTTGGGAAGGGCAAGATTCCATTCCTTCCTCTCCTCCACCACCCTGCTAAATTAACTGAGTGCAAACTATTTTTGCAGTTTGGATTCAGTTGGCAACAATGCAAGTATGCAGAGAACAAAGGAGGAAAGTGGGAGAAGGAGAGAGAAACCAGGACATTATAAAAGCAGCTGAGAAACTGGGATGGCAGAGGAATTGGGACAGCTGGAGGGGATGGTACCACCTCCAGTGAGCACCGGGGGCCCGTTTTACCATCTCCAGTCCTAGAAAATTCTCAGCATCTGTCCTAGAGAAAGTGATGTTTCTTTCCCTGAATTAAAAGAGTAAACATCTCACCGTAGGAGAGCTGTATGTACCTTTACTCCAGAACAGTTGTTTAAAGTGACACAAAATCCAAATCAAATGGTTCCATTGCAGCAAAGCGTGCTGCCGAAGCCACAACTTAAGCTGTGAGTTTAATGCTGCAAGCAAGCTCCTTCAGCTTCCAGAATTCAAAAGTGTATCATGAATTTCAGTCATTTAAAAACGAGTCAATGTGGTTTCTGGCCCTTCAATGACTAATATTACATTTATGGATTTAAGTCTACTGGGAAATGTTAGTGAGTCTTGCTCTGGCTGATACAGGCAAAGGAGGTAGGGGACTGTTATGCTAGCAACTTGTCTTTTGCTACAGATTGCATTGTTATTATTTTCCTTCTGCATATAAATGTAGTCCCATGTGAAAATACACAACTTTTCTGAGTGTATTGTGAGGTCGTCAAGGAGATCATGCACAACATTTACATATTCTCTTAACAATAAACAGCTCTTTTCTTACTCTGGTCCCCATCACCCCACCACCACTGTTTTTTGCTGCAATTCCCATTCACGTTTGTGATTTGGTCAGCTCCTCAGTGACAACAAAATAAAATAGACCACATGGCCCATATCAATCTTTGGGGTAGAGGAAATAATTTGGTGTCCCACCCCCGATAGCTTTAAAAAAAACAACAACCCAGATGGGAGTTAATGTGAAACAAAGCAATACTCAGCTTATTTGTAACTTCACCAGCTTGATTCCTTCTGATTGGTTTTCTCCAAGAGGTATGCAGCTGTTTGTAGGTTACCTAGACTTGTGTTGTTCTCTCTCTCTCTCTCTCTCTCTCTCTTTCATCCAATCTGATGGTTTTGGCACAGAATTATGAATCTTATTGCATTCTCATACACCAATGGAAAAAAAAATTGAATCTTTTCTCCCCACTTGGCAAGTTTGCGAGAATGTTTCCCAGATCTCCTAACTGCACCATACCTCCTTCTGTTGTCCTCCTGTCATGGTCTTGGCAGCGCCTTTGCTGGGAAGGGAGTGAGACAGGAATGCTGCCCTCTGCACCTGGCTGGCTCCCTGCAAAGGGAGTGGGAGTGACACACACCTTCCTTCTGCAGTGCAGCTGGACCCTTTGGCATACTGCACCTGAGAAAGAGGCACCTCCATCACACTCCCGTCCCTTCTGCATGGCCAGGGAGGACGGGAACGCCATATTGATTGTGGGCACATAACAGATTTATTCTTAATGGGTTTATTTCTGCTGTGTATTGTGAGGGTTTGGGTCCTTGACTGAGTCTCTGCAGAATCCTGCCCAGATGCAGGGCAGCTGGACTGGCCAGGAGCCAGTTATATAAGGGCTTGTGTTTTTCCCCCTACAGCCTTTTGCCATAGTAAAATAGTTGTTTCTGCTGTATGTAGTCTCTCCTGATACTTTAGTGGCCCGTGTCTTGCTGACCTCTGGACTCTGGCCTATTTCTTGGACCTGCCTCTTGCTTCTGGCTCCTTGGACTCTTGATACCAGGTCAGACCTCTGTTACCTTGGACTCTTGTTGGATTCTGACCCCTGGCCTCCTGACCCAACCCCTGCTCTTTGTCTTAGCCCCTGTTCCCTGTCCCAACCCTCGTGCTTGCATCTGATAATCCTTGCTGCCCATATTCTGGCCCCCAACACATATTGGCTGATTGGTGAGGTGCTCCTTTCTCAAGATGGCCACCAGAAGTATTTAGAACCTCAGAACTTCCCTCCTCTCTGTTTGAGAGGAAAGTATCAGTAAGCCTTTTTGGATGTCTTTTTTTCCTCTGCCCCCCTCCCCCCGCTGCTGGGGCCAGAGGCAAAGGAATGGAAGGGGAATTGTGTGTGTGTGTGTGGACTTGTTTGTAGTTTTTCCACTTTTGTGAGCATTCTGTGCCCTGAACCCTTGCAGATGTGGAGGAGCTGCTGTACTGTTTTATAGAGTTAGAGGGGTAACTCTATAAAATTATTATTCTTTCAATATAGGATATGAATCCTGTTCATAAATTATCTGGACAACCTGGCAGTATATTTAGCCTGCTTGATGTGGATCTTCCTACTCCCTTTTCCATTTTGGAGAGCAGTTCTTGCTTTTCTCACAATCTGAAATAGTTGTTGTATTTCAAAGCCCAACGTGAAGAGGTAAAACTGCAGATGAGTATGTCTCAGTTTCTGACCATCAGTTATTAATGCTTGACCATGGTGAGTGGAGGAACCCTAGCTCAGTGGCAAATCACATGTGTTGGGTGTAAATGGTCTCAGGTTCAGCTTCCGACATTTCCAACTAGAACTGGAAAAGATACCTGTCTGAAATTATGAGAAACAACTGGTCTACCTCTACACATGCAAGTAATGCTTTTCAGTTGCTTCTTTTTGAGATGTACACTGAAATGCAATTAATACCAATGAAGGAGGTGGCAGTGCCTCCCACCCATCTTCTTAAGCATTTCAATTATACTCAAACTGAATGTTGTCAAAAGGTCAAGCAGGTCTTTTTCAGTTTTGGTTTCTTAACAGAGAATGCTCATATCCTTATTCTTTATTTATTTTTTTAACTTCAACTGTAAATATATGCTTACTCTGCCATTCATTAATTAGACTGCCTCTAAATCCATTTCATATATTATCAATAGGTGTTATTATTCGTTTGGCTTAGATGTTTGTGAAGAAATGACATTTATTGACATCTGGAAATATAAATCTAATTGACATTTATTAGTTTTTACCAATAAAAATCTAATTCTGAAAAGCTTAGATAAAGCTCCTGGATTAATACAGAAATACTAACATTAATTAGCAATATCAGCATTCTTACCAAATATCTCTTTACAATAGTTCATCTAAAGATCTTCAGCTGTGAGTCTTTAGGTATTCACTGCAGTTCAACATAGCTGAGAAGGAATATAGGGAGGAGAACAGGCTCAGATAAAGTCACATTAAGTCAGATCAACCCTCCCCCACCAAAAAAGAAAAGAAAAAAAAAAGTCTGGAGAAAATATGTATCCATATATATCAAAACATGAAGCTAAAAAGCTAAGCTAAGAGCTAGGGTCTTTCTGCATTAAGCTGTTATAGTGCTATTATTCCACTTCCAACATCCTATGGAATTCTGGGGCTTGTAGTTTCCTGGGGCCAAAGAGCTCCCAGGCTGAGAATTCTAAGTTCTTTTCTCTAAACTGCAAATGCTGAGATTCCATAGGACGTTGAAAGTGGAATAATAGCACTATAACAGTGTAGGGCAGAAATTGCTTTAGACATTGCTTTGGCCAAATTTGTGCTGTCACTTGCAAAGATTCTGGCCATGATTCTGTATCATCGTTTTAGTTACATAGCTAAGTAGTGTCCCCCAGCTTGACATCACCAATCTTGACTTCCCAGACAGCAGCTGCTGCTAGCAATAAGTGTCTGTTCCCCCTGCTGATCAAGAAGCAGCTGGTTGATATTTACAACCCATTCCATGAGTGATCCCTAATGTAACAATTAGAAGCAGGATTCCTATCGCCTTTTTCCTTATCACCAGAGATGAGCACATTGAGTCCATCAGTGTATGGAGTCTGTGTGAGTGTGGAAACATCAGTCAGCTGCTTCCCAACTGACATGGGAACAGAACCCTGTCACTTCGCATCAGCCGCTCTCTGGTAAATGATAGTTAGGGGATTTTCACAGTCCCTATATATTCCCTAAACTAGTAACTATGTAGAGATTGTGAATAAGAACCTGTCATGAATGCATAATTTTAGGTTATGGTTTGTAACTGCTTTAGTGAATTGGTCTCTGTTTACAAAAGTGAGCTATCCTATATGGAGATCAGCATTAACCAGAAACTTATGAATAAATAATACAGTCTAATTTTCCATTATGACAGCTATTGTTTTTAAAGAAAAATACATGTCTGGCAGGACCTCATAATCGTGATATTACTCAGGACAACTTTTAGCATCCTCCTCTCACTGCACTCCAGCTCACTTACTTCATTTCTGCTTCATTAGATTTGATCTCCTCCAGTGTTTGCAGTGTTTCTTAGCAGGTGGCTTCATGACAGGATTAGACACAGTGACAGCCAGTGCAGTGTTGTAGCTTGAGTGTTCGACTACGATCCTGGAGAACAGGGTTTGATTCCCCCCCCTCAGCCATGGAAACTCACTGAGTGACCTTGGGTGCATTCCATACACTTGGCTCCAGAAAATCCCATGGTAAGATCACCTTAGGGTTGCCATAAATCAGAAAGGAAAAAAAAAATGTAGGGCTTTTTAAAAGAAATGCCTTGAGACTACCAATACTTTTAATGCCCCCCCGGTCTTCAAGTGCTCTCAACATGTTATGCTTTGGCATCCATAGTAAAACCCATTAGCTGTGACAGGTTAAGGCGTCTCTGCAGGCTTCACCACAAAGGAGCTGAATGCATGCCAAGCATTTCTCCCTTCTGCTTTGCACTGCACCATATCATGAAGGAGAAAGGGCAAATCTATAACCCTCCTTCTAGGTTTTGTGACATGGGGGGGCGGGCTGTGTTCTGCACTGTGGTTAGAATTTTGTGATTTCTGTTTGTTAACAAAAACAGGTGACCAGGGCATTCTGTGAGCATCCATTTGATCTTGTACCTTTGTCGCATATGTAATTGTTAAGAGGTTAGAGAGTACTTGTAGGCACTGCATGCTGGTTAAATTAAAATGGATTGATTAAGAAACTCACAATCAATGTGTCCCAGTGTGTAATTTATGTAGTTCGAAAAAGCAAAGCTATGTGTTAACAAGTATGTGCTCCCAAAGTTTCATTGGAGCCTTCAGTGCTGAGGTCATTGTGAGTTTTACATCAAAATATGTTCCATCCAGAGTTAGCTTTGCACAGTGTCTTTAAGTAAATGAATTGATGTAGGTATCAAGTCAAAATAAAAAGGAATGTTCACTGGAATTGCAGCTGAGCCATCAGGACAAGTGCAAGAAGCCAAGAATTGAGCTAGCGCAGGCTTCTGCAACCATGTGTTCTCCAGTTGCTTTGCACCACCGTTTCTATTAACCATGCTCAGAAATGCCAGCAGACATTATAGTGAAAGCCATATGGGGAAAAGCTGGGCCAATTTGAAGTTGAAAATGAGAGCCAAGGAACCAAGCCAGGAGGCACAACCAGAACTGAGGAATGTACAAGACTTTAGGACAAAGTCCAAAACAAGAAATTATTTAATCCCAATAATCTGCTGTCATCCCACTTTTGCAGCTGATTTAAAAATGCCCCAGATTCCCTCTCCACCTCCCACCTTCCTTGTTCACAATCAGCTTATTTCAGTTGCTGCAAATTGAGCTCAATGACCAAATGTAGTTTGCAGTCCTTAACTCAGCAGCGGAAGAGTGGAGATATCTCTTGGCCACATATGTCCTAACACTTACCTATGAAATGTTGCCAGGTACACCTTTAAGACCAGTCCTCTCCAGGTCAGGGTCCAGGTCAGTCCTAGTCATATCTCTCTCACACAATATATGTACAGAACTTCAACTGCCCTGATTGTTTTCTGTGGACTCCTGTTATTTGTAGGCGAGATCTGACTAAAGGAGAATAGAGTGGTACCATTATTTCCCTCAGTGCAGACACTATACTCCTGCTGATGCGGCCTTGAATTGCCTGGCTTTTTTTGGTTGCCACATCAACCAGTTGACTCATGCTTAGCTTATGTTCTACCAAGAAACATAGATCCATTTCACATTTGCTGCTTTCCAGCCAAGTAATCAACAATATTATATCAGTATGTTTCAGTTTTTCCTGCCTAAATGTAGTACCTTACATTTGCCCTTGTTGAAATTCACTTCTGTTAATTTTCGCCCAGCTCTCCGATTTGCCAAATTCATTTTTAATCCTGATTCTGTTCTTTAGGGGTATTAGCTGCCCCTTTTAACATGGTGTCTTCAAATTGATAAGCATGCCTTCTATCTATCTATCTATCTATCTATCTATCTATCTATCTATCTATTTATATCCTGCCTTTTCTCCCAGCATGGCATCCAAGGCAGATTCCGTCATCCAAGTCATTTATAAAGATGTTTGAACACTGGGGTCAGAACAGAACCTTGAGACACCCCACTGGTCTCCTGGATAAACTATTAGTGACCAATCTTCAGATTTGGGCAATCCAAGTATACTCTTTTTCTTTCTCTTCTCCCCTTTCCTATTTTTTCTCTCCAAACAGTAAATTTATTGTAATTCTGGGTAGTCCTGGTCATGTAAATATAAGCTTCTCCTTTAAAAATGCAAGTTGTTTCCACGGTAGGGTATTTGAGAGATGTCACATTTTATTTTCTCCCTGGCATGTGTATCTCACAAATAACAAAGAAAAGCTAATGAACATGAAACAGCAAATGAATTGCAGTTTCTGCCCTGTTTGCTGATGCCCAGTCCTCCTTAATATTCTTCCCAGCTTTCATCCAGCACAATAAATTCAGATTAGATATTGAAACATCCAGCTGCAAAAAAAACCCTCTCCTTTTAGTCTTGCATTACTTATATTTTGACATATCATGTGATTGTCTGATACTGTATGCCACCCCAGAGTTTTTAGCAGTGAAATATGGTGAATTTAAATTCTGACATCTCTGAAATCTCCAAAATATTGATACCTGTGCAATGGGCCTCGGCCTTTTAAAGAAAGAGATATTTTAATTACCTGTCCTACAAATATAATTAATGACCTTCTCAACTCTAATTCCAACATCCTTGCATTACTAAAAATCCAGTTAATTTTAATTCCATTTTTCAACTCTAATAGCACTATGTTACCTGCCATAAAGGAATTATTTAGTAGCATTAAAATTATACTGTTCATATTGGCTTCCTGGATATGGGCCCTGTTCTCTCCCTCCGTTTTTAAGGATAGGGATGCCAAGCTTCAATTCATTAGTGTACAAAGCTTTTCCAATTAAGCTTGAGCCAAGTTGCAACAAGTTTTTTGAGTTTGGCCTTTCAAAAGTGATCGCTCCTCACTGTGTGGTCATTTCATTCTTATTGCTTGCATGAGTAAGTGAGCTGTTTGACACTGGAGCTGGAGGGAAAAGGAGACATGTCTTAGGATACAGACAAGATAGTCTTTTATCAGCCTAAAAGCCCGACATGTTGTGGCCTGTGGATGCTCTTATACAGAAAACTGTATAAAGAAATCACATGAGGACAAAGCATAAATACATGGCACCCGATTACATATGAACAGTATTTTATTTGTACACCTATTTGTGTAGGTGAATACAACCTGTATATACCCACTTAAAAGCAAAGCTGCAGAAATTTTTGTGCCAGAAACTCCAAAACAATTTATTGGCAGAATAAGAAACATGTGAATAAAGGCTGAAGCAAATGGCACAGAAGGCCAAAATGCCTTTTTAGCTAATAAAAGATCCATCTTCACTGCATCCTGAGACATCTCTCCTTATTTCTCTTGCAGCTTTTATTGGATGCTTCCCAGTTTGTGCTCTTTCTGATAATAGAAAGGAAAATATGTCATTTTCATTTTTTTTTTTTTTTTTGGTATTTTAGTCTCCAACTCTCTTGGTTTGGGGGCAGAGATGGTGTGGATTATTTCTGTGTCATTCCAATTTTTCAGCTGCTGTTAAAATATCTCAGTTTGTCTATCATCCTTACCTTCCTCCTCCCCCCCCTCAGTTTACTTCAGTTGCAGTTTTCACTTCAGAGTGAAAAAATTACGGGGGGGGGGGGCGGAAACTTTGCACTTCCCAGTAGGCTCAGGCAAAAGCTGAAAAGGTTGAATCTGCTCCTAACTTGTGCATTCTTCCTGATTAATATCTGTCACTGTCTTGACCACACTCTGATGTGTATGCCCCAGTTTTCATCTGTGAAATTTGGAGTATATACTTGATTGGTGCAAAAATTACGTGGACATATTGGAAGTCACACATGTATGGGTTATGTTCTATGGTAGATTTAGAGTGTGACAGTTTATAGTCATAATTTTCAAAGACAGTGGGACTAACATAAGCAGTTCTGCAACAGATGGAGCTGGAACAAACAACAGCAAATCCATCTTGGAACTTGAACGGAGATGTTTATGCAGGGCTAGCTCCACCTGCTGAGTGTTCAGGGCCAGACAACTGTGCAGACCTTTGCAACTGAGCCAATTTTCTGCAAGCCCATATGAAGAGGTTTGAACCTCTGCATTATATTCTATATGGACACATGCTAGGAGCTTTACGTACTGGGCAGGACCTTGGAAATGAGCCCGGAAATGGAAGTTTCTGGGTGCACCATGTTTCTGTACGAATCAAAGTAGCTGTGGGCTTTGTTATCCAAATGATATCAGAGATTCCTCTGTGTGTCAAGTGAGGCTTCCTAATTGTTGCATGTTCTAGAAACTGAGATGGGATACAGACCATTCTGTCATGCAGTACGTCCTGCTTGAAATGTCTTCTGCCAATAGCGTTTTTTAATAGAGGGACATATTTTTGATTCCATTCATTGAGCCCTTCCTGCCTTGAGATTCTCCTGCCAGTAGACTGAGAACGATGCAATTGTGATATCAAAAATCACAGGAGTAGGATACCATGTAGCAAAGGAAATCTTACATCTTTTCCAGGGCTGGAACTGCTGGTTTGCAGTTCTTTGCTCTACACCATTCACTCAACAGATTCACAGGAATTTCTCACATGTTTCTAAGGGGAAAGTAGTTTAATGAGCAGATAAAACAATTCTAGGGAGGATTCACTACTGTGTGGTATTTACAATAGTTCTACTTCCTTGCCCCCAGTTCTGCATCGTTCTACAGAATGAAACCTATCACAGGATTTTCTTGGCAAGAGTTGTTCAGAGGGGGATTATCACTGCCTTTCTCCGAGACTGGAAGAGGGTGACTTGCTCAAGGTTGCACAGTGGGTTTCCAAGGCCAGTCAGGAATTTTAACCCTGGCCTCCCAGAGATATTGTTCTATACTTAAATCACAACACTATGCTGGCTTTCACCGCTATGTAGTGTGATGAATTCAAAACAAAATAAAATAAAAATTAAGAAAGTAGCAATGTAAGTCGTTAGATGAAGGAGAAGGGCAGAGAAATATTTCTGATGAATTTTGTTGTGTCTTGTGTGCAGTGAACTTTGCCTCAATGAAATATCTGTTGTTGTTGAAAAACCGGTGTTTGAGGATACTTTTTAAAACATTGTGATACTGCCACGATGAGTCAGATGGCCTTGCACAGTCTAAGTGACTTTTTCTATTATATGTATATAGATAAGAATTGTGTTTTGATAGTTAAGTATTTATCACAAACCTTTCAAATTATTTTCTTTCTTTATTGAGTGAGAATGTGGTCAGATAGATTTGGAACATCCCACATGGTTGTGAAAATATATGGTTGGTTTATGAAAAGAATGTGGACCAAACGAATTGCTTGCATTAAACATTTCAAATGAAATACATCATACAATTAAGGGAGGCTGGAGAGACAAATTGTCCATCTTTTGAACATGTTACAAAGGATAGGAAAGGGAAGGAACTATGTTCTCATGAATCAATGCCAGGTACACATCCAGGAATCTTTGGTATCTCAAGGATGCCGGATTTGCGCAGTTCATGAATCTTCAACTTATCTATTCCATTTCAACTCAACAACAAACAACAAACTGGAAGTTTACAAGGTGTGAAACATTTCTTGCAAAATGTGTGCCAGGAAATATGCTTGAAAATAAATGGTGCTACTGTTAAATGGAGCTTTATTGCAAATACAGGAGTATGGGTGGTTGGATCCAGAGGTTTCCTTTATTTGAAGTCATTGATCCCCCAGTTGTTCTGGATGTCAACTCCCAGAAGCCTCCACCAGCTTGGCCAGTGATGATGGATTCTGGGAGCTGAAATCCCAAACAGCTAGAAGATCAAAGGTTGAGAATGGCTGAAACAGGGTAACAAAGGATCTCCTGACACTCAGGCTCCAAAATTTTGGAGATAGGAAGAGCTTGAAATGCCCCAGATTTCACACTAAGGATTACTGTCTAAGCTCTTATCCTCTCCTCGTCCAAGATTCTTCACCACCTAGTACTGGTATACTGGTTTACTCAGGAGTAGCTTCTTTCTTACTGATTGAAGAAACAAAGGAATGTTTGCTTGCTTGCTTGCTTAAAGAAACATTTATATTTTGGCCAGGGCCATTTTTGTGTCTTGCAGTGGGCCATTCCAGAATGGTCTAAAGAAGTATGGGTTTGGAAAATATCGCTCCTTGGGTTTTGTTGGGGTTGGCAGTTGTGTTTGCCTTCATATCCACTAATTCCTTAGTGGAGCAGTGGAAATCTTTTTTGGACCTCCCAGAAATGTTTTGCCAAAGTGGTCCCATGGTTAGAAGGGCAAATTTTCTCTCTTCTTCTTCTTTTTTAAATTCTTAGAGGTTGTAGTGCAAAATTGGCATTTCACTGCTGCATTTTAGCGCCAGAAGGCTTTTGAAAAATTAAAGAGACTTTAATTAAAGGGACTTTATTTTTTCCCAATATGTCTCAGAATTAAACAGAAACTTAGCTGAGGTTGGGCGTAAAATGTTGCAGGTGGTGCTGAGAATTACCCAAAATTAGTCTGGAACAATAAAAATTTCATTTAGATTTTTTTAAAAAAATAATATGGGAACTACAGGAAAAAAATTGCAATCCACAGCAACCTCCTGGTGCATTTGCCCCATCTGGAGAAACCTCCTGGTGCATTTGCCCCATCTGGAGAAATCACATTCATAAGAATATACCTCAGTGACTTATGGGTATAAAGTATGTGAAGATGTGATGCATGCTGCTTTAGTGTTCATGTGCACATGTTATTAATGCAAGATGAATCTGCTCACCCAGGTGGCCTTCCAGATATTGTAAATGGCAGTTCTCATCAACCTGAGGTGATGGAGAGAGTGATGAGAAATGGGGGGAGTTGCAGCCCATCAGCATCCATGGAGTCTTCATCCTTACATTAAGCCATGAGAGCTTAAGTGGTAAAGTGGTACCACTGAAGTGGTAAAATCTGTTTTGCAGTAGAATCCCTTCTTGAACGTGGACTTCCACTGACTTTATTTTGAATGAATAACAGCAAGTATGCCCCCCATTGCTACCAATCAATCTCTAATGTTTTGCAAAGAAGCAGATACAACTGCTCCTGAGATTGATTTACGTGTTATTTATTGTATCAGCCAGCCTGAACTGGGTCAGCTTGAAAATAATAATGCGTCCAATTACTTACTCAATAAGCTATGGGTTTGTCTGTTATTAGCGATCATTAGCATTATAATGCAGCATGGAAATGCAAAGCAAATTAACCACATATGCAAGCCGCTGAGCACATCTGCAGTTGATCATACGCATACGGTTGAAAGTGGGCAGAGGGCTGTGCAACAATTGTCGGACAAAAATTTGTTTAGATTGGGGAGGAAGATATGTTCAGTTGTGTTTTTCTCCTCCCACTACACACCGCAAACACACACACAGAGTTTTAAAAATGTTTACCCAAGAAGCTGTCAATTGCTGAAAGCACAAAAAGAATTATAGCACAAATTAAAATAGCTTTTAATGTTGTTGATTCCAGGGCACCGAATCTTTACGGCCCTAAGTAATGAATGGGTGATTGGTGAAGGCACATTCCCCTCCTCTGCATCCTCTCTCTCGTTCCATACGTGACCTTCCTTCCTTCTACAGTAATGTGGTGGAGCACCTTTTTTATCAGATGATGACACATACTCTAGTGAGTGATCACTTCCAGTCACTGTTAAGTTTCCTATGAAAATAATGGCTTCCAGTTAATGAGGGTTGGTGTGAGTCCATGTTTATACCAGTGAAGATTAACAATAAGGATGAGTCTTCCCTCCCACCCTACCCTTATCTCTAATATTTTCCACCAGAAAGTAGAATCAACTTGCTCCGGCATGTCTTTTGTAACTTTCTGAGAGGAAGAGATTTTTCTGTGTGATTGCTATGTGCATGGACAGTACGGACTACAATTTGACATCATGCGCATCTGGCCTTTTGTGTTTACACTGGGGCTGGGCCATATTCAAGGTTCCATGCCACTGATCTGCAATGTTCAGAATGTGACAAGACTATAAGCTGGGATGGGTGGTTCAGGACACTGTGCTGAATTACTTTTTCTGGGTTCTATGTAGCCAACTCTAATCGAATATTGCAAACACAATTGCACTTTAAATCTCAAAAGACATATTTTAACAATACAATAGGTCCCCCCTATCCACGTGACCAGTATCCATGATTTTGCTTACCCATGCTGAAATGCAGTCTCAAAACATTTTGTTCCTATCTCTTTTTGGACCACATGTTGTTGTTCATTTTTATGTTTCAATTAGTTGCACACTGTTTTGGACTGAAAATAATGGCTGCGAACCCTTCTTTCTCTTAAATTCTAAAGTTTTGATGAGTTCCAGGGCCTCCTCTCCAAGCTGCTTACTCATCCCTATACGTACGTCTCATTGAAAAAAATTCCATTTTGTTGTCCACAGTAAGTTCAGGAATGTATCCCCCGTGGATATGGAAAATCTATAGTACATGAAATTATATATTAAATTTGACACATATGCAGTGTCCAAAAAGTTCCATTCCTCCAATGAGGAATGGACTTGATTGCAGGACTCTTCTGTCCATTCTGCTCAGTATTTCTGCAACATTTGGTGCAACCTTAATAAGCCTAATAAAAAATACATATAGATGTAAATGTAATACAGAAATTACACTGCAGTCTCTTTATCTTTTCGTTCAAAGTGAAAAGGGCCTACTCCTTAGCCCTGTTAACTGCAGCTCCTTTCCTGCTCCAGCTCTCTCTCTCTCTCTCTTCTTCTGAACTCAACCAGCAAGGATAGCCCCTTCCTTAGGGTTTTTGCACCCACTGGGCTAAACCAATACAGCCCCACCTAAAACTCATATAGGGGTTACACTTACACTGATCAAGTTGTCTGTCCTTGGTTGGCAGAGGCATATCTAGAGTGGGGCAAGTAGGGTATGTGCCCTGGGTGCCTATGCCAGGAGGCACAAAAAAGCTGTGCTGGAAGTGGCAGAAGAGAAGGAGGAAGCATCCCTTGCCCTAGCTGCTGTTGATGCTAAATTCACCTCTATTGGCTGGGAAAAAAATGGCTTGCCCAAAATATCAGTTTACTATCAATTCAGGTACAGAGTTTCTTCTCTTCTTCCCATTAGGTTATAAGCTTGCATCCTGAGGTCATCAGTTTATGTATTTCCCTTCCCTGTTTCATATTATTGGCTGACATGGGTAGAAAGTGGGCCAATGAATGGGATGGGGAAAATTTGACACAGTATTCTCTCTTTTAGCATCAGCCCCACCTTTCTTGTGACATTTGAATATGCCGGATATAAACTTCCCTGCTGAACTTACCAAGTTGTATTGTTCATTCTGTGCATTTCTAAACTAGAAATAGAACATTTTAGAATCATGAGATCATGAGATCTGATTAATGCAAATTGGAGTTCTACTGAGCCTGAAGGTTCCTGCTTCTCACTTTCTGAAACAAAGGGCACAAAAGTTTTGCCTATGCTCTAGCTGCCCTGATTTGGCAGGGACATTCCCAATTAATCCACTGTCATCCCACCTTTTCAACTTCTTTTAAAATGTCCCGGTTTCTCTTTCCTCCTCCCATGTTGTCTCAGCATACTTCAATTTGTGCAAAGGACGTTTAAAGTACAAAAGCTATTTGCATTTAGGCCACTTCCACATGATGTCGCTGTCCCACGATGGGGACACATTGGTGATGGTCTGCAAGTCATGCTTTTGTATGACATCATTGCAGTCCTGCTGCCAATGCATCCCCACCTGTCATGATCGTGAGATATTCCATTACCATAAAAATCCAGTAACGGCCCCCGACCACGTGATGTTCTAGTCTCCAGCAGCTGTGCAGAAACAGCGGAAGCATGGTCTACACGCTTCCTTCCTCAGTGTCGCATGGGAAATGACCAGTTGCGCTGCAGAAGGGAGGAGAGTATCTCTTGCGTGACATTTCTGCAGGCAGCTGGCAGGGTGCAGAGGGGAGTGTTCACGTCGCATTCCCATCCTGGCCGTGACACTGCCAGGATTACGACAGGACAGCAATGGAAAATGTTAAGGTGTGGAACAGCTTTAGTTAACTCAGTGTGAGGAGAGGAGAGGAAGTGGCAGAATCTTGCCTTTGCCAGGAGACTCAGGTGTGTGCAAAATGCTTCAGCTTTTCCTAATTTGTGTGTTCTTTCTCGTGAATAACTTTTGCTATCTTGGCCATGCACGTCCCAGCTTTCTTCTGCGCAGTGTTGAAGGACACAATTGTGTGCATTTCTATGCTAGAAATAAGAGTGTCTAGAAAGCATGGAATCAGGAGATCTGATTAAAACAAACTGAAATTGAATTCAGTTTTTTAAAGGGTTCAGCTTATTTTCTCAAATGAGAGCCTGGATTTTTTAATATTGCTTTGCAATGGGGCTTTGTTCAAAATGTAGACGAACAAAATCTAGTGCTCCTAATGCTGATGAAAGTTTTCCATCCCTTCATCTCCACACACATGCACCTGGAAAGATGCTTTACCTGTTTGCAAATTACCCCAATTTTCTGCTGGAATCAGCAGTAACTCTTTCCCCTCCTCCATGATGTAATTAGGCCTTCAGAGTTCACATGTGCTTATTATGATCTCTCTTGTGTTTTGTTCTTTTTTCCTTCCCTTGTACCTGTAATCATATCTATCTATCTATCTATCTATATAAGTATTAAAATGTTGTATCAATTGTTCAGCTAAATTATGCTCAGTGGGCCTTACTAGTCCTCTATTAACATAAAGTATGCTAAACAAAGTGTTTTCTTTTGGATAATTATACTCTAAAGCATCTACTGCTTATTAATTGACTCTCCATCTATCTACCTTCCTCTGCTCCTACTCCTATGTCAGTAAACTTTTGGTTATCTTTGCAGCACTTGACACAAGCTGAACCTTCCTTCTGCAATTTGGAAAAATTCTCATATTTATTTTCCCCTCGCCCATCTCTCTCTCTCTCCCTCTCTCTCCCTCTCTCTCTCTCTTTCTGTAGCTTCTTCTGATGTTATCTCATATCAGAGATTGGAGATAAGATGTTATTTAAAGGCTAGGAAATTGTTGTATGGAACTAAGCTGTGCTTGCAGGCCAAGCAGCTGTTTCACTGGGGCTTTCTCTTGCACAGGGGTGCATAAAATTTACCTATGCTTTGTATGCTTGGCGAGAAGTGTCAAAACTGATAAAAAAAACAACAGCATGTGATCCTTCCCACTACTTGCCTGGAACCTAAATGGGAATTAGGTACCCAGTTTGACCAGGATTCTGCACTCCTTTGTCCCATCTAAGTGTCTTAATTTGGCATGGACAATCTCGATTAATCTCATGCCTTTCCACTATTTCATCTGCTTTTAAAATGTTTCAGATTTTTCCTCTTCTCCATCCGTTTCCCCCCTTTGTCCTCAGTTTCCTTCAGCTGTTGCAAAGTGAGCTCAAAGTACAAAAGTTTCTTCTACCATAAACAGTGCCTAGGGCAAGTGTGGAAGTTACACCCCTATCTTCTTACACCTACCCCCACTCCCCACCCCTACATACGTGGCTTTTTTGTGCCTCCTGGCATTGGCATGTGGGGAACATATCCTGCTTTCCCCACCTAAATACACCTCTGAGTAGTTTGCATTCAATTAAATCAGCGGGAAGAGAAAAAAGGTGGGATGGAATCTTGTCCTTCCCTGTGCAGGCAAGACTCAGGCAAAAGCAAACTGCTGCACCCACTCTTATCTCACATGTTCTTCCTCATTAATGTCTTTTTACCGTCATGACCACACTCTGATGTTGCTTGTCCACGTATGTCCCTGTCTGGGACTGCAGCTCCCATAATTCCTCAGTACCAGCTGTGCTGGCTAGAGCTGGTGGCAGTTATAGCCCAGTGTCCAGAAACATGTGGTTGCTCCTATCTTCCCTTTGTGAACATGCTAGTTCATATAATTGATGCTCATACGTCTCTTCTTCAAGCACCCAAACGGATGGAAAGATCAGACTTAAACCAGTCTGTAGCTGTTAGTAATGTATACTAATGGATCTGATTTTTTTGGATAGGGCACAGATAGTTAATCTCTTGCCCTTGTGCTCTGTCTCAAAATACACCCCAGCACTGCTGCTCCTTACTGATGGAAAGGGAATGGGTGGGAGGGCAAATCATACCAAGGAAGATAACTACTGCTCCTTAGGGAAGGAAAATGAGGGTGCACTTCAACTGTGAGGGTACCCTCATTTTCCTAAGGAGCCAATATGTGTGTGGATCTTTGTCCACCTGCTAGTTTTCTGGATCACCTGCCCCCTCACTTCTTTCCTAACTGGGAAGCAACAACAGCAGACCCTTCCCAGGACTTAAAGGATACTGGGAGGTTGTGGAAATCCTAGGATTTCCTAGGATTTGCATCCTAGGATTTTAAAAGAACTAGCAGAGGTCATTGCGGAACCTCTTGCTGTAATCTTTGAAAACTCTTGGCAGACAGGAGAAGTTCCGGCAGACTGGAGGAGGGCAAATGTTGTCCCCATCTTCAAGAAGGGAAAAAAAGAGGACCCAAATAATCATCGCCCAGTCAGCCTGACATCAGTACCTGGAAAGATCCTGGAGCGGATCATCAAACAGTCAGTTTCTAATTACTTAGAAAACAATGCCGTAATTACGAAAAGTCAACATGGATTTCTCAAAAATAGGTCATGCCAGACTAATCTTATCTCTTTTTGTGATAGAGTTACTTGCTTGATAGATGAAGGGAATGCTGTGGACATAGTATATCTTGATTTCAGTAAGGCCTTTGACAAAGTTCCCCATGACATTCTTGCAAAGAAGCTAGTAAGATGTGGGCTGGACAGGGCTACTGTCAGGTGGATTTGTAACTGGTTGACTGACCGTACCCAAAGGGTGGTCACCAATGGCAGATTCTCATCCTGGAGAGAAGTGACTAGCGGGGGGCCACAGGGTTCTGTCCTGGGCCCGGTGCTGTTCAATATCTTCATTAATGACTTGGATGAAGGAATAGAGGGCACGCTGATCAAATTTGCAGATGACACCAAATTGGAGGGGTTGCTAATACACCTGATGACAGGATCAAAATTCAAAAGGACCTGGACAGATTGGAGAGCTGGGCCAAGGCTAACAAAATGAACTTCAACAGAGAGAAATGTAAGGTCCTACACTTAGACAGAAAAAATGGTATGCAGAAATATAGGATGGGGGACACGTGGCTGGCTAACAGTACATGTGAAAGGGATCTAGGAGTCTTCATAGACCACAAGCTGAACATGAGTCAGCAGTGTGATGCGGCAGCCAAGAAGGCCAACACAATTCTTGGTTGCATCAATGGGAGTATGGTGTCTAGATCGAGGGAGGTATTGGTACCACTTTATTCTGCATTGGTTAGACCTCATCTTGAATACTGTGTCCAGTTCTGGGCACCCCAATTCAAGAAGGATATGGATAAGCTGGAGCAGGTCCAGAGGAGGGCAACCAAAATGGTGAGGGGCCTGGAAGCCATGCCCTATGAGGACAGACTTAGAGAGCTGGGTATGTTTAGTCTGCAGAAGAGAAGGTTGAGAGGGGACATGATAGCCATGTTTAAATATTTGAAGGGATGTCATGTCGAGGAGGGAGTGGGCTTGTTTTCTCCTGCTCTTGAGACCAGGACAAGGAGCAATGAATGCAAGCTGCAGGAGGGGAGATTCCGCCTGAACCTCAGGAGGAATTTCCTGACAGTCAGGGCTGTCCGGCAGTGGAATGTGCTGCCACAGAGTGTGGTGGAGTCTCCTTCGTTGGAGGTTTTTAAGCGGAGGCTGGATGACCACTTGTCGGGAGTGCTTTGAAGGTTTTCCTGCATGGCAGGGAGTTGGACTGGATGGCCCTTGCGGTCTCTTCCAACTCTACATTTCTATGATTCTATGAAATATGCAGAACTATGCAAGTGGAGTTAGGCTCCAATATGAGATCTTGGTGAAAGTCAATTTTGCATATGTTCTTCTAATCTAAAAACGGAATCACAAAGTTCAGAATTTGCATTCTGATTCCCCTGTTTCTTTAGGGAGCATGACTGAAGTTTCTTTGCTTCTGTATGTGATCCCAAATCCTCTGGCATCCCTACCTGCAAACTGGTCTGCAGTCCCAGATATATCTGTGGGTGACCTTGATGCTGTCCCAACTGTGTTCCTTGGAATAAGGATCCTTTTCTTAGTAGTTCTGGTTTAAATTGTTCCTGCCAGGAATGATACTGGCTCTTTAAACCCCATTTTCCTAGCAGGAAAGAAGCTTGGGATCAGTTCCACTGAAGGAATGGCTCATAAATCTTCTCCTGTTGCAGTTTGTGCCTTCCTCACACACACCCTTTCTGTCTCTGAAGCACAGCTCCCCATCTCAGTTGCAATGCAAGTACAAGCAAACGGAGCACATAAACTCCTAGAGATTTGTGGGAAATTATGCTAACTGTTGCTTTAGTACAAGCAGTGTTCAAAGGACTGATTATCCCTGGTTGAACATTTCCCTAAGTCTAGCTGGCAACCGTTTAAACAGGACTTCCAGCATATGCTTTGTTTATCTTTGAAAAAGTCTGAAAACCAGTCTGTCTATCATCTTCCAGTTTCAGAATTTTGGGAACATTATTCTCATATTATCAGTATTTGCACATGAATGCACACATTTTTTCCAAATTATGGGCATTCAACAGATTTGTCCATTACAAACCTGATGCTATAATCTTAATTCTCTTTTTCTTTATTTAAAGTTATTTGAAAGTTAGTGCAGCTTCCTGTCCATACACTGACACTGAAATTTAAATGCCCCCACAGTCATGGAGCTATTTTAAAACAATCTCTGTATTTCTAGAACAAGAAGGTTGTGGAGTCTCACTGTGTGCTTAGAAAGTGGCATAGCAATGTCTGTGCCGTGCCCAAGTTGAATGTGAATGTATATCCAATTCATTTTTGAGCTAAAGTTTAGATTAATTAAGTTTTTTTCCCCCCAATTTGCACAGCAAGGTAATGTAGATGTGTGGCTGATGCTTGACTTTTTGTTTAATCCTTTGAGTGGATATTTAATCTTTTTGTTATATATTAGAATTAGAGACTTGGAAGATATGAATAATTAATCTAATTATGTGCCTATCACTTTAATTTCTTTAATGTTTTATAGAATTTTTTAAAACACACACTCTCTTTTTCTTTCTCTCTCTCTCTCTCTCCAACTTCACAAATTGGTTTAGGATAGGAAACCCTTTTAAAGGATTTTGTATTTCATCAAATCAAGTGCAATTTAGGGGAGGGATGTACTACATTAAATTTCAAGTTATGCAAATGGAGAGCCGTTAATCCCAGAGTGCTTTGGACCAGCTTTACAAGGTGTGCTTCATGCATTTGTAACTTGCTTTCAGGGAACAAAATGGAATGTTCTGGGAAAGACGGGAAATGTTAAGACTATGATAGCCATTTTTGCTGTACATTGTTCTAGTGCTGTTATTCCACTTTCAACATCCTATGCAATCCTGGGGTTTGCAGTTGAGGGAAGGGCATTTAGCAATCTCAGCCAGAGAGCTCTTTGGCCTCGGTAAACTACAAACCCCAGAATTCCACACAATGTTGAAACTAGAATAATAGCGCTAGAAGAGTGTAGTACGGAAATGACCTTGGACTGAACAGTCTTTCAAATATGCCACGTTCTTTAGAAGAGAACCAGGATCCTGTTGTATAACCACACTGGCCTAATAATGCTGGCATAAGCTGCAGTGGCAGCGGGAATACAAAAGTCACTAACCCAGTTGCACCAAGGAAGAAAATTAGACTCTTTGTGGTCAGCAATGGAAAATGAAGGCTGCTGGTTTCAAGGAGGCCATTCTTTTGATGTCTCTGGAGTAAAGGCATTCTGGAAAGTCTGGCTTGCAAAACTGCCTGTCTTTTTACTCTGATGTCCTGACTCAAAATAGTGTTAGTGTAATGCACCCTTGTGCTAGCATAGAGTATCAAAAGAATTCTGGTCACAAGCCATTTTAGCAAGTGGTTTCCAAACTGTGGTCCTTCAGGTGCTGGACTTCAGCTTTCAGAAGCCCTGGCCAGCTTGGCTGAGGGTCAAGAATTTTGGGAGGTGAAGTCCAAAACACCTGGAGGACCAAAGCTTGGCATCTACTGACCTTAGCCATAGCCCCCAGTTACAGAATACTTTCCCCAGGTCCTCCTTTGGCATCATATCTAGTGCCAGGCCCACATTTTCTTATTTTCTCCAATCCGTTACATCTGCTGCTGGGCTGCATTTAAAGTCAGGTTGACTTTGATATTTCCTTCTCTTAATGTTTGTGTTTTGCCTTTGCTGTTTTTAACATAGTGTCGCTTTACTCTGATTGTTTTTTATTTTGCCGTTGCAAGTTTGTTGTGGATCTTGGGTGACTAATAACATTTAGAAATAAATAAGCAGTAAATCTTTTGTCTGTTCAGCTCCATTCAAAGTCTTCCTTAAAAAGGGTAGCAGCTTTGGCATGAAGATTTTCTTCAGCTTAGCTGAGAGCTGTGTTTTGATACCCAGGCTGAGCCCAGCATGGGAGCAGAACTGGAATAGAAATCAATGAAATAGCATTAGGATGCAATTGCCACTCATTATCAGAAGTAAAAGACCACTGTAATTCACGAGACGAAAACATTTTGCCAACTGTTTTCACAAAGCATAGTTTTGGTATGTTTTCAAGTTCCATGCCTCTATAAAACCACTTGGCCTATAAAGACCATTATTACCGTCACCCGCAAATTTGTAGAATTAAGCCTAAACAAATTCTTCTGAGTTTTTGCTGCTTTCTGATTTGATCTGCTTTGTCTCGGCCTCTTTATTCTCTTTATTTTGAGTGATTTTTATTTTCCAGAGTGATAAGTACTGTGTGCCTCAAGGACAATACTGAGTACTTTACACAGCCTATTATTTTCAATTGGGTGCCCCATCCCAGTATAAATATCCCTTGGCATTCACACCTTCTTGATTTCATTTCTTGGTGTCAGGACACAAGGTCAACAACGGTTTCCTATCAAAGAACATGTCAAAACCAATTGGGTTCATTTTGATTCTCTTTGCCAGCAGAATTGGCCCACCCCTAAACTGGCCAGTGTGGTGTAAGCATTGGAATATGACCCTAAAGACCAGGGTTTGATTCCCCACTCAGCCATGGAAACCCACAGGGTGGCTTTGGGCAAGTCACACACTTTCACACTCAGAAAACCTCATGATAGCTTCAGCAAGTTGGAAACAACGCAAAGGCACACAGCGACGACAATCCCCACTCCAAACCATTCTTCCTTGTTAATACCACCTCAAATTATTAATGATGCTGTCTTTATTTATTATTTAATGTATACCCTGCTTTTCTCCCATAGGAAACCCAAAGCAGTTATTTTGCCTTGTGTTAAAAAAAAAGAAAGATGTAACACTTTGAGTTACGCCTGGACACAGAGTTGTGACTAGTTGTGAAGGGTATGAGACTATTTCCGCACTAGCCTGTTATAGCGCTATGATTCCACTTGCAACATCCTATGGAATCCTGGGGTTTGCAGTTTCGGGAGGGGCCGAAAACCCCAGGATTCCATAGGATGTTGCAAGTAGAATCATAGCGCTATAACAGGCTAGTGCGGAAAGGGTTCGAGTGTCACATGGTCCCTGTAACCAGCTGCAGTCAACAGCCCACCATACCTAATGCTAGGTATTCATGCAAACAGATAAGTGTTTAAAACACTTTATCCTTTTGGGTTTAGATTTGTTTCCTAATTTTGAAGTGGTGGGTTGTAACCAAGTTTTTCTTGTTTTCAGCTAGAAATAACCGTGGCAGTATTCTTACAACGCAGAGATGGTGTTTATATTTTCCCAGCTAGAACAAGAAATCTGTGAAGTAGTCAAAACAATGTTCTGCTTTATGTGAACAAGTTTTTTTTGGCTCTGGGTGTGGGGGTATTGTGGCACACCCTTAATTCTATCTCCTGGTGACGTGGGGCATTTTTTGTCCTCCTAAATACATTTGAATTCCCACGCTGTCATACAGTATCCCTGTTTAAGGGCCCTTTCACAGGACACATTTGTAACCCTGTGGTTCCACTTCAGACTATTCTGGCTGCATCCCAGGAATCGTGGGGCTTGGAGGGAGGTGTATTTAGAATTCTCAGCCAGAAAACTGTACCTCACCAGGCTGCAAATCCCAGTGCCCCACCAGGCTCTGATCTTGTAGGTGACTACATATCCCAAAATTCTATAGGATGCAACTCTGGCCATTAAAGTGCAATCATAGCACTATAATTACGAAGTGTGAAAAGTTCCTAACTCAATGTATTGTTTTTTAAAAAAGTCTATGGCCATTTCCACCCCACACTGTTACAGTGCTATTATTCCACTTTTAACCTCCTGTGGAATTCTGGGGTTTGTAGCTTCCTGAGGCCAAAGAGCTCTTTGGCTGAGAATTCTAAAGGCCCCTCCCTAAACTGCAAACCCCAGAATTCTATAGCAGTATAACAGTTTAGGGTGGAAATGGCCTATGTGAATGAAGGTTGATGCTAGGACTGCCTCTCCAGAACTCTTTCTGGATCCCTAAATTTTCCTTTGAAGTAAAACTCCACCAAACATTCTGTTTTTATTCTTCTTCTTCTTCTATATAGCCTCCAGAACTGAGTCCCATTATATAGGACCCGTACAAATACAGTCCTCCCTCCACATTTGAGAGTTTGACCTTCATGAATTTGATGATTCGTGCAGTACGTGGGTTCCCTCCTTGTTCAGGCAGGTGACAAGAGGATTGGGGGGCAGCGTGAGCTGGGAAGGCCCGCGCATGTATTTCCTTGCTTGGGCAGGAAACAGAGAGATGGAGAAGTGCGAGAAGGGAAAACACATACTTCCATTCCTTCATTTGCTCACTTGGGTGAGAGGGTGAGAAGGTATTTGAAGTTTTTCCAGCTTCTCAAGGGTCTTGCACCCCAATCCCTTGCAAAAGTGGAGAGGCCATTGTACCTTCTTTTACGGTGCCTATTAAAGAAAGTTGATGGATTAATCACAGCAAAGAAACTTGTTACATAAATCTGGTATTATTTGCTTACATTTTATATCCTAACCACCTGCTACCACCATCACTACCTTTACAACAGTACTCATTATATTTTACTCTAGTTTCCTGTGAACGACTTATAGAGAAAATCTTTCCCTTTTGTCTTAGCTGCTGCTTCTGCGAATGAATAATTCTAGCATTCTGATTCTCATGATCGGACCTACATTTGTCTGTGCTGTGTAAAGAATGGTGGTTAAAACAATGAGGGTGAAAAGTATAGTTATTTGGAGAAGATCTATCAAGACATTTAGTTGTGTGATTCACTTAGCAGAAAGCAAGTCTGCAGCCCACTGGAATTATCTTAACAACTCAGGCATTTTGTGCAAGTTGTCTGCAACACCCACAGCATGGTGATATCCAGGGAGGCTTCAGAAAGCAACGCAAACCAGTAGGAAAACATTGAGTTGTTTCAGCAGACAGAGGGCTGATGCCTGAAAGAGCACCCCCCCATTACACATTGTGTTACTCACTCTTTGCACCTCTTAACCTCAATCCCTGCTGGATGTCGTTGGCTGCCACTGATGGTTTGCAGAGGTGTGATGGCTTAACTTGCAGCATGCTGATTTTACATCCTAGAATAAGTGAGAAGTTAGTGGACTGCAGCTCCCATCACCTGTCAATATTAGCTATGCTGGGTAGGGCTGAGGGGAGTTTGAGTTGCAGCCCAACAACATCTGGAGGGTCACATTCCCATTTCCTGGGGTAAACCAAGTTAAATACTGCACAGAGAGATGAAGGGATACAGTTTTCAGTAGGAGCCCTATCTGTGCCATCAAAATGTAGTTTCAGTATTAAAAGAACAGCAAAAACAGAAACCAAATAGCAATGGCATCTTGTAGAAAGCTAATTTTCCTAATTATAAACAGTGTTCAAGGGTGCACCAGGGAAGTGGCATTCTCTGCTTTAACATATGGAAACTAATAAGCCGCACCATTCCCTGGACGGGGGAGGGGGCAAAAAGAAGGAAATATTGTATGTATATGAGTGGTTAGTTAAATGTTGGGTATACTATCATGATATGGTGGGTATAACTTTTTATATTTTATATTAATAAACTCACATATAAAATTTAAAAAAAAAATAGCTCAGCAGTGGGGAGAAGAGAGGAGGGTAAAGAATTTTATCCTTCTCAGTAGGCTCAGTAAAAGCAAACTGCAGCAGCTTCTCCTAGTTTGCTTGTTCTTCCTCATTAATAATTTTCATCATGTTGATTCTACTCTGATGGTGTTTGACTACATTCATCCCAGTTTTCATCTGTGAACCGTTGCAGGCTATGGCTTACTAAAAGCGTTTATGCGGTGGCTGACTAGTTGTCAGGAATTCTGTAGTTACATATTGTGCTATAGATCCTGCAGTGAGCAGGTGAATGTCCTTTAAACTAAGTACTTTCCAATTCAGTAATTCTAGACAATCCAAACTGTAAGGCCATCAGCTTTTCTCCCTCCCAGCACCACTTAAAAACAAAAACAAAACATCCAGCTCGCCATAAAGAGTTGATTAAGAAAAAAAGAGATGACAACCGCATTGCTATAGAAACAGCATTCCCACTGGTTTAATAAACATGCATATAACTTCGCAATGGCATATGCCTATAAAATTGGAAGTTCCAGATTTCAGTGCTTTAGTTTAGGCAATTATCAAATGGGCAGTGCTTAGTGAAGAGGAGACATATGATCATTTACAAAAAAAGAAAAAAAAAGAAAAAAAAGACTTAATGAATTCCAGGCGCAAGTATTTTAGGCATCAAAATGATGCATGATTGGTGTGTGCAGTTAATGAATAAGTCTGTTAGCTACAAAACTTCTAATTCATAGCTGAATTAATGAGTACTTTCCGCAGGCCAAATTCAAAGAGCAAAAATGCCTACGTTCGCCTGGCCTCACAAGGTAATGGTTTCCTTAAGCACCCTGCTAAGATTCGGGGAATTTATCAAATATGATCAAACTTAACGCCAAGCTAATATTGCAAAGCGAAATTTATCCAGCATTATCTCTGGGCATAATTGAAGACAACTGTGCCCCTGACCAGCTGTGCTGGTTGCAAAAGGATCATAAGAGGCCCAGCTTCACCATGTCATGTTGATAAATGCTTCTAGAGAAACAAAAACTGGAGAGCTTGTTTCTACCAGTTATGTACAGTCAGCTCTTCGCATTAACTAGGGTTAGGGGTGTAGGACCCCAGCAAAAGTGGAAATTTGCAAATACAAAATGTGTGCATGTGTCTGTGGGAAGGGGACTAGAGTGTGGTGAGGTGAATGGATACTCAAGGTCCAAACCAGGTCAAGGAAAAGGAGCGGGGTCAGCACCTGTCACCTTCCTTTGGTGGGTGGGTACAAGGGGTATTGGGAGAGGGTTTGTGAGAAATCAGGCTGTGGCATGCCCAAGGTCACCCAATGGCTTTCCTTGGCTGACCAGGTAATCAAACCCTGGTCTCCAGGGTTGTCGTCCAAGGCTCAAACCACAACACCACACTGGCTCTCACTATACAAAATTAGAATCAGCCATCCTTGGCTAGCCAGACAGCAGCTGGTGGAGGAGGAGGAGGAGGAAGACGACGACAAGCAACGGGCTTTTTCAATGGCTTCATGGTCTGGTTGGAGCCACCAAGAGGGAAGTCTCCCCCAGGAATGAAGCACTTTGTGGGGGAGCAGGGTTTGCAGAGACTCGCAAATAATCAAATCTGCTAAAGTCTCAAATGTCTGTGTGGAATGGGCCTTGGATTTACATCAGTGTAATTCTGTCTTGGAGAATGGAGCCTTCTTCATGCTGGCCTTCTGTGATTTTTCTTCTTCTTGTTATTGTGTGCACCTTCAAGTAGTTTCTGACTTATGGCAACCCTAAGGTGAACCTATCATAGGATTTGTGGAGCTGAGAGTGTGCGATGCTCCCAAGGTCACCCAGTGTGTTTCCATGTGCAAGCAGGGAATTGAACTTTGGACTCCAGGGTTGTAGTCCAAAGCTCATACCACTACACCAAGATAGCTCTACTGTGATGATTTGCCCCAGTCCTTTTCACGTTACTTCTTACCTCTTCTTACCACTCAGTCTTTTCAGCAGCAAAAACGAATTAGATGGGGGACATAAGGGAAAATACTAGTAATCCTGTCCTGTTCCA
Organism: Iguana delicatissima; assembly: GCA_948472985.1. NCBI lineage: Eukaryota > Metazoa > Chordata > Lepidosauria > Squamata > Iguanidae > Iguana > Iguana delicatissima. Next base: position 558,173 of record CAOKZL010000069.1, on the reverse strand, counting down.
AATCCTCCAGTTCACTTCTCCTTTCCTTTCACTCCCCGCTCCCCATGCCTTCTTTTGATAATCTTAATTTTTTAATTCTTAACACAGCTAGCTGCTGTGATGGAAGGATCACATCTCCCCTTTACCCACTAGTCAGTCCAAGAACACGAGTGCACATCTCCCTGACTTCCCTTTCCCAGCGTTGTACCTTTTTAAAAGAAAGAAGAGAAACAGCACAGAGGGCAGAAATATCCTGAAAATAGCAAAGGGAAGAGGGATTGGTAACATAACCTTTGGTTATCACATTACATGCAATGGCTAATTTTCTTTTTAAGCCCTCTCCTTTTGGATGAAAACTAAAAATTTTGGAATTCTGCAAGAGATGTACGAAAAGTAACTTGCAGCATTTTATGATAGCAAAAGTGTTGTTTGGATTTTTTTTTTAAAAAAAAGTGGCAAATGCAGGAGCAAATCCTGTCCCCTCCCAACAAGTATGGTCTGTCTGGTGGAACCCTGCATTTAAGAAGTCTGGTGAAAGTGATTCTGGAAAATTATTGCTTTTTGTCTGACCTCAGTTTCCCAAGAGGTTCTAATTTATCCCTCATGTTGCTTAACATTTTGCAGTGACTTGGAGTTTGATAGGGCAGCTATGAAGGAACCAGTCAAGATTCTTGAATATAAACATATATTGTTGAAAACAAAAATCAGGACTGTCTAAGCCATAATATTTCTGATTTCTGTGTAAGGTTGTGAAATCTGGATAGTGAAGAGACCTGAAAGGAAAAGAATCAACTCATCTGAAATGCTGTAAAAGAGGAGAATTTCGCAGATACCAAAAAGGACAAATAAATGGGTCTGAGAGCAAATCAATCCTGAACATCCCCTAGAAGCTAAAATGACTGAACTGAGGTGGTTGTACTTTGGACATGTCATGAGAAGACATGAGTCATTTGAAAGGACAATGATGCTAGGAAAGGTAGTAGAAAGGCAGTAGGAAAAGAGGAAGACTATATTTCAGCTGGATAAACCCAGTCAAAGAAGCTATGGCCTTGAGTTTGTCAGGGCTGTTGAGAACAGGGTGACATGAAGGTCTCTCATTCATAGGGTCGCTGTCAGTTGAAGTTGGCTTGTCAGAGTTAATGTCAATATTATTGTCCATTTATCAATGCATACCTGGTGGCAACCCCAAAAATCATTTTCCTCATTTTTTCCAAAGTCACCAGGAATCTGGGTTGGGCAGTGTGAACTCGCATTTTATAAAGTAGACACTGGAACTCAGTAATATTCTGAAGTTAGGAAGCAAGCAAGCAAGGAAACTTGCCTATATATAAATCAGCACTTTCTTAGCGCTCATGCAGCATGAGTCACAAAAGAGTTTAACAGGAAAACCATCAGGCACATAAGATAAAGTTACACATCCGACACACCGCATATTACCATATACCTTCCGGTTGTTTTTCTCTTCCCGTTACAGGCTTGTATTTCTTTCACTTTCCAGTGATGACATGGAGCTCACACCTATCAATCTGACTGCAGATCTTTTAAATTTTTCCAAAACATGGTTGACTTTCTCTGATCTCCCGTTAAACACACTTAAAACAGGTGACAAGGTTTTCTTTGATGCATTTTATTAAGAAGCAGATCTTTCCTGTTTTCTTTTATCTCCACAAATATAATCAACAATGAAACACTTGAAAGTAAGGCTACTGATTGGCAGTAAAATGCAACTCTATTTTGAAGAAGGTTAGTGTTTGTAATTTAATTTGTATAGTACAGATTTCATCCCAAAGGTAAGTGGATTTGAGCATCCCTGCAGACTCTGGTGTTGGTATGTTCAGATCAAACACAGTAGCTGTTTGTTTGGTTATATATGATTTTCCAAAATGCTTTGGGCTAAATGCCCACACCTGTTTCAATAATTGCAAACCACCTTTGTAGACAAATCCACACATGGAGGGGGAAAAAAAGGATAAATTTTTTAAAATGCATTAATATAATAAAAAAGATGAAACAAACAAAAATCCTTTAAATAACAATTCAAAGACAAGCTACGTGTTCCTGGGGAAAAGTTCTATAAGGTAGAGGGCCACTACTGTTAAGACCCTGTTGTTTAGTGCTCAGCAATCTAACAATCTAATGTCAGGCTAACAACTAGTTCTTGTGATACTAAGATTACAGTACCTACAGATGTATATGGACTGTTATTTAAATAATCTGTCCTCCAAAGATGGCCCAAGATATTTTACTGCCTGAGCTAGAACAGCGAATGGCATCTCCTAGTCAAAGTGCATTCAGGCTTCTTCTCCTTGGCCCTTTCTGCACGGCATTTGCTGTGCGAAAGGGCACCTGGAGCGTCGCACAAGTGTGAGGAGCGATCTGCACGACACACTCACAATTGCGCAACGCTCCAGGGGCCGGCAGGCGCTGATCTCACACCTTTTCATTTTTGGCTAGAAGCTGAAAATGGCGCGCGATCGCGCATTGCTCCCAGGCCCTACGCGCACTTATCTGGTGTGCAGAGCCTCCAGAGCTGTGGCAGAAAGTCCCAGGCTGTGCTGCGGAAGGAAGAGGAGGGGTTCTCGCGTGAGCAGGCAGCTCGTGCGGAGCTGAAGGACCCTGGACACGAGAACCTCTCACCGGAGGCTGCTCGCGCGATCCCCACACCCCAGTGCTGGAAGAAGGAAAGGTGCAGAAAGGGTCCTTATCTGACAAATTAGGGGCTGGAGCACAATTAGAAAGTGGAAATGTTTGAGAAGTGAAACCTACAGGAAACATGAAGGACTTGGAGAGGTTTGTTTGGGACCGACAGCACATGCTAGTTGTAAAGTCTCTCAGCTGGCTTGGCACTCCCCCTCCCCACGCTCACTTTGCCTGCGCAGTCCCAAGTGAGCTTCCATAGGCAAGAAGAACTGATGGAAGCCTGCCATTTTGATGCTTCCAAAGACAAGTTCCATTAATTCAACCAGGGGACCCAGTCTTTCCATGGGCAAGACTTGGGCCTACGTGCATGTGTGAGGGGCCCCAAGCAAGCTTGCGAAGGCAAGAAGGACTGACAAAAGAGCAGACTCCATGTTGAATTAATGGAAATTTGTCCTTAATTTGGAAGCATCAAGAGACCTAGTCATCAGATAACGGGGCATTAAAAGGTGGGGGCAATTCCCATGAGCAACTCTCACTGTCCCAAGACAGTAACTTTGCTCAGAATTTTCTGCCCTTTCATCACATTGCTTGAGATGACAATATTTCCTCTCTCTGCATTGTCCTGCCGATGAGCGAGCATGGTGTAGTGGTCTGAGTGTTGCACAAAGGGTCTGAATCCCCATTGAGAATGAGGGAGGAAGGCTCAAGCACACCTTCAGCCTTCTAGTAGACAGAAATATAATAAGAAATCAGAATAAATAAACCCTTCCAGAAAAGGGATAACCCATAAAGAATGGCCCTGCTTCCCCACGTTGTGTCTTTTGTGGCCCAAGAAATTTTGTTGCCTGAGGCAAAAGATCAGTGCCCTCCTCACAAGATGATGACTACACTGAGAGTTGAATCTGCCATAAATACTGGCAACGGGTCAGGATCTTCCATCACACCTGAGCATGTTCTCCACCATTTCACAGATGAAAACTGGGACACGTGTGGCCAAGCAACATCAGAGTGTGGTCAGGATGGCAAAATTTATTACCGACTTAAAAACACACAGGCTAGGAGAGGCTGCAGCAGTTTGCTTTTACCTCAGCCTACTGGGAAGGGCACGATTGTGTGCTCCCACTCTCCAGTTAATTGAGTGCAAACTTTTGAATAGAGTTTACAGCATTTGCAGTAAGCTGAGGAGGAAGGGAGAAAGTGGGTGGATAAGGAGAGAGAAACTAGGACATTTTTAACGCAAATGAAAAAGTGGAGTGGCAAAGGATTCATTGGGACTCTCTCTGCCAAACTGGCACAGTTGCGGTGTATGCCTGCAGGCTATATAGGCCAGGTTAGGGGATAAAGGGTGAACCGTGGGACACATACACACAGAGCTCCGCTGTCCATGAGTGGGGAAAGGTGAATAGGTTGCTACTGATGCACTCAGCATCTCCTGCCCTGAGGAGGCAGTTTCCTCAACACAACCTAATGGCAGGACCAATTTTGTCTGCAGCGCAGTAGAATAGTTGTTTATATTCTCCACCAGATTATATGTCTTCCCGAGCTTCTCCGTAGTCAGATGAGTTCCCTCAGGACTACATATGCTGGAAAATGTTGTACAGTGTGCTCAGTTCAAAGCACAGCAGATCATCTCTGAGTATACTGGGAGAATGCTGAAGAAGTATCTTATCACTTTCTAAGCAGCTGGCATGCTTAGTACACACAAGCTCTCCATCCGTCCTCAATAGGTTAAGTCTATGCTACGTTATATCTGTGGGGGAAATTTATCTTTTTGAAGTCTCCTTTGCTTGTCAGCACAGCAGAGGTCGGTAATACTAGCTGTGTCTTTTATTAATGGAACCTGCTGTCTTTACACAGAAACAAGATTATCTTGTTTTTGTCCAATCCATTTCTTTGCGGGGCTTTCAGTGGAAACCTGATCCCTGCATAAAAGTGATGGAAGATGCTGTTCAGATTAGGAAATATTGTGGCCCGTCACCTTTTGCAGCTGAATGTCTCCAAAGCTTTAATAGATGATGTACTTCCAAGCAGTTCTGGTGGCAGTGGTGGGAGGAATAGATGGTTGCAGATTCCAAGACCTTTCTTCTCAACATTTAAAATTGTAATTTCATAATTCTCCTTACCAAAGTGGTGGGAAGACTTGAGGCCTTTGGAATTCTTCTTACTGAAAACCTTGAGATCCTCGAACTCCAGTCAGGTAGAAAAAACAAAGAATTTAAAATAAAAGTGTGCTATACCCTTTTTTTCAATAAACAAGACAGACCCAATCAATTGTTATAGCAATTGGTCTGTTTCCTGGAACTCTCTCTACTTGCATTCTGTTCCAGATGTTGTACTACAACTCCTATGATCCTTTTCCATTACACAGTCTTTAAAAATGTCCCTTTTTCTTCTTCCCACTTTTTCCTTTGTCCTCAGCTTGCTTCAGTGGTGCAAACTGAGTTCAAAGTGCAAAAGTAGTTTGCACTCAATTACCTCAGCAGGTACGAGAGGAGGGGATAGAATCTCTGGCCCTTCCAGCAGGGGTCGCCAAAAGCAAACTGCTGCAGCCTCTTCGAGCTTGTGTATTCTTCCTCATTAATAATGCTCACTATCTTGATCACATTCCGATGTTGTTTGGCCACATGTGTCCCTCTTTTCATCTGTGAAATATTGGAGTCTATGTCATTAGCTACGCTGGAAGGGCTGCCGAGAGCTGTAGTCCAAGAACATCTGGAGGGCTGCATTTCTTACCTCTGTCTTTCTTAAACAAAAAGTTGTTAGCCTTGACAGACAAATTAACAGGGAGATTAGGAAGAGTCCTTGCTCCAGGGAAATCAGCCACGGATTTGTTTCCCTTCACCATTTCTTATCTGGAAGACCTGAGACTAAACAAAGCCATTGAATGTCTTTGGTGTAGCCATAGACTCGCTCATGGAAGGCTTGATTTCAAGGCAAGAGGATGAATGGAGCCTTTTTCAAAGTTTAGGACACTCATCAGTACTATACCACATAAATCACAGTGCAAACTGTGTGATTATACCCTGCAGGGAAATAGACTGTGTGTTTATGGGGCTCTTCGCTGCACACTTAGGAATAATCTGATATAAAGCAGCAGGGGAGGAGAGTAATGACAACTTCAAATTAGTTTAATGAATGTTTACATTAAATGGAGAAGGGGGGAAACGCTTTCTTACAAACCTGCAAACACAATGTGACAGTTTTCTTTCCAGATGAGAACGCTTTACTTTTCCTAGGAAACAAATAGGGATGGAGAGGGAAGGCCTGTGCTGATTTTAACTCTTCCAGAACTGTTTTCCCTTCGCATTGCCAGAATGTCTAAGCAACATCTGTGCTCCTCTTTTTTGCTGTTTTCCTTTCTCCTTGGTTAGACTGCATCTGTGCTCTGTTAAGTTTAGAGGTCATTCTGAGTGGGACCTCCCCACCCCTTTTAGCCCTGGCTGCAGGAGGAGCCAAGATGGGGAGCAAAGCCATTCCTTATGGCTCCTCTCTTTTCCAGAATGGATCTCCTTGCTTACATGTCCTCTGACAACGAGTGTGTGACTGAATAAGGGCCTTCTTGGTAGACACTCCCAAGCTCTTTAAGCGCATCCCAAGGGAGGCTAGGCTCACTTCCATCCCATTTGTCCTGCTATGACAATGGTTTTCAAACTTTGGTCATCCAAGAGTTATGGACTTCAGCTCCCAGAACTCCTGACTTTTGACCAAGCTGGTTGGGGCTTCTGGAAGTTGAAGTCCAAAACATCTGGAGGACTAAAATTTGGGAACTACTATGCTATAGGGTTGCCACATTTCCAAAAATAGGGATAATTGAAAGTCATGACATGCATGGTTGGCAATCAGGAATTAGCTGTTCACAAGTTTGTGTTCTACCTAAATATGAGATAACCTGGTGTAGTCTGCACCTGAGGTGGTCTGCAAACCCACCACCCCCAGTGGTGCCATTGATAAATTACACAATGCACACAGTTCTGTCTGTATAAGGAGCCCACACCCTCAATACAGGATTTTGTTGGTATTTCATTCAATCTATATAAAAGCTTTCCATCCTCAAAATACGGGATATCCCTTATAATAAGGAGCATCTGTCTGCCTTTATTATTCTTAAATAAGAAACATCAGTTATAGTGAGAAACATCCTTTTAATGTTTTTAACTGTTTTTAATGTTTTTAATATATTTAACATGTTTAAATTTTTAAATGTGTTTTAATGTGTATTTATTGTTGGAAGCCATTGTGGGTCCCAGTTCTGGAAGAAAGGCAGTCTACAAATACAACAAACAAACAAATATCACGGGCCCACTTGCACTACACAATTATAGTGCTGTTATTCCACTTTATCTGTAATGGATCTGTGGAATCCTGGGATTTATAGTTTGATGAGGTACTGGTGTATTCTTGCTGGGAATTCTAAATGCCCCTCTCCTTCCAAATTCCAGGAGTCCATGGGATGTTGCCATGGCAGTTAAGGCATAAAGGCACTATACATGAATGGACTCCTGGCAACCTATACTGCAAGTAGGCAAAGATTTAAAAAAAAAAAAAATCAGGGAAAATTTGGGTGACTGACTGACTGACTGCTGAGGAAACAGTTTGTTAATAGTTGGGTGCTGTATTTTCCTTAATCAGCTGTTCTTAGACTGTGTTTTAAATTGCTATGTTTAGTTTCCCTGTTGTAATTTTGGGTTTCATTTTGTTTTACCTGTACATTTTATTCTATGTTATCTCAAGCTTGATAGAGTCCCATTTTTGGAAGAAAGGTGGGAGAAAAATTTTAAAAAATAAATGTCTGCAAGGAGGGAGAGTGATATGAGCGGGGGATCCATAATAAGGAATCTTTCAATTGGCTTCTCTTCTACAGAACCCCTTCTCTGTAGACCTTATTTATATTGTGTTTAACTCATTTCTTAGCTGCCTTTCAAGAATTTAGGCCATTTCCGCACTCCACTGTTATAGTGCTATTATTCTACATTCAACATCCTGGGGAATTCTGAGGTTTGTAGTTTCCTGACGCCAAAGAGCTCTTTGGCTGAGAATTCTAAATGCCCTCCCTAAACTGCAAACCCTAGACTTCCAGAGGATGTTGAAAGTGGATTAATAGCACTATAATAGTGGAGTGCGGAAATGGCCTTAGTTTTCCTGAAGTGGCTTATCATACAAAACATACAGTTCTAAGGCAATATAACTCATTCAGGAAATCTTAATTTATTTTTAAAAGCATTTTCTTTCCAAAAAGTGTTTACTATGAAAAAGCAGAATTTCTAGATGAGAACAAGTAGGATGTTGTAAAACTCAGTGGGTGACCTTGGAGCAGTAGTTCTCAGCACCTCAAAGGGTTTCTGGGAGAATAATGTAGGTGTAGGCAAGAGTTATGTGCAACGGAATGAGTTTGTTAGAGGAAAAGTGGGTAAACATATAACAAAAGTATGCAGGTATGTATTTGAAAAACATTTCAATTAAAAGCTGCTAGACGTCTTATCATTTTAATTTCCCAGAATATCTATGAAGTAGGAAGTTGCCTTATACTGAGTGAGATTTCCTATTGTCCTGATTTGGCAGGAACAATCTCTTTTAATCCTCTGCTGAGCAACTTTTTAAAAATGTCCTAGTCTCTTTCCTTCTCCCACTCCTGTTTTGCCCTCAGCTTACTTCAGTTGCTTCAAGTTGAATTCAAAGTGCAAAAGTAGTTTGCACTCAATCAGTTCAGCAAGGGGAAGGAGAAAGGAGGGCGCAAAATCTTGTCCTTCCCAGAAGGCTCAGGCAAAGGCAAACTGCTGCAGCCTGTCCTAGCTTGGGTGTTCTTCCTCCTCAAGAACATTTGCCATCTTGACCACACTCTGATGTCACTTGGCCACAGGTATCCTGGTTTTCGTCTGTGAAATGTTGGTGGGCATGAGTTTGTTAGCCCTTCCACCTTAGTACTGCCTACTGTGATTGGCAGTGGTTCACTAGACAGGAGATTTTCCTGTCTCTGCATAGAGGTGCCAAGAACTGAACCTTCTGCATATAGGGCATTTTCTCTGTTAATGAACTGTTGCTCAGAAATGGCTGAAAATGAAAACATTAGCTACCTTTTTGCCCAGTGCTGACAGCTGGTGGTTTAGGGATTCTTCAAGAGCCCAGGTAAGCACCGTGGATGTCCCACTGGGCTGCTGATTTTCTGCAGCTGTCTGAGAGTGTCATATGGTGAAGCTGTGCCAACTGGGAAAGCATTTATGGCAGGTAAATAGAGAGAGCCAGTGTGGTGTATTGGTGTGAACATTGGATTGCAAGACCAGATTTTGATTACTGTTTCACCATGGAAACACACCGGGTAATATCATTATCATCGTCGTCATCATCGTCATCATCTTTATTTATACCCCACTTTTTTCCTGGTAAGGACTCAAAGTGGCTTACCATAATTGAAAAAAAAAATTGTTAAAAATCGTAGAATACATAAGTTGAAACACAAATTAAATAATTAAAAACAAAGTTAAAATACCTAATTAAAACTCAAACATTCATACATTCTGCACGGTTAATAATAGCCAGCACCTTTTATCAGACAGGCCATAATCACACATTGCATATCTGTCAGAATAAAAATGTCTTTGCTTGACTATGGAAAGATCTTGAGTGCATCACACATACTCAGCCCCAAAAATCCCATGAGAGGTTTGTCTTAGGATTACCATAAGTCAGAAACGACTTGAAGGCACACCACAACAAATATGGAAGAAGTCAATATTTTCTAAATGTTAAGAACAAAAGCAACAACAAAAAAGTTTGCTCTAAGTTAAGGCATGGATTTCAGCTTCGTATCATGGTGAAAGTAGAGTTGGCAGTTCAAGGTCGTCCCAAGCCCTGAAGTGTCCAGGCCAAAACCCAAGATCTTGGGGCAACTTCTGGTGAGATCGCTAAGCATTTAGTACAAACTGTGGTTGCTCACATTCAAACACATGCACAAACATCCACAACATACTTTCCTCTTAATCTTAGCTGAAGGGACTGTGCCCAAATCAAGTTGAAATGAACTGTTAATTCTCATCTACTTTGGGAGATGGAATACTGAACATTTTTTAATCTAGCCTACTTGCTTAAAGATTGAGAGCCAGTGTGATTGTTGTACCAGGACACTGCAAGACCAGTACAAACCCCTATTTGTCCATGGAAACTGATTGGGTGACCTTGGGCAAGTCCAACTCTCTCAGTCCCTGTGGAAGGCAATGAACAAATACTGCCAAGAAAACCTCATGATAGGTTCACCTTAGGGTCACCATTAGATAGAAATGACTTGGATGCACACAACAACAAAAGCTTGTTTGAAGCAGGAAGGTGGGTTCAGAGCTGAGTGGAGGATGAGCCCAAGAACCACAATTACAGTGTGCCCACCCTATATGTGGGGATGGCTATTTGCTGGGGTGCTTTGAGTCTGTGTTCCTGCATGGCAAGGGGTTAGATTCATTGGCCGTTGTAGTTTCTTCCAATTCTATGATTCAGTTCCAGTAATTTCTGTTTAAAACAAAAGATCTGAGCACCATGTCCCATTGTAGTCAACGGATGCAACATGAGCATACCTGCAGCAGCCCAAATGTGCACTCACAACAGCCATTGACCATAATAGGACACAATACTATTGTGACCTCACTTTCGTGCATGTAGAGGTTGCACAAGAAGGGAGCACACTGTACTTGGAGGAAAGGAGCATGCTAACTAACTAAATACATAGATCCTCTGGGAGAGTCTTTGCAAGTTGCAGGAATAAATTAAATAAGCCTTGCAAATTGTTGTAAGCTGTTCATGTGCTGGCTGGAGATGTGCACTTGGCCCTTTCCTTTTGCTCAGAGCTGAGCCCCCCAAAAGTGAAAAATCTGAACCTTTGTCTCCAGCCTGAAGAGGACCACAAAAACTGGAGACTTAGGATGAAGTCTTAGTAGATCTGGCAACCTAGATGAAGGATATGTGATCTTTAGACAGGAATAAGAAGCTGCACTTCTTCCTTCCTCCCCCCCCCCCGCACACATACAATATGTGATGTATGGTCTGAATCCTCTATTTGTGATGTCCTTGAGCTCAGGATAAAGGAGCGACAGCGCACTGGCATAGCAGGAAACAGTGCCTACATGGGTCTTCCAGAAATAGGCAGTGCAAACAACGTAGGTCAAGTGAAAATCCCAGCAGCTCTCAAGCAACTTTTCAGCATGTCAGATGCCGAGCGTGGAGGAGAAGGACAAGCAAGAAACACAGGGGGCTGCCTACTACTCATTTATTAGAGGTTGTTTTCTCATTTGGAGCTGCATGCAGCATTTTATGGAAGAGGTAGACAGACACTAGATTTACTGACTAGTAGATTTCTGTGTGATCTGCAGTAGATCAGCAAGGGACGTCCCATTTCTTTAAAAGGAGTTGTTTTTTTTTAAGGTCTCTCCTCTCAGATTGAGTGAATGTGTGTGTATGTGCCTTCAAGTCTCCTCTCAGTTTGTGTTGTCCCCGTGAATTTCATAGGATTTTCCTGGGATAAGGATACTCACCATTGGTTTAGCCTGTTCCTCCTTCTGAAAAATAGTCAACAGCACCTAGTATTTGTTGCTGGTCTTCTGTCTGTCTAAGTGCTAACTAGGGCTGATCCTGGTTAGCTTCTAAGGTCAAACAGGATCTGGTGCCTTTAGGGTATTCAGCTCCTCCTTGTCAAATTAGACTGTTACAAAAGTCATATCTCAATTTGTACCTGTTTGAGAAGGGAAAGAAATTGGGGGGTGGGGACGAAGGGATTACATGGAGATGGAACATTAGTATACCCTCCAACATTTCATAGATGAAAGCTGGGATATGTGTAGCCAAATAACATTGGAGTGTGGTCAAGATGGGAAAGGTTATTAATGAAAGGAATGGCTAAGAGGGGCTGCAGCCATTTGCTTTTGCCTGAACGTACTGGAAAACACAATTTCTACCAGTTCAGCTTTCAACTGTGCAGGGAGTTGGTTTTCTATAAAACTGATGGGCCTTGCCTCCTCAAGACAAGGCCACCTGATAGTACTAAAGATTAAATGCCCATAGCTCATAATAAACTACACTCAACCCTCTACAATACCTAGAGTTGGGGGTTCAAGACCCCGGCAAAAGTGCCAAAACCACAGATATCAAAATGTGTGTGTCTGTTGGAAGGGGGCCAAAGGATAGTGGGTAGAGCGGGCGTCCAAACAGAGGTCAGGGGAAGGAGAGGGAAAGGAAATGGGTCATCATGATATCCCTATGCCTCCTCTCTCTTGCCCATCTCCTTCCTTGGGTGTGTGTCTGGGGCATTGGCAGGGAGTTTGTGGTGCTGAGAAATCAGGCTGCTGGCCACGCAGTAGCTGGTGTTGGAGAAGGCAGACCAGGGACAGGTTTTACAATGGCTACGTGGTCTGATTGGACCCCCCAAGAGGGAAGGTTCCCCTGGAAAAGAAGTGATTGAGGTGGGATGGGGGGCAAGGGTTGGAAAAACATGCAAATAATCAAACCCATGAAAGTTAAGCCAGCAAACGTGGAAAGGTGTGGTTGGGTTTTGCTTCCTAAACTAATGTTTGTTTGTTTGTTTGTTTTCATTGTTGTAAGCTGTCTTGAATCCCACACTGCAAAAAAAGGATGATGATGATGGTGATGATGATGGTGATGATGATGATGGTGATGATTGATGATGGCCTTCTGCAGATTTTAGGGTTCCCAAAGCATAATGATGCCTCCTCTTTCAGTGGCCCCCATTTTGGCTACAGTCCTGGAAGCAGCCCCCAGCGGACTTTGCTGGAGCACAGGGGTGGGTGCTGTGTCAAGACTGCAACAGAATTCTGAATTCTCTCTCAACTTCATCCACTTGCCTCCGGGAGAGCTGGTGGATATCACCTTGATTTGTCATGTGCTTTCCCATAATCTGTCATCAACTGTAAATTTCACATTAATTATTACCAATGTTTGGTGTAACCAGTTAATGCCAAATGATTCTGTGCCAAATGATTCAGAACATATTCAAAAGAGTATTATTTTATGAGCAAACAAGCCTTAATACCTCTTTTTCATTCTCTCTCTCTCTCTCTCTTTTAAAGCAATTTAGAAACACTTTGCATCTGTCTCTGTTAGTCATTCATAGTCATAATCATTCATAATTATGTAAACATGAACCATTGTGTGTTGGAGTATTTATAACATCCTGTTGGCAGAATACAATTACTTAAAAATGGGGTTATTCTCTGCTAATGAGAACTAAAATATTGTAAATCATGGTCAGAACCCGGTACAATGGATTTTGTTATCAAAATTAAAAGGGGGAAATTTCAAGTCTCATAAACTTTCTGAACTGGAAGTCTGTCTTTTCAAAATATGGCCTTGTTTTTTCCATGGCTGTTATACTAAGCACACACTACATAGAGGTTAAAGGTAGGACTGCAAAGATCCATGGAGAAGATTCACAGGTGAGGTCTCACCTAGTAGTTGCCTTTTTTTTACAGTAGTATCTTCCTTTGCTGAAGTGCAAATTCAGAGTTAAACACAAGGGACTTTTTGTTCCAGACAACCAATGCTTAAATAGAGTAATCTCTCCACATTTGCTAGGGTTAGGGGCACAGGACCCCTGTGAAAGTGAATCATAGAATCATAGAAATGTAGAGTTGGAAGAGACCCCAGGGGCCATCCAGTCCAACCCTCTGCCATGCAGGAACACCCTCAAAGCACTCCCGACAGATGGCCATCCAGCCTCTGCTTAAAAACCTCCAAGGAAGGAGACTCCACCACACTCCATGGAGGCAGCAGATTCCACTGCCGGACAGCCCTGACTGTCAGGAAGTTCTTCCTGAGGTTCAGCTGGAATCTCCTTTCCTGCAGCTTGAATCCATTGCTCCTTGTCCTGGTCTCTGGAGAAGCAGAAAACAAGCCCTCTCCTTCCTCTACATGGCATCCCTTCAAATATTTAAACATGGCTATCATGTCCCCTCTTAACCTTCTCTTCTTCAGACTAAACATCCCCAGCTCTCTAAGTCTATCCTCATAGGGCATGGCTTCCAGGCCTCTCACCATTTTGGTCGCCCTCCTCTGGACTTGCTCCAGCTTGACCATGTCCTTTTTTTACAGTAGTATCATGTATAGCATGATACATGAATACATGAATAACTCTACGCCCTCCCAAACCATATTTAACACACAAAAAGTAAGCTCACCATATTCAACACCACGGATTCATTTGAGGAGTCAAGGTTCCCTCACAAGGCAAGAGGTGGGGGGCTGGTGGGGCTTATGGCCACTCCACTGCTGCCCCACATCATTTTTAATAGGGACTTACAAGTCTCATTTGCAGTTTCTCAGTCTCAGGAGGCTTGCGGTCCCTATTAAAAATGGCACAGAGAAGCAGCAGAGGTGACAGCAAAAAATCCGTGAATAAACAAATCCACAAAATTGAAATTCACAAATGTGGAGCTGACTGTAAAAGGAAACAATGGAAAGCTGCAATCATGGCAAGAACCTTATTCAGGAGTTTATGGAAACACATGCAGGGAAGAACAAAGTCATTCACTAGTCCTGCTCAACAGCAGAACCCTCCAACCCTCCAACATTTCTGTTCAAAACCAGGACACATGTGGCCAGGCAACATCAGAGTGTGGTCAGGGTGGCAAAAGTCATTAAGGAGGAAGAAGACACAATGGGAAACTAATTAGGCAGCTTCCAGTCATGTGGAAAGTTAAGCCACATACATACATGAAGATTTTCCCTTCATAACTTCCGTTCAACTTGTAAAGGTCTAATGCTCGATTCAGAGGGACGTGTATGTTGGGTGTAGAATCCGTGTGTCCTCTTCTCTGTCTGTACAATCTACTTTCCTGAAGAAAGGCAGAGTCTTAACATACATGGTTACAAATAACTTGTTAAATGCAATGAATTTATTTATCTGATCAATCAAGGTTTAACTAAGGCCCTTTCCTCACGGGGGGGGGGGGAAACGGGGCCGCACATGCAGGGGCGGAGCTTACCCATGAGCAGGTTGCTCCGTCTCTCCGAAGAGCACGGATCTGCCGTTCCAAACGCCGCCGAATTTCGGCGGCGCTCGGCGGCGCCCGGCGGCGCCCAAAATGGCAGCTGGCGGCTTCTGGCGGCGCTCTGCCAATTACGACAGCGTGCCAGCCGGAAGCCCGCCCCCAGGCAGATCTGCAGGGACGCGCTACCGCGTCTCTGCAGTTCTTGACCGGGGACTGCTACGGGGCAGCGCGGGTAAGTTTTATAAAAACCACTTTTGAAGGTGGTTTTTATAAAACTCACAGCACCACCCCCGGGGCTGCGTTAGAGCAGTTTGAGGTCTAGAACCTCACTTTTTTAACTGCTCTAGAGCAGACCCCGGTGAAGAAGACCTCCTGGAGAGGTCGCTCTAGCGTGGGCAATATGCCCATGTGGAAATGGCTTAAGTTATGTTACAGTAGTTAGGAAAGGATAAATTAATTATTTTTGTAGCATAACTATAACTCTTTAGCAACTATTTGAGTGTGGCTTCACTGAACCATGGTTCAGGTATTGGCTCATACTCATGCTATACAGATGACACCAACATTATCACTCCTTCCCACCACAAGACAAGGAAGCTGTTTTGATCCTAAACCAGTGCTTGCCAGCAGTAATGGACTAGATGAAGGCAAACAAATTGAAACTTCTTAGTACTACTTAAAATTACCATGGTGTTCCTGTAATATGGCAGGGTGGAATTGTCCTTCCACGTGATACTTTGTTGAAGTTTGATTTTGTGGAGAAGTGACATAAGATTCTTATAATGACATTAGCAGATAAGACTGCTGATTTGCTGATCATGTAGCTTCTCATATGCAGAGTTAAGTTACCAACTGATAAATGATCACCTCTCATTGACTTAATGTGGGAAGGTGTTGTCAAGACTGTTTCTAAAGCAGAGGGCATTTCATGCGGGTAGGTCTTGCCCCATTTTGTCAAAACATGCATGGTTGAAGAAAATGTTAGTTCTTGTCTACTGTGTATGATAAATATGGCCAATGATACATGATTTTAGGTTTTTCAGTAGTAAAACAGTCATTTTTGCCTTGATTGAAGTGGATAACGGTGTTGAAACTAGTGCATTGACAAAGAAAAAATTTCCACTGGTACCATTTGGGAAATGTTATTCTATTGCCATAATTTGACAAACAGTATCATTAGTGATGTGGAACATTTATTTGAGTGGATTGTTTTGCACTGTCTTGAAGATTTGCTTCCTTCCGCCTGCCTTGGTTTAGTTTAGTAAATTAAGGTATAATATGCCAAATCAGAATGAGAAAATGTGCCTCTGTATGCAAATTTGCTCTGCAGAGTGATATGGCACTGTCCTTTTGTCCTCTGCTTGGGAAAACACAGTGTTCAATGCCTAATAAATTCATGCACACTGTTAAGAAAAACCTACCTCTTCAATCAGCCACAGTATATAGATTTACCTTTTTGGGCTCCAGGTAGTCTGGCAAAGTGACCACCATCCTGTTGTTGCAATCCAGGATGCAGGATTTGTTGACAAAGGCACAGGCCTTGACAAAAATAACAGGGGAGGTCATCTGAGTGCTGAGCAAGCTCTTTGTAGATCTGTCTTAGAAAATTTGATTCCAGGATTCCCTTAGGAAAGGGAACACCTTAGTCGGCAGTAACAGAAAATTATCTTCTCTTTGGCCGCCTCCCTTAAACTTCACAAGATGATATGGAGCTTCTTCTTGAGCAACTATCACATTTCTCAAAACCAGATGGGTCACCCAGTTTCGACTGTTGGCCGACCGTGTCTTCCTCATTAATACTAGGAGGTCATTTGTGAAAGGCTTACTCGAAGAAGTAACAATATGTATTGAACGCTTCCCTCAAATGTTTCCCATTTCCCCATGTTTCTGACATGTTATATTAAGAAGGTATGAATTATATACTTCTTCCTCTAATCACTGTGTTAGCCATTCCTTTGCACTTACAAGGGAGTTCTTCTGTAGTCCTTGCATTCACATGTTTGTCACAGTAAACATATGCCTGGAAGTTTCAGCTTCTTACAGGTCTGGGTAACATGTATACCATGGGTTGGATCCAGAGGTAGCCATATTTAAATAGAAATGTATATTTCAGTTAGAGATTGCTTGTGTTGTGTAGTAGTTTGAGTGTTGTGCTTGGATTCTGGACAACAGGGTTTGAATCTCTGCTTGACTATCAAAACCCACTGGGGTGACCTAGGGCAAGTCACCATCTGCAAAGGCACCCCCCCGTGAAAAAATCTTACCAAGAAAACTCCATGATAGCTTCTCCTTAGGGTCACTGTTAACTAGAAATGACTTTAAGGCACACAGCATGCACACACATATCAATCAGACATTTACTTTAGACATGATGAACTTGTCACCCACAAGGCCCTGGGTTCCAACAAAGTTTGCTCTGTACATAACCAGTCTCATAGTCTCCAAATGTCCTGGTCTGGCAGGGACAGTCCTACTTAATCCTTTGCTGTCCCGTTTTCTCATCTGCTTTTAAAATGTCCCAATTTCTAATTTCCTCCTCCTTTCATCCTTTGTATTCAGCTTATTTCAATTGCTGCAAACTGAGCTCAAAGTACAAATTTGCACTCTACTCAGCAGGAGAAGAGGGGACAGAGTCTTGCTCATCCAAATAGGCAAATTGGTCTCTTTCTCCTTCACCCCTTTATTTGTGGCTTTCCTTAACTTAGTACATTAAGTGAAAGGTTTCTCTCCTTGAAATAGTAGTTTTGTGCATTGTTCCTTATTAATAACTTTTCCCACCTTGTTGCCTGGCCACACACTTCTGACCACACTCTGATGTTGCTCAGCCACATTGTCCCAGTTTTCATTTGTGAAATATTGGAGGGGATGCACATCTGGATCCAACCTCACAGATGTTCAGGCTTCTGCCTCTCCTTGCATGTGATTCAACACTTACAACAGAATGGAATTGAGTTTGAGTGAAGCAGTTGGGGAACTGGGGCTGGGAAGCTAGGAGCCATCTAGGAATACCACAACCTGCATGTAGCCCACAAGCTTTACTATTACATCCCTGCCTTGCCGGAAGCAGATGGGGGGTGACAGTTTCCGTACACACATACATACACACACTTCTGGTGCTTCTGCAAAACTTGTCTCCCCACCCTAGATCTACAGGGGTTTGTAGTTTGCTGAGGCCAAAGAGAGCTCTCTGGCTAAGAATTCTAAGTGCCCCTCCATAAACTGCAAACACCAAGATTCCATGGGATATTGAAAGTGGAATAATAGCACTATAACCATTTAGGGCAGAAAGGCCTAATATTTGAATATCTTCAGTTCAACAACTGAATTGACTGCATGGTGGATAAACAGCCCTTTGGGTGCTTTCTCTTCCATTCCAAATGTTGTTCCTGCCCTATTAAATTGCCTCTTAACTCTTTTTCAGCATTGTAAAGTTTTTGTGCGTGCCATTCCCATAATAGCAGAAAAGGGGCATTTCTGGCACAACAACCCAGATTGGCTGATTCTTTTTGTGCAGCATTATGAATTTTGACATTATATCGTTGTTCTCAGTTCTGTACATCTGTCTGCTATACTAGCAGTAAAGCAAATGGAAGTTTATTTCAGTGGATAGGTACAGTTTCACTAGAACTAGTGGCAAATGAAAATGAAAAATCAATGCCAGATGAAATGAAATAAAGTTCCTGCCATTTTCATTCTTATTTCCGAAGACTTTAAAGAACTGTATAAATACTATACCTTCTGTTTCATCTGATGTGTTCAGTTGGCGTTTGACTTTATTGCTTCAGATAACACTAAGGCTGGTGTCACAAGAGTTTGGAAAAGTTACTTTTTGCGCTATGATACCCAGGCTTCCCCAGCCAGCATAGTCAATTAAGTTTTAGCCCTCAGAGTAACATTTCTATGCTTTAGCTGTTGCCCTAAAGAAACCCCTGAGTATATCTTTCCTACAATAAGATTATCATTTCTTTTCAAGGAATATAATTCTTCACCAAGTAGGAAGCAACAAGCAATTTTAATTATAAGTCTTTCAAACCACAGAGTTCACAGTTCAGAACTTGTTTTGTGCAAATCTCTGTGTGGTTGTTTTGTGCAGAAAACACCATTTTCTCTTTGGGAAACAGCATTTTCTGCACAGGAATTTCTGCACAGAAATATTATTTTCTGCATAGGATTTTTCATTGCAAAACAACTATGTGTGAATTTTGTACTGAATAAGTCCCAAACTGCAAAGATTCTCATCAGTCCAGCATTCTTCTGACTGAGGTTTCTCAACACTTGTAAAGTATGTGTTTGACCATTTTCTGAATATTTTTGATTATGCTTTCCATCCCAGCTCCAGAGCAAAAACATTTTTCCAATATCTTCTTGTGTTCAGTCAGCCTATGCATCATTCTATGAGCTTGCTCATTGCTTGGTTCCAATTTGTTCTCTTGTTTTCTTGGTCTTGACTCTACCCCAGCTTCTGCTCCGCAGCATCCCACCTGCTTGCTTACAAGAATCTAGAGATGATAATTTAATAAATTTCAAAATGACACCTTGAAAGATGTGATGTGGTAGGTTTGGGGTTTTGTAGCCCTGGAGAAAGATGTACCCTATTTTTAGGATACTTGAATTGTATTAGTTATGAGTTAATCAAACAACATTACCAGTGATATAGCTTCAGCGCAGCAGTTTTTCCTTGTCTCCCAGAACTTGCCTGGAGTAAGTCAATGAAGACTTGAAATATAGGCAAAAGGAACTGATAAGAGAAAACACAATTACAAGTAGCCCTAAAGATAGGGCACTTAACGAGGAATCAAACTTTTGTGCAATGAGAAGACAATATTAATGAAACATTTGAAATAATTTAATATCAGGAAATTAGAGCTGCAGACTTTTTCCTCTTTTTTAATAAAAAGGAAAGTGAGTTATATTTTGTCTAAGTAATAGATAAACGTATCATATTCCTCTAGTAACAGGAAGCTGTGAATATTAACAATGCTGTGTTAATTGTTACAGATAAGTAGAAAGTCAGACTTAATAAATCTTAAAACTTTCCATTTAGAACCTTCTGAGGCAAAACTCCATGACCTTCCATATCCTTTGTCTTGATTTCCCATCATTCCTCTGTGGGAGTCGGTCTGCCCATTTCAGTTTTGTTTTATGAGTTCTGTCTTGGCCGCAAAAAACTGGCTGTAGCCACATCCTGAGTGTAATGCACAGAGACACAGAATCCTGATCCTGCTGGTATTTTGATGTCCCAGTTGTGTCCTGAGAGACACAATCTCACATCAACCCACATATGTGTTCACACCACTCACCCCAAACAAAATTATCTTCCTGTCCTGAAAAGTTCACCATGGTAGCCAGTTTCCCACTGTTTATACTGGCTGGGATGTTAGTCCATCAGCTTTCTGGAAACTTTTACATCAGTATTATAGAACTCCAAGATTTGGGCTTGTGTCTGCTCTTACAGAGGAGGTGCCAACATCCACTGAGCTTCTGAGGGCTTCCCAGTAGGGAGAACAAAAGCATCCATGCTCTTAAAGTAACAAGTTTCTGTCTTGTTCAGCCTGGATCTAACTACTAGAAAGTGTGTAATATTTTCCTCATTCTCAGGGACTTGAGAACATTAGGCCTGATGCCAGCTGTGTGAATGGAGTACAGCTGTTGTTGTTGATATGTAGCTAGCAGATATAGAAGTGTCTGAGCAATTTTGGGATGGAGGGCAGTTGACTCATCCCCTGTCTGCCATAATCCTGATTTCCATTGCTTTCCTGAGGTTACTACTTTCATTTCAGTGGAAGCTTCTAATGGTGCTGAAGGACATGCCATGTGTCATTATTGTGACTTGTGGAATATTGTAACTGGGTGAGGAATCTTTTAAATGTTTTGGAATATGACATCCAGAAGGCAGGGCCACATGATCTAAATATCTGTAAAAGATGACAGAGACTGTAGTCCAAAATATCTAGAGAGTTATACATTCCCCAACAGTTGTAGGGAGGCGTCAATGTTTCCTACGTTTTCAGGAACCGATGGTGTCTTTCCCTTATTCTTGTGGGATTTAGCAGTGAATGAGCTGGCCCTTTGATTTCTTTAGGTGGGGCTTCTCTTTAGTTTCATTTTACATTGTAATTGAAAGCAGCAAAGCTGCCTCTTGATCAGAACTTGCAAAGCCCACCCTTGAACTTTCTGTGGGATTTTGCTTTGGTTAACCACTTGCTTCTGTCTGAAACACCACAAATATAGCATGACTGTCAACACGGCCCTTGATTTACATTGTGGTGGGCGATGTGTGAGACAGAAACTAGGAGATCCCCAGTGTGATTACTTCTTCTCACTGGGTCCCAGTCTCTGGTTTACTCTTGTTCTCCGCATTGAGAAAACAGCTGGTATTGAAAAAAGGACTGTGTATCAAACTGGCAGCTCCTTTGTGATGCTTTCCTTTTTGTCACCTTTCCCCCCAGTGGTCTGACTTGCCTCCATCAGCTGTCTCAATCCCCACGTTATTGAAGCTACTGTACGGAACCTTTTTTAGGACCAATCAACCCTACCTATCCTGAACATCCTGAACCCATCCTGAACAGCATATCTGTCAGACCAGCTTTGCTTTCCCTGCCCTGACATCCTAGTGCCATACTAATGACATGTAGTATGTTGTGGCTTGCTATCATATAACGCCCTGTAATTCACCAGGCACTATCATACCAGGTTATTTGCTGTTTGATGTCATGTAATACTTGTAGCACTTTGACATTTTGTGCCATGTAAAAGGGTCTGGAAAGGGATGGTGGAAATTCAGTGAGAAACTAGTATTTTGGGAATGAGGATATGTTGTTCTAAAGAACCTTGATAGAGAGGAGAACAAAGGCAAGCAGAGGGTCAGGGTGCTGGTGGGCAGGAAGTAATTGTTTTAATTAGCTGACAAATAAAGGCCGCATATGAGCAAGTGAATCTTGACAATGGCCAGAGTGTGCAACTATTTCTCTCCTGTTCCTGAATCAAGCCCTGCAAACTTCTAAGCCTATTTTCTGGGACTGGAGTTATCTTGTACATGACATTATCCAAATAATAATAATAATAATAATAATAATAATAAATTTATTTTTATTATTATTATTATTATTATTGCTTTTATTAGTAGTCTTTATCACATATATACACTTGTGACATTATCCAGATTAGAACAGTTATTTTATACGGAGAGTTTGAACTATGATGCAATTGTCAATGCACTGGGATTCTGGAGTTTTCCACTGCTGAGATCTACAGGGTTTTTGGAGGTGGGTGCGGTGGGGTTGGGAGAGTTGGCCCAGTACAGCCAAAGATGAGAAGTAAAATGACTGACAAGTGCCATAAGCAGAAAGTTTTGAGGAGCAGAAGAAAGTCATGAGGTTTAGTATAGTCAAGCTGTAGTTTTCAAGAAGTATCACGAGGTGTGGATTAGAAGAATGAAGGTTTATTTATAGTCATGCTCTCTAGCTGAGGGGTATTCCTCTCAGGAGAGATGAGTTTCTCCAGCTGGACATCAGGCTCTGAAACTTGGGTTGTCTAACACTTAAAGGAGTCACAGTTAGCCATTTAGACCAGGTCAATGATAGATTTGCCTCAATGGTCAACTGACTTTAGAGTGCTTTAGAGTACCACAGAGAAGCATAGTTAAGCCTGTACAGACTGAAATGGAAGCACTTTCTTGTGCCATCTAATAGGAGGATGCACATACCCTCCAGTGGCTCACACCACACAAGCAAGCATACTGCCCCTCTGTTTTCCCAGCCTCTACTCTCTCCAGCCTCATCTCCTTGGACCCATTTTGCTGTTCTTCTTCCCAGTCTCTTTTCTCTCAGTTTTTCTCTCTTCACATAACCTTGCCACTCAAATTTCTTCTTGTATCTTTCCCTTTCTACTTTTCCATCTTGCCCACCACCATAAGTTTCTGGAATCTGTCTACATTGGTCTCACCATTTGTGTTAAAATGGAATTCTTGTCCTTTGCCCACTCACTTGACATCCAGACAGTCCCTCTGTCAATCCACTGCTTCCTGAATGTTTTCCCAGTTTTCCTTCTATTTTATGTTTCCTCCTCCTCCTGGACCTTATTTGTGACTTTTCAGAGGAAAAGGACAGTAAAAAAAATAGGAAAACCTTTCTAGTTTGGACAGGCAAGGTGAGATATGCAGAGGCCTCTTTCCTCTTAACTTTCCCCTTTCTGATCACAGGTTCTGCCGAGTCACTTTATTGCTTTCTAGTGTGTGGAATCAGGTGTGGAATCAATGAGAACTCCTGTAGCACAGATGTGGTAAGGTATTGGCATGTTTGGATTTCGGTTCCCACCACTCCATGCAAGCATAGCCAGTGATAAAGAATGAGAGCTGCCATTCAGCAACATTGCAAATGAAAGGACTGAGGACGAGAGAGAGTGGGTTTAAGGCCACCTAAAAAATTCATGGTAAAGGGGAAATTGGAACCCAGGAGTTCCTGTACTGAACCTCAGTCTCTTAGATACTACAGTATACCAGATTGTATCAACCCTGTCTCCTCCTCCAGATGTCTATCATTGGACATCAGGGGATGTGGTCTGAGTTGTAAATCCATCTGTACAATATTAAAAGAGCTGTTCCAACTCCAATGGATCAACAGGAACTGAAAGCATAAATAGCTTCTTTTACACAGAATTGGTAGAAATTTGTGGCATGTAGAGCTACTGTGATTTTACAGTCTCTATGGCCTAAGAGGCTAAAGTACCTTTCATGAAGCCTTGGTGTTTTATTTTAACACAGCTCACTGGGCCTCAGTGCAACGGCCACTATTGTGGATTCTTGTCTTCTTCATTTGTAAGCTATTAAGGTCAGAGGTTTAGAAGGTCTCTCTCCAAACTTGTGTGTGCTGGGGGTATTTGTATCTGTTTGGGGTATTTGTATCTGAATGTTTCCAGCCTACCTCATTCCTCAGGTTTGAGATTTGCAATGAAGAATTATGTATAGTGTAATTTTCTATCATAACTAGTTCAAAATCTGCTGGTTCTAAACTTCAGACCAGTTGTTCTGTTGTCTTTGCTGGTAGTGACTTTGCCATAGTTTAACTGAGGCTTTTTCCACACTTTGTTTTTAAAATGGGGCAGCGCGTCCTCCTGCGAGGACGTTTGCACTTGGGGGCGAACTGGGTCCAGACTACTTTCTGTAGTTTCGGACTTCAGCCCGCTCCAGAACAACCAGAACTGGTGGTTCTCTGTGCTATTGAAAGACCGCTTAAAACAGGTCTTTCAATAGCCCGGGGCGCCCCAGTCCATCGCTGCGCTCCTGTGTAGATCTGCAGGCTCGCACCAGCGTGAGGCTGCAGATCTTCCGGGGGCGGGCTTCCGGCTGGCGAGCCTCTCCGGTTGGTGGAAGCCGCCATTTTCGTCCCCAGAGCAGTGTGTAGTGCGGCCACGCGCTGCTCCGGACCAGCCTGGATCAGTGGAGGGAGCACACCAGTCTGGTGAGTAACAGACTGCCCCGTTTTCTTCCCAAAGTACGAAAAAGCCCTGATTTTACCTCCAGGTTCAAGATTCTTGAAATTCAAAATGCTAGTACCAAGTAGCAGGGGCAGAGTGTATAGATATAGGGAATAAGCAGAAGGAAAGACAGGGGCTGAGTTCAATAGTTTTGACATGTCTCAGGGACAAGCTGTGCAGAGTTGAACGTTATCTGTCTGCTTAAGTAATATAACTTAATATCCCTTCCTCCCTCCTTCCCTCCCTCCTTCCCTTTATTTTATATGAAATTCGATTTTTGTCACAATAATTGCCACAAATGTATCTCTTTGTTGATCTTGTCCTGCTCAGTCTGTTCCCCACCCTCCAACTGCCCTGATTTGGCAGGGAGAGACTCAATTAATCAATTAATCCTCTGTCGTTCCACTTTTTCAGCTGCTTTTAAAATGTTCCACTTTCTGTTTCGTTCTTCCATTTCCCCCCTTTGTCATGAGCTTACTTCTCTTGCTGCAAACTGAGTTTAAACTTCAAAAATAATTTGCACTCAGCTAATTCAACAGCAGGGAGAGGAGGGGGTAGAGTCTTGCCCTTCCAAGGAGATCAGGGAAAAGCAAACTGCTGCAGCCGCTTCTAGCTGTTGTGTTCTTCCTTATTAATAACTTTTGCCATCTTGACCACGCTCAGAAATTGCTTGGTCAAACGTATCCCAGTTTTCATCTGTGAAATGTTGGAGGGTATGCTGTAAACTAAGGCCCTTTCTGCACCCCACCTTTTCCTGTAGTCTTCTGGTCGAGATCCCGGCAATGACCGCGCAGATCCCGGCAGCGTGCCTGGAAGTGAGCTCAACAGGAATGCTCCCCTCTGCACTGGACTGGCTCCCTATGGAAGGCAGTCCAATGGAAACACTTCTTCCTTCTGCAGTGCAGCTGGTCTCTTTCCTAGGCTGCGCTGGGATAGGAAGCACCTCCATCATGCTTCTGGGCCTTCCGCAGGGCAGGTAAGTCCAGGAGAGTCGTGTGATCGTGGGTCATTGATGGGGAAATCCCATCAATGATTTGCTCTGCAATCATGCCAGTTGGCAACGGGAGAAGGAGGGGACCGGAATGATGCACTGCAGAAGCATCGCTGTGGTCCCACTTCTTTAGCATCCCCCTTGCCAGGATGCAGGCCTCCTACAGAAAGGGCCTAAAAGTGACCGTAATGCAATTACTATGTAACCACCTTGGGGCCACACGAGTGTGAAAAGTTGTCTGCAAAGGGCCCAGAGAATTCGTTCTTTCTCCACAGAAGAAAAAGAAAACAAACACAACACGGTAAATAACTAACAAGTTGATGTCCCACTCTTCCTAATGGTAAAGCCAACCACATGGAGGACAATTGTTTATCTCGTGTGCTGGGCATTATCCCAGTGTTCTGATATCTGTGAGGCTTTCTTGGAGCAAAAGAGAATGTGATCTTTGAGGGTCACTGATTGATGGGAACAAGTTAGAAGTAGTTTTGAGGGAAGTTTCTTTTTATTTTCAAAAATTTCTTTGAATGGAACATACATCCAGTATGTTAAAAGCAATGCTTGCAAAAATCTTAAAAACAGGGCTGAAGAAATTTGTGTTTTTCTGTTCAAACCAGAGTTTGGCCTTTTTTTTCCTTCCCCATAAGATTATGGTTCCTTTGTGTTATTAAAAGCAGTTCTTGAAGTTAAAAACAGAGCTGGGAAATGTTGTTTGTTTTCTATTCAAAGCAGAGCATGGAAAGCTTGATTTCCAACCACAGAAATATTGTCTTATTTGTTAGATTCGGTATTCTTTTCTCTCTGAATGATTTGCTGTGTACGACTGTGGTTGATACCCGACACATCATGTTCAGTGACATCACCAGGGGCTTTCTCTAGGTCTCAGATTTTGGCCGTGAAATCTTAGGACTTAGGCTTCTGAACTTGCAGCCTTAGGTTGTGTTTAGAGATTGGATATTCTTTGAATCAAGAAAACTGATCCATCTTTATTGTTTTGCTGTTCAGCCCTCGTCCAAGGGCTGTTTTAGCCTTCGCAGATACCCAACAGAAAATCTGTGATGAACTATCTATACTTGGTCCAGGACATTATAACATAGGTGGCCTGGATCAAGGAATGAGCTGCCACAAACATAATGTCTAATTGTGTATCAATATCTTCCAAGCCATCCCGCACAAACTATTTCAAAGCTTCCACCTTTATATTCAAATGTATCAAGGATCCATTAGCTCAAAGCATAAGCAAAAGAGCATCAGACTTTTTTTTTTCAAAGGACATAGTTGTGTATTAAGGTTGAGGCTCTATGCAGTGTTTTTTTGTTTCCTTTTCCCTATGGAATTCAAACTTCTTTGTAGCTTCTTTTACTATTGGCATTTCCTTCTTTTGCAAAACATTTTCTTTTCTCAGATGCATGTGTCTATCAATAGAGAGACAGTCTTGCACAATCACATTCAGAACCTTTCTTCTGTCTTTGCCCCTCCTCTTGCTGGCTTTAGAAATTGAAGTCACCAGAACTAGAGAGCAGAATGTGCAGTATCCCAAAATGGGTGCACACAACCATACGTGTGTCTTGTTTTTTTTCACAGACAAGAACCAGGATGTACGCAGTCAGGCAACATCAGAGCATGGTCACAATGGCAAAAGTTATTAACAGACAAGCTAGGAGGGACTGCAGCAGTTTGCTTTTACCTGATTCTGCAGGAAAGGGCCACATCCCACCTCTTCCTCTTCTTCTGTCTGCTTACAGAGTTAAGTGAGCACAACCTGCATTTGCATTTCACACCCAGTTTGTTGCAATTGAAGTAAGCCAGGAGAAAGGGGGAAAATGGAATGAGGAGAGAGAAACTGGGACATTTTAAAAGCAGCTGGCATGACAGAAGATTAATCAGGACTATTCCTGCCATATCAGAACAGTTGCAGGCTATCTACTGCCTAGTTCTACTTGTTCATCTTCTTTCCCATATCTTCCCCCTGCACCCTGTTGCCCTTTTCTTTTCTTTTTTTCCACAATGGAGTGGCTAGCCAAGAATGGCACTTATTTTTTATGCAACAAATAAATTCTAAGTCAAATAAATGATTTATGTGCATTTACCACATTTTAGGCTGTTAGGAATCGGTTTGTGTTGATCAAAGAATGAGGGCTATATTGTTGGCTTGTTTTGAAAGCCAAAGTCTACCACTTAATGCTGGTAAAAGCAATCTATCAATCGTTTATCCATCTGTCTATCCATCTATCTATCATCTCCCAGTCTACTGACAGCCATTTCTCTTGTTTTTGCCCCATAAATAAATTTAGGGAAGAGCTGTAGATCAGTAGCACAGGCAACGTTTGTGCAAAAAAAGGTCCCAGACTGAAGTCACAGCATATGCCTGCAGAGACTCCATGTAAAACTCTTCTGGGAGGATTTGTAGCCCAGTAGCCATCCTAAGAAAGACCAGATAATGCCAGAGAGGTGGTGGTACTCTCAAGCACAGTGCAGTAAGCAAGAGAAGCATAGTGCTGGCAGCCTTGGCTTTATCCACACACCATTTTAACATGGAAAGAATCTCTGTCTCTCTGTGGAGCTGCAGCTGCAAAGAAAATGCACTGAACCCTCAGCTACATTTTCACTCCCCCTCACAGCCTTTTTGGCCGTGTTACCAATTGTTCCTTTGTGCAATGTTGGGCCCCTGTTGACACACTGAATAGATTGGATGGAAGTCTTACCGCAGACAGTGACGGCTCGTACCCTGCAATTGTCCTGGTTTGGCATGGACAGTTCTAGCTACGTCATCCCACTTTTTCAGTTGCTTTTATAGTGCCTCCGTCTCTGTGCCTTAGTGCTACTTCCACTGGTGCAAACCAGGTTCAAAGTGCAAAGGTAGTTTGCACTTATTTAACTCAGATGGTGGGAAGAGACAGGACAGGAGAAGAAGAATTTTACCCTTCCCAGTAGGCTCCAGCAAAAACAAACTGCTGCAGCCTCTCTTAGGTTGCCTGCTCTTCCTCATTAAAATCATTTGCCATCTGGACCATGCTCTTATGTTGCTTGACCAAACGTGTCCCAGTTTTCATCTATGAAATATTTAATTTACAGTATCTGTTCCCCCTCCACACCCGCTGCTAGTGCACATAAACATGAAGCTCTGGTTTCTTTTGATCAATGAATTGAACTGTTCAAACAGTGGCCTTTTCAGGGCAGAACTTGGAGGCAGATGTCCAGTGCCCCATTCAACCTGAGCAGGAGAAGCCCCAGATAGAACAGGTCTGGTTCCCCCACCCTGCCTTTAAAATAAGTGAAATAAATAGGCACATTACCATCTAAAGAGAATGGGAGGGCAGAAAACCGTTAAATCAAGAGCTTAAAATTTTCTGACTGCAACACTGAGTTCATTCCTGCAGATTCCGTTAGCAGGCCAGAAGTGGATATGCAGAAACCTTTTGAACATTCCTGCTCTTTTTCCTGGCTTTTTGTACAATGCAGTGCAATCTAACTATATCTCACTACCAAATTAATATATATATGTATATATGTATAATATTAGCAAGCAGAGATCTCTGTGGTTCTTAGTTAAAGAGGGAGCTGCTAATATTAGACAAACAGAAGTATTAACAGTGGTTAATCTTTGTGTGAAAGGGGATTTATGGCCTGGCTTCTTAGTATTTGAATTCATTGCTACAGCTAATGGACATCTCAAACTGTCTTAAATCACTGGCTCTTTAGTGTGCCAAAGAGTAATAGAATGCTTAGAGCTACTATAATTTGGCACCTCTGTTTGGAATCGGTTGCCAGAGGAACTTATGGAGAAAAACGATCAAGAGAAATATTTTTCCAAGTGCTCTCTTTCTCTCTCTTTCTCTGAAATGTGTTTGATGGCCCGCTCTTGGCTGAATATAATTTGGAGTTGTAGAGTTCTTTAATGCATACCTAATGTATGCAAGGCTCTCTAGAACAAGCTTTCCCAAAATGGAGGCTGGCACAGAATATCAGGGAGCATTGGGGTAGTTGTGGGTGAAACAAGTAGCCAGAAATAGCAGCTGTGTAGCCTTCCTGAGAGCCAGGGTACTATAGTGGTTTGAGTGTTGCACTCAGAGTCTGAGGTCCTTTGCACATCTTACCTTCTTTCATTGTCCTTCAGTTGCGATGCTGGAAGCATCTCTGCTGGGAAGGGAGCACAATAAGAATGCTCCCCTCCACACCGAACCAGCAACTTGCGGAAAGGAGCATGATGGACGTGTCTCTTCCTTCCACAGTGCAGCCAGGCACTTTCCCATGCTGCTTTGGGGCAGGAAGTGCCTCCATCACACTTCTGGGTCTTCTGCAGGGCAGGTAAGTGTGGGTCCATTGTATGACCAGAGGATGAGGAAAGCCCATCAATGATTTAGTCTCTGGTCGCAGAGTTGGTGACAGGAGAAGGATGGGACCATGAAGATGTCTTGCGGAAGCATTGTCATAGTCCTGCTTTTTTCCTGTCCCCATGCTGGGACAAGAGCCTCCTGTGGAAAGGGCCCAGGAGACCACGGTTGGACACTTCGCTTGGCCATGGAGACCCATTGGGTGACCCTGGGCAAGTCACAGTCTCTCAGCCTTAGATGAAGACAATGGCAAAAAAGATGGTCAATTTTTTTTACAGATTCCAAATGTACCTCTAATATGCTGCATGTTCATGGAGCCATTTGGAAAGAATGTGGCCTGTTGACAACCGAAGGGATGCTAGTGGGGCATGGCCCAGAGATTGTGAGGTTATTAGAAGCCATGCAGGTACATGTTGAGATCCTTACAATCTGGTGGGTTACTCTGTAAGAGTATGAGAAAGACTTTTCCTTACAGCAATCCAACAAGCTTGTAAACATGCTAGTACACACTTTAAGCAATGACAACAAACAATTCCTATGATAGTTGTTAGTATAAGGAATACAAATATCTGCTTCAACCATGTGAAGTTTGGAAGCCAGGATGTAAACAAAAACAGGCCCCACCAGGTAGAAATGGAGTGTCTTGATTATGATTTTTTGCAAAAAAAAAAATTTAGGTGTTCTGCCCTGTTGAATATTTCCTCATTAAGTGTCATTAACATACGTACAGCATTCTGTAGTGTTATTCTAAGTTGCCATTCAGGCAGTGTCTTTGGCTGTTTCCTATAATAAACCTTGCAGGCAAATAATACCTTCTTTTAGATTGTGTGTCCTGCTAACCGTCCCAGAACAATCCTTATTTCAATTTGATCTCTTTAGCCTCATGTGGGAGGCCTGTCTTCCTTATGTTCTTAATTCTGATTGTTTGGGGGGGGTCTCTTCTCAAGGTTATAGGTGGGGCCAGCCAGGACAGGTAATAACAATGGCAAATATCTTCTGAATAAATCTGGCTAAGAAAATCCCATGATATGGTCACGTTAGGGTCATCATGAGTCAGAAAAGACTTGAAGGCACATAACAACAGCAAACCTTCTTGAAGTGCTGCAGGCTTTGCTAGAGGGCTACACTGAATGCAGAGGACAGGGCCTCTGGATAGTGTCTTCTAAAATGAATATCATGTGCTGTAGAGTTTGTCATTTCCTAAAGGCACATGGTGGTGAATTTTTGACTGTCTCAAAATGGTGAGGAACTACTAATATCATATCTCATCTTGGGTCAGGCTGACTGGAAGTAGGGTTCAACATCATTCAAAAGGACACAGGTTCCTCAACCCTGCTCTGAGACATTAATAGAGGACTTTTAATCTGAAGGGTAAGGGAATGCAAGAGGCTTTCAAAGAAGGGGCTATAAAAATTGGAGTGACTCTGTTATGGAATGATTTACCAGTGACAAAGAGAGAGGAGGAAATGACAAATGACAGAGAACTCTTGGTGGAGGGAGGGTAGAGATGAATGTCTTTGCCTCTGAATTTTCAGTCCTTATTCAAAATACTAAACCCACGTGTGCACTTCTTGCCATGGTTCTATCGCACTCCGAAGAACTGCATCTCCTTTGAAGTTATCTGAAGAACTGTATCTCCCTGTATGAGCCTGCTCAAGTTTTATGATCTGCAGGAGATGCCCTACTTTTAGTCCCACCATGTTCAGAGTACTAGAACTGGAGTACTTCCTATAGCAAATACCAAAGAAAACATATTGTGGTGATAGGTTTGTTAAACCAACAAAGGTGTAAAATATATTACTTAAGCTTTAGAACAGTGGTTCTCAACCTGTGGGTCCCCAGATGTTCGTGGACTTCAGCTCCCAGAAGCCCCAGCCACTATGGTCAATGCTCAGGGCTTCTGGGAGCTGAAGTCCACGAACATCTGGGGACCCACAGGTTGAGAACCACTGCTTTAGAAGCTCACAGGCTTTTTTGTCAGCCCCATGAGAAGTCATTTTAGAGGAAGAAATGTGGTGGTGGAGGGTCACAGAGCTTCATTTTTCTTGGGATGTTGAAGCTGAGTTTAAGGTGGTGGTGGAGGGAAGTTTGATGCAGGTAAAAGCCATGCCCCTAGCTGGCCATGAGGCGTTTGGAACACAAGTGCAAGACAAGGCAATAAACCTTTTTCCCTCCATTGTTAGAAACAAAGGAGTACTTCCTGTTTTAGTTAAGCCTTGCTCAAGTGGAGCCCCGGTTGACACACTGAATAGAATGGATGGAAATCTTACCAGAGACACTGATGGTTCATTCCCTGTAATTATCCTGATTTGTTAGGGATAGTTCTGATTACGTCAGCCCACTTTTTCAGCTGCTTTTATAATGTCCCAGTTTCTTCCCCCTCTCCGCTTCTTCATCTTCATAACTTCTGGTTTCTAAGTACTGTTTCTTGGGTTCTCATTTTGTTCTGACCACTGGCTTCATCCCATCATTCCTGATGGCCAGCTTATTTCAGATCACCCCCATCATCTGACACCACTGCACCATAGTAGTTTTTACCATACCCTCCAACTATCCCAATTTAGCAAAAATAGTTCCAATTAATCCTGTGTCATACTACTTGTTCAGCTGCTTTTAAAATGTCCTGCCTTCTGTCTTCTCCTCCATATTTTCCCCTTATCTTTTGCCTACTTTAATGGCTGTAAACTGAGTTCAAAGTGCAAAAGTAGCTTGCTCTCAATCATTGGGGGAGAGAAGAGAGGACGGAGTGGAGTTTTGCCCTTCCCAGCAGGCAGGGCAAAAGTAAACAGCTGCAGCCTCTCCAAGCTTGTGTGTTCTTCCACATTAATAACTCTTGCCATCTTGACCTCACTCTGATGGATCTTGGACATGTGTCTTCCATATTTTAATCCATCAAATGTCTGAGTGTATGTCTTATCCAAAGTTGTGCAGAGAGCCTTGATACCAAATCAGCGCGAGTTTAGATACAGCATACAGCACTTACAATATGGCTGTTGTAAGGTGCGTTGTATGTGGCATATTGTTGAGCTGTGGAAACATGATTCTGCTCACTGGAATCTTCTCTTGGAGTCTAAATCCCTTTGTATTCTATTTTTCCTCTTTTCCAGTTCTGGAGCTAGGTATGTAATATTTTATCTTATACAGGATAGGAGAGAAAATATATGTGAAAATTAAAAGTTGAGTTCAGGGCAGTCATTTCTTTGGAACAGTATACAGAAATGATACTTCAGTTCCTGCACCAATATGACTAATGATTAAAAACATTATAATTTGCTTCCAACATACTGAATTTGGAAGAACTACAGTAATCCTCTGCAAAGCCAATTTAATCCACTTCATTGGCTGCCAAGAGATTTCAAAGAGCCTCTTTCGTTAAATCAGCATAAGTACTCTAAAAGCCCCAAATCCTATCTGATCTTGGAACCTAAGCAGGGTCAGGTCTGGTTAGTACTTGGAGGGGAGGCTGCCAA
This sequence comes from Iguana delicatissima, assembly GCA_948472985.1. NCBI lineage: Eukaryota > Metazoa > Chordata > Lepidosauria > Squamata > Iguanidae > Iguana > Iguana delicatissima. The sequence goes on along the minus strand of CAOKZL010000069.1, from coordinate 525,307 downwards.
TGAACACCAGGTGCTGTAAACTATATTTCAGAGGAAGGAACTGGCAAAACCACCTCTGAGTATTCCTTGCCTAGGAAAACCCTTTGAAATTCATGAGGGTCACCAAAATTCAACAAGTGACTTGAAGGCCCATATGCACTCTCTCTCTTTCTTTCTTCTCTCTCTCTCACACACACATTTTCCTTAAAGCAGCCAATTAATCTTCTGAAACATTTACACTACTCTATCAGAAGCAATGTTCTTCTCAGAAGCCATTGCTGTTAAAATGTGATGCTCACAACTAAAAGCACCTTGGGATGTTTTTTTTAAAAAAAGATTGCAGCTATTACTGTTTTCCCCTGGTAACTCTTAAAAGTTCTTCTCCAACCTTCATCTGCTGCTTGGGCCAAGCTTTCTTCTATGTTCCCAACTGGAAGAAAGCTTATTGGAGTTCATAAATAATTCTCTACCATTTGCATCTACCAATGTCCAAATCAGTCATCAAAAAAGCTTTTTGGGTGTCTCTCTAGATGAGAGATGGTGAATCTTTGACTCTCCTTGGGCCCTTTCACATGGCATAATGATTTCATCCTATGAAATCCTGAGGTCTGTACTTTGGGGAGGTACTAGAAGAGCTTGCTGGCTCAAAATACCCCCCTTAAACTTCAAACCTCAGATTCCATGGCCAAGCAGGGGTCCAGACCCTGATCTCCCAGTTTCCTAGTCCAGCTCTCAGAACACTGCATTGCATTGGTTCTCTCATGTTCTCACACACAAGATCAAGAAAAAGAAAACCCTAAATGCTTCTCTGAGGTTAGACAACATTTTGTGCATCTTTCTTTCTTTCTTTCTTTCTTTCTTTCTTTCTTTCTTTCTTTCTTTCTTTTTTCTTTCCTTGAATCTTGTGACTTTTTAAATAACATCATGTTGTTGTTGTTTTGCCTAATAACTTATTTTGCTCAAAACACCTTTTTCTTTTCTTGGTGTTTTGAGCAAAATAAATTATTTTCCACAGGAAAAAAATGTAAGAAATATTGCAGCCAGTGACTACTTTTTGCTAGGGTGCCACAGTGTGTTGAGACACTCCCTCTCATGATGTCCAGATTAAGAAAATTAATAGTACCACTCTGTTTGACTTGACTCATACCTATCCTGAAATACGGTGTCCATTTCTGAGTACCACAGTTCAAGAAGGAGATTGATAAACTGGAATATGTCCAGAGGAAATGGTAAAAGGTCTGGAAACCAAGGCCTTTTCCGCACGGGCTTAAGAAACGGTGCAGAGCATCCTCCGGAGAGGACGTCTACACCTGGGAGCGGACTGGGTCAGACCTACTTTGTGTAGTTCCGCAACTCATACTGCTCCCGAACAACCCGAAGTGGTTGTTCAGCGTGATTTTGAAAGACCACTTAAAACAGGTCTTTCAAAAGCACAGAGTGTGCCACTCCGTGGCTGCGCTCCAGTGCAGATTTGCAAGCTTGCACCAGTGTGAGCCTGCAGATCTGCCGGGGCGGGCTTTAGGCAGGCGAGCTTCACCAGTTGGTGGAGAGCCTCCACCAACCGGAAACCACCATTTTCATCCCCAGAGCAGTGCGGAGCGTGGCCACGCACTGCTCCGGACCAACCTGGACCCACGGGTGGAGCACAAAGGTCCGGTGTGTACTGGCATGGGGCAATTCCCTCGACCCGTGCGGAAAAGGCCCAAGTCTTATAATGAACAGTTTGGTATGTTTAGAATGCAGACGAGAAGATTGAAAGGTGATAGAAGACTTAGAAGCCAACTTTAAATATGTGAACAGACATCGTCTAGAAGATGGAACAAGTATGAGAGGCTGTCATGTTTTCTGCTGCTTCAGATATGAACTGGTGGATTCAAATTACAAGAAAGAAGAAGTTCATACCTATATCTAGATGGGACTATCCATCCAACACTCTACTGGAGTGGGAGGAAGACAAGGAAGTCCAAGACCCAGGAGAAGGGATTGGCTGCTCCACTTTTGACATTGGACCCACTCATTATTACTGTACATCCCCAGGCATATTACTCTAACTGGATGTGACCATCATCAGGGAAAGGAAACAAGGTTCTCCAGTGCTGTAGAGAATTCAGGCACACATTCTCTTGTGTTCAAAGAATATGTGAGGTGCACAGGGCCAAATGGAACAACTCAGCTCCCTGTCTCTCACATACCCGTTAGCCACACATCCTACCATGCTCTTCTTCACATGTGTATATCTCAGTTAGACTGTGTGGATGGCCACCTACAACCTGTAGTTTCTTAGCGTAACCTAAGTCACAAAATTGTTGTGCCTATGAAGCAGATGGTGGTTGTGAGGAGAACCAGGCCTGAAATGCAGAGCTCCTTGGTGAAAGAGTTGGGGTAGAAATGTAAGCAAATACAGTAACACTGTTTAACCATACAAGCATAATAATCTCTGTGGATGATGTAGGTACAAAAACTCTTTAAGGAGACGAGGGGAAAGATATGTTTTTTCTTTTCTTTTGTCTTTGTACTTCACTGAATGGTTTGTTTTGAACAAAAAGATTTCACTGAGATGTTTTCTGATACCTTTTTTTTTCCTTTTCAGTCATTTTTCTTTTCCATTTAATGGCTGTGGGGGTGGTTTGAACGGCAAACAAATCACTGATAAGAGGGAAGGAAGGCAAATGTAAAGAGGAAATAATAACTAATACCCACAGGAATGTTGAGGGGTACAGAGAAGAACAAGAGTTCAAGCACAGTCAAAACTGAAGTGGTTAAGGAGTGTACCACAATAGGAAGTGGGTTAAATACTGGTTTTGATATGCTCATGGGAATCAGATTGGAAAGTGTGTTGCAGTAAAAATTGCAGTTGAAACAAAGCTATAAATATCTGTGTTTCTATTAAGTCTCATGACTAATAATCTTTGTTACTGGAAATCTCCTGGTTTTGATCTTTCTTTCTTTCTTTTTCACTTTTTCACTACCTCATGGTCCACAAATAGTCAGAATTGGTTGACCTTGGAAGATGTTAACTGCGGCTGAAAAATCTGATGGATCATTTCCAGAATGTGAAGGAATGGTAGCAATATTTCAGTGACATTTTTGGATGTAGATGGCCCTAGTACAGAGGTGGAGAACTGTGGCTCCACATGTTGTTGGAGGTCCAGCTTGTATCATTGCTGACTACTAACTCTGCTAGCTGGGACACATGGGACATTGGAGTTCCACAACACCTGGAGGCCATTTCGGATTCTTGTTCTAGTAGGCTCAAGGCCTAGCATTGTTTAGCTGAAATTATCTCAGATAGGAAAACGTAGAAAAGATGTCTAGGGAACATCTGGTGTAGATGAAGAGCTGCCTAAATATAAAAGCACCCGTGTGCTTATAAGTTTTTCACATATTCTGTTACGTCTACCTTGAGCACCAGCATATTAAATGTCCTGTCCATTTATGTAGTTTTCTTAATTGGGCCAAAATCTACATGTAGAAGCAAAGGAGAACTTCTGGAGGGAAAGGGCTTGACCATGCAGATAGTGTGCGAAGTGACACAGGATGCTGCCCCTCTTCTTTTTAGGTAGACTTCACAACCATTTTAAGTCTCATCATTGTGGTTATTGTGTATTTTTAAGTTGTTTTTGACTTATGATAACCCTAAGGCGAACCTATCAAAGAGTTTTCTTGGCAGGTTTTGTTCAGAGGGAGTTTTTCATTGCCTTCCTCTGAGGCTGAGAGAGCATTACTTGCTCAGCATCACTTGATGGATTTTCATGATTTAGAAGGGATTCAAACCCTGCCTTTCAGGATTCCTAGCTCAGCACTCAAACCACTACACCATACTGGCTCTCCACTTCTTTTTAATTCGACATAATTGACCTAACCACTTTTCTTTCACTTTGAAACTGTCCCATGGCCTTTGAAACCATCTTTATGCACTCTTATGTTCTCAATGAAAAGTAAGTTTTATGCACATGGGAGTCATAAATAGTACACAGACCTTGACGGGAATGACAAATTGGCCCTCCACATCCACAGATTTGATTATTCATGGATTATTTGCCACCACCTCCACTGCTGCCCTTCGCCATTCTTTAACAGGGGCTTATAAGTCTTGCTTCATATTCAAAGTCTCTCTGCAAACCTCATGAGTCTGAGAGAGATTGTGAATGTGAGGTGAAGCTTGTAAGTCCCTATAATTTGAATTGAGCTTCTGTAAGACCTTTTCACACATTATACAGCAAGAAACCTGGGTTTGACTTTTAAAAAAAGTTTTGACCCCTTAACTAGTTGTTCTTAACGTGTTGCATGTATTTATCACATTCATACACGAAGGCTGATCTGAATTGATCCATCAGTTGCTGAATGGCAAGTCAGCACCTATGCAAATCATGGCACCCTAAGCAATTCCTCATTGGGCTTGGCTGCTAGACCTCTTACCATCTTACTCAGCCTCCTCTGGATGCACTCCAGTTTGTCAACATCCTTCCTGAACTGCGGTGCCCAGAATGGGATGCAGTGTTCCAGGTGTGATATGACCAAACCTGCATAGAGAATACGTATAATGTAGTCTCACTTTTCTCTTCTTTCTTCCTCTGTGCAATTACCTTTGTGCCTTGAAAATATGCAGGGATCCAAATAGCACATACAAAAATGTTTTGGTTCCAAAGGTTTTTGAAAGGAATTCTCATAATCCCTCAACACAAATCTTGTTGGATAGGCCTAATGGGAATTGTAGGCCAAACGCTTATGTGGACCACATTAGCCACCCTTGTTGTGTAAACTTAGGCCATTACCGCACTACACTGTTATAGTGCTATTTTTTTACTTTCAACATCCTGTGGAATTCTGGGGCTTGTATTTTCCTGAGGCCAAAGAGCTCTCTGGCTAGAATTCTCAGTGCCCTTCCCTAAACTGCAAATCCCAGGATTCCATAGGATGTTGAAAGTGGAATAATGGCACTCTAACAGTGTAGGGTGGAAATAGCCATAGTATTAGATCTAGAATTAGTCATAGGTACAGTAGATGCATGGACAGTAACAGTACAGAAGTTTGTTGTGGCTAACCTAGGACTCACTGATGTCATAGGATCTGTTTTCAGTAGGCTGTGCATATAAAAAAAGGAAAATTAGCAGAACATGGTTCAGCTCTTCTTCTAGTGGGGATATAAGCTGTTAATGCACCCTATGGAAGACTTATTTGGCCAGAACATAGAAACACTAGCAGTTAAAGCTAATATACTCGGCATTAGTTTGAAAATTGATTTGTTTGTATCACCAATGTTAGTAACATTCCAGAATTAATTTGTTACATTATGGATGGAATGCTGTTGGTCAGTCTCAATTAAACTAGAGTCATTGGCCATTTCCACACTACGCTATTATAGTGCTATTATTCCACTTTCAAGATCCTGTGGAATTCTGGGATTTGTAGTTTACTGAGTCCAAAGAGCTCTTTGGCTGAGAATTCTAAATTCCCCTCCCTATACTGCAATTCCCAGGATTCCATAGGAGGTTGAAAGTGGAATAATAGTACTATAACAGTGGAGTGTGGAAATGGCCAGTGACTGAATTGTGGTATGCTGAGTCAACACATAGGTAAATCCAATTGATTCAATTGAACTACTCCAGTGGAGGCTAACACCAGGACTTAGGCAAAAGTATGTTTAGTAAGATGTTAATAATGTTATTTTTATTTTTTAAAAAATTTGTTGAAAAAATTGGCACAGCTACCTCGTAAGAAGTAGTACTCAAACATGCTATGATAATGCCAGCTCTTTGCTTCGGAGTTCTGACATTAATTGCATCAAACTATTAAGATTGTTTGTTCTGCTCCTCCCCAATAGTGCTTTCCTACTATCTGCACCCAAACCACGTTGTTCCTTCCCTTACTATCAGCAGCAAATACCGCGTTCCTTCCTTAATTCCATCTCACATCCAGTAAGATTTCTCCCACTTCCAGGTATAGATGTTGCAATAATAAAGATGTTTTCCAGTCATTACTAGTAGATAAAAATGTCCTAGCTCCTCCAGCAATTTGCACTGGAGGAGTGCTGTTGAAATCAATGGAAATGCTCCCGAGTCAATGGCTTGAAGATTAAAGCCCGAATCCATAAACCAAGTTTATTTATATCTTTGATTGTTTTGCCTATTAAAATTTGTGGAGCTCGTTTGCATAAAAAAAAATAAACACAGGCTATATGTTACATAAATGAGCTAGTTAAAAGAGTGAATTAATGGTTCATTAACCTCTACTGAACTTATATTCTTATTAGTGGAAAACCATTTAAATGAGTGACCAGATGATGATGTGGAGCTACTTAAAGAATTCCAGCAACTGCGTTTAATCAAGGGATTTTAGTGAAATAAATGGGTTGGATTCTGGGGACAAGTCTCACCCTGAGATTTTAGGCTCAAAATATGGATTGTCCTTGGAATATCAGGATTAATTGTAGTATTAATTAAATGCATCTGTGGATGCATGCACACACACCTTTATCAATTGCAAGCAATTTTGTTTTTGTACTCATTAACAAAATGTGTAAAAAATTCAATGTGTGGCTTTAAATTAACACAATAAATTGCACAACTGCAGCATAGAATGTGGATACTCTTAGAGCTTCCCTTTTGTTTTCTGTTTAGGCTTCCAGTCTTTATTGGTATATGACTCCACTAATTCTTTGGATGATTAATTGAAATGGACCAATTTTGAGGAATTTGCTTTGTTTCTGATAAGTTTGTGTTCCAGAGGATGATATATACTGGGATGGGAATTATGCAGCCCTCCAGATGTTTCTGAACTACAATTCCCAGCATCCCTAGGCAACATAGACATTAGTTAAGAATGCTGGAAATTACAGTTCAACAGCATGTGAGGAGTCACATGAATCCCACCCTTGTTGTGTACTATTTGGGATGGACTTAAGAAAAGAGCAGACATTTGGGCAACACAACTCAACAATGCATGGGTGGGATCATTGTTGAAAAATAAATGGAAGGTAAGATTTATGGAGCTAGTGTTGTATAGTCTTAAATCTGGGCTAGGACCGGGAGACAAGGGTTCTAATCTCTTCTCAGCCTCAGAAACCCACTGAGTGTCCTTGGGCAAGGCATACTCTCTCAGCCTCAGAAGAAGAGAATGGAAACATCCACCTCCCCTGAACAAATCTTGCCAAGAAAATCCAGCCATAGATTAGCATCAGGGTCACCATAAGTCAGAAATGACTTGAAAGCACAGGACATCACAAATTTTTATGGCAGTGAGGTACCCTTTCTAAAAGAAATGAATTATTCTATAATGTGAAGCATTTTGAAACACACGTTCCTCTCTTTCTCTCCCTCTGCCTTCACCCATATATATGCGTGTGAATGCACACACACACAAACACAGACACACACAAAGATAATTCATGAAGGGGGCAGCAAGTGAATGTTTCCCATGCCTCGTGTTTTCACACACCCTCTTGCTTCAGCTATGTGCAAATACCAGTGGACACTCTTTCTCAAATACACACGCATACTTGCACAAAGATGTGCTACATCACTTACTACATCCATGTTAAAAATAAGCAAGAGGACCATAGGAAGTTCAGCTAGCATGCTTTTTCAAACACAGAAGGGAAAAAACAGCTGACAAGGCTCAGGGACGGGGGAGCGGTTGCAAGGGAGCGTTTGTCATAAGAAAGACTGGTAACTTTTGTTGATTTAAATCTTGGTCGTCTCACATTCATGTGTGTTTCCCTTCAAGTGGCTTCGACTTATGGCAGCCCCAGGAATTTAAAAGGCTCCTGTCTAGATTTTTAAGCTCACACACAAACGTGGCTTGATTTTCTTCTAGGAGCGTGTTAATAAGTAGCAGTGATGTATTTTGTTTTCTAAAAAAAGGAAAACAGGTGGACAGACCCTTGATGTTTTGGACAGTGGCCTTTCAAAGGCATAGCTGGGGGCTGCCACTTCGGCAAAGATGGCTTTGCAGCATTAAACAGTCCCTTTTCTTTTATGAACGTAGCCATAAATAGCAATCCGCCCCAAATATTGCCAATTTTTTTTTCTCCCCCTGTGTTTGTTGGCTTTGTCCAATGAAGTAGAACAAGACTTCTGAATACACCATTAGTTCCAGTGCTGCGCTTTGACGACTCTGCACCGGCAGCTCTTTTGCTATATAAGTCACTTGCTTCACCCGCGCGTCTCTTAGCAAATCCCGTTGACAGGCACCCTTGCAATTTTTCTGCATGTTCTGACAGTTTAATTCAGTACCTCCTGGCTAAGCAGGCTGAGCCTGAGGGGGTAATTCAGTGTGTTGGCATTACGCTGCTGCAATTAAAATAATTAAGGGAGCTAGGATGGGCTGGCAAAGCTTTTTTCCCCTCTTGCAGCTTTGCAGGGAGAGAAAGAGCACTTCCCAGTTTCTACCTGGAATGAGCACAGGCTCTCCCTGTGGAACAGAGGGCAGTGGAATTTATTATTAACAATATGTTTAACTTCCCAAGTATCATATTGCTTTGCATTTTCACTCAGTTGGCAACACCCCCTTCTCTGCCCTCCTGTTTGATGCGATGCCATGTTTGGGCAACATGGATATGAACATGATGGATATGATGGGCCTCTGAAATCCCCATAGCTGGCCATGAGTTGATTGTTTCAGCTGTTTGCTCAAACCGATAGAATACTCTTTGATGATGATACTGAGGGTTCAAACAGGAGATTCAAAATCAGTAGCTTGTTTTTTCCTTCTCTCAAGGAAAAGATATAACTTAAGGCAATCAGCAGAAAGAACTCCATTGAGATCAGTTAAAAGAAGGGCTGGGGGAAAGTGGATTGGCATCCATTGGTAGACCTCCAGGTAGTTTGCAGTACATCTCCCATTGGTTCTTCATTACAATTGCTTAACAATAGCAGCAACAAATATAATTCTCACTCAAGGAGGGAGGTCACAAAGAAGCTTGAAATAGGAGAGAGAGCAGTTTTGTATGTGAAAGGACTGCGACCGCAGTTCAGGAGCTGAAAACAAGTTCCTAAGCTGAAAGGTGCTGAACTGTAAAGCCATTTCTGCTGTACACTGTTATAGTTCTATTATTCCGCTTTCAACATTTGTGGAAATTCTGAGGTTTGTAGTTTACTGAGTCCAAAGAGCTGAGCAAATTCTAAATGCCGCTCCTTAAATAGCAAACCCCAGGATTCCATAGGATGTTGAAAGTGGAATAATAGTACTGTAACAGTGTGGTGCAGAAATGGCCTAAGTCTCTATTTGCTCTCTGCAAAATAGTATTGTGCACTTGATTCTGTCTGAGGCTTCAGACATGGACAATTCCACAAGCTTGAAATGTGGCCACTTCTATATTTGGCACCTATAATATTTTAGAATGAAGAGAAAAATAGAAACATATTGGTCTAAAGAAGTGTGGCTTCTCCTGAAATGATTCCTTGGGTTTTGTTGGTTTTTTAAAATCATGTACAGTACGCTCTTATCATTCTTTTGGAGGATGTTTGTAGCAATCTCTTAAATCTGCAGTAGGGTGCTTCCAAATAATTTTTAAAACTGGGTCGTAGTTTACTGAGGTGGTGCTATACTCTGAAGGGCAAATTTCCCCCTCTGATTTTTTTTATAGTGCAAAATGGACATTTCAGTGATATATTTATGTACTGGAACTCTAAAATCATCACCACCATCATCATCAGAAAATTGTGAAGGGTACTTTTTTGTTTCGATGTTTCTTGGAGTTAAAAACAGACTCATTGAAGTTAAAATTTCTTGGAGTCAAAACAGACTCATTGAAAGGCAAGAATATGAAGTTGTGGTACTGAGAATTATCGAGGACAACAGAAATGTTGTTTGGATTTTTTTTAAAAAAGTAAAGAGAGAACTACAGTAACAAATGCCACAGTCTTCCAATATATGTGCACTGTCTTGAGAACCCCATTGACAGCCTGTTAAAAGATAGTGGCAGAGGATGTGCTTTCTGGATTTGCTGTGTTACGAGCATGGGCACACTTCCATTTCTTCCATGCATGTGTATTTCCAGTTCATGCGGTACTTTATCCATATGAACAAAGCCACATGAGAGTCTAAACTGAAAAGAATCTGGCCAAACTGAGTGCTGATCATGCAACAGTTGTCCTAGAACAGTGGTTCGTAACCTCAGATCGGGGGGGCGGTGGTCCGCAGAGCCCTCACTGGGGGGAGTCTGTGAAGCTCTCCTGCTGGACACCAACAGCAGCAGCAGCAGGCGCATGGCAAAGGGGGGATGTGGGTGCTGAAACTACTCTCTCAGTTGCAAATGAAAGAGCAGTTTGGTTGCACGCATACATATGCCCACTCCCTGATGAAAGGGACATGGGAACAAGTGTGTGTGCGTGCCCAAACTATGAATCTGCAGATCAGGGTTTGAATCACCATTCAGCCATGAAAACCCCCTGGGTTACCACAGGCAAGTCACATTCATTTAACCCAGCGGTTCTCAACCTGTGGGTCCCCAGATGTTTTTGGACTTCAGCTCCCAGAAGCCCTGAGCATTGACCATAGTGGCTGGGACTTCTGGGAGCTGAAGTCCACAAACATCTGGGGACCCACAGGTTGAGAACCACTGATTTAGCCTCAGAGAAAGGCAAAGGCAACAGATCATGCCAAGAAAACCCTTGCGATAGGTTCACTGTAGGATTTTCGTAAGTGAATTTTCAAAGGGCAGATGGCTATGAAGAATCGCCCCCTGTCAGTGGCACATTGTTGTTGCGTGCCTTCAAATCACTCTGAGGTATAGTAACCCTAAAGTGAACCTGTCACAGGATTTGTTCAGAGGGGATTTGCCTTTGCCTTCCTCTGACAGCGAGAGAATGTGACCTGCCCAACGTCACCCAGTGTTTGAGTGGGGACTAGAATATTAGTCTCCAAAAGCCTAAATAAATAATTAAATACTTGTATATTTAAATAAATATTTGAATATTCAAATCTAAATTTAAATGTTTAAATCTTGAGTTAAGTCTTGAAGGACCACGGCAATAAATTATATCTGCAGATGGTCCCCAGTAAAGAAGAGGTTAAGACCCACTGTCCTAAAGACATGGCTAGGTAAATGTGTAGGTGGTTTTGTTTTGGAAATAGGGCAAGCTACTTCTCATTTTGACTTTTGGCTCAGAGCCTTATCACACCATGGTGTTATACCATCATAGGAATGCATTAGTCTCTCCTTTGCCTCAACCTTATTGCATAATGTCCTTGCTTTCCAGGTGTTATTGCATTGAGTTGCATTGTGAGGTTGTTGAAAATGTGTTTATTTCCCCAGTGGAAATAATCCATTTATGACCCTCTTCCACACGACAACTCAGTAAGCAGTTCGAGTGCGGATGTCCCGTAGCGCTTTCTTCTGCCGAGGAACCATTAGTGGTGTGAGTACGTTGGGTATGAGTATGTTGTAGCATCATGACACTGTAACGCTATGGTGCTAGAACCAATAAGAAGCAAAGGGGGTACAATAATCAGTAATGACACCTTAATGTGGATGAAAATAATGTGTTAATGATGCTATTAAAGTGCCAGTGTGGTGACAGAGAGCATCAACAATCAGCTACCCTTAAGAGAATGGCCGGAGCAGATTTCAAACAGAGTAATGTGGCACAAAGAGCAGTGTCATAAAGTCCGTTAGTTCTGAGCCAAAAGAATTTTGGCTTAATTTTGAGCCAAAACATGACTCCAGGGTTTTCTTAGACATCATTAGATGCTCTCTTTGTCATACGGTTTATATGCTTGATGGACGCATCATACACTTTTTAAATCCAAAATTTTGATTAATCAAACTTTAGTTAAAATTGCCCGTCAGCATGCCAAATAGAAAATGTATTTTTCCAATAATTTTTCTGTCCAGTTCTGGATAAGCCTCATGGTTTGCACTTCAGATGACAAAGTAGCTTAAATTTGGTTCAGAGTTTTTTGTCTCACCTCCATTAGATGTCAAACTTGCTCAGATGAGAGAAGAATGTGAAACGTTGTTATAATGGATGAAATAAAGGTGTGATGCCCTTTGGACTCTCTCGGGTGATGTCTCCCCACAGATCTTCCAATTATCCTGATTAATCCTTTGTCATCCCATTTTTTCAGCTGCTTTGAAAATGTCCCAATTTCTCTCTCCTACTTTCACCTTCCTCTTTGTCCTCAGCTGACTACATTTGCTGCAAACTGTAAAACTAGTTTGCTCTCAACTCAGAAGGAAGGACAAAAGAGGAGAGGTGGAATCTTTCCAGTGGACTCAGCAAAAGCAAACTGCTATATCTTCTCTTAGCTTGTGCGTTTTCCCTCTTCAAAAAAACTTTTGCCACCTTGATCACACTCTGATGTTGTTTGGCCGCTCATGTCTCAGTTTTCGTCGGTGAAACTTTGCAGGCTAAGGGGTGTATAGTGAACGTATTGATGTCCTTATTATGCTCTATAAGGATATGATTTCAAACAAAAATACCAACTTCAACAATTGCCCCTCTCCCAATTTCTGAACAGTGTTTATATCCTCTGTCTCTGTTGCTCTAGAGAGGGCTGCCGCCATTTTAGCACATTATTTTCTGCAGTGTGAGCATTTCAATTCCAGGCAGGCTACTGTAACTTTAAAAAAGATTTAACGAATGTACCTCCAGTAGCTAAGCTGAAATAAGAATGTCTCATGAGTTTAATGGATCAAACGGCAGTGATGGGTTTTATGGGCTCCTTTTCACTTTAGGGCAAAGGGAAGAGAGAGTGGGGCAGGTTGGTTTTAAATTCAAGGATTTATGTTGTTAATCCTCCTGGCTAATTATAATTTATGGGAATCCTGATAAATTAATATGCAGTTGCTATTCAAAAGCAGAGGATAGTGTAAGGCAGGCATAAACAAGCCTTGTTCATTTTTAATTTATTTCCACCAATGGAGAATATTAAATTAAATGAACACTGGGGCATTTACAGGGGGAAGGTTCATTTTCATTATTTATCCAGAGGTCTGTGGACTTTGTGTAATGATTTTGCAAAGTTTGTTTCCTTTACGCAGCAAATAATGTGCCAATTTAGCATGCCAGCAATCATCTTCAACTCCACTCTAGATGTTATAATTGTCTTCTAATAAAAGATTGCAGGAAGAATAAGTTTTTTTGTGGGGGAGGGAGAACAGAGAAGGCAGTGAGGAAGCACTCAGAGAAAAAGAAAAAGCCTCCATCGTTAAGTTATTAACATACTTCTTAAGACAAGAAGTATTTATTATTTAATTAGAAAGTTTAGTCAATAGACGTGATATTCACTAATCTACTGCTTGATTTTTCATTGCATTCCCAAGACAGGCTGTAACATGCATGTGCATAACTATTTGGGTGTTCCTGCGACTCTTAACATCTTCTTCACAGTTATAAGGAAGTATTTTGAATAAGTAAAGAAACCCAGAAAGTGCAAGAGTTGACTCCATCTTCTTCCAACTTCAGAGCCAGTCTGAACCATAGATCGGCACTGGACTTGGTATATCTCCTTTTCCTTTATTCTGTCTTCTCACCACTGGTAGTGTCAGTAATGTGGCCAGTATTCTGTTGTGGGATGCACCAACCAGAACTCTGATTCTTTCATTAAAGATCAGTATCTAGGAAGTCATAAATATCTAATATTTACATATCAGTCACCTGGTGATAACAATAGGGTCTACAGATGTACCATCATTCTCTCTGTCTTCTTACTGACATGAAGCAAAATAATTACAGGGCAAATGGAGAAGGAAAAGAAATCTCTGTGTTGATTTTTTTTAAGTGTAATTTTTATTCGAAGAAAAATGTGACAAAAACAAGAACAAGCAAAATAACACAATAGGACGAGAAGAAGAAGAAAGAAAAAGGAAATGCGAACACAAATAGTCTATGTTGATTTTCAAGTTCAGACTAACTTGCTTTATCCTTCTAGAATTTGGGAACGTCCTATAAAATCAAGTGGTAATAACTCTGTATCAATAATTCTGCATAGAAGCCCAGTCACTGAAACATTGACTAGACACATGCTCTTTACCAAGGTAACTAACATCCTGTCATTATATGGGTGTAACTGATTCTCACCACGGCACTACATAACACTTTTTGGGGGTGAAACTAGTGAGGCCTGTGTCATGCAAGGTGATTTCTCTACACCAGAGCTTCCCAAACTGCGTGTTGTGACACATTAGTGTGTCAGCTGCTGTGCGTTGGTGTGTCGTGTGAATGTAACGGGTGCAGGGGCTGCCTCTCCTGCTGTCTGGACCAAGGAAGACCTCAATGAGGGCATCGGTGGCATCGGGGGGTGTCCAAGTCCAGGTGGAGGGGCTGCCTCCATTACTTACTGAATTACTGTGTCGTGAAATGATGCATGTCTAAAAAGTGTGTCACCACCATGAAAAGTTTGGAAAGCTTTGCTCTACACCGAGGTGCACCAGGAGATGGAGTTCTGCAGTGCTGGCAATCTCATCCTGCCAGTGAGCCAGAGTGCCAGGGGCAGAAGCAGCGGGGGACTCTATAGGATCCTGTCGCAACTTCTCAGCACACTGCTGATTGCTGGTGGAAGGAGGGTGGATTTGTCATCCTTTGGCACTCTGATTACTACCACCATAGAACTCCATCCCTCAGTGCAATGGCTGGATTTTAAAGTGGTGTTTTGTGGGCATTTATGATTGTGGCGATTGTAAAGGTGGATAGGAAACAGTTATAAGGTCATAAGTCAAACACATGAAGTTCTAACTAGCTAACAGGATGCCAGCTAGTATGTTCCACAAACCAGGATTTGGTTGGTTCTGGTGTGTGTTTCCACCATGTGTACTGGCCCAGGTGGTTTCATACAAGGGGCAAAGTGAGCCCTATGATGGAGAGGAATACCAGATGTTCTCGTTCTCTTGCCTTAGGGGGTATTGGCTGTAGCAGAGAACCTCTGAATATGATTTATGCTTAAAAAAATAAAAAGGTCTTCATTTAGGATGGAAAATGCAAGGATGGCAGCAGGTGATGAGGAAAAGTTCTCCCTTCGGTGTTTAACAAACGATTCTACCACATGTAGCCAAGAGATATTTGTCTCAGTGGCCTGTCTTGGGGATTAGTGTGGGTTTGCTACACAGCGGTGGGTGTGCATTACTCAGATGATAGGATATTCTTTTACACCTATATCCCAAACATTTGACACAAGGTTATCAGAAATTGAAGTAGGTTCTGGATTAACTTTCCTTGGAGAAATCACTTGATGCAATTACATGCCTGGATTTGGTTGGCTTCAAAGTATGCCCTGCAAATGACATGTCCAATGTGGTCAGCCTGGGTGATTCTCAAGTTTTCTGTTTCCTCCTTTCTGCGAGGGATGCAGATTTGGTTTATTTAGTTTTGCTCCTTTTTTTAAAAAAAAAAAAAACTTCTTCCTACCAGTGCAGGAAGTTTAAAAGTTACTAATAACCCTACCGTTCTATTTCCTCTGGAATAGATAGCAGAGTAGCAAATATTATATTTGGAAATAATCTGCTCGACTGTTCTTTTGATAGAAAAATCTCCCAGCTGTGCATCACTAGATGAAGCTCAGCTCACAGTATTAGGAGACTTCGAAGATTTAAAGCAATTTGCTCATCTTCTTTGATTTTACCCATGTTGCAGGGCTTTTCTGCTTTCATACAAAGGGGCTTTCAGATTCTGACAGTGATTCGTTTGGGGCTGTAATCAGACAGAATTTGTGGATACTGTTAAAGCTTTTAAAATACTCTCCAAACTATCTTGCCTGCAGAAAGTCCCATCTTGGCCCGTATTAAGGTGAATGGCTGTGAACACTTGCTACCAGGTAAGCGGGAGGCTTTGGTATGCAACGTGGGATCTAATGGGCTGATGGTACCTTTGTTTTCTGGACCTGGGGACAAGTGCAGTGCCTGTGTAGGGCCCAAATTAAATCAGGTGAAGTTACTTCAAATTAGGTTCTATACTTCTTTCAACCTGGTCTTTCAACCACGGAGGTGCTCTTCAGTGTGCTGTGGGAGTGATTGGATTCCCACAGGGCTAGGCAACATAAAGGTTTTCCCCAAGAGTGGTTTTCAGGGGTACTCTGCTACTCCATTGCTTCTGCTGCACCAAATAAATAAATAAATAAATAAATAAGTAGTCCTGCTGAAATTCATTAGTAATAAGGAAATGTGGGGCCCATTCACACTACATAGTTTCAGTGCTGTCATTCCACTTTAACTGTCGTGGTTCCGTCCTGTGGAATCCTGAGATTTGTAGCTTTGTGAGGTACTGGAGCATATTGGCTGAAAATTCCAAAGGCCCCCTTCCACAAACTGCCATAGGACTCCATAGGACAGAACCATTGGAGTTAAAGTGGAATAGCAGTCACTTTGCAGCACTTGCTGCAAACTGACTTCAAAAAGTGCGAGTAGTTTGCACTTAGTTAACTCAGCAGGGAGGAGAGGAGAGGAGAGGAGAGGAGAGGAGAGGAGAGGAGAGGGCGGAATCTTGCCCTTCCCAGTAGGCTCAGGCAAAAGCAAACTGCTGTAGCCATTCCTTGTCTGTGTGTTCTTCCTTATTAATAACTTTTTACCATCATTACTACGCTCTGATGTTGCTGCAAAATGTTGATGGGTATGTAAACAACTGATCTTATTGTGACATATATATTCCAAGGCCTGGTTCCAAAATAGAATGAAATACCATAAAATAAGAAAAATAAGCCAAGTCTTTTGCCCTTGCCTGGTCAACAAAGCAAGATCTTTTCCTTGCCATAGTTCTGGCCCCAAGCCCAAACTCTCCACCATCTGAGACAAATAGCCAAAGAACCTTTACTGGCACCAGCTCCCTCTTGGGGCCTTTCTGCACTGCACTGTTATAGTGCTATTATTCTACTTCAGACATGCAGATTAGGGAAGGGCATTGAGAATTCTTAGCCAGAGAGCTCTTTGGCCTCAATAAACTACAAAAGAGCTCTCTGGCTGAGAATTCTCAACGCCCCTCCCTAAACTGCAAACTCCAGGATTCCACAGCATGTTAAAAGTGGAATAATAGCACTATAACAGTGTAGTGTGGAAAGGCCCTTCCTTCCCTATAGAGGCCTGCCTACTGCCGTCTTTCTTTTCTCTCCCTTCCTTTTTCCAAAAAAAAAAAGGTCTCCCCTCTCCCATGAGTGTTCTAATGTATTTAAATATATATTTTTAATGTTCTATACATTGTATTTTGTTTTGTTTTTCCTGTGCTGATAAGGAACAAGTCCTTCCCCTAACTTGTTTCCACCTAAGGCAGAGCAGCAAATGCCCTCTCACTCTCTGCCAAGTCAAAATGTGTAATACCCAGGGCCAAACAAGTTATTCTGGCCCACGAGGCAAATATGACCACCTCCCCGGTCAATTTCTCCATCTCTGGCAATATTATTAAAACAACAAATTAAAGAACCAACAATTTGCTGCCCTTTCATGACACTCTACATCCGGCGCCTGGGGCAATGAGTAGTGCCAGCCCTGAAAAGGAAGACAGAAAATGTTTAAATGAATAAATAACCCCCTGGGCTGTAAAAAATCTCTCCTAGGTAGGGGTACGTCCATCCATAGCCTTGACAGCCCTCACAGAGTCAATTCAATGCAGTGCGAAATTTCCTTCAGCCAAGCTATGAAAAATGAGCATGCAAGTGCAATTTGGTTTCCCCCTCCTGTACAATTAGCATGAAAATCCAGCCTAAATGGTTAATGTGGCATAACTCCTCCATGAATAGAGTTCTCCGCTGCGTGGAGAGATGTAAGTAAATACTTCTGCCGAAACAATATGACATTTATTAACGTGATGTTTTTGGCCAACTTTCTACAACCTTCCAAGATGAATGAAGTCCTGAGGGCCAAAGCAAGGGTCGGTTTCCAACCCAAGACTTGAAATCGTGCGGTGTAGAATCGAGTTTTTAGGGGGAGGGAGGAATAGGCTGAAGGCAGGGAGAATCCGTTACCCCCGAAACCCTATTAGATGTTAAAATAAATAATAGTGAATGTTGGGGATATTAAAACAATTCGTTCTTGGGGAAAACAAACAGAGGGTTTTATTCCCCTCCGTAACTTGGGCTTGAGCAACATACTTCTTATCCTCTGCCATGTTGTTGTTAGCTTTTCTTTTTTTCAAGTATAGCATCATGTTCCTGCAGGTAACATAAAAACAATAATAATAAAAAATAACGTAAAGAGCATTAATTCCTTTAAGAGGCCTGATTAATCCCAGATGCGAGCCGTGCATGTAACTCTCGGCGTTAAGCGGGTGCAGGTGCTGACAGGGTTGTTCCACCATCCTGCACATGTTCCCGGAACACAGCTGTTTCTGAGACCCCCCCCCCTTTTCTTTTTGCCAGTCGCTCCAAACCCCTCTGTGAAGTTCAACGGCCTCTGGGCACAATTAAAAGCTGCACACTACATTTCATCAGGCAGTGTGAGGAATTTAAGCCGAGTGACAACGAGGGAATTCAGGGGGAGGCGGTGATGGAAGGTGGGGGTGGGAGAGGAAAGAGACCCTTGCCAAAATGGCATTAACCTCTTTACCTCTTCTAGCAAATCTATAAAACTTTGGCTCATCGTGCCAATGTTCCGGTACAACGAGAAAAGGAGCCAAAATAAACATAATTTTAATTAGTTTTAATATGGGATGGGGAAGGGGGAGGAAAACCCAGCTCTTCCTTCTATCCTTCTTCTTTCTATTCTGAAGACGGTTCATAGGAGCAACCTGAAGGAGGGAGAGTGCTGCTTCCATCATATGTTTGTCAGCAAATAATCTCCTCTCCCTCCCGTCCATCTCCCCCATTTCCTTCTGTTTTGTAGGCAATTTCCCAGCTGCTGTAAATAACTTTGCTTTCAGAGACAAATTTCAAGATGTACTAGGAAGGGTTATTAGTGGTGTAAATATCTGGGCCAGTGCTACTACGCCAGTCTGGTTTTGCGGCAAAGTAGCTTCACAGCACAGAGTTTGGTGCTGTTTAGAAAATTATACTCGTGTCCAAAATGAACTCGAAATAAAAAATTCAAGAGGGAGGCTGCACTGGAAAAATAGCTCAAGTTTGTTGCTGTTTTGCCTAGAGAGTTTTCACCTTAAAATCTTGTTCTGTTTCATTGGGGGGGGGGTCTGTGCAGGGGACAAGGAAGATTTATGTACGGTTTCTTTAACAAAAAAACAGCTTAAAAAAAGGATAAGAAATTCAAAGTTCCTTCCCTTTTAGAAAGAAAAAGTAATAACATAGCATACCAAGCCAGACTGTGGGGGCAACCTCCCTCAAGCTCATGTTCTTCAGATGTTTTGGACTTCATTAGACCTAGCCAACAAGGCTTGTCGTAAGCATTACACAAGTTGTAGACCAAAACATCTGGAAGGTGTTCAGTGTTCAGTGCATTATTGAGACCTTGTGCAGCGGTAGTGGAAACTACAACTGATCTGCATTTTAGCACCAGACCAAACCAGTGCATACTTTCCACCTGTCCCAATTTAGCTGGGACAATTCCAATTATCCCTCTGTTGTCCCACTTTTTCAGCTACTTTAAAATGTCTCGGTTTCTCTTGTATCCTTTCACTTTCCCCCTTTGTCCACAGCTCACATCAGTGGGTACAAACTGATTTTAAAGCACAAAGGTGGATTGTACTCAATTAATTCAGTGGGAGGGGAGGCAGAGACAGGAGGACACGAGGGGCAAAATCTTGCCCTTCCCAGTAGGCTCAGGCAAAAGCAAACTGCTGTGGCTTCTCCTACCCTACATATTCTTCCTTGTTCAAAACTTTCCCCATCTTGAGCACACTCTGATGTTGCTTGGCCATATATGTTGTGCTTTGCGTTCAGAGATCACAGATTGGTTTCCAGGCAATTCTACTCAGAAAGAACAAGGGACAGGTGATGGAAAGGCAACTTCTCTGCCGAAGACTCTGGAGACCTGCTTCTATTTGCAGTAGATAATATTGGGCTAAAGTGACTATCTATGCAGTCCAGTTTTCCATTTCCATTAAAGTACCGCTGTCCTTTGTTCCCCAGCATCTCGCTTTCAGAGATGTACTGTTGCTGGATACGGTGATTTCATTCAGCTAAGAATATTATTGCTCCAAACAGAGCAATCCTCTCCAAGGATGTATATCATGATCATGATTGTCATCATCATCATCATCATCATTTATTTAGATATCACCTTCATTATGTGTGGTGCTTTACTAGTAAAAGAAAAACAAGCCAGTTCCCTGTCCTCAGGCTTACAGTCTTACTAAGATGTCAGGCAAAAGGAAAAGGGGATGGCAGTCAAGAGGGAATTAAGTCCAAGAGATAACTGCCTCTTTTTCTCTCCCTCCAGAGGACAAGGTGGTGGCTACTGGGATGGAGGGAGGGTATTTCATCTGCTTCTCGGTCTTAAGCATCATAGAGCTTCTTGTGACCACCATCTTGTGATGCTGAGTTCTATTCACATCCAAAGGGGATGGTTTCTTTCCTTTCTCTTCCAATTTTAGTTCATGAATTATAATACTAGGGAAAAAAAATGATGCTGCCTTTTTGTTGTTGTTGTCTTGAGTATATCTGATTTAAAGACTGGAAAATCTATCCTAGATTTGAGTGTCTGTCCAAACATTGAGCAGACAGCCTGTGTAGTGTAGCTGTTTCAGTGTTTGATAGATTAGGTTTCAAATCTCTGCTCAGCTGTGGAAACCCAATGGGTGACCTTGGGCAGGTCACACTCTCTCAGCCTCAGAGTAAGGCAATTACAAACCCCCTCTGAATAAATCCTGCCAAGAAACCCCATAGGAAGTTTGCCTTAGGGTTGTCATAAGTCAAAATGACTTGAAGAAATACCACATGCACACACATACACCAAACCTTGGACAGATAAATTCGTATGTGTATGTATGTGTGTGTGTGCTCATGGGCATCTGTATGCACACCCACTGTTGGACTCATATGTGTATACACACACATACACAGCTGGAATAGTGAGCATGCTGTCTCTGTTATGAAAGAAAAATTAGTAATGTGGGCAGAAATCAATAGCTGCTTTGCTATCAGTAGCATTGATTACAATCAATCTTTTGCACAGATGGAAATGATCAATGCTGATGCTTATTACATGCCTGATGTTACTCTGCCTGTTCCTATATATTGCATTCACCACTGTAGTTTTTACAGAAATGTGTGACAATTGTTGTGTGTGGGCTGTTAAACCCCTCTCCTTGCTATGAGCTCCCGCAACTTTCATCATCGTTTCATCTGTCCCATTAGGAAATAATGCCTGTTGCGTGTATAGACTTCCAAAATGCACACAATTCACTCACTCTCTCACACACACAGATTAGATCTTGGTAAGTTACAACACAACGGATTTGCATAGTATGAAGAGGAAATTTTGAAATGGATTCAGCTATTGTGGAAATTTTAATTTTGACTCCAACAATTTTTTTTTTATATTTTGCATCTCAAAAGTTCTTCTGCATCCAAATTTTGGCTTCTGTATGATACAAAGGTATATACTTCTTAATACTTTCCACTAGATTTGAAAGTGACTCTATTAGCTAGTGCAGTCCCAATCACTTCTTATATTTCTGCTTTTAAAAATACAAATTGATCTAAATTTTAGTTGAAGAATTCTCAAACAAATACCACTGTGACTTTTTCGAAAACGTCAGAGAAATAAGTTTTTAAAAGCTTTTGGGCAGTTTTATTTGCAACAAAATTCACAGGTAGGAATACTTAGGAATCATAAATTGCAAGACTGATTTTGTCATTGTTCCATCGCAATGGAATGGCCTGACCATTTCTCTTGAGGGAAGTCGCAAGATGGCATGCTTTTGTGGAAGGCAGGAAACACCCAACAAAACTCTCCCAGGGACCTCTTGTAACTGCATCAGTAGCTCTAAACAACTGCTTCCTCTCTGACTCTTTACACATTATTCTTAACATGTAGGAACCTAAAATATTTTTCCGCATCTCCTACCCCTTGCCCTCTGCATGGTTGGTCTGCATGCATGGTGACTTAGAGTGGTTCTCTGAACTGCCAAAAAAAATATCTCTATATCACATCACAGTTCTCCCTAAGGACACACCCTCCAACATTTCACAGATGGAAACCAAGTTACATGTGACCAAGAAACATAGGAGTGTGGTCAGGATGGCAAAAGTTAATAATGCGGAATAATAGACACACTACAAGAGGGAGCAGGTATTTGATTTTGCTGGAGCCTACTGGGAAGGTCAAGATTCTGCCCAGTTAATTAAGTTAATTGAGTACAAATTCCTTTTCAACTTTGAACTCAGTTTGCAGTAATTGAAGTAAGTTGAGAACAAAGAAGGATGAGGAGAGAGAAACTGGGGGCCTTTCCGCACTACACTGTCATAGTGCTATTATTCCACTTTCAACATCCTGTGGAATTCTGGGGTTTGCAGTTTACTGAGGCCAAAGGTGCCCCTCTCTAAACTGCAAACCCTAGGATTCCATAGGGTGTTGAAAGTGGAATAATAGCATTATAGTAGTGTAGGGGGACATTTTAAGAGCAGCTGAAAAAGTGGAACAGCAGGGGATTAATTGTGACTGTTCCTGACAAATTGGGACAGTTGGAGGGTATCGTTTCGCCCTGTGGAATATTGAAAGACCTGCCCAGTGCCAAGAACATTGCTTGCAGCTAGGACCATTTTTTGTTAGCTGGGGTGGTTCCAAAAACACACGGCTCACAGGCTACATAAACTCAGCACACCACCTAGTGATAGGATCTAATTGAAACTAATTGAGTTATACCTTTTCCAACAAAAGTGGCTATTTAATGTTTTTTTTGGTGGGGAGGGAGAAGAATGATTGTCTTAAGTTAGAATTTCCATAATAACTTAATTAAGTTATTAATTAAATTATTAAAGGAGATCGACTGCTAAAAAAGCCAAATAAACAGCTGATTACCCAAAGGATCTGTATTAATGGAGCTAGCAGGGGCTAGAGCACTTTGCTTTTGCTTGAGTTTGTTGGGAAGGGGAGAGCCAGTGTGTTGAAATGATTTGAGTGTTGGACTACAACGCCGGAGCCCAGGGTTTGATTCCCTGCTCAGCCATGGAAAGCCACTGGATGACCTTGGGCATGTCACAGACTCTCTCAGTCCCAGAAAACTCTGTGATAGGTTTTCCTTAGGGTCACCATAAGTTGGAAGCAAATTGAAGGCACACAACAGCAACAATCTGGAAGGGCATGATTTTGCCTTCTTCTGTCTTCTCCCTGTTCTGGGTTAATAGAGTGTAAACTAGTTTTGCACTTTATAAACTCCATAGCAACTGTGGTTAAGTGCTGAACAAGGGGGTCAAGTGGGAGGAAAGAGAAACTGGGACATTTTAAAAGCAGCTGAAAAAAAAAAGGGGTGACAGAAGACTAATGGGGACTGTCCCTGCCAAATCAGGACAGTCAAAGTGTATAGCTTAATTGAACATGCAAAGTATGTGGAGATTTTAAAAGCCATTGGGCTGGATTTTTATCAGTATCCAACTTGTACATTACTGTCCAAGGAGTGTGAAGCCCAGTGTTTCAGTCACCAGTTGGATAATGGGGGGTAGTTTCAAGTTCTGGAAGTCAGTGTGATGATATTGATCAGATTGGGGCCTTGCAGGCGTTCCTGTAAAAATCCAGGTTCTCACAACGCAACTGTAAAAACTGTAAACTGTAAAAAACTGTATGCAGACGTGGGCTATAAAGCCAGAAACTCTATTGACATTTACAGAGTGTTATCGACTGGAGATTTGATTGACCAGTATACAGCTTAAAAACCTCACTAATTGCTTTGTTGATTTCAAACGCCGTAATAAAACTTTAAAATGTTTCCAGGCAGTCCCCATAAAGGCCTACAGAGCAAGGTCTAAAGGCATCTCGGGGATGGGTGGAGATATATACATTCTCAGACGACTGCAGAGTGCAAAGTTTCTTTTTCTTTTTCAAAAAGCCAACTGGTCTACCTGTTCACTAAAGCACAAATGCCGAGGGAATAGCAGCCGCTTTGATGGTGTTTTCTGTATTTGTACATGATCCAGCACTTATGACATTAGAATTTGTACAACATTATAGCCGGCACATCAAATGGGGGAGCGGTTAGCAAGCTTCCTCATAATCAGTCTGACAAGGTTTCCTCTTTGCAACAGCAAAGTCAAAATATTTGCTTTGAAGGGAGAGGAATCGATATGGAAGGCAAGTGTGTAGGCTGATGCATAGACAGGAGAACACTACAAGGAACTC
This sequence comes from Iguana delicatissima, assembly GCA_948472985.1. Lineage (NCBI taxonomy): Eukaryota > Metazoa > Chordata > Lepidosauria > Squamata > Iguanidae > Iguana > Iguana delicatissima. The sequence goes on along the minus strand of CAOKZL010000069.1, from coordinate 501,180 downwards.
CCTGGTGGAAAGAAAATGTGGAACAACATTTAGGGCTTGTTTTTCAGAGGCTCTTTATGCATAACTGTGCATACCTTAGCATATCTGTGTATGTGTCTGGGTCGTACATGCAGTTTGTGCAGGTTTGCATCTACAAGAAGATATTTTCTGCAGTGCTTTAGATTTTTACACGTGTCTGGTGGTGAAGTGCATTGCATAAAAGCATGCACATCATCCTGACCTTTCCGTTGCAGGAGCTGAACATGAAAATGGTCCCACTCATCCACATCCTATTAGGAATATTCTTTGATGAAACATTTGGTGGTTGCTCTGAGTCAACCCCCCCACACACACACACTTAAAACCCTGTGTGTATGGGCATGTTTATATACTGATCTTAGCTGAATCAAGCGGCAGGCTATTTGGGGCTCATAAGGGGCACTTTTAAAAACAAAGTATAACATGTTGAAGTGACCAGTAAGATCTGCTGAGCAGGTCCCACAGAAATGAATGGGAACAGTGAAAGAATACAGGAGCATTTCAATGGAAGTGGAACAAAACTTCCTTACAGGCGGTGGTTGGTGGTTATTTAAGCTATCTTATTTTCCTGCTAAAAACCATACCTCAGAGATAGTTCCAGTTAATTATCTGCCATCCCACTTTTTCAGTTAAAAGGTCCCAATTTCTCTCTCCCCCTCCCACTTTCCCCCTTTGTCCTCATCTTAATTCAGTTGCCACAAATGGAGCTCAGAGTTCAGTCTGCTCTGAATTAACTCAGCAGGAGAGAGATGAGAGAAGGCGGAATCTGGACCTCCCCGGTTGACTCAGGCAAAAGCAACACGCTGCAGCCTCCTTTGACTTGTGTGCTCTTCCTCATTTTGCCATCTTCATCTGTCAAATGTGGGAGACTATGCAAAACAGATAATGCTAATATTTGAATATCCTAAACAGAGGTATTTACACTTCTTCTGTATTTAGGAGTCTCTTGTTCAAATGTACGTATGAAAATCAGGAGTGTAAATTTTGGGTCTCTTGACTCTGACCTTCCAATTGCTTCCAATTCTGGTTCGGTTCTGGTATTCAGTTCAGCCTTTGCAAAGTACATAGCCACCCTTGTCTGATGTAATCACCAGGAGATATTCAGCCATTTCAGCTAGTATTACAAAGCTGACTTGCATCCATTTCTATGTGAAGTTCAAAGTGAAACTTGTAGTGCTGGGTGTGAAACCACAGAGGCAACTTGAATGACACAACACTATTTCATGAGACCCTACTGAGCAAAAAAAGGAGCTGGTTGCACATAACTCTGCAAGAGAGATACAGTCTCCACGTTGGCACAACACACCAGATATTTGTTGATAATGTTGTGGCCTCAAGCATGAATATAATGAACATTTGCAGCTCACAAAGCAAAGAATTTGTCATAAACTGGGGCACAAAATGTGGCATCAACCCCATTTTTTGCCTATTTTCCTAGATGCCTCCCACCTATTTTTTTAAATTTAAAAATGCCCCCAAGTACCCAGTGGTATGACTCAACAGTCCCTGAACCCAGAAATACTCAGAAAACTCTGAAAATCAGATGGAAAGTGGCTAGAAAGTAGACACTACAATTTGAGTTCCAGTTACTGCTGGGGTTAATTTTGAGCTCAAAAACAGGAGGTGTTACTGGAAGGTGGGGATATCTTCTGTCCCAGGTTAAGTTTTCCATGACTGCCAGAGACAGCCTTGTCCTGGAGGGAAAGGGATCCTTTGTTCCTTTAAGAGTTATCAGGAAATTAGATATTTTGTGGATGGAAGTTCTCTCTGGATGAGGTCACTGTAACCTCTTCCACTAGCAAAACCTAGAAAGCAATTTTAAAAACATAACTAATTACTGTAGTTGACGGGTTGGTCCTTCATATTTGTAGGTTTAACTTTGATGGATTTGATTATTTGTGAGGTTCTCTAGCTCCTGCACACACCCACACACCTCGAATGCTTCTTTTCCAGGGGAACCTTCCTTCTCAACTGCTCCAATCAAGATGCATAGTCCTATAAAAACCTACCTCTGTCCCTCCTCCTCCTCCACCAGCTGCTGCCTGGCCAGCAAAAGACAGCTCGCACCCTGATTTCTAAGCACCACAAACCCACTCACAATGTCCCCCACACCCAAAGGAGCAAGGTGATGGGTGAGAGAGAGGAGGTACAGGGTGACCCATGCCCTTTTCCACTCCTTTCTTTGACCTGGTTTGGACTCTGGGTGCCCGCTCTCCCTACCATGCCTCACCCCCCTTTCCCACAGACTCCCATACATTTTGATATTGCAGTTTTTCCACTCTTGTGGGGTCCTACGCCCCAGTCCAAGCAAATGTAGATGACTGACTGTACTCTTTGGCCATTTCTGCATGGTATCACCATCTTGTGATGGGGACGGGATGACACCAGTCCATGAGTCATGCTTTTGCACAATGTCGTTGTGGTCCCACTGCCATCCCATCCCTACTTGTCACAGTTGTGAGATATTCAAGCAGTGGTTCTCAACCTGTGGGTCCCCAGATGTTTTGGACTTCAACTCCCAGAAGCCCCAGCCACTATGGTCAATGCTCAGGGCTTCTGGGAGCTGAAGTCCAAAAACATCTGGGGACCCACAGGTTGAGAACCACTGACTTCGAGGAAAAAATCTGTTAAGTGCCCAGAATCATGTGATGCTCCTGTCACTGCCACCCATGTGGAATGGGCGAAAGTGCGATGTAGGCCAGCTGTGCTGTGGAAGCAAGATGTGCGTCATTCATGCTCCTTTCCTCAGAGAGGTGGCTGGGTGTGGAGGGGAGCATTCGCACTGCACTTCCATCCCAGCAAAGGTACTGCCGGGATTGTGACAGGATGACCACGGGATCCTGTAAGATACAGAAACGGCCTTTCTGTTGCTGTTCTTGACTGCTTTTATGTCTTCAACTACATTTTAAAAACGTAGCTCAGTATTCTAAATCAGCTACTGAGTTAACTATGCTCAAATTACTTAAGTATACTGAAAGTATACTTGAAGTACTTAAGTGTACTTAACTAAGTAAAGTCTCCTGGCCTGCCTCCCCAAACCTGATGGAAATGTCATTCAAACATGCTTTGACTGCTGGCGGAATGGTCCTCCTTCACCCAATGCATCTGATGCCCAGTAAAGGGGGTTGTAAGTTGTAAAGTGGTAGGAAGCTATGGTCATGGCAATAGTGTCACAGGGCCTTTCCACACTACACTGTTATAGTGCTATTATTCCACTTTCAGCCTCCTGTGGAATTCTGAGGTTTGTAGTTTCCTGAGGCTAAAGAGCTCTCTGGCTGAGAATTCTAAATGCTGCTCCCTAAACTGCAAACTCTGGGATTCCATAGGATGTTGAAAGTGGAATAATAACACTACAGCAGTGTGGTGTGGAAAGGTCCACAGTAATGGCTTTTAGAACTAGGTTCTAAAAGTACCTAGCCTGTGGTGCCAAGTGTGCTGTCCTACTGTCTAACTACTATCTAACTACTACTGCAGAGCAGTAACTTGCAGATCTTGCTTTCAAGCATCCCAAACAGATCACTAGAGATAGCCCCAGCCAGTGCTCAAACCATATGATAATCCTCCTCCACCATTTAGGGGTGGTACCCTCGCCATCTATAACCATAGTTACATTGTGATAGAGGAAATGTGATTTCTCATTAGATTGAAATCATAATGTGATGTAGTTATACCTTTACTGTTGGGGGAAAGAATAATTACCAGTCATTTTTTAACTAATTAGTTCCAAGTCCCCCCCCCCCTCCAGTATGTGATCACTGTAGAAGCTGCTACGTGGGAGGAACCTCAGAAACGATTAGTCATTATCATTACACGCTACCTCTTTATCGGAGGCAGCATGCCTCTGAATGCATACCAGCTGCTGGGAAACAACGTGGAAGAGGGCTGTTGCTCTTCCGCCCTGAATGCAGCTTTTCCATAAGTATCTTTTCAGACCTCTAGAAGAGCCCTATGTTCTGATCTTATGGGTTCTGTTTTATGGCATGAAGCAAAGATCTTCAGCGTTATGGTCCTCCGCCTCCTTCTCCATCAGCTGCTGCCCAGCAAGCTAAGAATGGCAGGCACCCCAATTTTTCAGCACCACAAAACTCCTGTTGATGCCCTCCCCATTCCCAAGGAAGGAGATGGGCAAGAGAGAGGATGTACCTTGCTGACCCATCTCCTTCCCCTCTCCTTTTCCTGGTCTGGTTTGGACATCTGGTGCACATGTTCTCCACTATGCCTCAGACCCCTCCCCCCATATTGATATTTGTGTTTCTTCCACACCCACGGTGGGTCCTGCAATCCTAACCCTCGTGAATGTGGAGGGATGACTGTGTTCCCTTTGAGTAGAGTATTTCCTGTGAACAGTTTAGGGCCAATATAAGGCCAAAACACCCTCCAATATTTTAGAAATGAAAAGAGGGGAAGATGTGACCAAATAATATCGAAGTGTAGTCAAGACAGCAAACGTTAAGGAGGGGGGAAACACAAACTAGGAGAGGCTGCAGCAGTTCACTTTTGCCTGAGCCTAGTGGGAAGGACAAGTTTCTTCCCCCTTCTGTCTTCTTCTTCCCACTGAGATAACTGACTGCACACTACTTTTGCACTTTGAAGTCAATTTTCAGCAACTGAGGTAAGCTTAGAACAAAACTGAGATGCCTTAAAAGTGGCTGAAAACATGGAATGACAGAGAGTTATTTGGGGCTGTCTCAGCCAAATGGGACAGTTAGGGGCATATGTAACTAGATTGAGAGACTTGTTACCTTTCACAATTTGAACTACAATGTCAATCATCCCTCGCTTGGCTCAGACAATAACATTCGGAGGGCTATAGATTGCTACCGGTGCTGGGATTACTTGCTAGGGAAGATGTACCACTGATCTGTGGGAGTTACTTCTGAATAAACAGGCAAAACATCATATTATCAACCTCCTAATTTACTACCAGCTTGAGACTTTTTTTTCATGTCTGAATCAACACGGATGGAGCTTCCAGACCACTCAGTTATCCCTTTAAAGAATTTGACTGTTGATGTTAACCTTTCTTGGCTTTTTTTCTTTTTCTTTCCCTTACTGCTTTGAATTTCCATTTTATGCACTTTTTCCCCCTTGGTGAAGCGTTTTGAAAAGCTTTCTGCTGAATACAAATACTGTTTTTTAGAAAACAAATTCACAAAGGCACATATTTGTCGTATGGTTCTCCCTTTCCACTTGCTGCAACTGTTGTGTAGTTGTTGGGTTTTTTTAAAAAATCTTTCTCTCTGCCCTCATGTTTGCAGTAAAATGGGATAAATAAGTGATAACGAAAATCAGCTCAGAGCTAGAGAGAACAACAGACAAGTTCTGGCATCTTACGCATGTTGTTTTAGAATGTTAACTGAATAAGCCACAAAGTATGCAGAGTCTGATTAAATTGCCAGAGCAGTAAATCCTGACTCCCGTTGGCCTTAACACTCTTTGCACAAAAGAGACATTGTTATGCTGCGTGAAGAGACCCGAGGTTGCATACAAAGGTCAGAGTGACACTGCTATATGGTGGAGTGTTGTTTTGCATTCGCTGATAAACAAGGTTAGGCGCTCATAGCTTTGACAAAGAGACTATTACACTTTGCTTTCTTGCTTTCTTTCTCTCTCTCTCTGCTGCAGAGCAGTAATTTGCAGATCTTGCTTTCAAGGATCTTAACGGGAAGGATTAATTATACTTTGATACAGGGAGTTATCAGAGTCAGTTATCCTAAGAGCAGCAAAAAAGATGGTCAAGTAGAGCATGTCTTCTAAGATTTCAAAGATGAAAATGAGACGTGTGGGCTAGTGAACATCAGAGTGAGGCCAAGGTGACAAAGTTATTAATAAGGAAGAACACACAAGTGAGGATAGGACGCAGCAGTTTGCTTTTGCCTGAGCCTATTGGGAAGGGCCAGTGGCGGAGCTTGGAGTGCGTGGAAGGGGGGTGGGAGAGGAGGGGCAACCGCGGGGATGTGGCCATGAGCTAGGACACCCCAAAAACATTGCCACTGGGAGCTAACCACCCCCATCACCCCCCATCCCTACGTGACCTTGAAGGGCAAGATTCTGCCCCCTTCTCTTGTCTTCCCTTTGCTAACTTGAGTGCAAGCTATTTTTCTACTTTGAACTCATTTTCAGGCATTGAAGTGTGCTGAGGACAAAGGGAGAAACTGGAAGAAGGAGACAGAACTGTACATTTGAACAGCCACTGAAATAGTGAGGTGGCTGAGAATTAAATTAGGACTGTCCCTACCAAGTTGGAGCCCTTGGAAGATATGATGAAGCCAAATTTGTGCTATTGTGTGCTGTGAAATGGCTTGTCTTTCACCCTTGTGCCTTAACTTGAAAATGCCAATGAAGCTTAGGGTTACTTTAGCCCCCATCACCTAGTTTTATGGAAGATGGGAGTGCAGGAGTGGTCTGTTCATCTTCTCAGAGATTAAAAGTCAGGGTTGTGTTGGGTAAGTCCATGGTTATAGACATATAGAAAGGGGGAAACAAAAAAGATCCAACACTCTCTAGATTTAGACCAGTATGGAAAAAGCAATCCTGGTCCCCGTTCTCCAGAAACAACAAAAACAGAGAGTTTTGCAGCAAACAGGACTGATGCAGTCTTGGACCAAAGTTGATTTCATTAGATGGATATAAATAATTATTGGAAAAGCTTGTTTGTTTTCTACGGTATTTAAAAGAAAATGTATATTGTTTACATTTCGCATTTTAAAATGGTGCATTCTTGAACTGGATTTTTATTTGCAATTGTATTTACTATGATTTTTTATTAATCTGCACTATGTTGTTTTCATGAATAAACTGCCTTGGGACAACTGTGGATTTGAAAGACAGATAAAAAAAGTTGTCTTCAACATCATTATCCTTTCCCCACGCCACCCTGACGAACACACCATGGTGCTTGAGTGACTTGAGACGAGGGGACTCAATGAATTCCCAAAAGTCCCACTTACAGCTTCCTCCCATTTTTAGTCAAGTCATTTCCTTGTAGCATTCTAAACCAAGAAGGTTTTTAGATCAGTTCTTCTGCTGTGGTGAACCAGTGATTAATCCCCCCCCCCCCAATGTTCCAGGAACCAGCATCATATATGGGCCCATTAGCTACAACGGGTTCATTTTTAATTTCCTGGAAACTTGTCAGGAACTGACAGCTGATGGCTCAAGGGCAATCACCAGTCCAGGGGCCCCCACTTTGAGTAGCACTGTTTTACTTAATAACATTGTGATACCAGAAGGGGAGAACCAGTGTTGTGTTGTGGTTTGAACATTGGACTACAACGCTAGAGATCAGGACTTTGATTCCCTGCTTGGCTGTGGAAACCCACTGGGTGACTATGCGTGTGTCACACACAGAAAACCCCATAATAGGTTTGCCTTAAGGTTGCCCTCAGTCGGAAATGACTTGAAGGTTCACAACCACCACCACCAGAAGGGGATTCATCCCTTTTGTGTACACACACCCACACCGAGGTAGATTTCTGTTTCTACCTCTATTCCAGCTAATAAATAAATGACTAAATTAAAAAAAAATGAGCCTGTTTTCTAAATATAAAGCAGAGAAGTGCTTGCCGCAAATTTAAATCAGAATGAAACCAAGTGTAACTAAGATGGTTCCCGCTATACAGAATACTGAGACTTGATTTCTTTTTTCTTTGTTTTAAAATCTCCTGAAGATGACACAGAACTTCCATGGCCAGGATCTTGAGGCTAAAGCCTTTGGCAAGGACAGGTAAAAACGATGGAAGCTGTTACTCTGTTTGCTGGGGGTCCCGGGAGGGGCCCCCAAATAACCAAACAACAACAAGCAAAGATGGGGGAATTAACTGGAGCGCTCGCTTTAAACTAACGAGAGGCAGGGTAAGTTAGCAGGGATCTTGTAACCCAATGTCTACGGGGTCAGACCAAGCCAAGAAACACACCAAATGTGAAATAAGAACAGTGACTTTATTAAATACAGGCAAACAGTGTATGCATTACACTCATACAAGTAACTATAGAAAATAAAGGTGTTAGTGGTATAGAGGGATTTTGAGAGGGACTGTTGAAGTGGGAGATACTACACCTGTCCGAAGCCTGGGGTAGATCAATGAAGAAGTCCGTAGATGCACAGTCTCAGATGGAGACCGAGGGGAAAGCTCGGAGGACGCAGCAGCAGCAAGGTGGGATGGTAGTTCAGAGCGATCTGAGGAAGCTCTTGGAGCTTGGGGTTTATATAGGGTTTATATAGGGAAAGTATGACCGTGGGCTAGTCTGTACTTGGGAGAGAACAATGAGGTTTGGGCGAGAGACAATGTCTTCGAAAGGTCAGAATTTAACATCATTGAGTTAAGTTCAAATTGACAAAGGAATGACCAGTAGGCAGATGCGTCTTGCCTGGGCAGTGGAGCTTCTAGCTCTCCAGGGTGCCTGCTCGGGGCAGGGGGCTCTTTGTATCAGCGTGCATCCTTAATGAAGTGTTTTCCTAGTGAGGTCTCCTAAAGCAAGATCTGGCTGAGTCTGGCTTGCCTAGGTGGAGAAAGGAATGTTTCAGCATTTAACAGCCATGCCTAGCTCCATGCTTGTTCGGGGGCCTCACAAACACTTGGCTGAGGGTGGCAAAAGAAGACCGAATTGTGATGTCAAAATGATATCTAATGTCTACCGAAGCCAGGCCAGTTCATGGTGATAACAGAAGCCATCTTAAAGTCCGTAATTTTAGTGTTCCCAGAACCCTCATCCCAACTAGTTTAGCCCTACTGAGTACACTGGGGCCAAAGAGCTCTCTGGCTGAGAATTCTAAATGCCCCCTCCTAAAACTGCAAACCCTAAGATTCCATAGGATGTGGAAAGTGGAATAATAGCACTATAACAGTGTAGTGCGGAAAGGCCCTTAGTAACCTGGTGTAGTGTTTTGAATGTTGGACTAGGACACCGGGAGAGCAGGGTTCGAATTCCCACTCAGCTATGGAAAAAACCCTCAATGGCAACCCTCTCTGGAAAAAAAAAAAGAAGTCTCCATCATAATTTCACCTTAGGGTTGACTTAAGTTGGAAACAACATGAAAGTACACAAAAACAACAACAAAAAGAGACAGCAGAAGAGGTCATTTCTTAGATTTGCAAAGCTAAGACTCTCTGCTTTAGGTCTTTGTAGGTCAAACTCATTGGTTTTAAGTGGGTCTGTCACTGGTGGGTGGAGAAGAACCCATAATGGGTAGTGTTGAATGTCAGCATGTTTTTCTGACCTAGTGTACCATCATGAAGGAAGAATTTAAACATTTATTTGAAATTAGCTCTGCAAAGGTTTTTTTTTCTCTTGCAAAATGTAACAGAATATAGGCAGCTGTATGAATCGTTTCCAAGTGGCAATCCAAGGAAATAGTAGGGTATTGAGAGAGAGAGAGAGAGATGCCTCTGCAAAGCCATAAATCAATGCTTGAGTGATAGTATATTAAATGATAACCTTGTCATATTTAATGTCACACCAGAAGGATCTATTGAGGCATTGTTCCTTCCACAGTATCTGCACAGGTGAATTAACTGAGTGAATTGGAACTTTGGAGCTGCTGAAGCTGTGGGGAGTAAACCAACTAAGCATTACACCATAAAAACCACATTCTCTTTGTCTTTTCCCAGCGGTCTGACTTGTTTTCTTTGGTGTTACGTTTCAGAAACAACTTTCTTCCTCAGAATTCATTCTTCTCACATTTTGCCATCAAAAGGAGTGAATGGGCGGTGTGTGTATGTGCGTGTGCGTGTGAAATTGCCATTTTGCTCTTTGTACAACCATTTAAAGCTTGGCCCCAAATTCTAAACATTCAGAAAGGTTTGGGTGTTTTGTGTTCATGTGTGCCCATCTGGCATTTCAGCCCCAATTCTTCATGCTTAACCCAGTTCCTGAAGCCTTTCACTGACCTGGTGAATCAGAGAGCCAAAAATCCACAGATGTTTTCATGGCTGTGAAAGCTGTGGGTTTTACGGCCAAATCCAGAACTGGAGTGAGGGGGGGATGCTTCTTTGGGACTGCAGCTCCCAGAATCCCCCAACCAGCATGGCTACATTGTAAACTTCTGGTTGAATTAGGTGTCATGTTAACCATGGCCCTTTCCGCACCTTACCTTATCGTGTCGTCCTCTGTCGCAATCCTGGCAGCGCCTTTGCCAGGGAGAGAGCACGACAAGAATGCTCCCCTCTGCACTGGACCAGAAGGCAGTGCGATGGACATGCCTCTTCCTTCCACAATGCAGCTGGGCACATTCCCATGCTATGCTGGTGTAGGAAGCATCTCCATTGCGCTTCCAAGCCTTCCACAGGGCAAGCAAGTGTGGGAGCATCATGTGATTGGTGGTCATTGACAGGGAAAAACCGTCAATGATTTACCCCACTATCGTACCGGTTGGCAATGGTGGAAGGATGGGACCACGATGACGTCATGCAGCAGCATCATTCCCATCCTGCTTCTCTCATGTCCTCATGCCAGGAGGACTCCAATCTGTGGAAACAGCCCTTGTGTTAGGCCTTTCCATGTTTTTGTGTTTACCAAATAGCAGTTGCAGGCAAACCTGATCTGGATTAGAACCACAGTGGGTTAGGAGGGGTGGCTAATCTTTTCCCCACAATGTCCTGGCAGTCTCCCCACTAGACACAGCTCCTATTTGTCCAAGGAGAGAAGATGCCATTGGAGCCAGTGGAAACTTCCACTCAGGAGCTAAAAGAAGCTTCATGGGGGAAGACCACACTGCATGTGGTATGACAAGTATGCTTAAAAAAAAACAAAAACCTTTGTATCATGGGCCATTTCTGCACAACGCTGTTATAGTGCTATTATTCCACTTCCGGGAATCCTGGGGTTTGCAGTTTGGGGAGGGTCATTTAGAATGCTCAGCCAGAGAGCTCTTTGGCCTCAGTAAACTACAAATCCCAGAATTCCACAGGATGTTAGAAGTGGAATAATAGCACTATCACAGTGTAATGTGGAAATGGCCATGGTCCCAATTGATATTTCCCCCTCCAGCTGCTGCTTTTCGAGAAATGCATACCCAAGGACTGATCATGGGATTCTTTCTGACTGCCATAACTGAACCTACACTGAACCTACACAGAACTTGCAGCAGTGTTGGAAATCCTGCTGAGCTAGGTAACCTTGGGCTATTCCTCCAGCTAATGTGTGGATTGTGATGATTATTGGCCTGCTCTGTGACTCCCCTGGAGTGTGAAAGTTTGTTATATAAATCAGGGCCTTGGCTGTAGTGACGCCTAGGTAATGCAACTCACTCCGCAAATAAGTTTGCTTGGTTATTTTACCACTAGAGCTGAGACACACTGAAACACTGTTGTTTCAGATGGTTTCAGGGATACATATAATTCGTCAGTGTCCTTGATATTTTAGTGTTGTGGCTTCTGCCGCAGATTAATATTTAAGCTAAAATTTTTAATTCTTGTGGAAATTTTACCTGCTGTTAAGTAAGTAAGTAAGATGGTGCAATTTTATTTTATTTTATTCTGCTGTAAAATGCTAAGGAATTCTGCCAGGTTATAAACTTTGTTCTGTTGAATTTTATAAAGTTGTAAAATTTTATAAAATCTAAAAGAAAGAGAAAGCCATTCTTGCAATTGTTAATTTTAGGGGTGGTGTCTCCAAGAATTTGTCTTCAAGACTTAATTTAGTGGGGTTTATATATGTCTCTCCGAGGGAATAAAAGAATATCCAAAGATATTTGAAAGACAAGGTGTTTGGATATTGAGAAACTTTCATGAGAAGAATCCTGGATTGACAAGAATGTTTGTAGTTCAGGACTTCCATGCAAAATTTGCATGTGGTTGTTTTTGTGCAGAAAACAGCAGTTTCTGTGCAGAAAATAACATTCTTTTTGCAAGAAATAATATTTCAACACAGAAATACTATTTCCTGATCAGAAAATGCAGTTTCTGGTGAAGAAAATGCTGTTTTCTCTGCAATACAACTATGTGCAAATTTTGCTCCAAGTAAGTCTGGAATTACAAATAGTCTTCAAAAACTGTTATTTTCGAAGACTTCATGGCAGTAGAAAGAAACCTGCTAAAATTACTCCTTGTTGCTTTTGAGAAGAAACTTAGCAAAGAATTACGTTCCTAATCTCTCTCCCCCTCCACCATATATGTAACACATACCGTTAGCAAATTTCTTTCATGTTGCCTCCTCCCCTCCAAAGCAATCTTTATTCAAGCAGATTGAAGTCAAACTTAGAAACACCTGCACAATGTGCCTGCCGATATTTATAAGCCTGTGAATATTTATAAGCATTAACGCTACTAATGTTGTTGGCATTGTTAAATCTTGATTGTGAAGTTTGTAAATATTCAAAAGAAGCAGATGTTGACTAATCCCATTTACCTTTAAGGGGAGGAAATGCAAAACGGGTCTGAAAAGGCAAGCCTGCTAAATGGTTTTCCCAGCTGAAACAACCCAAATAAATTACCTGCAGTCTGAAAAAAGGACTCTCAAAAGGCAACTTTGCAGGTCAAAATCTGAAGCCCAGAATGTGTTTATTAGATTGCTGCTGGTGACGAGGATGATGTTGTTGTTGATGATTATAATGATGAAATGTAATTGCTAGAATGTCTTGGCAGAGATGAAAAGGAGCTTCGCAACCTCCTGAATGAACACTGCAGAGGTACATGGTCGTGGGATCCACCTTTCCCACTAATGTCCACATTCTGCATCACAGTTCTAAGATGTCATAGCTGTAGGACAAAGGGAGATACGAGCAGGGTTCAAAACTTTTGGGGCTACTGTGATAAAGCAATCAGCTAAAAAGCTCAAACATGGATGCCAGAATGTTTTTTAGAAGGTGGGATGATCTTTTTTTCTTTTCCAAGCTTTAAGAGAACCTTGTACTGCTATAGTACTAAAACTATAGAGAGCAGTTCTGTTGATGCTAAGTGACCTAACATTTGGCTCAATGGAAAAACCAAAACACTAATCAAATCTCCCCTTCATCTGTTTCAAATCATGTATTTAACAGTATTTAATAGGGAAAAAAGAATGGAAGCTGTTTCTGTTGGCCTTCTACATAATTGGGACACTTTCCTTTTCAAGTTCATTAAAAAGTGAATGTTTTATTAAAGGGGTTTGCATTTGCACCATGACTTATTTGTGTAACTTTTCAAACTTGCATTGATTTGAAAAGGATGCACATGTTCAAACATGACTTAGAAGGCCCAGTGCTGTTCCAATTAAGGACACTGGCAGAAGATTTCTTCCACTTCTTCTCCTTCTCCGGCACAGTGCTTTACAGAATACTTGGGCATGAAATCTTCAGTAAATAAAATAGTACAATCATTAATTAGAATGAAAGTTTAGAAAGGAGTGCTTTTTCTCAAACATATAAATAGCTTTACACATTCACACACATACACATAAATACACACAAGGAGCTTCCCCGTTTCTCCTAGGATGGAGTGAGAAAAGATGGCCCACTCTTTACTGCCAATGAGGAGGAAAGGTGCTTGTGAGATGTTCTGTCTCAAGCACCACAACAGTTTGCATGACTTTGGATCTTGAGAACAAAGGATGTTCCACTTGAGGCAGAAATGTCTTGGTCTGGACTACTGGTACACTAAAGATGCCCATGATGCCACCAAATAATAGAGCTTCCTGATTGATGGAGTGCCATAAGCATGTGAATGGACATATTACCTACTTGTTTGACAATAAAATCTCCCTCCCCACACTGGGGAATGTCCACTCAGGTTAACCCCTTGAGCGTAGAAGCGTTCAGCATGTGCACCTGCAGAAGAATCCTGTCTCATAAACATTCAACAGGGGAAGAAGAGGCAGTACATTGTTCTGGTGGTGAGCCATCCCATATGGTTCCCAGAACTCCTCCATCAATTAAGTGAACAATGATCATTAAACATCCCCCATGCATTGGTTTTCTTTAAAAGTAAAATTGTAAGGACACTTTTAATAGGCAATGTATATCTTCAGTAAAATTTGGTAGGCTTCTCAGGGACTCGAGAGAATTGTTTCTAGGGATGGAGGTTTGCATTCAAAGGTCTAGAGGGGGAAATTGAGGGTAGTGTCTGAATTTCATAGAAATGTTTTTGAAGACAAATATTTAGGATCCATGACTATTGCTGCACCTAGACAAACAAGTCTTTGCTCCCCCTTCCTCAAGTGCCCCAAATCTTTGACTCACTACCCGAAAATGACCTGTGACCAATTGGCTAGACATTTTCCTAAAGGGGATATGTTGTCTTTCTCCTAATCCACTCCCATTCTCCATTGTTTGCTCTGTTTTTCCTGCAGTGATCCTTTGAAATATCTCATTCTAGAGAGCAGAAGGTGAATGCAGGACCTCTAGGAAAGATCCTGAATTAGCTGCAAACAAGATATGGAAGGCATTTTAATATGTAGCCATTCTCTTATACAAAGTCTCTTTCATACCACACAGTTCTATCATTTTGATACCGTTTTTACTGCCATCACTATGTGTTCTATCAGACTACACTGTTACACTGTTGTTATTCTGCTCTGCCATGGCAACATCATATGAAATTCTGTGATTTCAAGTTTAGGAAAGGGCATTCAGAATTCTCAGTTAGAGAGCTCCTGGTCCTCACTAAACTACAAACTCTCAACTTACACAGTATGTTGCCATGGCAGTTAAAGTGGAATAATAATGCTAGATAATGTAGTGTGATACGGCCCTGGATTCTGCAGAATCTAGGACTTTGTAGTTTGGAGAGCCACTAATCTCATGGCAAAGAATTCCATGTACTTCATGCATCTATAAATCCCAGGATCTATAAGGCAGAGCTGTGGCCATTTTAGCATATCAAAGTGCTACAACTGTGCAGTGTGGAAGAGACCAACTCAATTTGATCCCTTTCACAAATGGCAGAGCCATTCTACCTGACAGCAACTCTGAGACAGAGGTTGTATAGAGAAAGGGAAAAAAAAAGAGCTCTGTTTAAATTGGTTTTGCTTTCAATAATTACTCACAGTCTGGGTCTTGCAGGGAGGTTCCCCTGCAAAAGTAATAATCCCATCTAGTTCTGGAGGAGTTTATTTTTCTTGAAGTTCATATTTAAAATTTCTAATGAGATGAAAGAGACGGGCTAGCAAAGTTTATCGCTTCTTTTAAGGAAGCAAAAATATGTGGCAGGAAAGACTGGAAAATCGCACTCCCCCATCCATGATTGGTCTCCTCTGTGGGGAAAACCGACTTGCTTGAAGGGGTTTCAGGAACTTCATTGACTTTTCCTCCACATCCCCCTTTGTTCAGGGGATGAGTTTCAACCAGACCCCTTGTTTGGAGCCAGGAGACTGCTGTATGTTACATGTCCCCCTGCTCAGCCCCTGTCTGGAGCAAAGGCAAATAAGACTCTTTTCCTCCATGATATGCACCAGAAACTGCATTATAATCTTTTCTAATGAGTTATATTGACCCTTTCTGCATGAGGCTGGTGAATCAGTCCGTGCCGTTTTTTACCGGATTTTCTGGGCTCGAAACAAGGTGGACTTTCCCTCATTTCCTTCCGCACAGCTACTGCATATGTTCCATTCTGATTCAGAGGAGTGAGAATTCATGAATCCACACTGACTCTGCCGTGGCCACTCCTACTACTCCCCTCACCCCACCCTGTTGGCTGTGATTTTTGTTGTTGTTGTTGCATGGTTTAGTACGTCATTGCGTATGTGGTATATGTGAAAGTCCATACTACCCCCTGGCCCCTCCCATGAGCCCTCCCCTGACCACCAATTCGCATTGGCGCAAAGGTACATGTCTGCACCGCTGTGAAAGTATGAATTGGATCAATCTGGAAAATTGGAAAACCGATTACTTCTGGTTTTCAAATAGTGTGCTTTACCACCACGTGGGGGCACATTTAGTTGGAATTAAATGCAGAACGAAGGTAAGTAAACCAAACCTAGTCTGCTCCAATGTGCAGAAGACCTCTGTGGCAAGACACATTGGCCCATCTTAATAACTGCATGTGGAAAGAGCCATTGTCTTGTGATATGGTCATAGTACGATAGCCTCAGCTTGGTAATTTTGGCTTCCTTAATGGGTGTTGTAATATGATAGTTCATCTGTTTTTCTCCCCCACTTTTGTGGTATTAGGTTTTTGGCACTGACATGTTTTAACTTCGTTGCAAGCCGCCCTGGCTTCTTTATTGAGAGAAAGGCAGGATATAAATGGAATAAATTAAAAATAATTAAAATTGCTAAGGTTTATGCAAAGAGTGCTGGATGAGATGGACTAGGTCTGATTCAACAAATTACTTCTGACCTTCTGAAGCCCAAGAGTGTATATTCAGAATTACTTAGCATGTGTTGAATATTCCTTAACCATTAAGATACCCTGACTATGCAGTCTTGTCTTGCAAATTTAAGATACATCAATGGACTATCGGGCTTCTAGTAAAAGCAAATGCAGATCACACGAGACCCAAGTTCATGCCGTCCCTGAGTCAAGATTCTTTAATCCTGTCCACCCCCTTTCCATGCACATGGAACAAGCAAAGATCAGTCTGCAGGGATATCTCTGTTTGCTCAGTTAAGCTGCCTTAGCAGGTGATCTACTTATTTTCCATCTTTACCTACCTCTGCTGATCTTTGAGCTCTCTAGACACCTGACACATTATATCTCCATGCACGTTCGTCCATAGCCTGCGTGTATCTCTCCCCCTCTCCCTTCAAGTTGCCATAGTTATTAAGGTAACCTTTCCAAGAAATTCCTCATATCGACTTAATCCTATGTTGTTGAAGTATGGACTGCATAGCTTTGTTTATATCTATCTGTCTGGAGTTCTGATCTCAAAGGCTCATTTAAGGTCTCTGGAAAAACAACATGATTGCAGATAGGGACCACACAGGCATATTTGCTTAGGTGTGTATTGCTCCCCTGATATCAGTGGGGTAGATAGTTTTGAATGAGCCATAAATTACATGTTGATTTTGCCAGAGTGAGTATAGGCTCTGTGCATTTCTAAGTGCAAGAAAATCACCTGTCAGGAACATTATCAAATAAATGCAGTAGTCATTTGATTCTGTGTTGAGCAACCAAGTTACTTCCATACCATTGTACAGGTTAATGTCACAGGGTCTCATCTTTCATTCTTAAATATTTGGTAAATGAAATTCTAGTCCTCATGGTTAAAGGAGTAAAATTTAAATGTTCTCTCTCTCTCTTTCTGTGTGTGTATGTGTGTGTGAAATGTGTGAATGTACCTCTGTGAGTGAATGTGTGGACTTGCACTATGTTGCTTACCGCCTGTTACAGATGGGATTTCAGTCACAGGCCATTTCTGCACTATACTGTTATAGTGCTGTGATTCCACTTTCAACATCATGTGGAATTCTGCGTTTTGTCGTTTTCTGAGGCCAAAGTGCTCTCTGGCTGATAATTCTAAATGCCCCTCCCTAAACGGCAAACCTCAGGATTCCGTAGGATGTTGAAAGTGGAATAATAACGTTATAACAGTGTAGTGCAGAAATGGCCACATTTGTTAGGTTATTATGAACCCGATCCAAGTTGATTTCACTTGTCTCTTCTGCTGATTGAGCCCAGTTTTGCCCTTGGCGGCTGTAGTTGTAGTTGTTGCTGTCGTTTTAGCGTACAAAATTGAGATGAGATGACTGATTCCAAGCCTTTAAGAGCAAAAACCAATAACGTGTTTGCATTAGGGAGAAAGCACTTGGCATCACCGACACCATATTAATCACGAAAGGGCAGGCTTCTGAAAGAGAGCCCTGCCTGGATCGCACAGCCTGGTGTGCTGTTCTAACAGGGTTAGAAGTTTGTTTTCAGCTGTCTTCTGGAGAAGAAAGGACAGGTTTCCACTGGCAATTTTGTCTCTCTCAGCATCGCATTTGAATGCGCCTGGCCTCCCTTCAGCACACGAGTCAGAGGTCATGGAGGGCAGGATTAGTCGACCCATGTTGACAGAGCCAGTGATGGATGAGAGAAATACAATGTGCAGCCTGTTTATACTCAAGTGGTCACCATACACAAACAGGCATGCACCTGCACAGGAATATGGAGAGGAAGGTTTGGGCTGACCCCAGGACAGCTTGCCAAAATGCCAAAAGCCATCCTACTTCAACCTATTCTGAATCCTTTCTGTATTTCTGGACTGTTGCCCTTTAGAACAAACAATGCGTTTGATGATAGTGTTGGTAATATCAGTATTTTGATAATCTTGCAGAAACAAATGCAACTAGCAAACAAAGCATCTGCTATCCGCTACAATGAGTTGTACTGACTTTATGTTTCAACTGTTACCATTGGTATTGTGTGCCTTCAGGTTGTTTCCAAATTACAGTGACCCAAAGGAGAACTTATCATGGGGTTTTCTGGGCCTGAGAGTGTGGGATGTGCCAAAGGTCACCCAGTGGTTTTCCATGGCAGAGCAGGGAATTGAACCCTGGTCTTTGGGGTCATAATCCAATGACTATCTGGCTAAAAAATTCTCTATCTGACATGAAAACAACTAGAATAGGGTATATTTCCAAACTGTGATGAACCAAGAGAGAGAAGGCTGAGATTTTCATTTTTATAACTAATAAACCTGTACCATGTTGCACAGAATTTGGAGTGGCCTTGGTTATCTCTAGTAGCCCCTACTCTTTCAGTTGATTCTTCTGTTGACACAATGTTCCAGACTTTCTAACCTCTGAGAAAATGATAGGGAATTTAAATCTTTCCAATTATATGCAATTTCTGTACATGCTGCCAAACATAAACACACAATCAAATCTTTATAAGAAAGAAGCTCATTCTAACCTCAGTGAAATTCAAAGTATTTTCTTAAAGTTCAAATGGGTATTGTTGGTGATAATGTGATGAGTTGGAGTCTTACTGTGATATCTGGTGGCTATGCCTCTAAGTACTTCATTTCTTGAATTCGGCTTTTCATTCTTCTGTAGCCAAGACAGCTGACCTAAAATCATAAAAGTATCCATCAGTTTCAAGTGTGTATGTGTGTGTGTGTGTGTGTGTGTGTGTGTGTGTGTGTATTTGCCCCATTGGAGCAGAGCAGCTATTATGTAAATATCTAAGAGAACGTTCACTTGCTATCCACAAGAAAGCAGAGACAGCGCTGCTGCTAACTACATTTTATTGGAGTGAATTACAATGCATTTTGAGTGATGTGGAATTATAATGTACTATTGCAAATAAATAAATAAATAAATCTGTGCATCAAACCAACCAACCAATCAATCAAATTCTCTTTATTTATTATAGATGGCATCCTGTTGAGCAGTTACAAATGCGTAAGCTAGACTTATGCGTTCAGTATTCTTGCTTACAATCGGTCCCTATTGATTGCCACATTTGCAAATGCCCCCCCTCCAACCCAGCTTAACAGCCAGAAGCTGCACTGAGTGATGGAGGTCTGTACTACTGGTGATTGGGGTGCTTCAGAATGATTTTTCTAGCCCCTTCCTCTCAGCAGTTTGTGATGTGATAATCAGAAACAAGTCTCAAGTCTTGGCCACAGCACCAATTGCTGGTAGGAGGTGGCTGGAAACTTTATCCTGCTTCTCCCAGATTACCAGCAGAACAGACCGCCATTGCTCAGTGTGGATGTTGGCTGTCAAGCTAGGTTTAAGGAGTTGGGTCAGGAGATGATGTTTGGATCTCCACCTACATTTATAAATTCAACTCTCTGCTCACCAGGCATCTCAGGCAATGTACAATTTAAAAATATAATTAGAACTTCTCACAAACTTCAGACAGCAATAGGGCACGAGTCAAAATTGTGGCTGGGAGTCATGTCCTGTCATTGCTGGTGCATCCAGAACACACTAGTATGGGTCCATTTGGGGGGGGGATGCCCCAAACCCCTCCACACCTTCCCACTCATGCTTTATGTAGTATATGGATATTTCTGCCCTGCACTGTTATAGTGCTATTATTCCACTTTCAACATCCTATGGAATCCTGAGGTTTGCAGTTTAGGGAGAGGCATTTAGAATTCTCAGCCAGAGAGCTCTTGGGCCTCAGTAAACTGCAAACCCCAGAACTCTACAGTATGTTGAAAGTAGAATAATAGCACTATAACAGTGTAGGGTGGAAATGGCCTTTATCTTTGTGAATTCAGAATATTAATTACTACTTTTGAGTGCTGGTTGAAAAATGGGAAATAAATATATTGTCCAGAATCCTGTATGGGATTTACACTTTGTAAGTGGACTTATGTATGTAGGAATTAGAACTGGACAGTTCTGTAATGTCCATATCCAGTAGAGGGCTGCTGTTATGTTACCATGTAGGGGAGCTAGCAAAGTAACCAATGCACAAAGGGATCAATACGTAATGGGACCAATGTGCACTGGTTCCAATGTCCATGACGATAGTGGCTAGGGAGTTGCAGTGTAATTCAGTAGAGCCTGGTGCACGTTGGGACTCTCTTGCCGGTATCTCGCTATGAGTCTTTGTAATTCACTAACAGGGTTTCTTACTGCCTTTGCTACATAGCAAAGTATGCATGAAGTTATGTAACGTAGACGTTGATAGAGGATTCCAACCACTCTGAATAAAATAGAAAAACAGCATTGATTTCCTGTTATACTTTGAGGTGGATTCTTTGCTTTATTTTTGTGTTGGAAAGAAAAGCCAGGTTTCTAGGAAAGCTAGTTGCTCTTTCCTTCTCTTCACAGTTATGGACAGATAACAGTTATCTAGATCCTGTCATGTCTTTAGCTGACATTACAATTCTCCTCTATTCCCACTGTGCAGAAAGTGTATCTACACTTCTAGCTTTAAGCCAAAATGTATATACCCAGGAAAGAAGCCAAAAAACCCAAGTAGTAGCTGGACACAGGGCCCCATTAAGGTTTCCATAGGCCCTAGGCACTGTTTTTTTCCACTCCCCACCTCACCTTGACGTATCACAAGAGATGAAAATATAAAATATCTTTATTTTGAAATGTTGATTTTCTTCCCAATTCCTGTAAAAATTTGTTTGTTAATCCCGTTTTTGTAGGGCCCTAAAATTTCATCGGCCCTTGGCACTGTGCCTAAAGCGCATAATAGATAAGGCAGCTCTGGTTGGACATACACTTCTGTAATCATGTGAATTGTTAAATACTTTGGCCAAGATTCTACAACATGAGCTACTTTTCATAACTTTATGAATCCATAGCTACGTTACAGTAATGCAATGGAACCTGTTAGTGAATTGTGAAGATGCACACCCAGGAACACCTTTCCGTTTCACTCTGATACTTCCTAGCCAGTTTCTAGATGTGCACTGGGGGTGCCGTAGTGCAAATCAGGGCTTATTGTACATTGAGGCTGTTGGTGCATAAGTCAGTCTATTGGCTACTATTCCACAATGGATGCCCATACACTGGAATGTTGCAGAAACCCTAGGTATATATGAACATTGCAGAGCTACTCAGTTTTATTTCCCATATCTCTAAGTCCACATATGAAGACTTAAATCTCAAGCCACCATAACTATCTGTCTGGATGTGATGTTGTCTTTTGAAACACAAAAGCCTGAATATAATTGTTAGTCCTGACTTGTGCATATTCATTCAATCAGTGGAGATTTTGAAAGTCATCACTTATGTAAGATCCACTTATTTCATGAATCAGGTCTAGCTGGGTTGGATTTATCCCAAAGATAGCAATGTAGAGTAGTGCAATTTGACAAACAGCATGCAGTGTTGATCATTAGGATGTGTGTTTTTTCCAGCCTGCAAGCCTCTTTCATATCTCATATCTGCTGATACAAGCTAGGATGACATCTAGGTACTTGCTTCTGTCAGCATGCCTGCTTAGCTGGACTGATATAATACAGTACAAAGATACCAAATAGTGACAATCAAGTCACAGACGCCAGCAGTCAGTGGGCCTTTCTGCCCTATACTGTTATAGTGCTATTATTCCACTTTCAACATCCTATGGAATCCTGAGGTGTGCAGTTTACTGAGACCAAAGAGCTCTCCGGCTAAGAATTCTAAATGCCCCTTCCTAAACAGCAAACCTCAGGAATCCATAGGATGTTGAAAGTGGAATAATAGCACTATAACAGTGTAGTGTGGAAAGGTCCAGTGTATGTTGAAAACGTGTACTGAGGACATGGGAGAAGCCCAGTTGTAAATGCTCTCCCCTTGGAGGCCCAGTTGGTGCCAATTCCAGTGCAAAGTTAAAACTTTATTTTATTTTTTCTTATTTTATTTAAAGCCTCAGGGCCCTAGTGTTTTTATCCAATCTGCACATGTGCCCTTTTTAATACTGGTTTACCTGGTTTTAAATTGTCTTGTTTTTAATAGATAAATGATATAATATATTTTTAGTCTTTTAAATTATTGCTGTTATTTATTATTTTAAACTGATTTTGTTGCGAACCACCCTGAGGTCTCTAGGTGTAGGGCAAAAATAAATAATTAAAAATAAATAAAAAGTACTTTTCCAAGATTTGATGAAGAAGATCAGATCTTGAAGAGCCATTCTAAGTCAAAGAATGCTGCAGGGATAGGCCAAACCTCAAACTAACTCAGTATGTGGTGGTTTCACATTGAACCCCAGACAATTGCAGAGTATGAAATGTAGCATGAACTATGCTCACCTATGTGTTCAGATACTGGCATGAGATCACATACAAAACATTTGCAGCTCTGACTAGCCTCTTAAGGAAAGGAGGGATCTTGTGTGTCGTCCAGCTTTTAAGGAGAATACAGCAACCAGTTAATTTTTGACTGCATGTAGCATTGCGATAATTCACCACTAGGTATTAATTGAAGGTGCACCGTTTTAGCCACTGTTCAGCTGGGTAATTTAAACTACTGTGCATATTTACTCAGTGCATATTTCTTCTGCTGCAGTGAACATTGTAATAAAGACTTAATGTGAAATCACTGGAAACTATTGGGATTCAGGCCTTTTAGGTTGGCACCAACTATCCTCCTCCTGTGCTTCAAGCAAATTGGCTAAGTATGTGTCTCCTAGGCCTGATTTGAGACGAGAGATCAGATAAGAAGAGAAACTAAAAGGTAGTCACTCCAGATAATTCACTCCTGGCTTAAACCATTTATTTTTCAGACGGTGGCCAGAATCCTATTCATACCTTACACATGCATACTAAGTCTCTATGTCAGTGGTTCTCAACCTGTGGGTCCCCAGATGTTTTTGGACTTCAGCTCCCAGAAGCCCTGAGCATTGACCGTAGTGGCTGGGGCTTCTGGGAGCTGAAGTCCACAAACATCTGGGGACCCACAGGTTGAGAACCACTGCTCTATGTGAAAGTGGTTGGAGATTTGTTTCAATGTGGAATGGCTTCATTCAGTTCAAGGCGGCCAAGGCCAAGTTGCACACGTGGTGCTGAAGTGCATGGATGTGCGTTGTCCTTTTGACTGTGAGACTCTGTTGTGCTTTTGGTGTCTCGGTTCAGTTGTTGCCACCCCAACACAAGGGAGTTGTTTCACAATTGCTGCATCCTTTCTCATGCAGAGATTTACATCATGCAACTCTGATGCAGGATCTCAGTGCATAGGTACACAAGGAAAAAAATGATGTTAATATTTTTAAGTTTTCTGAATTCAGTGAAGGGATGTGTAGTGAGACATTGTGGTATAGTTGTTTGAGTCTTGGACTAGGACTCTGGGAGATCAGAGTACAGACAGAGAGACAAACAGTAATTTTAAGTACTAAGTGACTTTTATCATGTGACAATTGAAAAGAAAATAATCACTTCATACCATTAGTTCTACCTTCTCTATAATCAACAGGTGGTAAGATGGGGAGGACTTTCTTGCAATCTCACAACTTGCTTACAAGAAGAGTTCTGTATATTCCTGTACCTAAATCCATAACTTGACATTCCTGTCCTACCCAGGTCCTGCCTAGTTCTCTATGTACACTTTAGAAGTGCGAACCAATTTCTCTTGAAAGATGAAAGAGAACACAATGAAAAAGGCTTAATTGGAAGCTGAGAAAAGATAACACTGATTTCCCCAATAAGCTTTCTTAGCTTGCCATTTCTTTAATTTCATGTAAATTTTCTCTAAGTAAATATTCCTTAAAAGTGAATAAAATTTTATTCTGCTTTAACAAGAGAATATAAAAGTTAAAAAGGTCACTGTAGTAATAGACTAATCTCAATTATCAGGGCAGCCGGTGAAACCCTCAACTCCCATCTAATCTCATTTGGTGCACGCGCAGCACACCGTGTGATTTCCAACATGGCTAAATGAAATTATAAAGCAGTGTTAAATTTATTAATCATTTAATTAGCTAAATGTTCCTGCAACTACTCGTGAGATGAATGGCATGTCATTTTCTAATGTAATTTGCCTCTCAGCCGGGCAGGGTCAGAAGGAATAGCTACCTGCATCTTAAATGATCTTTCTTCCTCCTTCCCCACCCCCAGGTTTTCTTTTAATATTGTATTTTTCTGTATGTGTGAAGGGAAAGGGTGTTCTCAACAACGTTATTTGATTCTTCAGCTCAAGTCATCCTCAGCTACAGGGAATGAGCTACAAGTTTAGGAATGAGCAATTAACCCTTTGAAGGCAGTATTCTGGACTGTGGTTTCGCCAAGTAAATCCCATGTTCGTATTTCACGAGCCACTGAGCAGAGTGTAGGGAACTGCAGGGGCAGGTATTAAGGGTAACGCTCTTTATTTCTTAACGTTTACTCAGTTGTGAAATCAAGCAAAGGCCAAAAAGTCCTCCACTGCCAACTTTGTCCAAGACTTTCTTTAGTTAAGAGTCAGAATGTATTTGTACTTTCTTATTACCCTACCCCAGTCCCCATGTTGCATTCAGATTGTCCTTTGGTGCATTTCGAAATTGTTAATTTAGGTGAATCTTGCTCGCCAAGCATGTCATCAGACACAGGCGACAGCACTTTGATTTGTTGTGGGGATGTGATGGATTTTTTTGGGGGGAGGGTGATGTGTTTTTTTCCCCCATAACTATTGTTCCTTGCCAAATCATTGACAAATGTGATTCTGCAAAGCGTATTGTAAATCTGTTTGGATCTACAGAAAGAATAACTGTCATAACAACTTTGCTTAATGCGCAAGGCAGTGACCTATGTTGTTTCAAGTGCACCATTCATCAGAAAGTTTCCGGAATATTGCATCTAGATTTGCATGAGGGGGAAACTGTCAGGTTGAAAACACACATTCAGATCTGCATATTATTTCAAGGTATGCTTTCTCCTGAATTCACAAAACAATGCAATGTTTGCTGTTTGCATCTATCTTCTTTTTTTCCCCTTTTCATATTGGGTTGTATGTCTTCAGTCTCCACATATGCTAATTCTCACATTCAACGTGTATTAACGTGTGAGAGTATATGAATAGAAGCAAATCGTCATTTTAGTTCAACCATGGGAAACTTCTGGCCTTTTCCATGCAGTCCACCACCATCTTCTTCCCCAGACCCTGCCTCTTCTTTCTGTGCAAAATTAGCTGGCTGGAAATAAGACTGTTGTCTGCACAGTGCTCAGAAAGTCAGAAGGGGCTCCTACTTTTGGTTGAGTTGACCACAACAATATTAGAGAAAATTTTTTTTTTTTTTTTTTTTGGTGGATGGATAAGAACTCCTCATGGACGAGAGAGAGGTCTTTCACTGGCTGCTAGTCATGCTGGCTAGTGCGTAACTTCCAACTGTCCCCATTTGGCTGGGGTCAGCTGATTAATCCTCTATCCCATTTTTTCAGCTGCTTTAAAAATGTTCCATTTTCTCTGTCCTTTTTACATTTCCGTCCCGTGGTGTCCACTTGAGTCCAATGTTGCAAACTGAGGCCCTTTCCACAAGACTATGCTTTTGTGCATCATCCCATCACAATTGTGGCAGCGCATCTGCCGGTGATGGAAGCATGTACCCAGTGCTCATTTCCACATGCGACCAGCTGCCTGTGGAAGGGAGCATGAGGGACATGCTCTGTCCTTCCAGACTGCAACCGGTCTTCTTCCCTTGCTGCAGTGGGGGAGGAAGTGTGTACATTGTGCTTCCAGCCCTTCTGCATGGCCGGCTGCTATTGAAAGCTTACACAATTAAGGGTCATTAATGCACTTTTTCCATCCACTATATAGCCTGTGATCATGCTGGCTGGTGATGCGAGAAGGGTGGCACCGCGATGATGTCATGTGGAAGCATTGTCACGGTCCCATTCGTCCCATGTCCCCATGCCGGGATGCCATTGTCCTGTTGAAATTGCCTGAGTTCAGAGTACAAAAATAGTTTGATCTCAACTAACTGAGTGGGGGAGGAGGAGGTGAAATCTTGCCCTTCCCTGTAGGCTAAAGCAAAAGCAAACTACTACAGGCTCTCTTAGCTCATGTGTTCTTCCTCATTTTCCCAGTAATTCCACAGTAATTTTTTTCATCTGGACCACACTGCCATGTTACTTGCCCACACACGTCCCAGTTTTCATCTGTGAAATTTTGGAGGGTGAGGCAGTCTCCCATGTCAGAAACAGTACACCTGCCAAGGAGAAACGGTGGGAGATGGATAGTGCCTTGACACCTTGCCAAATGGACAGATGCATAAATCAAGTTAATTGCTTTGTATACACCACTGCTACTTAGTCATGATTTTCACACTGTTGGCACGATTCAACTCCCTTTGAACTTACTTTTATGGGACATTGGCTGCATGGAGAGGAGGTCCATTCTGGAGGTGGTTGAAGCATGATTGAATGATGTTTCCATCAGGTTTGAGGAAGGGGAATGGGCCAGGAGAAGATACTAACTAAGCAAGTCATCCCGAATTTCAGCCAATGTTATTGTTCGTTTTGTTTCTAAAAGGCCGAGACTTGAAAATTATTTCAAGGATTCCTCCAGGGAAGAAAAAAAAAAAAGGTTGAGAAAGAGAGAGAGTTCACATCCTTCTAACACAGTCTGTTTCACTCATTTTCATTTGATTTCCACCATGTTATTCAAGAGTCAGAAGGGACCACAAAGGCTATCTGGTCCAACCTCTTGCTATGCAGAAATTGCACAACTAAAACACTCCAAAGAGAGGGCAATTCCCCCACTCTCTTTAAAGACCTTCAAGGAGGAGGGAGAGTTCACATCCTTCTAACACAGTCTGTTTCACTCTTGAATAGCATGGTGGTAATCAAATGAAAAAGACTTATGTAATATGTACGTCAGAAGTTATAAACTTCTATACAAGCAAAGAATTTTCCAGAAATGGAGAGCATTCATCCATCTAATCTCTGGATTTCTCAGCATTTTGAATGGTGTGAGTTCTACTTTAACTCACTGCTTTCTTTGGTCATTTCCGCACTATGTTGTTATAGTGCTGTTGTTCCACTTTCAACATCCTGTGGAATGCTGGGGTTTGTAGTTTACTGAGGCCAGAGAGCTCTCTGGTTAAGTGCCTCTCCCTAAACTGCAAACCTCAGGATTTCATAGGACGTTGAAAGTGGAATAATAGCACTATAGCAGCGTAGTGCGGAAAGGGCGTTTGTTCTGTGTCGCTTGGGCTGAGTTAAAAAAGGAAAGAAACCGGTTGTTGATGATGAAGAAGATAAATAAATAGACAGATAGGAGAAATGCATAATTGTCACACTGCAGCTAAGCAGAAGAACGTGTCTCTCGATTTTCACATCGTTAGTGCCAAGCCTATTTTAAAAAATGTTTTGCCCGTATAAAAATTTCTGCTCATCCAAAGGGACGGCAAGTCAAACATGACTGCTCCCGAATTGCAGCCATCATGTGGAGTGAACGTTATAACATGGAGCTTTGTTTTCCCCTCCCCGTTCTCATCCCCCCTCCCCATTTGCCCAAACCTGACGAGCTGCCCTTGTGGCCGCCTGCCTGACTTTGAGGTCCTCATTATTGTAGGTTTAAATGAAGGATGTTCATTCAGGCAAGGGAGGTGGGGGGAGAGAAAGAGAAGAGAAGAGAAGAGGCCAACAGACACACCAGTGCTCTTATCTGGTCTTTCCATCAGCCCAAGTGACAGACTTTGAGCAGAGAGAGGGAGGGAGGGAGGGGAGAGAGCGTGAGGCTGGTGGTAGAGACCTCAGGCTGACACAGAAGGTGACTCCCCCGACTCTCACCTTGAAAAGGGGAGAGAGAAAAAGTTCCCCCTTTATTAAAATGAATTTCGAAAGGGCCGCTCTGACAGCTGCATAATTAAATATTGGAGTGTCAGCGATAATTTATTCCGCTCGCATTTGGTGGTCAGAGCCTGCCCGCTGTAGGGTCAGCAAGCACGGTGACAGAGCCAAGGAGAGGCGGCAATCCAAGGCCCCCTTTTTTCAGCCACAGGACCCAGATGATGGGCTGTAATTCTCGTTCTTTCCATTTTCTGTCTCTTTCTGGCTTTGCAGGGAAACAACACTTTCCCCGCGCACAGACAGCACACTCCAGAACTTAGCAAGGGAAGTGAGTGGCTGCCGCGTAGCTGCTTGATAACGCTTTTGATGGGCCCAAACGGCTTATTAAGCAAGGCAAACAGTAATGTTCTTCAGTTTGTTTCCCCATTCAGGCCTCCTAGACAAAGTCATTTCTAACAGGAGTTCTAACACGGCCGGTATATATACCAACAGGGTGCTGACCTCTGTTGGGAGCAAGCCCGTTTATTAGCAGTAACAAGGGCTCCAGTAATAAGTTGCTACTGTATTTACTGCAAAAATCCTCCTCCTCCTCATCAGCATTACATGACATATGGGTTTTCTTTCTTGGGAGCCTTGCAGCACAGTTAATGATGGGCTGAAGCAAGTTGAAATAAAACTCCTCTAGTTTTTTTTTTTGTTTTTTTTTTAATGCTCGGCAGTAAAACAGAGAGCTACCTCAGGCAACTTCACAATTATTGGGTGCAAACAATCACGCCTGTTTTGCATTGTGAGAGAAAAGGCTTCCGTTTTACAGAGCAGTGGCCAGATCTTGTTCAACGTCTGAGCTGGCCCTGGCAAAACACGCTTTTGTGGGTCAAATCCAGATTCAGTGCCCTCATGCCATAGAGTTATGGTTGTGCCATTTTAATTCCCCGTGGGCCATTTCTGCACGTCAACGCTCTTCCACGTCATCGCGCTGCAATCTGGGTCTGAAAGGGAGTGCGTCAGACACGCTCCCCACTGTACCTGCTTGCTCCATGTGGAAGGGAGTGCAGTGACGCCACCTCTTCCTTCAGCAGCACAGCCGGGCACTTTCCATTGCTGCACTATGGAACGAAGTGTCGCCATTCCACTCCTGCATGGCTGGGAGCAACAGGAGCATGATTTTTTCCCCTGTTTTTCAAAAGCCGCACAAGGACGACACTTGAGGACGGGATGGCAGTGCATTGGTGACGGCATTGTGTGGAAGCAGGACCTGCCAACCACTGCCATCCTGTCCCAGAAGTGACAGCCCCTTCATGTGGAAATGGCCACAGTTAACTGGAGCTGCTCTAGTTGCGTAAACAGGGGATCGTGTAACTCCTCTGTTGAAACAGCTACACTCACTACCAGCCCATTTCTGGGCAGAATTTAAAGTGCTGGTTATGATTGTTACAGCCCAACATGGCCTGGGTCCAAACTAGCCAAAAGATTGTACTTCCCCTTATCAGCTGGCCCAAATTCTAAGATCTTTGGAGAAGGACTTTCTGTTGCTTCTACCACCTTCACAGCTATGGCTGGTGAGGACACAGAAGAAAGCCTTCTCAGTGGCTATTCCTGGACTGTGGAACTCCCTCCCACTGGAAGTTCATTTAGCCCCTGGGTCCTTTGGCAGGAGAAGGGTGGGATACAAGTTGAACAAAGAAGTAAATTAAATTACATTAATGGGCAGGTTGCAAACCCAAATGTTCTTGTCAGAGGTGTGTGTGGATAGGGTCTGTGTATCAGTGGTGGTGCCAAAGTGGTGGGGCTCACTTGAGCAACTGCTCAGAGATGGCAAATATTTACCATGGATCCAACTCAAACATGCATTGATTTATTTGTTTAATAATGATCTAATACACCTTTGCATTTTAAAAAAAACTTCTAAAACTTGATAAAAATAGGTATATTATGATGAATTACCAAAAATAAAAACAGCTTGACAAGCAATATTTTACCAGCCAAGTATGGATGGGAGGGTCACACATCGTTGTGGTTGTTATTCCACCTTTCTCCCAAAATGGGACCCAAGGTGGCTTCCAAAAAGTGAAAAACTTTAATAA
Source organism: Iguana delicatissima (assembly GCA_948472985.1). Taxonomy (NCBI): domain Eukaryota; kingdom Metazoa; phylum Chordata; class Lepidosauria; order Squamata; family Iguanidae; genus Iguana; species Iguana delicatissima. The sequence continues at coordinate 471,079 of CAOKZL010000069.1, read as the reverse complement.
AACATTTAAAATAATTAAAAATATTAAAAACATATAAAATTATAAAAATCTACAGGCATTTTAAAAATGTCTTGATGAATTAAAAGCCCACCTGTCAGTAGGAAATGTACACACATTATATAATGGGCCTGTCCGCACTACACTGTTATAGTCCTATTATTCCACTTTCAACATCCTATGGAATCCTGGGGTTTGCAGTTTAGGGAGGGGCATTTAGAATCTCAACCAGAGAGCTCTTGGGCCCTGGGAAACTACAAAACCCATAATTCCACAGGAGGTTGAAAATGGAGTAATAGCACTGTAACAGTGTAGTGCAGAAAGGGCCAATGAAATATTCTGTTAAATGGGAGGGGAAGGAGGGAGTCAGTTAAGCTGGGTGGATTGTCTGTCTTGCTGATCTCTGTGGCTCATGGGAAATAGCCCACCCCCTTCATTGCGGTGGATATACAGCACACAGCTGCTACCTATCTTTTCTCTTCTGAGGGATCCAGATATTTGATTCCTCAGTGGTTCAGCTCCATGCAAAAACTGAAGAAGCATGTTGTAGAAGCGGGTGGAATCCTGTAGGGCAATTGCAAATATGTAACCTACAGTTATGCATTCACAGCTGCTACGTATTTAGGATCCCTATGGAGTCCCTAGTTCAGAGGCTATGTAAGGACTATGGAAGTTCCCCCAACAGGGAACAGACCCCTTGATCCTCATAGCTGTTTATTGGTAAGTGGCATTTAAGGGGGTCACACTAGAATTCATTACATAGCAATGTTGTTATGGTGCTACATAACACACAGTAGTCATACAGGATTCTGGCGTATGTCTGTGTATGCCAATGAGAAAAACCCATGAATTGCTGGGAAATCACTCTTAAGAGTAATATATGAATATCCTTGTTCTTCCAAGTGCAATCTTTATTTAACAGTTCAGTTATATGTTTGGAATTTTGATCATATGTAAACCTGGTTAATACTAGAAATGGTCTCAATTTGTACTGAAGGAAAGGCTTAACAGCTCTTGTTATCCTTTTCTTCTGTTGCCACAATTTATTGCCAGAATATATTGGGCCATCACTTCCATGTTTCTACTCTTGCTTTGAATGGGCATTTGTAAATTCAAATCCCACACCCTCTGATATTTCACAGATGAAAACTAGGACATGTGTGCCCAAGTAACATTGGAGGTATAAATGAAGAAAAACAGGCAAGCTAGGTCACAGTGGTTCTCAACCTGTGAGTCCCCAGATGTTTGTGGACCAGCCACTATGGTCAATGCTCAGGGCTTCTGGGAGCTGAAGTCCACAAACATCTGGGGACCCACAGGTTGAGAACCACTGAGCTAGGAGAAGTAGGAGCACATCAGTTTTGCCTCTGCCTACAAGATTCCAGCCCTTCCTCTTCTTTCCCTCCTCTGAGTTAATTGAGTGCAAAGTACTTTTGTGCTTTGAGCTCAGTTTGAAGTAATTGAAGTAAGCTGAGGACCAGCAGCATCACTAGGGGGGTACAAGCTGTGCAGACTGCACCAGGTTATATCATGGGGGAGGGTGTGTGTGATGCTAACCCTTGTGGTACCACTGCCTGGGAATCATTGGAAGCCAGAGAAGGAGGTGGAGGTGGAGGTGGGAGAAAGCAGGAGAGCAGCTCAGCTCCTGCTTTGCAAGGGCAAATTCACATGGGATCAGTGCTCTGGCAGCTTCAGCTTCTTTTGTTTTCTGAGGTCAGGGCAGCCGATGAGCCATGATGTCCCTCCAATAAGTGGGGGGACGCATTGTTTTATGTCCCTGGGAATGCATTCTGCAGATGCTCGGAGGAACACTCTTTACTAGAGATTTCATTGTGGGGGTGACACCATGAGTTACCAGACCAGGTGAGACCAAACCTAATGACACCAGTGCTGAGGACAAAAGTGAGAGAAGGAGAGAGAAAGTGAGACCTTTTAAAAGCAGCTGAAAAAGTGGGATTCCAGAGAATTAAACTGGGACTCTCCCTCTCCCTGAGACTATGAAGGCCTTCTCCGTCATTTCCCTAGTGTGCGCCTGAAAGTGAAACTTCACCCAAATGACTAGGAGTGTTTCTGTGTACCATATTGTTCCTCTTGTTGAAATGTAGTTGGAAATTAGTCTTCTAAACGGTACTCCAGTGCCACCTGCTAAGGACATTGCTGCTGAAGATCTATCATCACCTCCTTAATAAAATTCTGTCTTGAAAGGTCTGTAGGAGTTTGAATATTTGCTTCCAGGCATTGGGGGGGGACTCAAACCTAACCATTTGGGCTCTATTCCATCTTTTTGGCTTTAAAAAGTTTTTGAAGAATAGAATACAATAAATGATTTAAGTGAGGTTTTCTTTTTAATGAGAAATAGGATATTGTGTTCAAGACCTGCAGAACATAGTTGCCTATTATAGTAATAGGAAACTATCTACCAAAAAGTTTTACTGTACATGCTTCACTGAAATGAGTGGAAGCAAAGTTCCTGCGTCATTTCAATTTATTCCAGTCTGTTTTTCTCCCAAGACCATTTCTGTCCACCGTGCTAAATAAGGGGTTACTCTGCTATGTGAGTGTTGAATTGGTGGAACTAGACTTGTTTTTTCAAGAGCCAGCATGTAATATAACATGTACAAGTATATTGAACAAGTAAAAACAAAACAAAGACACCCATGTTAATGGACGTTTGAAAGGTTTGTACACACAGATTTTGCTTTTATAGTTCAGAAGGAAAAGTATTACTACTGTTTTTGCTTACTGCAGAAGCCATGACTAGTAGCAACTGAAAAAAAAATTATTTTTAATTTCAGCAGAAGTTATAGGACAAAGAACTCAAATTTTAGAATAATATTTCAGGATGGTGGAACAATTTTAGAGTTGAGTTATAGCACTGAAATTCAGAATGTATAATTTGAAAGAAACTCATCCCCTGCCCACGGATATATGAAAATTTTCACAAACATAATGTTCAGTTTTGAAAAAATTCTCTTAAACTGCGACATCCACATGAAGTTCTATGAAAACTGAGCTGTAGTCCAAGAAAATAGGAATAAAACTGCAGAACCCCTCTGTATTCATACTAAATATCCTCTTGCAATCCCTGCCTGGCTCATAATTACAGATTGGTGAAGGCTCTCTAGTCTACATGCGGCATTCATTTACGCTGTGCTTTTTTATTGATTTAAAAGGCAACCAAGCTCTTTGACATTTTTTTTTAAATAAAGATATAGGAGGAAAATATACTTGCTTCCCTACAATATCATTCAAAACCAGTTTATGCCCTTAAAACTTTAATGCTGAAATGGCAGACTCCATATTTCACAACTGGTGTATGTTGATGCACATGCCTTTATAGGCCTGCATACTAGTTTCAAGGTGTGTGCTCCTACTTACTCAGATGTAACTTCTAGAGAGCCTGGGGCAGGACCTAAATCAAGAATGGAAATGCTAAAAAATTGCAGTCAAGGAATATAATAACTGATTTGGGTGTAGCTAAAATTAGGGTAGGAAACCAGCATAATGTAGAGGCTTGGTGTTGGATAGAGTTTGAATTGGGTTTGAATTGCCAGTTGGCCATGGAGACTCACTAAGTGATCTTGGGCAAGCCATACTCTCTCAGTCTCAGAAAAAGGAAATGGCAAACCTTCTCTGAACAAATCTTGCCAACAAAACGCCATATTAGACTTGGCCCAGATTAGGGGCTCTAGAAGTCAGAAATGACCTGAAGACACTCAGTGACAACAAAATTAGGGTGGCCATGCTCCCTTTTTATGCAGGAATACCCCTGTATCGAAATACCTGTGAGAGAACAGTCCTCTGTTTAGAGGTCTCATCTCTTCCATCCGTGTTCATTTGAAGAACACAAGACCTTAAGAATGGAGAACAGAGGCAGGAAGAAGACTGAGCAAGCACATAGGTTATCTGGTCACAGTCTTCCCAACTATGGTAACAGGCCTTGCATTTTTACTTAGGAAATAGCCATTATTTCTAAATTTGTATTTTTGTGCATGTTAATTACTATCTGCAAATTTTGCGCCTCTTTTGGCTACTTCCCCAGGTGATGCATTTTCTCCTTTTTGACCAAGTATAATTGATCACCCTAGTAAAAAGTAAAAAGTTATTCTGGAAAGTCAAAAGCCCTCAGTAAATAAGAAGGAAGAATTTGAGTGTTTGTAAGAAACTAGTTTGGTGATTTTCTATCACTCAGGTCCATTAGAGCTATGCATTCTCATTTGGCTACATTCCTAGGCAGTAAGATTCATGTGTGAGCTTGGTTTTGTTTGGAGAGGGGAGGTAAAGCTTTAATTATACTGTTGATTTACTTTTGAAAAGGTATAGGATCACAGTTCTTGTTCATTTCTGCTTAATTCTCCAAGCAACACACACTGACGGCAGAAAAGTGTCTACCAGGAGAAAATTAACATATTGAACCTCCAGGGAAGAGCACAGTTCATCATTTTCTCCTCTGACCCGGCTCTGTTTACTCTGTTGGGGTAAAAGAACCAGCAGGGCAGGCTCGGGTAGTCAGAGTGTATTACCTTGTCAGGAAGAAGCTAGGCTACTCGGATTCACCCTGAACAAATTACATAGCTCACTACATCTCTGAACAAGGGAGCAGGGTTATAACTCAGCCTAAGAACCATTCGCTCTTCTATTGCCTTCATAACCAAGGTCATACTAATCAACTCAATTACCAGTCCTCTTGGACATTTTCATAATGTTTTCTGCTAGTTGCTCTCCTGTGAAAATCTCTCGGTCTAAGCAAATTAATACCATTTTTATAACTACCTACATTTCAGGTACAGTAATTCCTCCCTTCACACACACACAGACACACACACCCCTTTTGCGAAAGGCCGTTTAAGTGACAACAGCGCAAAAGACTACATTTAAACACCACCATCATAATGCTGATGTGAGAGAGAGGCTTAGCTTTATTTTGTTCCTGACCTTTTGATCGTGAAAACAAATTCAATTTACCTTGAAAAACAGACGCACAGGAGTAGCAATGAACTGAGAGCAAAGTAGGATTCGGTTACCTTTAAGATCACAGAGATTAAGGTAATTCAGAATTCAAGATGAAGGGAGAGGTGAGGGCATCTCTGTTGTATTGGCCTTCATCTCTCATTTCATCTTGAATTCTGAATCACCTTTATCTTTGAGATCTTACATCGGTCCCTTAAAAGTAACAGTCCTGGCAAGGGAATTTACTGTAAAACAGGGAAGGAATTTCCATTGTGTCAGCATATTAACATAATCTGTCAAATTGCTATAGCATCTTGCAAACTTGCAGAGAAAATGCAAGGAAAAAAAGTTAATACAGTGGCAAATATGGGAAGAAGGATGAAATTTGAGATGCTGTGCCATGTAGATCATTGTTCAAATAATTCCTGTGGGCTGAACAACCAAGATGAAATAATGGCTTCATTCAAATGCAACAGAAAGCATGATATCTTTCTTATGAGAAAGAATACACCTGTACACCTGACCTCATATATTCCATCTCCCTCTGTTTTCATGTTGAAGGTGAATAGATTAGGAATCCTGCTTGTTGTATGTGGCAAACCATAGTTTGTCTTCAAATCAGGATCCCAAATCACAATCAACATTGGTTTAAAGAGAAATGGGCTTTACTCAATCCAAAGTTTTCTACAGACTTGAAGTATGATATTCTGTTTTCCTCTCTTCATGCACAAAGGAAAGAGGGATGGGAGAAGGAAACAAGTGAGCAAAATGATTGGTATTGTATCTGAACTGAACCAAAGGGAGGGTGTTCTTTTAGAGACATAAGGCCATTTCTGCACTACGCTGTTCTAGTGCTATTATTCCACTTTCAACATCCTGTGGAATCCTGGGGTTTGCAGTTATAGGGAAGGGCCTTTAGAATTCTTATCCAGAGAGCTCTTGGGCCTCAGGAAACTACAAATCCCAGAATTCCACAGGATGTTGAAAGTGGAATAATAGCACTAGAACAGTGTAGTGCAGATATGGCCATAGAATCATACAGCTGCAAAGCCTTCATAGATCAGTGGTTCTTCATAGATCAGTGGTTCTTAACCCCCCAGGGGTCCACAAAGCCCGGCTGCTGGACACCAATAGCAGTAGTAGCAACAATGGCATGGCAGTATAGGGGGGAGGGCTGGTGCCAAAATAATTGAAGATGATGTGCTCTATGAGATAAAGAAAACATGGTACTCCTGTTCCATGTACAGTTGGCTCTTCACATTTCTAGATTTGATTTTCATGGATCTGATTATTTGCAGTTTCTCCAACTCATGCCCCATCCCTCCTCAGTACCTCTTTTCTGGGGCAACCTTCCTTCTCAGTAGCTCTGATCAGGCTTCACAACTCTTTAAAATCCCACCTCTGGTCCTTCTCCTCATCAACCAGCCATTGCCTGGCCAGCTAAGGATGGCTCACGGCCCAATTTCTCACCACCACAAGCTGTTGCCCAATGCTCCCACCACACCCAACGAAGGAGATGGGTGAGAGAGGAAGCATAAGGTCATCATGCCAACCCACTCCCTTTCCTTAACCTGGTTTGAATCCTGAGTGCCCGTGCATTCTACCATGTCTCAGCCCCCTCTCCCCGACATATTTTGATATTTGTGATTGTTCCTCTTTTGTGAGGGTCCTGTGCCCCTAACCCAGCAAACATGGAGGGCCAACTGTGTACACATCAGCCAGACTGGTAGGTGAATTTTACTTCATCGCTGACAGCATCTTCCAGCTGGTGGGTCCTAAAGCATGTCAGATCTGTACTCTCACTAGAAGCTGAGGTGACTAGACTGGGGCTATGATATTTTGGACATATCATGAGATCACATGACTAACTGGAAAGAAAAATGTTAAGGCTTGACAAAGTGGAAGGCCGTATGAAAACAGGAGACCACACAGCAGGTGGATTAATTCAGTAAAGGAAGCCAGGGCCCTGGGTTTGCAAGAACTGAGCAGGGTGGTTGATGGCTGAGGCTCTTGGAGCTCTTTCACTCACAGGACCACCGTAACTCCGTAAAAGCCAACTTGATGGCAAATAGCACAGCCACGTAGGGACAGGGGGTACGGGAGTAGTTTGTCCCGAGCGGCAATGTTTTTGGGGCGTTCTGGCCTGTAACCACGCCCCCGCGCACCGTGGTCACACCCCCATGCACAGTGGCCATGCCCCTCACACCGTAGCCCCCTCCCCTCCCCCCTCCCAACACTCCAAGCTCTGCCACTGAAATAGCAACAACAAATCCTCCAAGTGTACCCAGGAGCGACAAGCAAGTGAAGGGGCCCAGCCAAGGCCTTCAGCCATGCTCAACTTCCAAAGCATTTTTCCTGCCCACAGCTGCCCCCTTCTCTTACATCTGTGTCAGTGTTGTTTCACTGTACGGCAAGGGTGTTTGCCGATGCTATCAGTGTTCATCCTTGTAAATGTATCTTGATCATGGCTGTGCTACAATATACTGAGTAATTATTACTTATAATAATATAATTCATTTCCTTTCAGACTAAGAAAAAGTCCAAAAGCATGGCCAGATATCAGAGATGGGATTAAATTTAGCAGCAACACCTTTTGCCTTTAGGGTTCTTCTGCACCCAGAAACCCCCAACAACTTGCCAATATTATAGTATTTTCTTCCTATGGCATGTTACTATTGTCACCATCTCAATGATGTACAACTTCCTTTGAGGGATGAGTATCCCAGTGTTCTACCACATTAGTAACCCTCTTTGCCAGGGAATCTTGTACTTCGTGCAACTGTGCTCAATGCCTAAGAGACTGGGGCCATTTTCAGATTCTTTACGGAAAGAGTTATTGAAATAAATTCAATCACAAGGGCCTTAAAAATCTGAAATCCCAGGAAGCTCATTAGCATTTCCTTTTTCAAATAGCTTCCTGCCTTTTTATATATGTATAGATTTGGCCCTCAAATGGGCTTGGCCAGCTTCCAGCTGTAAAAAAAGTCAGATGATCTTTGCTCTGTAGGATGACTTGCTATTAGAAATTTTCCTGGTAACTAGAAAGAAAAATCCTCCACATTGACTAACAGTGTGCACTTGGACACTGCTATGATTATTTTGCAGCTGTCAAATCTGCCAGGAAGCCTAGGATTATATATTTATGTATGTATACAGATAGATATAGATATAGATATAGATGTAAATAGATAGACAGACAGACAGACAGACAGAAAAATATTAACAGCACATTATCATGGTGGGTGAAACTCTGCTGGTATCATACACCAGACTTTCCAGTTGTAGTTCGATATAACTGGAGGTCTGAGGAAGGCTGCTCTCCTCTAACTAAGGTCCAAATGGGATGAGACATTAGGGACACGATTGGCCTTTGTGTGTTCTCATTTTGTTTTGCCCCATAAGAGGACACTGGTAAAGACAAAGTGCTTACTATCCAGAAGTGTAGACTCTACGTTCCCCACAGTCCCTGTTTAGTAAAGGTAGCACGTATGTAGGGTCAATCACATAACTAAATGCCCCTCCCTAAATTTCAAACCCCAGGATTCCATAGGATGTTGAAACTGGATTAATAGCACTATGCCAGCGTAGAGCAGAAATGGCCTAAGTGTGGACAGAAGCCAAGGTGGTAGCAAACAATCTGCAAATAAGGTCAAACTTGCAAATAAGGTGGTGGGGGCAATTGTAAAATCAATTGTTAGTCTTAAGCAGAGCACATACTCTCCAACATTTTCCAAATGAAAGGAGGGGAACATGTGGCCAGGTAGCATCAGAGTGTGGTCAAGATGGCAAAAAGAATACACAAGCTAAGAGTGGGTGTAGCGGTTTGCTTTTGTCTGACCCTACTGGGAAGAGCAAGAATTGACTCTCTCCTCTTCATCCTGCTGAATTTATTGAGTGCAAACTGCTGTTGTACTTTGAGTTGCTTTCAGAAGCTGAAGTAAGCTGAGGACAGAGGAGGAAAGTGGAAGGAGGAGAGAGAAACTGGGACATTTTTAAATGCAGCTGAAAAAAATGATGACAGAAGATTAACTGGAAGTATCCCTGATAAATTGAAATGGTTGGAAGGTATGAGACAAAATCCACTGAACGAATAGGAACTTCATAAGACAATGCTAACATAAATTCTATTAATTCAATGAATCTACTCTAATTGGGGCAAATAACTGAATTTAGGCTGAAGCAATAAAGTCTTTATGATGTTACAGGACACTTTCATGTTTTTGCTAGGACAGATTAAAATGGCCACCCTTTTTAAAGCCTTAACCTGTGTAAGTGAAATGATTGCATATTCTTCCATTTTCATTGGTGCCTGCATTTTCTTCTTTTTCTTTTGTTGCACCCTGTGTTTCTATTTGCAAGCATTTTATAGTAGAAGCACCAGGTACTAAAATAAAAACAGCAGCAGTCCCAGCAATAACTACTCAGCCATATGTACTCATATGCTTACACAGAGAAGATTAGACCTCAGTCAAGTTGCTAGTCCTAACCAGAGTAGACCAGTTGAATTAACTGCTGAATCGCATGTAGGTATTTATGCAAATTCTATTGATTCACTTTGTCTACTTTAGGTGAGGTTAGCAATTGGATTTAGGTCTTAACAGTGCAAATTTATAGGTGCCCAGAAAGGGTTCTTTTGCTAGAAGACATCCAAAGTAGTTGCTGTCATCCTATCAAAAGAACACAAGAAAGCTGAGCTGGATCAGATCAAAGACCCCTCAGATCAAAGGTCTACCTATCCATTCTATTTGCACAAAGGGTTTGAGTGTGTGGAAGCCTGCAGTCAGGACACGACTGCTCTCAGCCACTGGTATTCTGCCTACATTGGAGGCAATATATAGCTGCTTCAGGCCATCAGTACATCGGCCCTTTGTCTTCTGTTGGGTGGCAGAAACCAAAGTGTGACTCCTTTCAGAGTTCCAGTTCCAAGGACAATTTTGCCCTTGGCGCTAGAGTTCTGCTTCTGACTGGAAGGATAAGCTCCGAGCATCTGCTTAGGGGGTGGAGGCCAGCTTGTTGGACTGGTGGAGTTCTGATACATTTTAACATCCAGGGCTTCCTCATGACAGTCTTCTGAAGTAAGTCCTTTGTAGAACTTGGCTGTTCAAGCCTCAACCACTCCAGCATAGTTTTCATTACAGTAAACCTAGCTCTTAAGAATGGCTGGCATGCTGTTAGTTGCAAGGTTATAAACTAGGCTTAAACTTCACATTTATGATCATGGTACCATCACTATGATCATAAACACCCCCAGATCCCACCTTAAAATCTAGCCAGGTGCACCAAGAGAAAGAATTCTATGGTGTTGGCAAGTGGAGCACTGGAGAAAGCCCAATTCTGCCAGTGACAAGTTGTGACAGCACTTCACAAGGGCCCTGGCTTCTGCTCAGCACACCCTGGTGTGAGAAGGTTGGTTGGACACATCATCTTCCAGCACCCCACACATCAGTGCTATGGAGATCCATCCCTCTGTGCAGCTGACTGAATTTTAAGGTGGGATGGGGGTGTCAGATCCAGAGACAGGTTGCAGCCACAACATAATGGCTATTTGTGTGATGCAGTATCTTGGCCAATATATTGCTGATAGTGTAATCTATTTTTGATGAGAGCTAGTATGTAGTGGGAGACCAGGGTCTGAATTTCTGCTTGGCCATGGAAATCTACCAGGTGACACTGGCCAAGCCACATTCTCTCAGCCTCAGAGGGGGGCAAAGACAAAACCCCTCTGCCAAGAAAACCCTGTGATAGATGTGCCTCAGGGTTACGATAAATGAGAAGTGACCTGAAGGTACACTACAACAATAACAAAATCCATTTTCATTCCAGTGACTGTGAAGATTGCAGAAAAATTCAGGGGGAATAGGTCAACCTGAGGGGGTAGCAGATAGCAGATGAAGTCACTGTCCTGACGCAACCCTGCACATCTGTCTGTCTGTCTGTCTGTCTGTCTATCTATCTATCTATCTATCTATCTATCTATCTATCTATCTATCTATCTATCTATTGTCTTCTCTTATTCATAAAGCATTTCTTCTTCACACTTTGCTGGTATCTCATTTCCAAATAGCCTTTCCCCTCCCACCTGCTGCTGTCTAAAATAAAGCACAATGAATAGGTGCATAATAAAATCTTTTAATTGTCTTAGCATATGTTGCTTTTATTAGGTAAGAATAATTGCATTCCTGGGATCACCTACAAAGTCCTCTGGAATATAAAATTGAAATGGAGTCACACTGAGTGCACAAGTCTTTCTGAGCCGTGCCATTTTCCCCTTCGCTGCCTCTTGTCCCCCTTTTGCTGTAAAGTTCACATTGAAGTGTGACAAGAGACACTTGACAACTGACACATGCTGGATCTTATCAGCAGTAAGAGCAGTCACGGGCCCTGACTGAAGAGCGATTGTCATTTCTACAACATTTATTCCTCTCTTAGCTTCATTGCTTCCCTTTCAGAGGAAATTTTCTCAGCTAAAATACTGCACCCCTTGGGTGTTTTTTTTTCTCTCTCTGATTCCCCTCTTCAAAAAAGAAAGGCTTTTCTTTAAAATATATACATATTACTCCATAGGACCAGATTCCCTCAAAACTCTTACTACTGGTATCCTTTGAAGCTGATTCAGCTAAATAAATACAACCCAGCAAAAGCTTTTATGGTGTCATCTCATCTGCCTTAAAGAAATGTCCCCCAAACAAACCACCCACCCAATCTCCATCCACTCAGCATTACTATCCACAATTAATTCACCTTGTATTTATCTTGAAGTGGGGGAATGGGGAAGAGCTACCCACAATGACTCAGTGAACAAATTAATAAGAGGCTAGTTCAGTGTTGGTTGGCTGGCTATGCTGCTGGTCACACTCCCTGTCACCATGTTTCACGGTATACGGCCTAACCATCTGGAGGCAATAGAGTTGTGCAAGAGAAATACTCATTTATTATATGTCTTATGTGTGTGTTGGGGGGCAGGAAAGAGGCAGGTTTTACACCATGCAAACTTCTCCATTCAGGGCCTTTCTGCACTACACTGTTATAGTGCTGTTATCCCATTTTCAACATCCTGTGCAATTCTGGAGCTTGTCATTTACTGAGGTGCAAGAGCTCTCTGGCTGAGAATCCAAAATGCCCCTCTCTAAACTGCAAACCCCAGGATTCCATCGGATGTTGAAAGCAGGATAATAGCACTATAACAATATAGGCCCTTTCCGCACGTGGAGGGGGAAATGGGAGAAAACACTCTAAAACGGAGCTTACCGGCAGCCGGGTAAGTCCGTCGCCACGCGGAGCAGCACGATCTCACTGTTCCGCAGTCCTCCGGTGTCCAAATGGCAGCTTCCGGCTGGCAGAGGCTCTCCACCAACCGGAGAAGCTCACCAGCCTAAAGCCCGCCCCCGGCAGATCTGCAGGCATGCACTAGTGTGCGCCTGCAAATCTGCACCGGAGCACGGCAACGGAGCTGCATGGGGCTGCGTGCTCCGTGCTTTTAAAAAAACCTCTGAAAAGAGGTTTTTAAAAAACACACTGCACCACCAGTTCTGGTCGCTTCGGAGCAGATTGAGGTGCGGAAGTACGAAAAATAGTCCGCCCCAATCCACTCCACGGTGCAGAAGACCTCCATCGGAGGTCGCTCTGCACCGTTTTAATACCCCAGTGTGGAAAGGGCCATAGTGCAGACAGGACCTCAGTCTGAATGAAGTGAATGCATTCTGGTGATTGGCTTGAGTTAGCTTTTTGAGCAGCCCAAGGCCAAGAGCTATTGTGCCCCATGCTGTTTCAACTGGCTCCCTCTTCCTTCTTCAGGGCCAGAATTTGGAGATGGTATATTTGGGCTCTTGCTGACACCCATACACCAGTGGGTGTCACCATTAATACACAATCAGTTCTTTACTCAAATGAAGAAAAAGAAGAAATTTGGGCAATTTTCTTCCTGCTGCAGTAAAATCTTCCAAAACTGTCCAGTTTTCGATGAACATTTGCAGTTCAGGTCTTACTACGTCCAGAATTCACACGTGGTTGTTTTGCATAGAAAACAGCACTGCTGCACAGGAAAGAATTTTTTGGCACAGAAATAGTATTTCCTGTATGTAAAATTCTGTTTCCTGTGTACAAAATGCTGTTTCCTATGCACAACAACCACGTGCAAATTTTGTGCGGAGCAAGCCTCCCGACTCATCCTTTTCTGTGCAAGAAAGAGCATTTTTTTAAAAAGAAAGAAAGTAATATTTCTCTGCAGAAATATTGTTTTACGCACAGAAGATGCTGTTTCCTGCACACACACAAAAAGTCTTTTCTGCACAAAAGAACTACGTGAAAATTTTGCATAGATTAAACAACAAAGATTCTTATTAGCCCTTGATTCTTCTAGTCATGGTTTCTCAACATTCAAGGAGCATTTTTTAAACTATCACCCAGCCCCAGATATTTGCCAACATTCTCTCCATCCTTACCCCAGAACCACCTTACTCTGGTGCTCTTAGATAGAACACTTCTCCCCTTGGAGCTTGCAAACAGTGCAGGAATAATATCAGGAACTGGGAGACTGTTCTTTTGCACTACGCTTTTCTTCTGACTAGTTTTGTGGATTGCAGCAAGCTGAGAGGGCAAGCACATGGGTAGCAGAGACAATGTTGAAAAGGAATGGGGGTTCAGTCTCAGAGGGAGGTATTAATATCTTATTTTCCAACCCCCTCCCCAAATGAATTGCTGGAGCTGGCTGTGATCTTCCTTCCTTGTGTCACAGACAGGGGCTGATTAATAGCATTGTTTTACTGCTGGGCTCTCTTTTTAGAACATTAGCAGACCTGGTTGCTTTGCTTTGCTTTGGCACTTTAACAATTAAAAAAATGTGAGAGTTTATTTTCGCAATAGCAGTTTCAGAAGGTGCCGCTGACATGCTGAGATTTTTGGACAGATATGGTAGACAGTTGGATTCTGTCAGCATTGCATCACAGTTCTATATGTTCAGTTTTTAATTGTAGGGAGAACCACTCATCAGACAATACAAGCATTAATGTGCACAGCAAGACATTTTCCATCACCACTCATATATGATTTTCTCCGTCCAGTTTCAAGACTTGGTTTGCCAAATTTACGCAGAGAACAGAAACATCCATATTTAGATGGGCTCCAGGTAGACATTTGTCTTGTCATAGATTGAAGGTAAAGTTCCTACTCTTGTACTTGCTCACTCAGAACTTTAAAGGTGTCCAAACAGTATTAGAGTCATAATATTCCAGAAGAAGAATTTCAAGCTAAAACAATGGGTGCCCTTTTGTGTGTGCAAAGACCCCTCTGTGACCTTCTTGGCCACAACAATCTGATTACTTCAGTTCTTTTGCAGTGCATCTTTCTTGCCATTGCTTAGACTTGCTAAGGTGCTGCATTTCCTTCCTGCTGGATGCATAGCTGTTCCTTCTGTGAAAGATGATAAGGAAATCACCTTCTTTAATGCAAACTACATTGGGGTAGTTTGGGTGTGAATGAGCAATTTGGACCCATTAGCCTTATAAAAGACCTGCTATCGTGAGGATTTTTTTAAAAAAAAACCTGTTGGTACAGAATAACACAGCTGCCTGTGCTTCGGGGTTGTTCTTGGACTAGGGGGACAGTCATAAAGTGTATCTCAGAATGATAACTAACACTCTGGATAGCGCAGTAAATAACTCTCTGAACATCTCAGCTTCTTTCATGCTATTAGTAAATAAAGGGACATTTGTATTTTCGATGCTGTCTGCAGCATGGAGTGGTGTGTACTAAAAGCAAGGCTATTAATGACTGCTTTCATGAGTAAGCATTTAGTAGTATAAGTGGGGCTTTCATAATCATGTTTACTGTCAGTGATTTTCTTCCACTGTTGTAGCACACAGTGGTTCAGATATTGGATGGTTTGCATTTCCATTTTCATCTCCTGTAATAGCTTGTGTCTATCTGCACAAAGATCTGTCAGCCACACATATAATTAAAGTCATTCTTTAAAAAAAAAACACACACACACCAACAAAAGCCCAACAAACCATTACATTTGCGACGTTGGTTGTAATTTCAGTTGTTGACTATGATCCCTCTTGTTGTAATACTTTTTTCACACATCACCAGAGATTTCAGTATGCAAAGTGATATAATCACAATTGCAATGCAGCTGACACTTTCTTGCCTTTGAACTCATGCTGATGGGTGTAATTATTTGTGTTGTTTGCTGTGATAATTTAATACAGTGGACCCTCTGTATCTGCGGGGGGTTTCATTCCAGGGAATGAATGGTTGAAAAGTGCACATAATCACATCCCATATTATTAAATGGTGGCAATGTGCATACAAGCTCTTCAGCCTATCTGCATTCATGTTGCTGCCATTTTAGGTATAGGACATGAAGCTTCGCAATTGTAGGAATTTGGAGATCCAGAGATCATATATATGCAGGGTCCACTGTATTTGTCTGTTCTCAGAGTTCAAAGATAAGTTCTTAAAAAGACGCAGAGGAAGCAGTTCAGAGCAGGTTAATGTCTATTGCTCCTTCTGAAAAAGGTTAGTACTTGGATGGGAGACTGCCAATGAACACCAAGTGCTGTAGACTTTAGGGGAAGGAACTGGCAAAACCACATCTGAGTATTCCTTGCCTAAGAAGACTCTATGAAATTCGTGGGGTCTCCATAAGTTAACAGGTGACTTGCAGGTCTACACACAAACATAACAAAAGCTGGGAAATAAAAACATAAAAGGAGGAAAAACTACCACATTAGTCATAGGTTTCTATAAAAGCTGACCAAATGTCTAAATATAAATCCTTTTGTAAATTTTGTCTATACGTCATTCTCTCGAATATTGCAAGTGTTGTTAGATGGTCTAGCCATTGGATCACAAGGGCAGGAAAATTATCTTTTATCCATCTTTTTTCAAGTCTCAATCTTTTCGTGTTCAAAAGGATGTGAAAAATCCATGTCCACTGGCCATTTGTTAATTTCCATGAAACAGGTAAATAATTCAAGTGTGTCCTTGAATATCGAGGAAATTTCCAGTACCAAATTTTCTCATGAGATTACTTCCTCCCAAACTATAGCTATTATAGAACAACTCCAAAATATGTGTGTTAAGGAAGCATTAGCAATATTGTCCAACAATTTGCTGATTTAGAAAGCCTTTTCATGAGTAGTTCTTATTGTGATCAATATACTCGAAAGAGCAATTTCTGCTATATAAGACATAGACAGAGATCTATAGCCATACTAGTTATAGATGGTCAAACTGATGGCCACTGATCCATTCTTTCTGTAAACGCCATGTGTCGTATTTATTTACAGATAACAGAAATGTATAAAAATAGATTGTTAGTTTGGATACTTGGTTAGTCTCAATTAATCTCTCTAAAGTTAAGGGAATCTCAGATGCACTTAAAGCATCAGGGTCAAATCTGGATTGTAACAAATTTTTCAGTTGTAGATATTGCCATTTAGCTGGTAAAAAGCAATTTAAACTGCTCTTGCAAAATTGAAAAAAGGCAAAAACTCATTGTCAACACCAAGTATATGATTTAAGGTATTAATTCCATTATCAGCACACACTTTCCATAAAAATGGTTCCTTATCAGTTTTCAAATCTGCGTTCCCCATAAGTGCTGAAATTGTTAGGCAAAACACTGCCTTTATTTCTTTCTTTCTTTATTTAGTAAAATGGGAACCCAGTACTGCCAATTTACGTAGAAGTGTCAGAAAGGAAGACTCCAGAGCTGGTTATGGTAGATTACTTGCTTTGAGTGGATATGTCCAAAATTAATACAAAAGATATGCTCAGTGGTATGTAAAAGCCAAATTCTACATCTTTGATTGAAATTTGCATTCTTTCATTGAAATTCCAGGAAGAGATGAGCCCACTCAATCTCCTAAACAATACAATTAGGTTTTGAAAATACTTGCAAAATGTAAGTAGAGGAATTCCACACATAGCATAAACAATTCCAGGTATAATATTAATTTTAATTGTGCTTACTTTACCCTACAGACTCAGATTTAAGCCCACTCGTCTCTCTAAATCTTGTGCAATATCTTTTATCAGCTTACTTGTATTAAAATTAATCATCTGAGATAAGTCCCTAGGGATAATTATACTCAAATAAGTAGTAGAATTTGAGCAATATCAAAACTGCCATATTTAAATATGCTAGAGTCTGTCTTGTCTCTCTCACTAGCAGTATTTCTGACTTAGACTAGTTAATTGAATACCTGGATATTTACCAAAATTATTAATCAACAGGGATTGACTACTGGGGCTTTGCAATGAACAACAACATCTGCAAAATGAAGTTTTTAAATTCTAAACCAACATGCATAAATGCATTGATCCTGGAATTTTGTCTACTAGCACATGCTAAGCACAGATTGAATTTCAAAGGAGAATTTCAAAGGAAACAGTGG
The DNA here is from genome assembly GCA_948472985.1 of Iguana delicatissima. Taxonomy (NCBI): domain Eukaryota; kingdom Metazoa; phylum Chordata; class Lepidosauria; order Squamata; family Iguanidae; genus Iguana; species Iguana delicatissima. The sequence continues at coordinate 453,731 of CAOKZL010000069.1, read as the reverse complement.
ACATACCTGCCTTGCACCCCATTTCAATGTAAAAAAAAAGGATGAGGGGAAAAAATATCACTCTCAGCACTGGATATAACATTTTTATCCATGTTGAAAATATTTTAGGAAACCCAAAATTAGCTAATACTGTAGAAACAAACATTCAGTAAATCTTATTAAATGTCTTCTTAGCATCTAAACAAATAACAGCTGTCTGAACAGTTCTATCCAAGTTTAAAGCAATCAAGTCCACAATGGAATCTTATGAGGTTTTATGAGGTTTATTATGCATTTTAACTTTGTTTTAATTCTTATTTGGTCATTTAATTTGTGTTTTAACTTTTGTATTCTGTGATTTTAAATTTTTTTTAAAAAAAATATTATGAGCTTTGAATCCTTACCAGGAAAAAAAGTGGAGTATAAATAAAGACAACTACCAACTAATCAATTATTATTGCCTCCTTGCCTGTTCTTGATGAATGTCAACTCATCAGGACTTACCAAAGATGAAGTAACTTTTTTGATCTATTAGCTAAAATAGCTGCCAATATTTTGATTTCAACATTAAGTAAGGATATAGGGCAGTGGTTAGCACGGCAAGTATGGTCCTCACCAGGTTTAGGTGTAAGAGTAATGTAGGCATCATTTAATGATGAAGAGAGGGAGCCCAGATTCTAATATATATTTGTAAAGTATATCTTTACAGGGCGCTGCATCTTGATGATGACAGACTGGAAAAAACATCCTGCTATTCAATTGGAAACCCATCAGGGCCAGGAAACTTGCCATTTTTTCATACTTGCTATAACATTGATGATTTCCTCTAAGTCTAAAGGTTGCAAAAGAAATTATTGCTATGATATGCTAAGATGGGGAAAGTCAAGATAAGAAAACAACGCATCCATATCCTGTTGCTGAATTTCATTACCAAAGCTATAAAGATCCACATAAAAGTTTAAAAAATACCTGTTGGTGGTATACGTAAGTTTTTGCTTCCATCTTTGATAGCTTAAACAACATAGCGTTGCTGTTGATGCCTAAGGTGATGAGCCAGCATCTTGTTGTCAAGTTCCCCTTTCTCAATATGCCTATTGTGAAAATGTCAAAGCAAATTCAGTTTGTTGCGAGACAATATTCAATTCATATTTAACTTTTTGCAGTTCTTAATAAAGTTGTTCAGATGGAGAAATAGCAAATTGAGATATAAGAGCTTTCAACTGCTTGTTCAGAAATTTCTTTTTAATTTTAAAATCTTTTTAGAAGGAGCATAAGCAACGATTCTATCCCAAATGTAAGCTTTACATGCTTCCCATTCATTCAATAGTGTATGAACTCACAGTGTCCTCATTCATTTTAGAATATCCTATCGATCTACTGACATTTGGGCCCTAAACTGTTGATTCTTGAGAAGCCAAAGATTTAAATGTCAAAGACTAGAAGGTTTAGGAGCATTAGAATAATACAATTCTAAACAAACTGGAGTATGGTCTGATATTATTAAGGATTCAATTTTGTATGTGTTTATATACCTAACCAAGAATGTAGAAATTAAAAAAAAAGTAATCTAATCTGAAAGTATTATGGTGGACCGAAGAGATAAAATATACTCTCTATATCCTGGATACACAGTTCTACATGCATTAATTAAACTATATTAATTCAAGTATGCCTATAAGGTAGCTCTCACCACGAATTACTTTGCTGGTGGAAGTATATTTCCGTCTAGCAAAAGATCCAAAATTTCACTAAAATCACCACCAACAAACAAATTCTAAATCAAAGAGGTGACTAAGGCCATTTCCACATGGGCATATTGGCCACGCTAGAGCGACCTCTCCAGGAGGTCTTCTTCACCGAGGTCTGCGCTAGAGCAGTTAAAAAAAGTGAGGTTCTAGACCTCAAACTGTTCTAGCGCAGCCCTGGGGGTGGCGCTGTGAGTTTTATAAAAACCACCTTAAAAAGTGGTTTTTATAAAACTTACCCACGCTGCCCCGTAGCAGCTCCCAGTCAAGAACTGCAGGGACGCGGTAGCGCCCCTGCAGATCTGCCCGGGGGCGGGCTTCCAGCTGGCGTGCTGTCCTAATTGGCGGAGCGCTGCCAGAAGCCACCGGCCGCCATTTTGGGCACCGCCGGGAGCCACGGAGCGCCGCCAAAATTCGGCGGCGTTTGGAACGGCGGATCTGCGCTCTTTGGAGGGACGGAGCAACCCGCTCGCGGGTAAGCTCCGCCCCTGCATGCACGGCCCCGTTTCGCCCCCCCCGTGAGGAAAGGGCCTAAAACAAATATGAAACTTCTACATCGTGTCATTATTAGGCCCATAAACATTAATCAAAAGAATTAATTTTTCAAAGTATCTTACTACTAAAATCGAAAACTGTTCCTCTGGTTCTATTATTGCTTGCAGCTTTGAAAAAGAAGTTGTTTGTTAATGAGGAATGCTACATCTTTACACCATCTAGTAACTTTTGTAACATAGACCTCACCAACCTTTTTATCTGCAGGCTTTTTGCATCCTCCGTCATCAAACAAGTTTCTTGCAAGGAATGCAAAGTCATCCTTAAATTCTTTTAACTTAGAAAACACTTGTTTTTGTTTGTTTACCTCTCACAGTCCTTTGACATTCCATGAAATTACATTAAGTAATAAGGCACCAGTACATTTTAACATCTACATCACACCCATGATTTCCAATATTACAGCACAATAAAAAATAACTTCCATAAAATAGCATTTATTTCCTAACTTGTGATCTGTGGTCATTCCATAAATCATTTACTGCTTATATTACTTATGGAAATCTTACAAACCCTGAGAAACTGTATCAAATCACGTGTACATGAATAAAACAAAATAAAATACAAATAATAAACACCCCAGGTGGTTGAAAAATAAAAAAGAAGTGCCCACAATTACCTCCCCCCAAACAATTAAATGCAATAAATAAATAAATAAGTAAATGTGAACATGTTAGGGGAAAAAAATAAAGAAAAAAGAAAACATAAATCCCAGAGATTTCCAGAGGGAGAAAGCACCTGCTGATTGTCTCACAGAAGACCTTCAGTAAAAAAGAAAAATAGAATAAAAAGAGAAAAGCCCTCTTTTAAAAACCAGAAGTAAACAAGAAGTGACTTCCAGTGACTTATGTTGAGAAAAGCCCTCTCCTGTGCCTATAATTGCCCACGGCAACCTAAAATAATGGTGAAATGCATTCCACAGCCCCGGGGGGGGGGTGTTAGCGGCATTTGGCGGCATTTTTGCAGTAGGGTATGTGGTGAAGTGCCACATTAGCAGACCTTGGGGAACAGACCTCCTCAGCTTCCCACAGTGACCCACTTCTAATGTATAGTAAGCCACACAGAAATACGATCAGGAGCCCCAGATATTTTGTAGCAGTGTCCTTTCCAGTTCATTTGCCCAAGAGTGGCACATGAATCATAGAATCATAGAAATGTAGAGTTGGAAGAGACCACACGGGCCATCCAGTCCAACCCCCTGCCATAAAGGAACACCCATCCAAGCCCTCCCTGTGACAGATGGCCATCCAGCCTCTACTTAAAAACATCAAAGGAAGGAGACTCCACTACACTCCAAGGCAGCATATTCCACAGCCGGACAGCCCTGACCGTCAGGTAGTTCTTCCTGAGGTTCTGGTGGAATCTCCTTTCCTGCAGCTTGAATCCATTGCTCCTTGTCCTGGTCTCTGGAGCAGCAGAAAACAAGCCCTCTCCTTCCTCTACATGGCATCCCTTCACATATTTAAACATGGCTATCATGTCCCCTCTTAACCTTCTCTTCCGCAGACTAAACATACCCAGCTCTCTAAGTCTATCCTCACAGGGCATGTCTTCCAGGCCTCTCACCATTTTGGTCGCCCTTCTCTGGACTTACTCCAGCTTGACCATATCCTTCTTGAATTGGGGTGCCCAGAACTGGACACAGTATTCAAGATGAGGTCGAACCAAAGCAGAGTAGAGTGGTACCAGTACCTCCCTCGATCTAGACACCATACTCCTGTTGATGCAGCCGAGAATTGCATTGGGTTTCTTGGCCGCCACATCACACTGCTGACACGTGTTCAGCTTGTGATCTATGAAGACTCCTAGATCCCTTTCACGCGTACTGCTATCCAGCCACGTGTCCCCCATCCTATATTTCTGTATTCCATTTTTTCTATCTAAGTGTAGAACCTTACACTTCTCTCTGTTGAATTTCATTTTGTTAGCCTTGGCCCACATGACTATTCAAAAGTGAGACATGGATACTATATACTGGTTTTGTTACACTTAACGGTAGAAGTTTGCCAGCTAAGATGGACGGACTGCATGTCAGTACAAGGACTGTGTGTAATTTTGAGTGTTTTGAAAAAGATCTAACATACCTTGAGACCAAGCTTGTCTCCTCTTTGCAGAAGGCTGTTGATCTGATCAGGAAGTATTTTAGTTTGAAGTTGCCTTTATTTCTCAAAAGCCATTGGTATGCCACATTTCTGTTAGCATCTCTGAACCCCTTAAACTATCTCTCAGTTTTATTCTCTGAGAGGTGGGGGAGGGAAGCATCATATAATTTATAGTTTAATATTTATCCCCAAGGTTGCTAGCCTCTTGTTTACTTGGAGATAATTTGTTTAAGCATGCACAAGGTGGAAGGTTGTGCGAGGAAGGATTTTATTAGTTGTGCTGCCGAAGAGATCAATAGTAATTTGAATACTGTAAATCTATCCCGTTAACAGATTTATTTCTTCATCAGATATTAATTCCAGAAGGCTTTGACCATTATGGAATTGACATGGATCATGCAGCGGAGCTTAATCTCATAGAATTATAATTATCATTGCCAACTCTATGGCTGTGAGGAGGTTTGCTGTTCAAAAGTCCATGGCCATTCGACAATTCTACTCAGTAGAGAAAAGAGTTCTGCTGGGAATGGGATAGAGTTAAAATATGTGCAGTATTTGGATTCTTGTTTCAAACAAATGGTTCTGGGGATGTTTGCTGCCTCTCTGCTGCGTTCCCAAGAGCTGGTGATGCTGCTCCCCCAGCTCCGCCTCTGCTCCAGTTGTGATAGATGGTGGGGTGCTTGATGCATCTGGATCTCTGATTCTCCTCCTTGGTTCTTGAGCATTTAGTCCTTCCTTATCCTCTGACCTCTCACCCAATGGTGTAGCTAGTGTAAACAGCACCTAGGGCAAGTGTGCACCCTTAGCTTCTTAACCCTAGTCCCACCCCCCACCCCTACATGCATGGCTTTTTTGCACCCCCTGGCATTGACACCTGGGGCTGTGATAGATGACAGCTTTGAGGTCAGTGAGCAATTGATTGTGCCAGAAACAGAGCCAGTGATAGACCAAACTGTCTTGGAAACACCCCCATCAGCTGAAAGACAAGCTGAGACTGAGTTGCCGCAACCAGTGCCAGCGGGGAGAGGGGACCAGGAATGATTTAGAGGAATTAAATTCACCTTTGCCCCCCCCCCCAGTCCCCAATCACGGAAGAGACAAAAACAGGCAGCTCAGAGGGAAGACATTTGGGCAAGGTTGAATAAACAGAACAATGATGAGTAACACGATTTTTCGTCAGCGTATAAGTCGGTTGGCGTGGCTTGTTGTTTGCTTGTAGCACATTGCTACTCAAGCCCACGACCCTTGTGTTCCGGCTCTCTTGACCCTTTTGGACTGACCTTCGGCATTCTGGACCATTTGGGTTTGACCTTGACTTTGGCTCGGCTCAGCTTTTCTCCTTGATTGTTTGCATTGGACACCCCCTGCCCCTGCCTCCTCCTCTTGGGCAAGTACTATCCCCTTCCCTCCCTTGCGGGCAGGAAGGCACGGGCAGGGAGTTGAACTCTGACAGAGGCATGAACCCTACTTGTCCCACCCTAGATACACCATTGCTCTCACCTCTCTGTTCTCATCAATACCGGCCTCTTCCTCCTCCTCCCCTTCTCTGTTTGTGGATCTCTTTTTAACTTCCCCAGCCTCCTTGCCTTTCAACAATTTTAACAACTGGTTCCAGCAAATGAGTGAAAACTGACTGAATGACACCACTGGAAGAAAGGTACAAATTACCAGCGGAAGATCTCCTTCAAAGCGTATTACCTTGTGTTTTTCCTGGATTTCTGTGTGTATACAATCAAACTTTTTAGTAAAATGTTTATATAGCCATTCAATAGGCCCAAGCCATCTGTTGGAATGGCATTTTATAGCGCTGTTTGGATGCATGTATTGTTTACTTCGGGTGTCTGGTAGGCTTGTGTTTTGGTTGCAAAAGGATCATTTCCCCCAGAAAACAAAAGATGTGCTGTTTATATCCAGGAATGTAATTGCCTGCTTTGTTTCAAAGCCCTATTTCAAATCAGCACTGCTTTTCCTATTTAAAATTACACAAAACCTTCATCTGATTGACACTTGCTTTTCAAGCTGGTTTCTCAGCCTGATCTACCTCTTTTATTATTTTGTCATTTGCATCAGTATTTGAAAAAAGGTCTCTTCCATTTTTAGATGTGCATAGGTGGGGTGTTTCTTCTTCTTCTTTTCATTAGCATTCATACTCACATGTTAACAATCATTATAACACGTACCAGAGGGAAAATATTATTTCCTGTAAATGCTCAGTAATTATAGTCTTTATTGCATCAAAACCCGTGTTTTGACAGATAGTGGAAAGCTTTCAAAGCTTGTGTGGGATGGCTGACAGATAGCTGCAGGTGGAAAATATTTCTTTGGAATTAGGTTTTCTATTACTGAGAACGTAAATATTCTTCCAAAATAACATTAACCTTCCAAAGTGCTGGGTAGCATTCGGTGAGAAGGGATGCTTCTACATTTCTACTAAAAAAAAAAAAGTGTACAAATAATTTGGAATGTTTCTCTCATTAAGACAGGGCCGAGTCCATCACTTATACTTCTTCATTTGGTGTCAAAAGTTGGGTGTAAGCAGAAAGTAGTGCTTAAATTCTGTACAGATAAGATCTGTTAGTCAGATTGTTATTCATGTGACTTACAAAACCTGCTGAACTAGAAGGGCTGAGTAGACACTGTAGTATCATCATACCATCTTGTTTTTGTGGAATCAAACTATTTCTGTTGAAAGGAAGTTCAGTGGTAGAGTCTGTTCTTTGAATGCAGAAGAGAAAGTTCAAGCAATATGACGGTCTGGCAGCAAGGCTAGGAAGCATCCTTATCTGAGAACGTTGGGTTGTTTGTTTGTTTGTTTGTTTATTTGTTTTTAGAATTTACTTATCACCTCTCAACCCACCTGGGACCCCAAGGTGATCCAGAATGTATAAAAAAAAGGAAAACATTGAATACGTAACTAAAAACCAATTAAAATCACACCCAAACTCCCTTTCAGAATAGTTGTAAAATCAGACAGTTAAACAAACCAGAAGGCATTAGCTCTCAACATACTGAAATACCAGATCCTGTTAATTTAGAAATTAAGGACTAATGTGGTACAGTTTGTCATCTCATGAAAGAGTTTTACATTGTTTTAATTGGTTTCTGCTGAGATTGAATTTCACATTTAAGAGCAGAAAGGGAGAGAAATGGTCCGTTTTGTATATGAAACAAAGCAAAGCAGTTCCATTCTTCTCTCAAAAGTCTTGCATGCCGTTGGATGTGTGGGTGACAGACACATTGCCAATACTGTTAGGTTGTGATGTAAAGGTAATGCCCATCAACGGTTTTCTAAACCTCAGAATGAAAGAGACTCGAAGTCACACTTCTTGCATTCAGATTGATTAAAGAAAGAAACCAACAATCTCACCTGGACTTCTGCCATGATTTATTATTGCTTCTTCTTTCCCTCTGAGAACCCAAGGGTAGTTGGAGGAAACACTTTAAGAAATAAACAGCAAAGTAACACACCAGCTTTTCAAGCCTTACCACTATCTCTCTAACAATATTCCTTCCACCTTGAAAAAGGAAATATCACTGTATCTAGTCATTCTCCTCTTTAGTCTAGATTCTGTCCTTTATCGTCTCTGGACAAGTTGCATTGGTTTTTGCTTGCCTCAAGTCTTTGTCTGGTGTTATCAATGGCCATTTCCGCACGGGGCGAGGGAATCGCCCTGTGCCGGTACTTACCGGACCTTTGGGCTTGACGCTTGGGTCCAGGCTGGTCCGGAGCAGTGCGTGGCTGCCGCTCCGCACTGCTCCGGGGACGAAAATGGTGGCTTCCGGTTGGTGGAGCCTCTCCACGAACCACTGAAGCTCGCCAACCTAAAGCCCCCCCCCAGCAGATCGCAGGCTCACACCGGTGCGAGCCTGCAAATCTGCACTGGAGCATGGGAACGGAGTGGTGCGCTCCGCGCTTTTGAAAAACCTCTTTCAAGCGGTCTTTCAAAAGCACGCTGGACAACCACTTTGGGTCTTTCGGGAGCGGGCTGAGGTGCGGATCTACAGTAAGTAGGTCCAACCCAGTCCGCTCCCAGGTGCAGATGTCCTCTCTGGAGGACGCTCTGCACTGTTTCTTTAAGCCTGTGAGGAAATGGCTTATATCTTTTTCATCATAAGGTGTACTTGATTCCTGAATTTTCTGGCCTTATCACATATTCACCACATATTGTAAAAGGTTCCCATATGTTGTTCACATTTCCAACACTTATTTGGTGCAGCCTTATGCATTTTGGCTAATCTTTCTGGCATCAAATATGACCTGTACATAATCTTGTAAAAATTCTCTTTAAGATCATAATGCAGAGTAAATTTTAGTCTTTCTGACCACATTTTTCCTATTGCTCCAACATACTATGTCACACATTTTGAACCCATTTTACCATACAGTCTTTCACTACTTCTTGCAGGAGTTTATACATTTTAGCAGGAGTTTATGCATTTTCCTGATTACATTTTGCTCCTCTGTACTATACAGAGTTACTTCTCAAACTCATTCTCTGTCAAATCAAAATCACACTTTTTTTTTTGCCTTTCTTACATTGTTCTACAATTTGTCTGTATGAGGACTATTGGAAACTGAACACTTCTTGTGTTAACTGTTCTATTAATTTAATTATATTATAATCTGGTCTGATTTCCATGAGATCTTGGTAAGCCAAGCACCTTTTGCTTATTTTCTATAAAAAGTTTCTTATGGTGGACTGGGAGGTCATTGGGTCAAGAAAAACTACTTAGGCTCTTTCCGTAGGATGTTGTCATCCTGCAATGGGGATGGGAGAAGGACGGTAGTGTGATGATGGTTATGCATGATATCATTGTGGTCCCATCCTTCTCCCATCCTGCAATCCCACATTTATCTGGTGTGCAGAGAGCCCAGAACCACAATGGCTGCACTTTCTGCCCCAGTGCAGCCTGGGAAAATACCTGGCTGCAGTGCGGAAGGAAAAAGTGGGACCATTGCACCTCCTGGATTGCAGAGGCATCCAGTGCAGAGGGGAGCGCTCTCGTCATGCTCCCCTCCCAGCAGAGCCACTGCTGAGGTCCCACAAGATGCTGCTGGGATAAGGTAGGGTTGGAAAGAGCCTTGTTACACAGTTGTAACTAAGTAGTCGATCTAGAATTCTGGCTCACCTTTAAAATGTTATGCCGAAACAGTGTCTTGAGTCTAGCCAATTTCTCAATTTCCCTTAGCTCGTGTGAGTCAGCGTGCTGTAATGGTTTGCACACTGGACTACAACCCTGGAGACTGGAGTTCAGTTTCCCTCAGAGTTCAAGATGAGTGTTTCATACACTCTCAGCCCCAGAAAACTCTGGGATAAGTTTGTCTTAGGTTGCAAATGACTTGAAATCAGAAAACGACAACCCATGCCAAAATGATGATGTTGATGTTACCTGAGGAGTCCAACTGGATGGGCATGGCTACCAGTGTTAGGTAGCAGGCTTAAACAAGCCTCTCGAGTTCTAAAATAAATAAATGAATGAATGAATGAATGAATGAATGAATGAATGAGTAACTCTTAAGAAGCCTATTGCACTCTTCTTTTCTTAAGTGGTGACATGCAAAATATCATTTCCCCAATTCTGAAAAGGAACCATGACCAAGTCAAATAGGAGTAAACATACTGATATCATTTTGTGAATCTACCTCAGTGGAGAATATAAAGAAAACGCCACAGAATTTAGAGTTTGGGAACTGAAGCCTTTGTGTGAGTCATCAGATACCAGCTCTTGATGTACTTTCCAGTTCAGTACCGACCAGCTTATTTTGTTTCCTGTGGGTTCCTTTGTTCTTTCCATTTCTTACTCAGTTCTCATTCAACATAAAAACCTGGTATCGCATTAGAAGGTGGCCTTTTTTTTTTACAGTAAAATTTATTTTATAACATGAAAAGGCTTGGGAGGATCTGCCCTAGCTGGGAATCATGGAAAGGATGAGCTAAATTCAGCTGTAAGTATGTTCTTTGAATAATGGCTCTTTTAAGGGGGAGGAGCTTCTGAGTCAACATTTAGCCCTAAATCCAAGCATTAATCTCAACTAGAGTCTTGAATCAATGGAACTTGCATAGAGATAACTGAACAAGGCCCTTTCCACTCTATGCACCCAACCCACCACTGGGATGGAAGAAGGACGGGGACCGGACAGTGCTTATGCACATTGTCATCCTTGTCCTGGCCTTCTCCCGTCCCCAGGTGGTATGATTGCACCAAAAAACATTGACAGGTTTTCCCCATCAATGACCAGTGATCACACCACCCTCATGTCGTGTGCCCACACTTATCTTGTCTGCTGAGGCCCTGGAAGCACAATGACTGTGCTTCCTGCCCCAGCACAGCCTGGGACAGTACCCGGCTGCGTTACTGCAGGAAGAGGCAAGGCCATCATGCTTTCTGGTTCCCCGAGGCATCTAGTGTGGAGAGGAGCACTCCATTGTTCTCCTCTCCTGAGAGAGCTGCTGCTGGCATCATCATCAGGTGCCACCAGGGCAAAGCTAAGCTGCAGAAAGAGCCTAACACATAGAAGATTAACTAGCAAAATGTCCATCACAAGTGGTGAATGAACATGAGGACATACCCTCCAACATACCTTTGCAGCTTGAACTCAGTTTGCAGCAGTTGAAGACAGCTGAGAATAAAAGGGGAAAGTAGGAGAAGGAAAGAGAAACCAGACATTTTTGAACAGCAAAAAAAAAAAAAAAAAAAAAAATGGGATGGCAGAGAATTAATTGGGAATGTCTCTCCAACTTTCAGACATTTGTGGGGTATTGGGGAAAGAATCTTGGCACAATTTGTTATCATTGCTTTGGACAAAAGACCAAGTTTGTCACATCCAATATTTCTCAAATGCAAGACACCAACAGAGGCATACATAGAAGACTTAAATACTCAATATAATTTTATTCTGATTCATTGTGGTCTTGAAACCCTTTCACACTAGTAGATGTTGTCATTTATTAGAGGAATCTGTCCATGTAGACTTCTCTCCATTTCTAATCTTCTCTAGCCTTCCACTTAATTCTGTTCCCTTTCTGCACTAGTCTGTAGTGTTTTTTTTTTTAAAAAAACCCTACAAGAAAATTTGTAGGCATTTTTCTACAAGTTTCCTTGATATTCACCTTTTAAACCTAGTTTCCCTAATATAAGTATTTTTGCAAGCAGTTCCACTTGATATATTAATATCATATAACATTCCCTCTAATAATATAGACATTCTAACCTAAAATATCAATTTCTGCATCATCTCTTTCTCCCTCTTTATAGTCTCAAAGTTCTAAGAAGTGCAAATATTGAAGGATAACTATTTCCTGTGACACATGTTGACACAAGAAGGGCAAACTTGATGAGTTCTTGTCCAAATATGGACCAAATGAAGCTCCACCACACCTATCCTTTACTGAATGGGAGTAACCAAATTTTTTGATACAGATTACCAGTGGAAAAATAATATGAAGCCAGGGACCAGTCTTACTACCTACCATCCTTGAACAGCTGCCAGGGCACAGAGACTTTGGCATGACTAATTGCTGAAGCTTCTCCTGGGGCCCCATTTTGTTATTACTTTCCAGGACAAGATAATGCCAGGAAGCTGAGCTTACTTTACTTAATTTAATCACATTATATACCATGGACCACATTTGAAAATAGCCACCTGTTTAATATCCCATGATACCTTTGACCCAGAGCATTGTGGGAAAATAAAACACATACACCCTGCATTCATTGGAGTGGTGTGAAGTCCACAGGTAAGGACTAAAGACTGAGGAGGAATCTCACCAGAGACTATGGCCATTTCTGCACTATACTGTTATAGAGCTATTATTCCACATTCAACATCCTATGGAATCCTGGGGTTTGCAGTTTAGGTAGGAGTCTTTGAGGATGCTAAAAGCAGAATAATAGCACTATAACTGCCTAGTGCAGAAATGACCAAAGTTGCCTAGGGTCCCCTCACACCTGGAATCAGCCCTGTTTATTGCATAAATAAATATGAATATAAATCTTTATTTGCAAATGATTCAGAATGCATGGGAGTTCTAAGGCTAAAAGACGAGAGAACTACTGAACAAGAGGTTGACAGCCAGAGATTATAATGTTATAATGTATTATTAGAGTGTGTCTAACAGTTTATGGAAGGGGAAAGCCAGTAAATCATTGGATATCCAGAAGACCAACTCGTCTTCTCCCCATCCTTTAGCCGTGGAACTGCAGCTGGATGTTGCCTTGGTGCCCCCTATCTTTCTTTGGCCACTTGATGGCTGTGGTGGTGTTCTCTGATACTGAAAAGTTCTGTTGCATGTCACAAACAGGATTCTAGCATTTGTTTAACTGCTGGGCACTGGCTGTTCTAGCAGCCGATGGATTTTAAGGAATAGTTGACATTGCATGATCCTCCTGTCTGGGCTCCCAGGGGAATGACCGTGTTCACTTTTCTTTAGTAGAAACTTACCATTAATTAAGGATATCTCTGCTTTGTGATCTTCCATATTGTATCTGACAGGCCGCTGTGTATAGACCAAATGTGGAACTAAGGGTCTTTCTGCAATACACTGTTATAGTGCTATTATTCCACTTTCAACATGCTGTGGAATTCTGGAGTTCATAGCTTACTGAGGCCAAAGAGATCTCTGAATGAGAATTCTAAAGGCCCCTCTCTGAACTGCAAACCCCAGGATTCCATAGAATGTGGAAAGTGGAATGATAGCACTATAATAGTGGAGTGCAGAAAGGCCTGAACCTAATTGCAGGTGCTCCATGTGGTTTAAATTGCTTAAGTTCACATGATACCATGTAAGCCCTGGTGGTGCAGTTGTTAAATGCTGGTACTGCAGCCATAACATTGTGAGTTTGATCCTGCAGGGCTCCAGGTTGATTCAGCCTTCCATCCTTTCATAGTTCAGTAAAATGAATACCCAGTGTGTTGGGGGCAATTAGCTAAACACATTGTAACCGCTTAGGGAATGCTTTGCACTGATAAGTGGTATAAAAATGTAACTGTTATTGCTGTTGCTACCAGGACATATTCAGGAGAGTCTGTGGGTTTGGCTATGTTATAAAATCCACTTTACCCTTCTTTTTTGACTTACCTTTTCTATATTGTGACCGCCTTCCAGCCACAGTAGATGAGAAGCACAGCCATCAGAGAAGGGAGAAAAACGGTAGCTTAAGCAGTATCACAAAGGCCAGCTATTTTGTGCGCTAAATAGGAAGAGTGAGGTTTGCTCCTAAGCAATGTTCTCTGACCACAATGTATGCCTGACTACCAGGATCGACAAGGGACTCAGTTGCCAAAATGCAAACTGGAGATACTTTAATGGTTGTTTTAGTAGAGGGACTTTCAGCAGATGTTGCTTGTTACCTGGTTGTCTGACAGGCAACAGATGCTGAAAATCTTTCTTCTAAACAATCATTAAGGGCACAGGAACCATCTTCACTTTTTACTTGGGTTACCTTAAAGCTGAAAAGCTATGTACAAGCTGACCTTTTTACAGTTCAGTCAGTCATTTTATTGTGCTCTAGCAAACAGCCACCATGTACAAAGACAAAACTTACAAAATTTACAAAATTTTCAAAAGACAGTTAGTCCACAAATGATAGATCACGTTCCATACTCCCTCTTAAACTTTACAGCGCAGTAATTGCAGCACCTTAACAAGAAATTTGGATGTTCTAAAAGATGCATATTTCACAGCATCAGATAACAGAAAGCAAACCTTAACAAAAGAAGAACTTCCCTTGAGAGATTTCAACAAAGGATAGATATAGTGTTTCTAAGATCATTATAAATAGGACATTCAAGCAATACATGAGTGAAATCTTCTGTTGAGTTACAACCACATACTCCATCCTTCATAGGAACACTCTTGTATCAGCCCATCTGAGCTGCCAAAAGAAGAACATTTAATTTTCATGGAGAAAAGCTAACTTCATTTTTATATTTGGAAGGTCCACCAGGTAACTTGGAAAGGATAGATGCAGTGGAAATCCATTGTTTCTAGTATTTTGGTTCTTTAACTGAGATAAATTTGTTGACACATGTGTTTTTCCTTCATTTGGGGAAAAACAACAGCATCAATGACTGAGCTAACACACATCAGAACCCCAACATTTTTTTTTAAAATCCATTACTTGGGACTCTGTGGTTCCTGCATGGTCACTTATTTATAAAAACCACACACAATCAACTTCAGCATCTCTGTTACACACTTCAGTGAAGCTGTTGCAGCTTTGCTACCATAACTAACCTGAGAATTTGGCCCATGTCCTTCAGGGTGTGAAAAGAACTGTTTAAATCAATTATGGCTGGACAAAACCTATGAAGCAAGAAACAACCTTAAAAATGGGATATGCCAGAGAATGAAACTTAGCTAATGGAAGCAAACCCGTTTTTCCCTCCTAGGTTGCCAGGAGGAAACTCTCAGTGTGCTTGACTTTTATTAATAGGAGATTGGCTATTCAACAGTTCATTTATTTTGATGTGATTAGCTCATGGAACTGTGCTCCTGTTGTTTTATCTGTCACCTGTATTAGAAATTATTAAGGCAGCATTTTATTTTATTTTACATACAGCCCTGCACTTTCAATGTTAATGCATTGCTCACCTTAAAAGGGAGGGGGAAAATGCTAGGGGTGAGTGCATTGCTTCTTTGTGAAATGTGAAAGGAAGCATGTATCGTGTTTTCAAAACTGTTTGCCACATAATCAGCCTCTTTCCAATGTGAAATAGAATTCCGTAGCGGACTTCAAGGCAGGGGTGGGAAGGGATAATCCTTGCGTCCTCCAGAAATCCATCTCCCTTGATGTCCCCCAACTCTCTGCTTCAGACAGCTGGGATTTTAACCCCTTCCTGAGCTGGTTTCCAGGTAGTTCTGAGAACTGCAGGTAGGGAAGGGGAAGAAAAATCAGTTCCACTGCATCATAGAACCTAGATACTCTTCAGCATTTCACAGATGAAAAGAGGGGCAGTTGTTGCCAAAAGCAACATAAATTGTGGTCATGATGGCAAACATCATTAATGAGGAAGAACATCCAAACTAGAAGACGCTGCAGCAGTTTGCTTTTGCCTGAGCCTACTGAGAAGGGCAAGATTCCTTCTCTTCTTCTCCTTTCCATCCTGCTGATTTAACTGAGCGCAAAGAACTTTTATACTTTGAACTCACTTTGCAGCAACTGCGGTAAGCTAAGGACAAAGAAGGAAAATGAGAAGAAGAGAGAGAATAGGGGCCTTTTAAGAACAACTGGAAAAAGTGAGAAAACGGAGAAGTAATTGAGATTATTCCTGCTTAATTGGGACAGTTGGAAGATATGCACCTGCTCCCCATTGGTCCTAGTCCATAACTGGCACCGAAAATCAGCTTTGATTTACTGAAACCATTTGGCTCTTTTGATGTCATAAAAAACGCTTGCAAGGGTGGAGGGATTCTGTGTGTCAATTAGATTATGGTGCTTTCTTGTTAGAGTGGCAGTGTGGCCAGCTTTTATAGAGGAGAGTGCTGTATTTGAAAGGCTGCCACTGATTGATTTTTTATTTCAAGGACTGCCTTGTTTAAGTTTTCTTGAAAGATAAAGCCTGACATGATGGTGGGGCAAGGGCCTCAAGTGTGACCTGTATCAAAATATTGCACTACAGCCATGCCCTCTTGCAAGATCTTGCAAGATCTTGCAAGATATTCCATTTTACCAACCCTGTCCACCCAGTTTCTGTCCTTCTACAAAATGTAAGCTCTTCCAAAGCTCCTGATCCATCCCTCTTGTTCTGGGATAGTGCTGTTTCGGCTATATAGGAACCGGCACTTGGAGAACTGAGTTTGCTATTAACCAGACAAGATGTAACCAGATATTCTGTGATGCAAGTGGTAAATGGCAAAGAGGCAGAGGGAAACAATCTTTTTATACTGGAAGAATCCTGGAAATAATTGCCAGGTCTCAGGGAAACTCTGCTTAAAAATTATTATATCTGCAGTTCAAAAAAACAAAACAAAACAACCAAATCACAATCTTTCCTAGCAACCTCTGGTATAATCTTAGGGTTCCAGGTTTAGAATACAGAAAAGTTGTACTTTGAGACTACAAGTCCCAGAATCCCACAGTCTGGATGACTATTCACCATGTAGTTGCAATCTCCCATCCCCACCAGATCATTCGCAATCTTTGAAAGGGCCATAGCATTAACTTGGGGTATCCTAATTGTTTTCTCTAAAGGCATTAAACATTGATATCATGATTTTTATAACTTAGAAAAACCAAATGAACAACTTAAGAATTAAATTTAAAATTAAATTGGAAGGAAGATTTAAAAAAAAAATAGGCCAGGATTATTTTGGTAACTTGCATCTTTGTAAGTAGACTTACATCTGTGGGAATTAGAATTGGGAGTTCTGTAATGTCCATATCCAGGAAAGGGAGGCTGTTACATTACTATGTAGGGGAGTGAGAGAAAATGACTGATGGCATTGAGAGTGAAGCACAATGGGATAGTTGTGCATTGGGACATCAGCTGAAGAGTTCTGATGATGCGCATCCCTTTACACATCTTTGCAATTCACTAACAGCGTGTCTTAGTACTTCTGTAGGTAGCTAAGTATACATAAATTTATACAACATACACCATGACAGAGGGAGCGGGCTTGTTCTCTACCGCTCCAGACAAGGAGCAGTGGATTCAAGCTGCAGGACAAGGAGCAATGGATTCAAGCTGCAGGAAAGGAGATTCCACTTGAACCTCAGGAAGAAATTCCTGATGGTCAGAGCTGTCCAGAAGTGGGATAGGCTGCCTCGGAGTGTGGTGGAGTCTCCTTCTTTGGAGGTTTTTAAGCAGAGGCTGGATGGCCATCTGTTGGGAATGCTTTGATGGGTGTTCCTGCATAACAGGACTGGATGGCCCCTGGGGTCTCTTCCAGCTCTATGATTCTATGATTCTATGATTTTGGCCAAAATAAATACATTTTTTTAAAGTAAGGGCCTACTGCTTGTCAGTATGTCCAGGATCTTTGAATTTAGTGAGGGGAAAAAATTTCTGTTGGAATGTATATATTATTGTCATCACCTATGCTGTTTTGCTTTTTCTTCATGGAGGGCAGAGCCAAAACTTAGGCTCAGTCCCATCTGCACAGAGAGAAAATAAACTAAAGACTATCCTTTCTGTGTTGGTTCTTTGGTTGTGGAATTCACACCCCACTATGCTTCTTCTGCCTTTCAAATGCTTGATCCGTGCACCATTAGCTGTTACCGATTGTTATCAGGTTTGTACGTGGGACCCACAAAAATTAAAACAAATCCTTGCAGTATGTTCTAATCACCTAGAACAAAAATTATTTCTGTTAAGGGCACCAGTCAACCCACCCGTTCCCTCATATGAGTAACTTGTAAGGAATGTGAGCCCCACTCCCCAACTGAGATTTTAGATCTGACCTTACCCTTGATCCTACCTGACTGGGCTGTGAGCAACGTGAGTCTGTTCTCCTGTTGATCAGGGAGCAGCAGACTGATGTTTCCACCCCTCTCATAAGTGATCTCTGAGGCAATGATCAGAAGCCAGATGCCTGTTGCACTTCTAAACACCTGAAATAGCTCATGGGAGTGTGGTGGTGGAAACATCCATTTGTTATGTCCTCGTTGACAGGAAAATAGAGTTCCATTGCATGCAGTGATTAATACCCAGTAAGGCAGGATTGGGAGACTTTGATACATATTCCCTACACTATTGAATATGTAGGGGTCATGAATAGAAATTAATTACAAATGTGCAACTCTTGGTTACACATTCATAACTGCAATCATGAATCTCAGTCTCCTTCTTTTCTGGTTTTTCTTTTCTTTTCAAAGTGACACCCAATGTTCCATGCTACAGAGCATGCTCGGGCTCCATGTTGATGCCTCTCTCTTGTTTCTTGGTGGGCTCTTTCTGAGACCAGTCTTGAGTCATACTATCAGAGGGAGTGATATGGTTCTTCCTTTGTTTTCATGTTACTTAACTTTGGATTTGGGTCCTTGTGTAAGGATAGATATATGAGATGTGCATTTTATAAGTCGTAGTGGTTTTCATCTCAGAGGTATTTTAGTGCAGAATCTCTCAAATGGTGCCCAAACTTTCAGCATCTGAGAACCTACTCAACTGTGAGAGTGTATTAGATCCTTATTGTGCAGAAGGGGGACACAGGTCCATTTTTGACTTTTCCAGAGGATTAAAGCATGTTCTCATGGCTGCCAGTTTGAGTAAACAGAAATGACAACACATGCTTTCTGTTTATATTTTGGGCTTGTTTGGGGAAGGGGCTGCTGCTGAGCCCCCTGATCATGTAACAGTTCTGAAAAAGAGCAAAAATTAGGCAGAGTTCTGCCTGCCTACAAATAAAGCAGAATAAAGAGGATCTTTTCTGTAGTCATTCTTTGTGGAGCTTGCTTTTCGCTAGATAGATTGGTAGAACTACATTTCTGCTGCTTTTCAGATGCTAGATCTTAAACCAATAGTTGTTATGGCAGTGATATTGTTATGTGAGGAACCCACAAAATGCTACTGAACATTTAAATATTGAGAGTTGTCCAAAATGTCCTTATTTGAGCCTCAATGAAGTCTCTATAGGACTATGTATGTCCAGCAGGCCTCATAATTTCTCCCCCACACCACCATTATAGTATATAAGTTTGTTTGCATGTTATTTAAACATAATTAGGTGTTCTCTAGAACAATAGGTCCCTGCAGTATCTGTACTCTGAAAAAAGTTTGAAGAATAAGACCCCTCAGTTTAGACTATGTCAGCCATCCAACATCACTCAGGTCTTTGCAATCCCATCCATGCTGGCAGTGGCTTTGCTTGAGCAAATTAGCCCAAAGTGTTGTGCCCTTGACTGGCAAATTCTTTCAAGCTGGTTGAGTGGACAAAATGAATACCCAGCTTGTTCGTATGTCTGTTATGTGCTTGTGTTTATCTGGCTTTGCTGTCAATCAAACCATTATGACTGTGGCTGTGCACTCAAATCACTTGTCCACTTACAAAAGGCACAGTCTGTTGATGATAAGCTTTAAAACAATAACAAGCCAACACTCCCTCCTCTACAAAATGAAACAACATGAAAACCTGGAGAGAGACGGTCATCCATGTCCTTGGATCAACCAAAGTGTACAAGCTATGTGCAACAATATATAGGAGAACAGGAGAAGTCCCAGCAGACTGAAGGAGGGTGAATGTTGTCCCCATCTTCAAAAAGGAGAAAAAAGGGGGACCCAAACAGTTACTGCCTAGTCAGCCTGACATCCATACTGGGAAAGTTTCTAGAGCAGATCATTAAACAGACAGTCTGTAAGCACTTAGAAAGGAATGCTATGATCACTAAATGTCAACATGGCTTTCTCAAAAACAAGTCATGCCAAACTAGTCTTATCTATTTTTTGAAACAGGTACAAGCTTGGTAGATGAAGGGAATGCTTTAGATGTAACATATCTTAATTTCAGTAAAGCCTCTGACAACTTTGCCGATGATATTCTTGCAAACAAGCTAGTAAAATGTGGGGTAGACAAGGTTACCGTTAGGTGGATTTTTTATAGGTTGACTCACCAAACCCAAAGAGTGCTCACCAATGTCTCCTCCTGCAGCCACCTGGCTCGACAACAATACATGTGAAAGAGCTCTAGGTGTCTTAGTAGACCACAAGCTGAACATGAATCAACAGAATAACATGCAGCTAAAAAAATGCCAATATGATTCTAGGCTGCATCAATTGGAAGATAGTGTCTAGATTGAGGGAAATGATAGTGCAACTCTATTCTGCTTTGGTCAGACCTCACCTGAAATACTGGGCACAATTCGAGAAGGATATTGGCAGGCTGGAACACATCTAGAAGAGAACAACCAAAGTGGTCAGAGGTCTGGAAATCATTCTTTATGAAGAGCAGCTTAGGGAGCTGGATATGTTTAGCCTAGAGAAGAGAAGATTAAGTGGTGACAGGATAATCATGTTTAAATATTTGAAAGGATGCCATATGGAAGATGAAGCGAGCTTGTTTTCTGTTGCTCCAGAGACTAGAGCACAGAGCAATGGCTCCAAGCTACGGGAAAAGAGATTCCACCTAAAAATTAGGAAGTACTTCCTGATGGACAAAACTGTTTGATATTGGAATACACTGCACTGAAGTGTGGTGTAATCTGATTGTTTGGACGTTTTTAGACAGAGGATAGGTGGCCATCTGTTGGAAGTGTTTTGATTATGCATTCTGTACATAATTAATTATGTATTCTGATTATGTATTTTGATTATGCATGGCAGGGTTTTGGACTGGATGGCCCTTGTGGCCTCTTTCAATTCTATTATTCTATATTGGGAATGGTCTGGTGTTGTAACTATAGAATGAACTATAACTTGAAATATCGTCATCATCATGTGTTTCAAATAACACCGTGGGGAGGGTGTTTCATGCAATATGGATGTTCTCCAGAGGGGCAGTACTTGACTATTCTGAAACATGAATTAATGGGGGCAACATACCTTCCAGTTGTCCTGACTTGGCAGGGATAAATCTAGCTTTTCAGCTGCTTTTAAAATGACTTGTTTTTTCTCTCCTCCTTCCACTTTCCCCTTTCTTCTTAGGTTACTTCAGTTACTATAAATTTAGTTCAATGTGGAAAAGGGGTTGGCGTTCCATTAATTCAACAGGAAAGAGAGAGGAGAGGGTGGGACAGAATCTTGCTCTTCCCAGTGGGCTTAGGCTAAAGGAAATTGCTGCATCATCTCCTAGTTTGCCTGTTCTTCCTCATTAACAGCTTTTGCTGTCGTGGCCACACTCTGATGTTGCTTTTCCGTACTTATCCCAATTTTCGTATCTGAAATGTTGGAGAGTGTGGGGCAGATTGGTGAACCACTATGCCATGGGTATGAATGAAAGCTTTCCTTTCAATGATGACAGCATTTTGCCCAAAATGTCCAGAAGTTGTGGTGGATGAACGGACATAGCTCAGCAGTAGTCTATCTGCTTTGCCTATTGTCACTCCCTTGTTCAGCACCCAAGATCTCTATTTACAAGGGATCATAGGTACCTGGCTTATATTGAGTAAGACATGTGTCCATGTAGACCAGTATACTAATTGGCATACTGTGCTACTTGTCTTTTGTACCTGGAAAGGGCTAAATATTGAGTTAGGGAATTTCTGCATGAAGCCCATATGCTACTAAGCTAAGTAAAGAATATTCACACATTTTTTTTCATCCTCCATGAGAAAATGCCTCTCAGAACATACCATCTGAATGCAAATGTGTCTCAACACATGCCATCTGCTAGTAGAGTGAAAGATATTGCTGATAACTCAATTGGGATATATGTGTGTGTGTGCATGTGGATATTGATAGATCAGATGTGTATTTAATGTGTTTTATTGAGGATTTTATTGAAGTCTGAAGCAGGAAACATTTGCATGGAAAGCACATGCCACTGAGTGACGGAATATATAAAATATTCACAGTTTTTCTCATTCTTAGTGTATCTCAGCAAGTCAAGACACCCTGCCAAAATTGTCAAATGTTACAAGATTATTTGCCCCAGCCAAGAGCGAAAACACCAGTTTTTCCTTTTATCAGCAGTAGCAATAAGAAAAGATTTGAGTTGATTTTGTATAAAAAATATTGGGTGGGTGGGGGTTTGCATAGAAAATGTCATGAAAACATCCTGAAAGGTATGCTTATGTGGGTGAAAAATATTCACTGAAGAAAAAAAAATGTATGTGTGTAGACACAAACACACACACACTTTTTTCTGTGTGCATATTTTGTGTATATATACATACACACACCATCTAAGGAGATTGCTAGTAAAAACTGTCCTGAAAACACGAGTCAGCAGTCCTGGATCACTCCTCTGTGATTCCAAGCATGGCATCACCTGTAGATTTTTTCAATAACTTTTAGGAGCACCGTGACTGGTAGGATCTACTACAGGCATCTCCCACCTTTTTTTGGTTCCATGCTGCGTTCTTTCAACCATTGTAAATTATAGATATGTTCTGTTCTTTTGATGTAGGGTCCACTCTTTCATGAGTTTTTCTCCTCTTCTCTTCTCCTTGTAGGAAACAGGAGGGAATTATGGAGGCTCCACAATTCCCTAATGTTCCCTACAGAAACGAGGCAAGAGGAGAAGATCTGATGAAAGACTGGATTCTGCTTTTCAACTAAGACCGCTTCCTGATAGCACTCTGGTCCCTAACCTGTCAGATAAGCAGGAGATGCCTGCCTATCAAACGAAACACCATCTACAGGTCCTGTAATATTATTTAACTTATTTTATGTGGATGTATAGGATGTCATCTGCAGTACGCAGGGAAAACAACCACAGACCTGTGTGCCCATTTTAGGAACCACAAGTCTGCATTCCTGATCAGAAAGCTTGAGCAACCAGTAGCCAAACGTTTTAATTCAGAACATCACAGCTTCTCTGATTTGTCCCTGTTGGGAACTGAAGTGCCAGCTCATTCAAGAATTTTAGCCAAAAGGGAAAAATCCACTGGATCTGTCAACTCAAGATTTTAACATCCCATGGTCTCATCCTAAAGGACAAGACATGATTCACTTAAGAATGTAAGAATGGATTCTGCTTTTCAAACAATTCTGTTTTCTGACAGTGCTCTGTTCCCTAAACTTTCAGATAATTTGCAGAAGCCTGTATAGTTGGCCTTCTCTATCAATGGATTCTGCATCCATAGATTGAACCAACCACAGATCAAAGATATTCTCCCCCCTCCAAAAAACCCCCCAAAAAGCACATTTTGATTTTGCCATTTTATATAAGGGACACCATTTACTATGCCACTGTATATAATGAATTTTGATATCCACAGGAGATCCTGGAACCAAACCCCCACTTATACTGAGGGCCCACTTTATAAGTTTGGGAAATGTAGATTTAAAATGTGAACTTAACGAATTCAGTTCACTTAAAATGTGAACTGAATGACCTTCCTGCCTATCTCTACCAACAAGTACTTAGGAGACAGTGAGGAATAATACATTCCTACATTCTAATAGGATGTATCATAGGAAGAAAAAAATAAAGTTATATTAAATGGTCATAAAAAAAAAGTGTTGCCCAATGCCAAGAGGTCTGTAGAATGTCGTTCTTTGGAGGCAACAAGTTGGGATAAACAGCCAGAAACAGGTTTCAACTTGATTTGCAGGCCAAATGTTAGGGAGAATATGGAGAATCCTACACCAGAGAAACATCTTAGGAATTTCAATGGAAGAGAAAGGTGTTTTTAAAGGATAGCAAATATGTCACCTTTGCATAACGTTTCACAGATGAAAACTAGGACACGTGTAACTGCGTCACATCAGAGTGCAGTCAAAAGGGTGTGGCTAGGCAACAAGAGCACAGAAGTTATTAATGAGGAAGAACATGCAAAACTACTATTTTAAGCATGGCATTTCTGTACTTAGTTTAGAAAGGGCAAGACTCCACCTCCCTCTTCTCCACTCTTCCCTGCTGAATCATAGAAGCATAGAGCTGGAAGAGACCCCAGGGGCCATTGAGTTCAACCCCCTGTTATGCAGGAACACCCATCAAAACACTCCCAACAGATGGCCATCCAGCCTCTGCTTAAAAACCTCCAAGGAAGGAGACTCCACCACACTCCGAGGCAGCCTATTCCACTGCCGGACAGCCCTGACCAAGTGGAATCTCCTTTCCTGCAGCTTGAATCCATTGCTCCTTGTCCTAGTCTCTTGAGCGGTAGAGAACAAGCCTACTGAGTACATAAAAAATAAACTGAGTACAAAGTAATTTTGCACTTTCAACTCATGTTGCAACAGTTGGTGGAAGACAAAGGTGTGGGGGGAAGATGGAAGGAGGAGAGAGAACCTGGGACATTTTAAAAGCAGCTGAAAAGGTGCACTGCATTGGATCTAGGTCATAATGAGCAGAAGAGGTGTTTTAATCTATTGGAACCGTTCAGCTCCTTTAATATCATAAAATGCTTGTATGTATCTTATCGATAGGTTTAGGGACTAATCCCGATGGTCTCTGCCAAACCTGAAAAATTGGAAAGTAGGCTCTGGAGGGTAGATTTTACACCTCCCTGATTCAGCTAAGGACTGTGGGTGTTTTTGATGTGGCTTATGACTGAAACATCATGTAGTGCTCTGTAATAAACTGCAGATGTGACAAAGTGGGCCATGGAAAATTTACGTTTTCTTTCCCCATCTATAGACTGCAGACTCCTTGAAAATGCCTGTATTTCTTTCCTCTTTGAAGTTTTCTACACTTGTCCTGTGGTCTTTCCCTGGACAGGTAGCTACGCTTGCACTGAAATGTGTCTAAATGAAGAGTCTTTATAGCGTTGCTGCATTTAATTTCAGCTTTTTGGGTGTGGTCCAAGTGTATGTGTGCATGCACATGTATGGAAAAAATGTTATTTTTCTTCAGGCAGGTTGGATTGTTTTTTGTTTTGTTCTAATTTGAAGGAAATGTGGAAGCACACCCCATTTGAGAAGAAGGCCTTATGCCAAATCACCATGTGTTTCCAGAACTCTTGAAAGCATGAAACAGAGCTGTTGCTTGAGCTGTCATCCGCTGAGCCCGAGAAACCATGCAAAGATATTGATAATTGATTCCATTTTTCTATGAGTTAAAAACTAACTTTGCCCTCCTAGTGAGAAGGTAATAGGTTTTGTCTGTCAAAAGATAATAATCCCATGAACCATTTCTGCACCCTCTATTATTAAAAGGATAGTACAGTTTCACTTGAACATAACCCCCATGTCAAATCAGTTTTATAAAAAGCCTTCTTACAAGGCTTCAAGGACTGGGAAGATCTTCTAGAGACATCAAGTTAAGTTTGAGGAACCTAAGAAGTCAAGTAAATACTGTCAATTAATGTGTTTATCCCGATATACTGAACCCAGGAGAAGTGTCTTTTAACATGAAAGCTGTTTTGCTTTCCATTAAAAAGTTTGCATTGCATTTGGTTTCCATAGCTACTACTACAAGTGGTGGCAGCTTCTTCCACAATTCAGTAAAGGATAAACATTTGGGATTCTTCTCCCTCCTCCCCCTGGATGTGTGGTTGTAAAAGAAATTTACAACAATTTTATACAGAAGCCGAGGAGTCTGTTTTTAAACTTTCATGGACTTCAGTGGCTGTTGGCTTTGATCAGCTCATTGCAATGATTAGGTCAAGTTGTGAGCTATGAGTGTAGAGGGGGAAAAAAAGAGATCTAAAACTGAGTAACAACCCCAAATGGGTGCAAAGCTGAACGTACTTAACATTCCATTTTAACGTTGGTAAGCAGCTATAAGGAAACTTGCACATCCTTAAGATCAAGAGAAGAGGGCATTAACTCTATCTCTCTCTAACATAGGCAAAACAAAACAAAATGTCCCCTCAGAAGCTATGGTTTACATTTCAAGGGAGCCCTCCAATGCTGCCAGCGGGAGCCTCCTTTGAAACACCAAGGGAAGCTTTGCTTCAAAAGAAGATTGTTTTTTTCCTTTTTTGGTCAGGGCAAGAAAAAGTTAATTTCTCTCTTCCCATCTGCCAACAGCTGCCTCCAGAGTCCTAAGGCTTCTTCATAGCCGATATTGGCATATTAAAAAATATGCACTTAGTAGAATCCACGTATTCCATTTGCATGAGCTTACATAAAGGACAGCTCAAAGGCCTAAGCACCCTAAACACATCAGATTCTATCTGATCTTGGACATGAAGCAGGGTCAGCCTTGGTTAGTATTAGATGGGAGACTACCAAGGAATACCAGGTTCTGTAAGCTGTATTTCAGAGAAGAGAAGTAGCAAAACCACCTCTGAGTGTTCCTTGCCTATGAAAATCCTATGAAATTTATGGGGTCACCCTAAGTCAACAGGTGACTTGAACAGGTGACATCCACCCACCCACCCACACATATATAAAGACTGTCTCCAAGAAAGACTGCTTCTTATGTATGCCTAGAGGAAATGGGTCAAATGTCCCTTTTGCAGCTTTATAAAGTTTTACTTATTGTTCAACAAAAGTGCCTGGTGGTATCTCAGACAGAGTGATGCAGTCAGATGCAAGCAATGGGGGGCCTTCTGGCTTTGATTTCTGTGTTATGGAAACTCCTGTGGGGCACCTCCTTGACACATAGTTCAGGCTTTAATATTGGAAGTCAAGGGCCACATGAAGAGGAAGATCTTTCAAGGCTGGATGGAAGATTATCCATGCCCTGCTACTGCTGTGCTTTTGCTTCTTAAACCAACGTTGCCTCTATTGGAACTTTTGTCCAGGCTGGTGAGACAATGAGTGCCATTGCAGAATTCATCCAAAGCCAGGCTTAGCATTGGAGAATGAGCTGCTGAGCTCAGGCAGTACAGTTTAGGCATCATAACAGGTCTTTTAATTGTTGTTTGCTTTGTTGTTATTGTAGTTTTACTACCAGACATGGGGAGAGGTGATTATATTATATCTTTCCTCATGTACCAAAATAATTTGTATGGTATGTAGCATTGTTTGCATCTTGATGTGATTGCCATGGGGAACACTACATATAGCAAGGCATCTTGGACTGGCCCTGGTTTTACCAACATGAACTGGGGCTTCCAGTGCACTAGTCATACTCTTGGAGGGAGATATTCAGACAAATGTGCTTCAAGGACTCTCTAAGCAAAGGGGTTGCAGGTTAGTTGGAGATCAGTTGTCCTTGCATGAATTTTCTTCTTCATTAAGGCCTTCTGAGGATCTTCAGATGCTGTTACTTTGCAACATTAAATTGTTATCATTTGTGTTTCATCCCTGAGCCTTGTTTTCATAAAAATTTCTCCCTTGCGTAGTCTTGAGCTCCAAAACGTCTAACCCTTTATACTTGCTAGGATTTTCCAGGGATCTTTTCTGTTCAGACTATGAGAGGTTACATGCATAGTACCACGGCCACCCCGTATGCTCTCAGCCCCACCCCTACCATGCCAGAAAAATGGAAAGACCCCAAAAATGGAGTACTGCATGCCAGAAGCCTCAAGGGACATTACTTTTTTTTAATCAAATGTTCTCTCCAAACAGATCACTTCCTGTTCCCTGCCCAATTTACTTTTCCAGGCACCAGCTAATGGAAAGAAGGAGGTCCATTCTGCCAGCAACTGGAGCATGGGTGAATGATGTTTCCATCGGGTTAGGAGGGCCAGTTGGCCAGGATAGGACACCTATTGGTTAAGTATACTTAACTAAGTAAATGGTACAGAATATTGGCCAGCATTTTCTGCACAGAAAATAATATTTCTACACATGAATGTTATTTTCTTCATAGCAAATGCTGTTTCCTCTGAAGAGACTGCTGTTTTCTGTGCAAAATAGCTACGTGAGAATTTTGCACATAAGTCCTGAATTACAAATATGCTTTGAAAACTGTGAAGATTTTCTCACAGCAGGAAGAAAATTGCTAAAATTAGTTCTTGCTTCTTTCAAGAAGAACCTTAGTGAAAAATTACATCCTCTGCTCTAGAAAAATCTACGAAGTATAACTCCCGTTAGATTAATCTTCCCAGATTGGGACATGTAACTAAACCATCGTCTTTGCATATGCTGAAAACCACTCTTAGTGAAGGAGAAAGGATGGCGTGCAAGATGTTTTGAAAGAGAGTTTCTGCTAGGTGGAGTCATCCTAGGAAGGAAGGAAGGAAGGAAGGAGAAAAACAAATACATGCCCGAGACGGAAGAACCAGTCTAGTAACAAATCTTTAATTTCTAATAAGCTTTAAAGGGTTTCAGTAGATTTCTTTGTTCTTTTTTTTTTTAACAAACCAGTTCAAGTACATGCCTTTGGATTATAAAAGTACCTGAAATTGCCTAGAATATCAGCATGCATAGCTTGTAAATATTTACACATATTTACATGGGGGGGGGGAAACAAAAGGAAGATCTACATTTATTTACAATCTACACAGGAGAAGAGAAAGGCATCATAATCGTATTTCTTAAAATACAGTTGTTTGAATAGTCAGTACATGCATATTGAGATATATTTGAACCAAGGGAAAAAGATTTTGAGATAAACCTTCTGAGCTCTATGCTAAGGCGTAGCATAATAGAAGTCTCTCTTAAAAAAATGTTTTTGCTTGTTTCTAGTCTATTTGCATTGGGTGCTTTTTAAAAAGTTCACAAACACAATGGTAGCATTATTTACCCTGGCGATGGAAGCAACACAATCATTTCCTAACTATCAAAGAAGCTGCTGGTGAATGAAATATCTATTGTTTTCTCATTATCCATTGACCAACATACAAGGAGCTCTCCTTGTAAAGGCAGTGCCTAAGCTATCACCATTAATTATAGAAGTGATATAAATGAGACTCTACAGTATGTACTAAATGAAATATTAACAAGACCAGTGTCTTTAGCCTGAGAGATGCACTAAACTGGAACTCACTTTACAGCAGACTATCTATGAAAGTCACATATACATAATACAGGAGTGCCTGGCTTCGTTGCTCAAAGTCCAGACAGGCAAGGCTGTTTGCTAGGTCTGTATTATTGCAAAATACGTTCCCTTACTTAGCTTCTGGAAGACAGAATTAACACTTAATTCCTTGCCAAGCCGTGGTCCCATCATCCCACGTTCTGGCTTTTCCAAGTGCATTTTAATACTGACATTTATGTACACAATGCACACAAAAAAAATAATAAAAAAAAATAAATTAAAAAAAATGGGGTGAAATTTTACTCCTGTAAAAATCACATGGCTTTGATGGAATTAAGACCTTTTTTAAAAAATTAAAAAAAAATCTATTGAAGCCTAAGGACAAAAATCTCCTGGGAAGTTCTCCCTTCGGTATCAACTGGGCTGACCCGGAAATACTGCCTAGTAGATAGTGTCTCAAACTCTTATTTGGATGAACTTGTTTCGTTTCCTTTCCCTTTTTTATGTTGGAAAGTTCAGTTGCTTCTTGGTGGCTGTTTGGATTTTTTTTTCTCATTCTCTCCTACAGCTTTTTTTTTAAAAGTAATAAAAATTTTCCTGCATATTTCAATTCAAACAATTCGAAATCAAGCCAGTTAAATTGCACAATGAGATTCTGTTCGTTGAAACATTATGTATGAAGACATACTTAATTCTGACTAGTAACATCAATAGTATTAAAAGGTTTGTAGAAATATATACAATACCATTAAGTATACATACATGTATATAAATAATATATTTATATATTATTAAAGTTAATTACAGATAAATCCTCAAATGTTTCATTCAAAGCGAGATAACAGCAGAATATGTCAACAAACTCTGGTTCATTTCTCAATTTTTACTCATTTACTTTTCTTTAATGGCATGATTAGGGGAGTGGGAGTAGAATGCTGTATATATCTAGATGCAGAGAAATAAAACAACACCCTGAATAGGCCTGCCTCTCCAGACCACATTTGTTTCTTATGATCACTTCCAGAAAACTCTCTTCAGTTTATTTATTTAATAATTGTATTTATTGACCATCATTCCTCTTCTGAGCTCCAGGTAGCATATGTTGTATCCTCTCACATTCGGTCCTCACAACAACAACTCTGTGGTTTAATTTAAGCGGAGAGAAAGGGACTGACCCAAAGCTATCTAGTGAGTTTCACGGCTGAATGATGACAAACCTGGATCTCTCTCATCTCAGTCCACCATTCTAACCCACTACACCACAGCAGTCTTCTCTCTTTCCTTCACCCAGGCCAGTACGGGGTCTATTAGCGCATGGGAATTACTTACAGAGCAGGTAGTGATTCCAAGACACATATTGACGTCAGAATCCAACAGTTGAAAGGTACAAAGTTTAAAGTTCTGCACCACAGGACAGTTGATAATATTGCTGTTAGTTTAGTTTATTTTGGCTATACAAAAGTAACCGTTCTGTACCCATGGTGGGATCCGGATTGTGGCTGGGGACCTAAATTTATCTTCTAGTCGCAACTAGATCAGAAATGACAAATTAACTGCTGAATGATACATGAACACTTAGGCCCTTTCCACACCCTAGCTGATCCCGGAGGCATCCTGTAGGGATCTTGGCAGAGGTTCTCCCAGGAGGGGAGCATGACAGGAGAGCTCCCCTCAGCACCAGATGGCTGTGGGAATGCAGAAGGCACAATATGGCCATGCCTCTTGCTTCTTCAGTGCAGCCAGGTACTGTCCCAGGCTCTGCTGGGGCCGGAAGCGCAGTCATTGCACTTCCTGACCCTCTGCTGCTCAAGTAAGTGTGGGCAGGCAGTGGGATGGTGGCATGATTGCCAGTCATTGATGGAGAGAACCCGTCAATAATTTGTGGTCAATTGCACTGTCTGGGGACAGGAGAAGGATTGGACCTGCATGACATCACACAGAACTATCCTGGGAGTCCTGTCCTTCTCTCATCCTCAGTGCGAGACAATGATGTCCTGTGGACAGGCAAGTCGTTTTGATTCACTGGGATTCTAGCTGGGACTCACAATTGGATTTTGGCCAATGTTTCTGAACATAAGCCACTTCCTTCCACTGAAACCTGATTTCCTTGCACTAAAGTCTGAATGGCTGTTGGACTCTAGTGTTTTCTACCATCTCCTGAATGCCAACCAAATTGAAAGCAAAACGCATTCTGTGTTGTCACACAAAACTGTTGTACCTCCCAAGGCAAAAGCTGAAAGGACCATTCCTTATTTTCCTGTTAAGATTTTCTTTCAGAGAAGAAGTAGGTCCCATGCTGCGAACTCAAAATGAAATTAGAGAGAGGTAGGAAGACTATCTGTTTTCATCCATTACATCAAGGAGGGATGACCAGCCAATACAAGTCAATCTACTTAACATTAAAGGTAATATTGGAGAACATAATTACTTTTTGTTTGAGGAATTAAACAAGAAAAGAGAGAGAGTACACTAAAACTGAACATCTACAAAGGAAATGCAGCTAACCCAGTTGGAACTGAATGGCTCAGCTTCTTAAACATGATCAATAAGAATGTGTAATATTTATTGTAAAAAAAAAAAAAAAGATGCAAAAATGACCACGGTGTGGATCAGTTTCCATTTCAACTCTTTCTGGAAATGGATGCTTCAGTTTTAAAAGGACTACATTCTAAGGCTGGGATTAATTTGCTAAGGTTTGTTCATGTCCAAGTGAAGGTATTGGAGCTGCAGAAACAGGTTTGCATGAAACAAAGGTCTGAAGTGTTCTTGCAGCACGAGCTACATAGTTCTTTGGTTCTGGGCCAGTGTTTCCCTTTAACTATCACATTTTCAAGGTGGAAGTTGTTATGAGAAAGGGACAAGTAATTCAATTAGACAGAAAGCCCTTTATCACTTATGTCACTCTTATGTGAACCAGAGGCGTATCTAGGGTGTCTAGTAGGGCACATCCTGGTCACTAATGCTGGGGGGGGGCACCAAAAGCCATGCATGTAGGGGTAAGAAGGTAGGGGCACAAATTCCATGCTTGCCTTAGGCTCTATTTATTCTAGATATGCCATTGGTGTGAACTCTGGGTGTAACCCACCATCTGACCAAACTTTTTTTTTCTGGAAAAGCATATTTTGAGTGCTATTTTGAGTACCCACTTTTTGGTACTTGGAAGATGAGTTTAATTTTATGGTGATAAACAGCAATATTTACAATGGGAAAATGGTAAATAATAAAAAAAAGAAGATGTTGCTTGGTGAAAGAAAGAAAGAAAGAAAGAAAGAGAGAGAGAGAGAGAGAGAGAGAGAGAAAGAAAGAAAGAAAGAAAGAAAGAAAGAAAGAAAGAAAGAAAGAAAGAAAGAAAGAAAGAAAGAAAGAACATATATATCTAGCAAGTGATATATGGCAACTGAGTTCCATAATCAAGTGAGCACATTTTAATAAAACTTTATAATTAAATGTTATAAAATCAAGAATCTCTTCTCCTTCAGCTGTCTGTCAGCGTAAATCAGTCTTCAAGAAACTGCCAAGAGATGGCTGCTGTTTTACCTGTTTTCTATACTGATGTAGTCATACTTATTTTACAACCAATGGGATTAATGTCTGTCTGATTGTCCCAGTTTCCTGTGGGATGAAACTAACGTTGCCAATCTCTGTCTGAACCAGCTTCCCTTAAGACAGCGGGGTCTAGGGGTTAAGGCAAAGACCATAGTGCTTTCTCAAAATACATTTATTACAATGGATACCATTTCTTTTGTACAGTTAAAACCCAAAATGTACTTTTAATCAAATTGCATACGCTGAATGAGGCTAGAATAAATCACTAAAGTAAATTTAAATGCCTTGCCAGTGGCAAAGAAATCCTCTTTCTTTCCATTTCTCTGCTTGAGGAGTTGAGAGACTTTATCTCGCATAATATATAGGAAGAATGTTCTGTGTGTGCGTACGTGTGTGTGTGTGTGGGCATAGAAAAAAAGTTACAACCAGAAAACACTTTGCATGTCCTCGAAAGCTTTCAGTCTTTGTCACAAACTATTGTTGGGAATTAACTGCAAAGAAATGGCAGGGAGAAAATAAGCAGATTTTATAGATTATATCAGTATCTGCATTTCATGCACAGTATTGGCTTAAGTAGTATTTTGAGGATGAAGTAAAGATTGCAGGGAGGCCACCCCCACCCCCAGACTTTGTTTCCTAGTGATTCTTTTACAGCTTTTAAAACAACCCAGAAATCAGAAATTTGATGGGAACATGTTTGGCTGCTGGTAGAAAAAAAATATATTGGGCAATGTAGGATTTTGAACTTTCACATCTGAGCATGAATTCAGCAATCCTGACACCAAACTCCAAGGCTCAGTGCTGGAATGGTAGTTTTTCTAACACAGGGCTAGTTCTCACCGAAACAGTAATCCTAGGTCTGGTGACCTGTACCACTCCAGTCTGCAAGTGGATCTCTCATGACTGTGTCAATCCATATGTAAGAATTTCTGGCACACCCACAACACAGTGCCAAAGAGAAAGGTTGAAACATCTTCTTCTCCTTTACATTTGGTGTAGCAGTAAATGGATGCAAATGGATCTGTGTGTGTATGTAGATACGTTCAGTCACAAGAGACCCCTGTTCACAGTCTGTAAAGTTCCTTGTTCCTTGTCCTAGGCCATTTCCGCACTACACTTTTATAGTGCGATTATTCCACTTTCAACGTCCTATGGACCTGGGGTTTGCAGTTTCGGGAGGGGCCAGCTGGCCCCTCCCGAAACTGCAAACCCCAGGATTCCATAGGATGTTGAAAGTGGAATAATCGCACTATAAGAGTGTAGTGCGGAAATGGCCCTAGTCTCTGGAGCAGGACAAGGAGCAATGGATTAAAACTGTATGTGACATTTTTTCCATCATCCTCACAGGTGACAAGAGGCCTGATTGCATTTGGTTAGATTAAATTCAAACAAGTACAAAGTAAATGACTTTTCCCACCAGAAAAAAAAAAAAAGGGATCAGGAAGACTTCCAAGTGGTTTTCATGTTTAGTGTTCATTGAAGTAGAACATGAGTTGAACATCTGAGTTCAGCGAGCTATCTGGAGCTTTCTAGAATCCCAAGCTCAGAATCACATTTTGTAATATGATCCCCCAAATGATAGCTAGCTAGCTAGATGATAGATGGATGAATGAATGGATAGATAGACAGATTTTAACAGCAGAGTCAGAATTTCCTTACATTAGAGAGATAAACTAAGAGAGTGTCCACATGATATCCATTTCCCCTTTCTAGGGATATTTGGCTGTGAATATTCTATCCCCCTGAATGTGTAAATAATAGATACAAGACTTGGAGTATAAATTAATGAAACAGTGGATCAATGGAAAATTCACTTACCCTAAATTGGGATGAAATGGGGTATTAGAGATAGGAGGTATGTAACTATTTGGGTGATCTAGCTGGGTTAAGGGAATGTTTACAATTTATGATTTATGTACAATTCAGAATATAATAAGTTGTGATTGGAAAACAGAGGTGACATATTTAAACTTACTAAATAAACCGGAAAGGGACAAGTGGGAAGTGATATAATTGGTACAGTAGGATATATACTTATAGGGAAGAACATTTGTAGGTTTAACTTTATTGGTAGAGATGTTAAAGGTTTCCGTTGTATTCATTGTTGCTTTATTTATATTTCTATACTTAATATTTTACTGGTTTTGTTTTATTTTTGAAATCATTTTTAATAAAAATTACAAAAAAAAAAAGAATACATTCCTCTTGGATTGGGCAGGCAGATAGTGTATGTTGGTGGGCAAGCCTGAATGGTGGACATTTCCACATTGCCAAGAGAGAGGATAGCTATTTCTGAAAAGAAGGTAAAAGAAGACGCCTGTTCACATCTGCCAAATTGTAAATGCTAATTTCAAGAGACTGGAAGAATACAAAGTACAAGTAATCTCACCTTCTTTTCTGTACACTACCTATTTTTTTTAAAGTAACATAATGAGATTATAAATAAATTTTGTTATGCCTAAATTGCAATTTGAGTTGTGGTGGTTGGGACTATTTTTATATCTTTGAAGTACATTTTTTTTAAAAAAAAAAAACTTTCAGAAAAGTAATTAAAAACGTAATGTACTAGGAAAAGGTTGTAAAACAGATTATTTTGTTAGAAGAATAGAAACAACGTTAATGAATTTATTCTTCAAATGACAAGCAACAAGCAATGGAATTTAGATTCTCCAGAAGCTAAATCACCCCCCAATATTCTTAAGTTG
The DNA here is from genome assembly GCA_948472985.1 of Iguana delicatissima. Lineage (NCBI taxonomy): Eukaryota > Metazoa > Chordata > Lepidosauria > Squamata > Iguanidae > Iguana > Iguana delicatissima. The sequence goes on along the minus strand of CAOKZL010000069.1, from coordinate 418,746 downwards.
GCCCATGTTTCTCATTTGCCACCAGATTACCTCCCTGACCTGATAGCTTATTCTCTATGTGGAATTTTTCAAACATGTGAATAATTGTCCAAAAATGTCAAACCAGTAGAGCAAAGAGGTATAGTCAAGGCCAGGATGGATTTTACCAGATGTCTCTTCTATGCATTTGATTCTACTTAAACTTCTTCTGATCTCTCAAAAAAGAGCTATGCAGATATATTGAAAAACTATGGGAGAGATGTACACCCAGATGTTATTGGAGGGCCTATGAGATATGAGATATGTACAGGTCTTAAAGAAAATCTCAGTGATATAGGATTTTACCTGTTATTTAAATAATGCTTGGGAAGATGGTGAAGGGCACACACTTTAAAAGAGCATCATGTAATTATACCTTGAAATATATTCTCGGTGCTTCATTTCTACACCTCTGTCCTTATTCCAAAAGCTAGGCCATAAATTATTGCTACCAAGGTGATACACTCTCCAGGTTGGTGTATTTCTCCATTTGTCTCTCTTTGGAAAGGAGTTTGCTTTGGTTACCCAACCACAAAATGTGATGATTTTAATGGGAGTGCTTGAAGTCATACTTCATGGAAACTGTCTGCTTCAAAGGTAGATTTTAACATTAAGACTGTGCATTGAATTTTTCATTCACTCTTCATGATACATTTTTCTTTTTTCAGTAATGATAGTAGTAGTAGTAATAATAATAATAATAATAATAATAATAATAATAATATCTGATGGCTCCATCTATGTCACTATAAAAGTTCAGTAATCTATATTATTATTTAGAATTGATTATATTTGTCATTTATGGCTATTAATTTAGGTATATATGCTATATGTTGGACCTACGTTAGGGCTGGTTGTTAACATGTGCGTTGGAAATTGCTAGGTCTGAAAACATTGGCCATATATATAATGTTTTTCCAACAGAAGCACAAGGTTATAGTGGAGTACTAATGGCTGCATTACTTATATTAATGAGGGATTTTTTTTTAAAAAAAAAAACAGCAAATGTATATGCCATGAAAAGTCCCATCTCTTGTACTTTCAAGACAGTTCAAGATAAATTTGTATTCCTTGCCAAACTGATTGCAATTATCAAAACATAAATGCTTGCAACATTTGTTGTTGTCAACTGCCATCAAGTTGACTGTGACTTATGGTGACCTTATGAATGAGATAGCCTATCATCAACAGACTTGCATACGTCCTGCACACTCGAGACAGTGGTTTTCTTGACTGAATCCATCCATCTATAATGTGGTCTTTAACTCTTTTCCTACTGTCTTCTACCTTAGCAGGTATTATTGTCTTTTCTAGTGAGTCATGTCTTCTCATGATATGGCCAAAGTACAACAGCCTCAGTTTAGTCATCTTGGCTTCCAGAGAGAGTTAAGGTTTGATTTGCTCTAGGACCCATTTATTTATCTTTTTATCATTCAATGCCCTCCATAGAACTTTTTTCCAGCACCACATTTTGAATGAATGGTGCTTTCTTCCCACCACAGCTTTCTTCTCTATCCAGCTTTCACAACCATACATAGAAACTGGAAATACAATTATATGGACAATCCTAACTTTGGTATTCAATGATATATCTTTATATTTTAGGATCTTGTCTTATTCCTTCATAGCTGCCCTTCCAAGTCTTAGTCTTCTTCTGATTTCTTGACTGCAGTCTCCATTCTGATTAATGACTCAGCCAGTGTATCAAAAATCTTGAACTATTTCAATGCCTTCACTGTCTACTTTTAAAGTTATGCAAATCATCTGTGGTCATTATTTTTGTTTTCTTAATATTGACCAGTAAACTCGCCTTTGCACTTTCTTCCTTGATTTTCTTCAGTAATCATTTCAAATCTTTGCTGTTATCTGTTAGTAACATGGTGCCATCTGCATATCTTAAATTATTGATGTTTCTTCCTCCAATTTTCATGCTTCTTTCCTGCCAGTCTAACCCTACTTTATGTATGATATGTCCATCCCTGTCCTTGTGAATATGAATATGAATATGAATATATATATATATATATATATATATATATGAGAGGGAGAGAGGCAGTGGGAGAGGGAGAGGGACATTCTTGATGGTTGTTCAGGAGGGTGTATTACTATTAAAGAAAAATGATTAATGTCCATGACAAGAACTGATTGAATTGTGGGGAGGGGTGATATTTCTATTGAAAATGCTTTGTCAATATAAAGGATATTATTTTAGAGCAGGAAAAGTAAAAAACGAACAGAGGGATTTAAAATGTGATTTCAACCTATAATGCCAATTGGCAATATTGGCCAAGATCCAGCATATCACTATATATCTATAGCTAAGTCTCATGACATTACTGTCCCAAAATCCACCTTGCAAGTCCCCTGCAAATGGCCATTTCCTTTATCTGTATAAACTGTCAGAGGCCCTGACAAGGACCTCTTTGCAGAATATCTCTGCAGATTCCCAGATTATGTTGCTGCTGATCCTTCTCTGAGATTCTGGAAATGCCAGTCTTGTGGGAGGTGTTCGGCTTACAAAGTGAGCTTTTGGAGTGCTTTAAATTGGAATAGAATTCTGATCTACACAATGCCTCCCCCCTAAAAAGAATTGTGATGTCGCAAGGGAGACTTACAAAATCTCTATTTACTGATGCTCTCAAACTTTAATATACAAAAAGAAGACATAAATAATTTTTACTCCCCCCTGCCTCAAGCCCTATTGGAGGCAACAGTTGAGACATGGTTAAAGGTTCACTTGTGCTTCTCCAAAATTCTTTGTCCTGTGCATTCATCATTCCAACAGTGTCCCTTTGTTAGATGAGAATGCAGGTTGACCTCTGCTGGAATCATTAGCCCCATATGCACCTGACAATCTTTTGACAGCTTGAAAAGAGTCACAACAAAAGTTGTTTAGATTGCCTAAATCTCCTCTGTTCCCCCTCTTTATTTTTCCTCTTGCTGTATCACAATAGATCGCTGGCCATTTGTGACAAGTGACACACTCATTGTTCAAGAGGTTTTTAATGAAGCTGTTTAACATGGAGTGCGTAGTGTATTGATGTGGCACAAAGCGCTTAGCACTGAAAGCCATGTGGTGGTGATTAAAGCATGCTTTTTTTTTTTGTAAAAACAAAAACAGTTTAGAGGACGTTTCATCTTGTATCAGCAGTGTGGGATTGGTTACCCAATTAGTTTCCTGACATCTTGTTTTGTCTTATGCTGATGGTATGTGAACCAGAAAGATTGTGAAAATAACTATCCATTAGGCCCTTTCATCTCTTTCCCACCTCTCTCTCCCTTTCCATATAGAATATATTCCATGTTCTAGGGGATATATACCACATTTTAGTTTCTCTTTCCCCCTTTTAAAATGTGCATCTAAGAAGTGGCATTCCTCATATTTTGCAACTGAGCAAGGAACCTTTGCCTGTTCTCCAAAGATGAAAACAGGGACACATGATGGCTAAGCAATATCAGTGTATGCTCAAGATGGCAAAAGTTGTTAATGAGAAAGAGCATCAGAGTTAGGAGAGAGGCTGCAGCAGTTTGCTTTTGCCTGAGCCTACTGGGAAGGATGATATTATTTTCTCTCCTCTGGTATAAAAAAAAAATGGTATTAATAAGAATTACCCCTGCCTAATTGGTATGGCTTTGGACAGCTCTCGGGGCCTCAACATTAGGGACTGAATAGGATTTTGTTGGTTTGAGTTTCTGAATAAAACTATACCCCCAATATCTTATTGATCCAGGGCATTGTGGGAAATAAAGATAATAGATCCTAGCTTTGCCAAAAGCTTCACGGATCTAGAGTGGCTCTGACAGGATGCCTTAATAGTAACAACAACAACAAGTGCCTGCTGCAAGGTGCACAGACAACACTGGGAAGAATGTTTTTACATGCTCTAGAACAATTGTTTTCATATTCAAATATAGGTAGAGTTCACTGAAAATTTAAATAGCATTCTGCAATTTAATCAACAAAACAGACTGACAATTGAAGGCTTTCCAAAGATTTTTAAATGACCATGATTAATTCAAGTGCCATTTTAGAAGACACATTCTCTTGATCTCTTTCTCCAGTTCTAGTCTGATGCTTGTTATGGGCAGATCTGTTGGTATAACCTCCTCCCACATCTGAATTTTATGAATTTTGGTAAATTCTGGTCAAAAGCCATGGGAAAGGAAAGCCCTCACCCATCTCTGTCTTCTCCCCACTAGGCTTGGATACTGGAAGAAGGAGAGAGATTGAGAGACTCAGAGGGGCTTTTTCTTGCTGGCATTATGGTTCGTCCTTGTCTCTTGGAGAACCAGTTGGCAAAGGAAATGTGTAGTAATATTTTGCACCACACAGACATTTTTGTGTGAATACTGCAAGAATATACATTTGCAGATTTCCTTTGGAATAAACCCTATAATTATCAGCAGGACTTCTTAAGAACGTTGTATAGTCTGTTATTTTTCTTCAGATCTGTTGATTTAATGCACCTTTGTTGTACTTGTTGTTGTTGTGTGCCTTCAAGTCATTTCTGACTTACAGCAACCCTAAGGCGGTTTTCATGGGGTTTTCTGGAACTGAGAGTGTGTGACATGCTCAAGTGGGCTTCCATGGCGAAGCATGAAATCGAACCCTGGTCTCCAGGGTGGTTACTCAAGGTTCAAACCGCTACGCCATGCTGGCAATTTTAAAATACTTTCTGCTGTATGCAAATGTGAACATATGCAAACATATTGAGTAAAGCTCATTTGCCTCCTTGATTGTGATGTCTTTAAACTGATGATGGATCTAAGTGAAATTCTGATGATTGTGTGAGATTGAAATTAGATGATGTTTTGGGTAATAAAAGATGCGTGTAATGAGGAAAGAAATTTAGGGTGGATGTCAGTCCTGTTGAGAACTACACGTTCTGCTTAGTTCACAAGAGGCATTGGAGTATGGATATTTGGACAATGGAAGGAGAATGTTTGTGCTGGAATCCAGGAGAATGAAACATCTAGGCAAAGATGAAAAACTAGAGGTTTGGTTTGGTTTACTTGCATAGATCATACTGACTTTATTTCATTTTAAAGGAAAAATCCTATACATGTCTATGGAAATGACAGCTGTTCTATATTTATGTTTGAATTGGTTGATAATGTAATAGAATTGTTATATTCATGCTGTGAATATTTATTTATTTATTTATTTATTAATTATCCCACCTTTCTTCTAAATGGGGATCTTGGCCCTCATTGAAAAACTAATGTAAAATAAAGAGAGACTATCATTCTCTATTCTATTACATTGAATTGATAAGTTAATTCTTATCTGGATGTTAATTTTTATAAGACACTTTCATGAACCAGAGTTGCACTAGTATATTACTCAATATGAACAACCTTTTGAAGTTGATTGTGTTGCCTGATTTTGGTGTGGTCCCATATTCCACTTCTGTTTCAGCATAATTAAACAACTACTTTCTCAATCAGTCATTCATTCTCAAAAGGGAAATCTCCATCATATCACCTAATTCAGGAACTTACAAAACCACTCTTTGGCTATTCATGTCAAAGAACAGCCATGCCAGAACTCATTCCATGGGTTGTAGCATGGACTGAGATGTTGATTGTTGGCTAATGGCTGAATATCTGGATGGATGAGTCAACCCAGAATCCCTACACAAGGAAGGAAGGAAAGGAAAATGCCACATTTGAGGATGGGTTTGTAGAATTTGGAGTTATCCTAAGGTGAAATATCATATGCTAGGAGCTTGGGTATAAAAATAGGGTTCTGAGGTCCTGGTTTAAGTGGTGCTTCTCTCCTTTGTCCCAACAATTTTTTTGCCATCCCATTTCATTACAATATTACAAGACAAAGACAACGATTGGCCAAATGAGGCTGCCATTTTCTTAGAAGCTATGCCAAGCATACAGCTACTATTTTTGTACTATTTATGGTCACCTCCAACTTTTTAGTAGTCTCACAGGGGGGAGGAAAGATTCCAGCCCAGATTCCACAATTGATTAAAGGCATCAAAATAACAAGAAATATACATCTATATTTCCGTCTGAAGGAGATCTTATGCACAGTCTCCCTTCTTTCTTTTCCAATGATTTCAGGGATTCGGCTTCACTGCCAAAAGGTTATTCCCAAATGGTTGCTCCAGCAGTATTAAAACCTGAATAAAACTATGTATGAGGAGGTGCCATTTTTAAAACAGATTATTTTAGAAGGTGATTCCAGATGCCAATGAGGTATCTAAGTCGCTTGCTTGAGACAGATTAACAACTTCCGTAGCCCTGGGCTCAAACACCCAATATGCCCTTCCCTTCCAAAACATGTTAGAAGGAACATACTGCTAGCATTTTGTTGACCACAGAATGCATTTGTTCCTAGCTTGTACAAATATCAGGCGCCTTTCTTTTAACAGTGCTGCTTACAGGGAATTGTTTACTCACCCTTGAAAAGACTGAGTCACTCACACTTCACTCTTTTCTTGTGTGCCTTGAAGTTGTTTCCGACTTAAGGTGACCCTAAGGTGGACCTATTGTAGGGGTTTTCTTGGCAAAGTCTGTTCAGAGGGGGTTTGCCCTTGCCTTCCTCTGAGGCTGAGAGAGCATGGGATTTCTAGGGCCACCCAGTGGGTTTCTATGTCTGAGCGGGAATTTGAACCCTCGGCTCCCTAGTTTCTGTTACAACACTCAAACCACAGCATCATGCTCGCTCTCCCAGATTTAACTGGGCATCACTAATTGGAAGACAGATTCACTCTGAGCACAGGCTAAACTGTTAATCTGTCCATGATGATAGGCTTGTCTGATTTAACCTTTACATTTTCAAAATAATATTGCATGTCTCTCTCTGTCTCTCTCTTTGTTTAATTCCAGCAACAAGGAGCCGCTACGACTGTCTACTGTGCTACTGCCCCAGAACTGGAAGGCCTGGGTGGGATGTACTTCAACAACTGCTGTCGCTGCCTGCCTTCACACGAGGCGCAGAACGAAATGACGGCAGCAGCCTTGTGGGAGCTGAGCGAGAAGCTGATCCAAGAGCGAGTTGGCAGGCAGAGCAAGTAGCAGGGAGCTCGCTGGAAGGATGAAGACACGCTCAAGACGTGTATGCAGTTGACCAGGCAGGAGGGGGAGTATGAAAAGTTCCTGTTCCTATTACCTTGAAAGTTACGGATGCAGATTAGCTACTGTTAAATGAAATGACCGCAGTTGTGACATACAGCAAAGCTTTAAAGTGGGGAGAAAAGGAAGACGAAGGAAGGAACGATGTCATTTTGCCAGATTTTTAGTTATCCTTCTGTATCTTTGATTACACTGTTTCTATTAAAAATAAAATTACACAGGCCTGAATCCTATTGGTTAGTTCCAACCCACATCTGATGCTGGACTGGTGAATTTGATTCAATGGGTCTGGTCTAGCTGGGACTGAAAATGCAGAATCAAGGGCTTTATGTTCAAATTGTGCTCCAGGAAAAAGCCCAACGAGATCCTTACAAGCTAGACCACAGGTAACATCTTGTTTAGGTGTACAACTTCCCTCTCCTCTTCCTATGCCACCCCAGTATGCACCTAGAAAAATAATGCATAAATACTGAAAGTGTTTATGCCCTGAATTCTACTGATAGTCCCAACTAGAGTAGATTCATTGAATCAGTGGGGTTTACTGGTTGGCTCACCATTCAATGGTTGCATCAATAAGTCAAGCTCTGGTTGAAAGTAACCAAAAAGATTTAAGCCTTTCTCATCTGCAGGTACATCCATCAGGGAGCTTACTAGTCCCTGATGGGTGCACATTTAAGGGGAGAGCAGGTATTTGTAATGGGTGGAAATGGCCCTTAGAGATGTTTGGTTTCCCAGCCACATTAAAAAAAAAATCACTTGGAATGGACAGCCTGGCAACTCCCCTCTACAATTTCAATTTTCAGTTGAGGCTTTGCCCTCAGAAGAGAAGGTCCCGCCTTGCCAGTTTTGCTGCTTGCTGTTATCATTTTCATGAAAGAACCCAAAATCTTAAGTAATCAGATGGTCATCATGACCACAAATAAAAACAACTTTGCCTAAAAAAGGAGAAGGTGCCTCAAAGTCCGGATTACTCTCCCTTCTAATTAAATATATTGCAGGATATCCATAAAATATGAGATTAAAAGGTACATTTGCAAACCATTCTCTAAATACTGCAGGGTAATCGCATCCCTTTACAAACACACAGGGGGTATTCAGTCACAGGGGTTGAAAGGTGTTTTCCAGCCATATCTCAGAGGAGAGCTTTAAGGAGGTTGGAGTACACCAAATGTTCCCTGTGTCCCAGTTCTCCTGGTACTATGTACCGCTTTCTTTCTTTCTTTCTTTCTTTCTTTCTTTCTTTCTTTCTTTCTTTCTTTTCTTACTTTCTCAGTTTAAATGTAATAAAAAGAACATGCTTGAATACTGTCACCTGAAGAGTAACTCTGGATCCTTTGAAAATCTTAGTTCCTTTTGTTTTTTGTTTGTTCGTTTTTTAAGAAAAGAAAACTTGAGGAAAAATAAAGAACTCTTCCAACACCACGAAAATGCATTTTTGTTCTTGATTCTTTCCAAGTCCTTTGTCTGTGGAGATTTTTTTCCTTTTTTTTTTTTTGTGCTTTGTAGCTTGTCTTCATGCCAGAAAACTATTGTAAGCCATCTGCAATCCAGCATCATTTTTTCTGTAAAACAAGAAACAAATAAAACATGGTTATTTGTACAGTTTTGAGTTGCCTGGTTGATTTTACATGTCAGGTTCACTCTTTCTTCAAGGATCTCAGTGTGAGGCATTTCCCCTGCCTTTAATCCTTGCAACAACCCTGTGAAGTAGGTTAGGATTAGCCTTTCCGTACTACACAATTATAGTGCTATTATTTCACTTTTAACATCCTGTGGAATTCTGGCGCTTGTAGTTTCCTGAGGCCAAAGAGCTCTCTGGCTGAAAATTCTACATGCCCCTCCCTCAACTGCAAACCCTAGGATTCCATAGGAGGTTCAAAGTGGAATAATAGCGCTATAATGGTCTAGTTAGGAAATGGCCGTAATGTGCCCCAGTACAAATATAAAAAGAACCAGCCAGACAAGCAAGCAATGCAGTGACTGGAATGCTTGTTGGGTGTTTGCAAAACACCCTTCCCTAACCCTGAGACTCACAGGGTCTTGTCCAAGTAAATCTGTCTTACCTGGACCACCTCAGAGAATTCTTGTAAGGACATGGTATAGGGGAAAAGGTAGAACATAAACATCACAAACAAGCAAACAAAGCTTTATTTCTAAGTCTGGATATATTACTTGGGGCATTCTGGGTCCAAAAAAAGTAACTTTTGTAAACTCTGGCCTGGGTATTTTCTCATGTGAATGTCTTGCGTTAGTTGGAGTGACTAATCTTGGTCCCATAAGTTCAGAAGTAACATCCTCAGCCTGAGAAGGAAAAGACACGTTCTTCTCATAAACCTGCCTAACACTAATCTCACTTATCACATTATGTCTCAGAGTTTCCAGTGTATTTGTTTATTTACTTAACTGACTCTTTCCCTGCCCTATGACTTTAAGAACAGGCTGACCTACAGAAACTGACTGAGTGCGATGTTTCTGATGACTTCTCAAAGCAAAGGGAGAAAAAAAAATCTTCTGATTGGGTGCAAAGCAAGCTGCTCCTATCAGCAAAAGATAAAACCCCCCTCTTCTAATTCAATATAGTAACATCTCAAATATATATATATATATATATGTAATGGCATTTTCACTATAACTTTGATTTGAGAACACATACTGTGGCTGTAGAACAATGGGAAAGCAAAGGTATTTTCAGGGCCTTTCTGTACTACACTGTTATAGTGCTATAATTCCATTTTCAACATCCTATGGAATCCTGGGGTTTGCAGCTTAGGGAGGGGCCTTTAGAATTCTCAGCCAGAGAGCTCTTGGGCCTCAGGAAACTACAAACCCCAGAATCCCACACGACGTTGAAAGTGGAATAATAGCACTAGAACAGAGCAATGCAGAAAGGTTCTTAAACTTGCAATGATGGAAGAGAGGGAAGAGAGTAGTCACATTAAATTCAGTAGGAATTTCTTCTAAATTCCCACTGAATTTAATGTGACTACTCTCTTCCCTCTCTTCCATCATTGCAAGTTTAAGAACCTTTCTGCATTGCAGAAGGTTGCAGTGATTCACTTATACACATTTATAAGCTGAGGTTACAAACATCTTTGGAGTAATGGAAGAGGTATTCGTTACCTCCCTGGGCAACATCCACCCCTCCCAAGGCAGCTTTCAAGAACTGCAGCATGCTGTTGCAAGATGGGGAGGTACCCATTTAGCACCTAGTTTTGCCTTCCTTTCTACAGCTGGGTGAAGAAGCTGACCTTGCCCTTCCATATCTCTAGCAAGTTTCTGGATATCAAGGAAAACAACCTCAGCTCTCTTTTTCCCAGCTGCAAACTACAAACAGATGTTGCCAGGTCTCCTCTCTTCTCCACCTTAGCCAATAAATGGATGCACAGTAGCAAACAAACAAACAAATAAAACTTCCCCAAACTCTGGAGAAAATGAAGAGACACATGGTTGCTCTAGCAAGTTTAATGGTTGAGGGGAGAATGAAATATGAGAAGAGCCCATCGGGTAGGTAGAAGAGCCCCTGTTTTGCATGAAGGAGATCTCAGTTTCAATGTCTTGCATCACTAATTTAAATGAAATTGAGTAGCAGGTGACATAAAGAACTGCTACCTCCATCCCTAGAGACCCACAGCCAGCAAAAGTAGGCAACACTGGTCATGATGAACAAATAATCTGGCCTCTATCAAACCATTTCCTGTCATCCTTCTCATAACTTCCTGGCACACAGTTTACCTGTAGTCAATACATCCCGCTAATTCACATCAATCAGTTAGTTCTATTCCTACCTCTTGGCTTTCCAAGGAAACCACAGATGCCGCACTTTAGCTGACATTCCTAAGTTACTGCTCTCCTGAAAACAATTAGTAATTTTGCACTAGTAAGCTTTTCGTCTAATAAACCAAACCCACTCCTGCCAGTCTCTGATTGGCTGGTGGAGGGGGGCGGGGGGAACCATGACCTAGAAACTTGGGGAAGAGGATGGGTGGTTGTCCAGCTGAGTCTGGGACCTCTTCTTATATTGGGGAAAAAAACCAAAACCTATGTGTCCCTCATTGTTAATTAAAAATATAAATATGTCTCTCCAAATCCATTCTTCCATGTATTTCTATCTTGGTGTGCGTGCAAGGAGACAGGATTGTAACCTTGCTGGGCATTTCTCCATGACCTCTGTGTTTTTGCACACCGAGAAGAGCACCAGTCACTCAAACTCATAGCTGGGTTTAGGAGCAGATAATTAAACTCCTCACTCGCCAAGCAGTGCAAACAATGAATCATTGTTTGCAAAGCTTGGCAATGCTGACCTGTGTGGCCATTTTCCAGGGCTGTGTTAACATTTGTGTTTGTTTTATTTTATTTACATGCAAATTTACAAGCTCAATGCCTCTTCATCAAAGATGTGCAAGTCAGTGACTGTGATTTGAAAAAAAAAAATGTGCCCAGTTATCATCTTGTAAGACTAGAATGGATCTTGCATGCAAATCAAGCATTGACGCTGTGAAATGGACTGCAAAAGGAAGAAACAGGGAGGTGTCCAAGCATTTTAAGGGACCATGAAAGACAGCCCTTGCCTAATATTTAAGGGGCCATTCACACTACATGGTTGTAGCATTAAAACACCCTGTTGCACACAGATTAGGTAAAAAAAAAAATCCCATACTTTCATACACAAAAACAGGAATGACATTTTCCTGGGGAAAAAAAATCCTACATACTGACTAGAATTCTCTATCATGGTCTCCATTACATGACTTTACATATACAGTATGTCCCCGGTATCCACGTGAGATACGTTCCCAGACTTACTGTGTATAAAGAAAAAACGTCGATAAGGAAATGTTATTTTTTGCAATGAGATGAATGACATAGATATCACGATAATTACAGTCTTCCTTCCACATTTGTGGGTCTGACCTTCACAAATTTAATTATTTGCAAGACACACTCATATTCTCCCTCCCCATTCTCCTCCTCCCATTCCCTTGTGTTTTGCCAGGTGTGGAGAAGGAAGGCAAGTGAGCCTGGGCAAAAGGCACAGGAATTGGGAGGGAGACATGCATGCGTCTTTCCTTTTCTGTCTCCAGTGCTCTCCCCTCCTATTCCCTTGCCTTTGGCCCTGGCACAGAGAAGAAAGGCCCACATACTAGGGCAAAAGGCAAGGGAATGGGAGGGAGGAGCCCTAGAAGAGAATATGAGGGGAAGCATGTGGGGGGGGGTTATTCACAGTTTTCCCACTTTTGCACCCTGAATCCTTGCAAAAGTGGAGGGGCCACCGTATGCAACTTGGAGAAGAAGCCTTGAAACTTGACAGAACTTTTGAATTTAAGAGAAAGAAGGCTTTGTAGCCATTATTTGCAGTCCAAAGCCAGTTCACAACTGATAAAAAAACATAAAAATTAACAATGAGTGGTTCAAAAAGAGATGGGAACAAAATGTCTTTGGACTGCATGTCAGTGTGAGTAAGTGAAACCACGGGTTCCAATCATGTGGATATGGGGGTCCTACTGTACTTAGCTACATATCAGAGGCATTGAGAAACCCTGTTAGTGAACTGTGAAGATGTGTAACAGGACACTGGCAAGAGTGTCCCATTGGGCATTGATCCTGATGAGCATCAGTTACTTTGCTGGCATCCCTATGCAGTAATGGAACAGCAGCTCCTTACCAGATACAGATTGTACAGAACTGACTGGTTCTAATTCCTGAAGACACAACTCCCCAGCAAGATTTTTGCCACTAACAGCACATTCTGACTGATGTTCTGTTGGTGACATGAAAAGATATAAATTCCCTCACAGAAGGAGTTGTCCATTTTTGTCCAGTGAAAATGTCAATATTCTGTTCGAGGTTAGCACCATGCCCAGAAACAGAGATCTGCATATGGTGCCCTCATGCTTGGCCACACATAGCACATGGATGCACACAGCATGTTGTGCACCAATATGCCTACGTGCACATTTGGTTGTGCAACATTGCCATTCTCCAAATAGGCAGCATTGTGCAACCATGAGCACAAATCTATACTCCATCTCATTGATGTAGAATCTCAGGTATAAAATGGGTGATGGTGGTGGTGGAACGGATCATCCTGTAAGAGGATTGGCTAGCTGGCATCCTGAACAAAAATCTTCCAACATGGTAACATTTATAAATTACATTTATAAGCCACCCCCACACACAGCTGCAATCATGATGGCGAGCAATCTCTCGTATAAGACCTGACCAGACTCAGTCATGCTTAGCTTAATCACAGTTCTTACATCATCACTATCATCATTATCATTTTTTCTTACCCGCCTCTCCCTAAGGCTCAAGGTGGGGTACAACATAAGTTAAAATACAGTTAAAAACACACTGTAGATTAAAATACACCAAAACACATAAAACCACTTAAAATACATCAGTTTACAATCCATAGCTAAAAATTGACTGGGTAGGCGTGCCATAAGAGAGAGCTCTATAGTACTTTTAAAAAATTTATACAGCATATCTTGCTTTCAAAACTCTTCCAGCAGGCCACCCCACAGTCTAGGGGCAGCTGACAAGAAGGTCCTCTGGACGAGCATTGCCAGTCTAGTCCTGGATGGTTTAAGTAAATGAGCCCCAGAGGACCTGAGTGTACAGGGTGGATTGAATGGGGATAGGCGATCCTACAGGTAAGTTGGACCCAAGCCTTTAAAGGTAGTAACCAACACTTTGTACTCTGCCTGGAAACTAATTGGCATCCTGTGGCTTGAATCCTACAGTGGCTTTGTGTAGCATAAATTTCAAACCTGGCCTTACTGACTGTACCACACACCATATACCATTTGTGTTAGAATGGCAACAAAATGCACAACTGTATATTCAATGGAATGTGCAACTGAAAGTTTCAGTAGAGGCAGAGGTAGACAAGACGGTGCATCTGTATACACCTAAGCAACTCCATTTCTGCACCTGAACACTGGGATCAAAACACCCTATCACTTTGGTAGGAAACTTATGCAAACGTAAGAGACAACAGGATTCTGGTTGTAGTCCTCAGAGCATGCCCCTTATAGGTTCCCACTCACTCTCAAAACACTGTAGTTCTATGGAAATAACTGACTGGCATTCTGTTAGGAATTTAAACATAAACCAACTCATGATTGCCCTGTTTAGAACTGTGGAACAATGAGTTCTCAGCAGAGCAACATTACCATAACTGCACTGTCAGGATCATTGTGTTAGTCGAGTGAGCAGTGTACAACAATGTGCCATGTTGCGGGACAGACTGCCCTTGCGCAAAGACAGCCCACGGAAGGGGATGCAACAGCCTCAAACAGAGGCACAGGGTACTGGTAACCCAGAACACAGAGCAGCAAAAAGTTCGGTTGGAAAAATGTTCCCCTTGACTTTCACAGTCCACTGGGGTGTTGTGGGAGCCACCACTGCACAACAAGACATCTTTCATGGGTCCCCATTGTGTGGTGGGAGCCCACATTGTGCAACAGGACATCTTGTGTGGTGCACCATTGTGCACCATTGTAATGCTCTGACATGGTTGTGTACTCTGTCATCAAGGTAGCCCCATCGTTGTAAAGTTGCACGTGTCTGCCCATGATGCAGGACCTTGAGCACCTCTTTTTTAAAAACATGAGTGACAGTTTATCCAAATAAAGAAGCTACAATGTCCATAAATGAAAAGTGAGAGTGGTTTGAGTGTTAGAGTAGGACTCCAAGAGATCTGGGTTCAAAGCTCTGCTCAGCCTGGAAATCCACTGGGTGATCTTGAGGAAGTCACACTCTCTCAGTCTCAAAGGAAAGCAATAGCAAATCTCCTGATCATACCAAGAAAACTGCATGTGAGGTTTGTCTCAGGTCACCATAGGCTGAAGTCAATTTGAAAGCACATACCTAACAAAAAACAGACAGAATTCTCACCCACTGCTCCATCATCCGCACCTTCAGTACACATCTCTTCTTAGCAGACTATTAAGGACAGGACAGGTGTTTCCCAGCAAATCTATTTCACTGTGCCCATCTGAGCCCTGTAACTCAGAGCTAAAATCCACCCACAGCAGCCTGATCAACTCCATTACGACAACTCTGCTCTTTTTTGCCTTCCATCATGGTACAGCCCCTTCCTGAAGCAACCCAAGTAGAAATATTTAAAAGGAATGAAATGACTTTGTGATAAATAAAAAGGAACAATATTGCCAAAATAATTGCTACTTTGCACTTTGATAAATGGTTCATGTACTCGATAATTCAAACCCATTAGCTTTAAATACTGCATTGTACTCTGGTACATAACTCAGTGCATTTCCCTTCAGTCAAATTTATTTATTGATCTGTTGATAGATGCCGCTTCAGATAATTTAGCTAAATTGGTGCCTGAAAGTTTCCCTCAGCCCTCCTTGACGGATTGGATACCCACAGTCAGTAAAGTTAGCGCTTCACACAAACATACACACACACACACACACCTGACGGATATGGATATGGATGTGGATATATGACAAATGCACTGAAGACCACAGGTTCAGGTTACGGAGGTTAATCATACTGAAATCCTTTAGGAAAAGATAGAGATGCCCTAATGCAAATGGTAGTTAAGGGCATAAGTTCAAAGGAATGGAGTTGGAAGTGGGTGGGGCCAAAGGGGAACATATATATGGCACCCACAAAATAACACATACACGCACAGAAGAATAAATGGAAGCCACTGCCTTTTAAGAAGGGAAGATAACACTCTATCTAGGAGCAACCACGAGATCAAAGCAAATCATCCGCCTTAGTATTCTCAGATCTGAGATACTACTCTCTTAGGGCCTTTCTGCACTACACTGTCATAGTGCTATTATTCTACTTTCAACCTCCTGTGGAATTCTGGGTTTTGTAGTTTACTGAGGCCAAAGAGCTCTCTGGCTGAGAATTCTAAATGCCCCTTCCTAAACCGCAAATCCCAGAATGAAAATGGACTAATAGCACTATTGTTTGGAAAGTGTGGAAAGGCCCACTGTGGCTATTTGTCTGATGCTAGATCTCCACATTTTCTTCTCAAAGGAAGCAGTAAGTAATTTTAGAAATTTTCTTCCTGAGAAAGTCTTTGAAAACCGCAATGTTTCTGAAGCCTATTTGCAGTTTGGGATTAATTCAGCGTAAAACTCATGAATGATTGCTTTGCACAGCAAACGGCCTTTTTTTTTTTTTTTTTTGCATAGGAAACATCATTCTCTGAGCAGAAAATCATATTTCTGCACAGGAATATTATTTTCTTTGCTGAAAAAAAATCTGCTTCCTGCACATAAAATGCTGTTTTCTGTGCAAATCAATCACATGCAGATTTCATATAAAAAAAGCCTTCAATAGTAGCATTTTCTGCATGGGAAATTTTTTTCCAGGATTCCCCTCATTAAGTTTTCCAGCACTTGAGAAAAATGTTTTTTGATCATCACACTCTCTTCCTGGCAAAGGTGCTGCTGAGAGTGCAACGAGAGGACGACGGGATCAGGTACGGTGCAGAAATGGCCTGCATCTGATGTTGGTCTCAAACAGCACCTGAAGGGACATGGGTTCACCCATATTTCTTTAAAGGGTCATGCCAGGAATGGATCCTGGCACCTTCTTATACCCAAAGCACGCATACTTCTCCTAAGCTATGGCCTCTTTCTGGCACAATAGAAATAACAAATATCCTTAGGGCAAGATAGCATTAGCATTAGAAAGCCTTTTTCAGCAACGCTGCAATAATTTGACTTATGTCAAGGTTGAATAGCTCTCTGCCAGGTGTTAAAACTCATGACCTTTCAAGCCAAACACACTTATACTAACCTGTTTACCACTGGAACAATCAATATCTTGTAAGTGAGATCGTCTAGACAGATCCTCTTTTGTCCTTTGGTCTTATTTGTAGCTCAAGAAATTGATAATTATATCTGGCTGGAAAAGAGAACTGTCTCAGCTGTTTCATCAACTCTCTCTTTCTCTCTCTCTCCCAACATCATTCTTTACGTTTTCGCACGCCTGTCGCTGTAGCGTCAGGTTCCTTTACTGCCTGTGCTCTGTGCAAAAGCCCTTCCACAGTTAAGGATGAGAAAGGATGTGCCGTATGTTTTTGCAAATCAAATCAACGTGCTCACACTGTTTTTAAATTAATTCAAACCCAGTATCTGATTTCTGACATATCGTGGGCTTCAAAGGGCAGCTATCTCAATTCCATACTTCCCTCAACCAAGATCATTTTGTCTTATGTTTAGGATCGTTGCTTTTCCAGATTTGACCACTTGCTGCTATCTGCAAACCAAAAATGTCCATGTAAGGTCAAATTTAGTCTTCGGTTTGAATATGTGAAGGAAGAGATAAGAATATGTAAAGGCTAGTAAGAACAATGTGGGCCAACTATGCTTTCCTCCTGGCTGACACAGGACTGAATGCTCTATAAGAAAACAAGAGCTGAGATTGTATGTCATGCATACAATGACCTTTTGTTGTTAGTCCTGACCAGAATAGACTCATTGAATAGATTGGATTTACCTACATCTTGACTAACTGTCAGAATTCAACTCCCAGCATGTGCCTCTCTCTGCCAGCAAGGAAAGGAAGGCAATAATACTTGCCCAAGAGGGGGAGGCAGTGGGAGGTGTCCAGTGCAAACAATCAGCAGAAGCACTGAGCGGAGCCGAAGTCAAGGTCAAATCCAAAAGATCCAGAATGCCAAAGGTCTGCCCAAAAGGGGTTAAGAGAACAAGGGTCGTGAGGGCTTGAGTAGCACCACGACAGACTTATATAGCTGATGGAAACAGGTGTTACTTGTCATTGTTCTGTTTTCTCAATCTCACCAAAATGGTTTCCCTCTGAGCTGTTCATTTTTTGTCTACTCTGTGATTGGCGGCTGGGGGGCAAAGGTGGATCTAATTCCTCTAAATCATTGCTGGCCCCTTCTTCCTCTTCTACTTCTTCCACTTCTTCCAGTGCTGGCTGCAACAACTCCATCTCAGCTTGTCTTTCAGCTGATGGGGGTGTTGGCGAGGCAGTTTGGTCTATCACTGGCTCTGTTTCTGGCACAATCAATTGCTCATCGACCTCTGAGCTGTCATCTATCACACTAACCATTCAATAATCGACTGAATAGGTCTACTCTAGTTAGAACCAACCAACGGTATCTCTCTCGCCCCCCTACTGCTCCCCCTCTCTGTATGCATCTCTGTGTTGTCCTCTACCACAGTCCTAAAAGGTAACTTGGGATATTACACTTGCCTTTTTTTACTTTAACAAGGAGTCACATGGGGCCTGACAGCAGCACATGGTTTCTCTACCACTTCCCATTGGCTATATTTCCTGAAATTCAACCTGCCATGATGAGAGACAGCAGAGTGTAGTGGTGTTAGTGTCTATACTCTCTCAGGCTGGTGTATGGGGGCTTTGGTTATTGTGGAGGCAGGAACTCCACAACAACAACAACATGCACAGGTGTAAGGCAGACATACAACTATCTACACAGCTAACAAGATGCCAGCCATTGTGTGCATTGTGTATCTCCCTGTGTACATTAGCATCTTGATTTGATCACCACTGGGATCATTGTAATTTTTAAAAAGCAATGAAAAAAATCCCTCAAGTGCCTTGAATAACAAGGGAAAATAGCAATCCTGTACAATTTGCAGATTTTATTTTCTTCTCTGTGGTTTGGAGGGTTTTCATACATATTTCAGGATACCCCCAGCTATTCAAGAAATAATTCAGAAATAACTGGTTGCAATTTCAGGTGCAGCTTTGTAGATAGATTGATAGACAGACAGACAGACAGACAATAGATAGATAGATAGATAGATAGATAGATAGATAGATAGATAGATAGATAGATAGATAGATAGATAATCTTCTGGAGCTGCCCCATTGCAGAGGAAAAGTAGGGAATCTCATATTTAAATTCCCCCACTTCAGAATCCCCTCCTGGCAAAACTCTTGTGGCATCTCAAAGATGAAAAAAGTTTTGTTCATCATAAGATTTCCTGCACAGTGACTTTTAAAATGTCAAGACACCTTTTCTAGACATGCAAAAACAGTAGAGTAGGAGGGCAGATGGATGCAAGCTTGAATTGATGTTGGTTGCATATGCCATTTCTTTCTTTGTGCACAGATAGCCTACACACAGACACATGCACAGATACACACATGCTCATCGGAAGAGAGTCAAGCATCCTTCGTGGGATTCCCTGTGGTGAAATTGCCTTGCAAAACTTGAGCCTATGTGTTTGTATCTGTATTTCTTTTCTGGCTGTAGTTTTAAACAATTTCCATGCAAATTAAGAAAAGCAGCATTTCTGAAGATGCCTTGCTCCATTGCCAAAAATATTCTTGTGTCCTCGCTCCACCACACATCAACACATATACTGTACTGTGGAATGTTGAAAAAAATCACACGTGTGCCTTTAACAGAGCACATTCTCAGTGGCGTTCAATGAATTAGCTCCATGTCTTCAAAAGAGGAGATTGCTTTGGTAGGAGTGCAGCAGCATGGTAGTTGTAAAAATGTCAAGGTATTATGAATGTCCTGATGATAGAGCCCAGTTGTTATTTGCTGGGCAGTGAGGGAGGATAGCTAATGATGTGCGGCATGTAAAATGTTTGTTGCTCTAATCCATCTGTGTGTGGGGAGCAAGGAAGAAAGGGAGAAAGGCAGGGAGACAGCTGGAGGTAAAATGTACACTGATGGAGTCATTCAGAGGTAGCTGTCAATAGGAACCCAGCTTTGCATACAATGCAGGGCAGTTCACAAGGTGGAGCCTTTTCTTTTGTCTGTGTTTAAAAGTAGAAATAGGATTTATTTATTTATTTTTACAAAAAAGTATGGCTAAATCCCATTAATTAAAACAAAGATGAACCACTAGTGCAGCACCAGTTCCACCATTAGCAATATAAATTGTTTTTTTAAGGACAGGGACTGGGTACACAAATCCAGGCAAAAGAAACATCTGGGGCTCACTGACACTATACAGGGCCTTTCTGCCCTACACTGTTATAGTGCTATTATTCCACTTCCAACATCCCATGGAATCCTGGGGTTTGCAGTTTAGGGAGGGGCTTTTAGAATTCTCAGCCAGAGAGCTCTTTGGCCTCAGTAAACTACGAACCCCAGAATTCCACAGGATGTTGGAAGTGGAATAATAGCACTATAACAGTGTAGTGCGGAAAGGCCCACAATTACAGCTCTATGATTGTTCTTTCCCTGTTTTAATCCTATGGAATCCTGGGATTGCACTTTAGGGAAGGGTATTTCTAGTTCTTTGCCAGGAAGTTCTACTGTCTCACAAACTGCAATCGTAGCGCTATATAGTGTGAAAGAGTCCCCGATGTTTCTTTTGCCATGGCTTGAGAAGATCAGGAAGACTACGAAATGAGAGAAAACACAAAGCTAGGAGAAAGAACATACATGTGAATAAGTTATGTACAAACCTAACCCTTTTGCAAGAGAGATAGGATAGTATTTCCTTCAGCCAACATGGTATAGTGATTAGGCTGGATTTAGGAGATCCAGATTCTAGATCGCTCTGATCCATGACTCTCACCAGGTGATCACAGCCCACCACACATTCTCAGCCTGACCACCTCATGGATTGTTGTGAGGATGGAGCAACAAAGAAGAAAGCCATCTGTGCTCCCTTGAGTTCATTGGACAAAAGAGTGACTATGGCCTTTTCCACACACCTCAATAGTGCGTTCTTCTGTTACAATCCCAGCGCTGCCACTCGTGCAATGGTAGCAGGTTAGGAATGCTGTTTTCTGCACCCTTCTGGCTTAAGCAGATGAGTAGTGTTATTGTCACCCACGTTCCTTCTGCACCACAGCATCCTTGGCCACTTCCTTTCCCCCCTTCACCCCACCCAACCACTCCCGATTGGTCAGGGAGGGTTGTTTTCTTTGTAAACCGTACTAGTGCGGCAACATTGCAAGGCAGGACATGCCAATACACTATTGTATTTTCACACTATGCTTAAAAAATGTATTTTAAAAAGTAAAAAAAAAATAACTCAAAGGAGAAATTTAAAATAAAGATGGAGATGTGATAGATTTTGAAGTTACCATGCCATGGGAATCATGGAGGGAGGGACAAGCTGGGCACACTTACATCCCACCCACTGCTGGATCCGCAATAACAGGAAGTGCTATCAAGAGCTTTTATGGCACAGCACTGAGCCAGCTGATGGGATCGAAGCGCTAAAGGAGGCTCTTAATGGATTTTTTTTGGAAATAGTACAAGGCAGTTTTGCAATGCTTATGGATGGGATAACAGCTGAGTAGTGATGATGACGTGCAGTAGCACAACTACTGGACTGAAAACAACCTGCTGCTGTTGTGGGATAGCAGTGTTGTGCAGAGATGGCCTATGTTTGCATTTGATTTCCATTTGTTCTGAACAAGACTTATACAAGAAAATAAATAAAATAAATGCAAATTGAACTAACAGATAAATGCAATCCATCCCTCAGCTGGATGTTACTCTCCTTGCGTTGGGAGAACTGCGGGCTCTCCATGAAGCTCAGATGCACTGGATGGACACATCCCAGGACCTATATCTGGTACACCCCTCCCCTTGAGAAAAGAAGGAAAAGTATTGCTAGCACATGGAAACCAGATTACTTGTTACAGTCAAATGGCATCTTGAGGTCCTGTGTGTCCCCCGTTACATCTCCACAAGAAAAATCTGTTACGGTAGGAAATTGGATTAGACAAGTGCAGAATCTGCCAGGAATTTCCTGCCGAGCAAAGCGTTAGCAATGATTGAACAGCAGCATTTCAGCAGTTTGAGTTAAATCCAGTGTAAACTTCTAAGTGAACCATTGGTCTGAGCTCAGTCTGCAGTGAACAGCAGCCTGCAATGCATCCTAGGCTTCATTTTAAAAAGGAGAGATGCTGGAAGCAGTACCCAGCTGGGGAATGTAAGTTTGTGTTGTGATTTCCAGGTGGCCCATCATGTCTCATTTTCAGCAAATCTGTCTGCCTGCCTGTCTGCCTGTCTGCCTGTCTGTCTGTCTGTCCGTCCATCCATCCATCCATCCATCCATCCATCCATCCATCCATCCATCCATCCATCCATCTCCACATATCTAGGCAATTTCAGATTTATGGAGGAGGGAAAAGCAATTACAGTACTAAATACAGGTATGACTGTAAAAATGAACTCAGCCTACTTTTCAGCTTTCTTTTATTAATCTTTGCTCCTTTCATGTATGTTTTATTTTGTGAGAAAGAGCTAATTAGAGCAATACCAACAGCTAATCAAATTTAATAATATTAAACAGGAAAAAAAATAGTAAGGAAATAGAAGAATCATTAAATCATCAAGTTGTAAAAGAAATAAATCCTACAAAGGGAAGTAGGAAGTGTATCAAATTGTTTTATATTTTGCATTGTAAAGATACTCACATAGGTTTGTGGCTATTCCCTTTAATTTGTCTTTGTGTTTTTCTTTTCTTCTCTTCTGAATGAAAATAAAATTAAAAAAAAACCCAAATCTATATATGTTTTTTAAAAAATCTAATTATTTGCATTTCTGCCATACACATTTACCTACCTAATATGAATTTGTGTACACATTTTTTCCTTTAGCAGTGCTATTTTTTGTAGGCGTTTCTACATAATATATACACAATCTATACACGATTTCCCTTCAGATAAACATTTTTGCAAGTATTTTCGGAGGAGATGTGCATTTTTGTGCACAACATCACCTAAGGTGTATATTTTAATGCATTTTCTCCAATGTGCACCTAATTCTGTGCATAATACATATGTTATGCTATATGTTATGCACATAATTTATGTGCATGACCTCTTAAGTTACACAATATCATATGTATTTTCCCTAATACATGCATTTTTGAACCTTCAAGGTAAAAATGGCATTGCTAATTTTGGAAAAGGATAGAATTTGAAGGATAATTGTATGCCAGGCTACATGGTCCAGAAATATGAATGTGGTTGCTTAAGTATGTTTCTCCCATCCCTAATCTACCCTGGCAATCTCACCCATTTCATCTGGGATTCTTTGCATACATGCCAAATAACATTCCTCTTTACCAAATCTTGGTGTTACAACAATCAAAATTTGTCTGGGTTTTGCAACTGGTGTGCATGACTCTGACTGACATTTTCCTCTTTTGCATAACTTAATTATCAAAACTCACTCAACTTTATAAAATGGCACTCAGCCTTCCACTCATTGCAAATGTTTTGAGCATTCCTTTACAGTCCAAAGGGCTAAAAACCTAAAAGGTATTCCAGCTCTCACTGATATCAATGGTGACCAATGGTGGTAATGGTCAAATCTGTCCATTGTAACCAAACACCTTCAACAACAGGGCAAGAAGAACACACACAAACACACACAACATGAAATTGAGCATGTGCTGTTAATGGAACTGAATCACATCCTTGTTTTAAAGCTAGGTGGGGAACTTGTGATCTTCCAGATGCTGTTGGCTCCAACCCCTTCCATCTCTACATAGCTGGGCTGGAGGTCAAGTATGATGGAAAGGATAGTCTCCTGGCATGATTTAAAGGGTCAACATTTTCATGACACTGCTATCTATGCACAGTATGAAGAAATGTAGGTTCAGAGAGTTTACATGGGACCATAATTCAATTTGGCCTACCTAGCTGTTACCATGAGGGAGTTAACATAGCATAGTAGGACAGCATGAAAGCAAGCCAATTGACCTCAAAGATGAGTTTTGTTTGCTGTGTACCCTAAGGGATGTCTTGACTATGTGTCTAGAAATTATGACTGATGACCCACAAGTAGGTCATGTCCCAATTGTAGGTGGTAGGCATTATGTGGCTTTGGAAATCTTGAATACATTTTACTTTCTATTGCTCTGGCTACATATATAGGCATTGGGTTAATAATCAGGGTTATGTATCCAACTGCAGTCATGCTTATTTTGTGTGTGCGTGTGTGTGCGTGTGTGTGCATGCATGTGTGCTATCAAGTTGCTTGTTGACTTACAGTGATCCCATAATTTTCACAGGGGTTTTTTAGGCAAAGAATATTTAGAAGGGGATACCCCAGTTCCTTCCTACAACATCTGGTGTTAGCCATCTCCCATTCAAGTACTAACCATGGCTGACCCTGCTTAGGATCCAAGATCATACGGATCTGGTGCCTTTAGGGTATTTAGGCCTAATATGCTTATCACTGACCCACTGAAATAGACCTACTGAAATTTTTGGTTGTTATCCAATTAAAATACTGGTGGAGCACAAATCTTACATAGGAGGGCAAAGGCTGCTTCTTTCCCCAACGGTGCAATGGAGCAAAATTGCTCTAAGTGCATCCCTTTAGCCCAGTGGTTCTCAACCTGTGGGTTCCCAGATGTTCATGGACTTCAGCTCCCAGAAGCCCTGAGCATTGACCATAGTGGCTGGGGCTTCTGGGAGCTGAAGTCCACGAACATCTGGGGACCCACAGGTTGAGAACCACTGCTTTAGCTGATCAAAAGCCTGGCAGATGGACTTTCACCAAGCTAGACAGGGAACAGGTATTGGACATGGAGGTACTGGATACTGCCTTGTCCAACATGTCGATAATACTTAGAATAAGGCTTATTTAGAATAAGCACTACACTGTTATAGTGCCATGATTCCACTTTCCAAATCCTGTGGAATCCTGAGGTTTGCAGCTTAGGGAGGGGCCTTTAGAATTCTCAGCCAGAGAGCTCTTGGGCCTCAGGAAACTACAAACCCCAGAATCCCACCGGAGGTTGAAAGTGGAATAATAGCACTATGATAGTGGATGGCAGAAAGGCCCTAGAAATTAAGAGGATTCCAGCCAATGTGACTTAAGAAAATTAGTACAGGCTAAGGGAAAGACGTATTTAGATTAATACGCACCCACCCACCCACATATATCCTTTATCATATTTCTAACCAAATGAGAAATCAGAAAATTATTTTAAAAGTCATTGGTCACAGCTCTAGTTCCTAGCCTCCCCAAAGTGGTTAATTTTATATTTTAAAAGTAATTCATGATTTTCCATTCTCAAAAGTAACTACAAGATGTACTTAATATTTATCTGTCTGTCTGTCTGTCCATCTATCTGTTTACATATTTAGGTCCTGCAATATAACATAACATCTCGGGATTGCATACGATTAAATTAGGTTTCAGTAATTTTTCTCATGTAAAACTGAAAAAATAATTTAAACAGAAACGAGACAAAAAGGCAAGTTTAAAGCAAGACAGTTAAAAGCCAATAAAACAGTTTTAAGCCATTTCAGATCATAATATATTTGCAGATTTGGATAAAATTAATTAGTCTTCAAAGGATTTAATCATTCTGGTATAAGTTTGACATCAGCACCGACTCTAATCACTGGTGGTGCAAGTTTATTGTTAAATAAAAATCTGAATGAAGCACAAGGCATTTGGGCTAAGTCTCACTAAAAATTGCTTTTAACGTTACAATTAAAACAGGTAATGAAATCTTTTGTTAAGTTATAGTTATAATGTAACCTTGCTGTTGTATGCCTTCAAGTCATTTATGATTTATTGCAAGCCTAAGGCAAACCTATCATGGGGTTTTCTTGGCAGAATTTGTTCAGAGGGGGTTTGCCTCTGGCTTCCTCTGAGAGAATGTGACTTGCCCAAGGTCACCCTGTAGGTTTCTGCGGTTGAGCAGAGATTTGGACCCCGGCCTCCAAAATCCTAATCCAAAACTCAAATCACAATACCACGCTAGCCCATTGTAATGCAACTTTTTAGCTTAATATTTTGGGGGATAAAAAGAATCACAAGTAATCGGTTACTTGCAATTAGT
Organism: Iguana delicatissima; assembly: GCA_948472985.1. Lineage (NCBI taxonomy): Eukaryota > Metazoa > Chordata > Lepidosauria > Squamata > Iguanidae > Iguana > Iguana delicatissima. The sequence continues at coordinate 392,857 of CAOKZL010000069.1, read as the reverse complement.
TACTTAGTTACAGGCAAGATCTGATCAAAATATACATTTAAAAATCCATTTTATATATTTTTTTTTTTAAACTGTATTGCAACATTCAGAATAAAGGCAGTTTGCTGCTATGGAACAATCTGTGTATTTCTTCTGGAGAGGTGGGGATCAGATAGTCCGTAAAGGAATGTGAATGATCAAATACCTCAAACGTCCTTCCTGATAGTCACCAAGCAAAACATACTTGAAATCCATCTAGTAATCTCACCACAGAGAAATGATAACTTTGCACCAAAGTTTCCAAAGGCAATTCTGGGTAGATGTGTGCATGCCAATGAAGTTTATATCTCCCTGCATCCTCCCTTTCCCACTGGCTCTGCACTCTTTTCATCTTTTTTAGTGGATGAGATCCAACCTTTTATTTCCTCTTTTTTGGGAGGGGGGGTCAAATGTATGTATGTTAACATGTATACTTTAAATTGTATTCATGGTTTCAATGCACTCTCTCTATGGAAAACTGTGTGTTTTATAATTGCTTGGAACATGAGTATTCTCCCCTGCACACTTTGCAAAAATGCTCCTTGGTTTCTAAGCATATCTGCATCCATCTGTCAACATGAGCATTCCACAACTGTATCTACCCCATGGAGAGTCCAGGAACAGTGAACGGAGAGAAGCCTATTAGATATCAGACTGAAATTACCTTTTTCACATCACCTTAAATCTGGTAATAGCCCTAAGTTTTTGACTTCCAGCAAAACTCTTTCTTTAATCTTTGTGAGCAGTTGGAAATCAGGCGTTACAGAAATACCCCACACATAAGGTGCCAAAAAAAAATGAAGAGAAAAGATGGAGAGAAAGGAAGAGACAGAGAGAGACGGAAGGAGAGAGAGGGGGAGAGAGATTGCTTTGGAATTACAATTTTCATTATTATTATGAAACCTGTCAGACTTAAAACGCACACACACATGCATAAAGATAGAGAAGGCCTCTTCTAAAACAACAACAACAACATTGAGACAAGGTTAGTCAGAACACCCTGAGCCTTGTCAACACCCACAATTAAAAGTTGTTTACCGTCTTACAAAAACAGCTCCAACGGCATCAATGTGCCGCGGACATCGTATGTTGTTTCAGTCTTAACTGAAGGCTCAGGGATAATCCTCTTTCCTAATACAGCTCGGAGCCAAGCACAGAGATTTCACTTCACAATCACATTACTTTCCTAATGACACTATCACCCAACTGAGGTTGGGGGGCGGCAAGGGAGGGCGAGAGACAGGAAAGAGAGAGATTAAAACTGCTGCTTTGGAGTTTAGAATTTAGGAAGGCAGGCAATCAAAGGGTCAATTTGCAGTACACTACAGAAGGCAGACAGAGGGGTCATTGGGATAAACACTGGGAAATTAGGAGAAATGGGCACTGACTGGGTGATGTTTGCCAGAGTGCAAAGATCTCTGGCAAACAATGCTCCCTTTCCTTTTTAAAACATCTCCCCCAGGAGCATTGCACAAGGACTCACTCCATGGTACAGAAGCATGGACTAGCATCTTGGCAGCAGCATACAGAGGTACAATGGGCAATTATACCTCCAAATGTATGTACCTCCAAATGTATGTATGAAGCTGGATATGTCTAGTCTGCAGAGGAGAAGGTTAAGAAGGGACATGAGAGCCATGTTTAAATATTTGAAGGGATGTCATGTTGAGGAGGAAGCGGGCTTGTAGAAATGGCTCCATGTATGAGTGCATAATATGAATGCATTTTGGATAATCCTTCCCAAGCCAGTTGGTCTTGAGTTCCCAGAAGGGAGGGAAGGAAAATCATAGAATCATAGAGCTGGAAGAGACCACAAGGACCATCTAGTCCAACCCCCTGCCATGTAGGAATACACAAAGAGGGAGGAAGGGAGGAAAGAGGGAAAGAAGGAAGGAAGAAAAGGAACGAGGGAACAGAGAAGATGAAGGGGAAGGAAGGAAGGAAGGAAGGAAGGAAGGAAGGAAGGAAGGAAGGAAGGAAGGAAGGATCTCTGTTTTGTTTTGTCCTCTGCACTATATAGACTTGATATTAAGCAAAAGAGTCTTCTGGGCCATATTTTCTCCCCTCAAGGAAGGCAAACTGGGGGACACCAATCAAAGTAGCCAGTACCCAGACCACCAAGCAAGCAAGCAAGCAAGCAAGCAAGCAAACGGACAGACAAATACATAATATGGAGCCCTTGGCCACATTTCAAACAAAGACTCCCAAAATACAAGGGAAATTAATTTATTAAAAAGTAATGGCTTGATAATGCACACACACATAGAAATAAATGAATCTCTTCAGTATCTTATAAAACAGTGGTAATCACATAATAGAGCACTCATTATCAACTGAAAGCTGTCTTACGATACTTGCCAAATACCAGCTAGATTACTCGTGAGCCAATATGCTTTAATTAGTGGTAGTACACTGGCATGCGTGCACTCACACACACATGCATACAGACATTGAGCCAGATTTGTAAGCGATATTAAGTCCCTATAGTTGCAATTAAAGGAGATATTTTGCAAATCCAGTAAACTGATGCAAAATGTTTGTTTGCAAAATGTTGGGTACAACATTGTATTCTGTATGCATGCAACACAGGTGAGAGGAACAGCATGGAATTTTGCACCAAACATAGTGTATGTGGATAATTTTTTCACAATAGAGTCCCCAAACATGATTGAAACACCACACACACACACACACACACACACACACACAAAAAACCTCTTGTACATCATCAAGACACTCTTTCCTATCACAGATGAGAATATCTGCATGGTGATGCTACAAGATCGTAGCTCTGTATTATAAAAAAAGGGAAGAACTGTTACTGGCCTTTGCATGAGGAGAAGTGACAAGAGCTGTGCGTCCCTTCCTCAGGAGGATTTGGGGCAGAACTGGATGTTTCCACTGGGCACACTCTCTCCTCATGGAGAGGGACACAAGGAAGAGGGAGAGGAGAGAGCACACATACAAGACTCAAGAAGCCAGCTAGTGGGGGTAGCGCTAGGGTGTCAGAAAGTTGAATAGAAAACTGTGTGTGCGTACGCATCTGAGAAAGAATCTTTTTTTAAAAAAAAAGTTTGTGGGCCAATGCATCTATAAGTTGGCTTGTGTGTCACTCTTCTCTTTATCTCTATGATTCTTCCCTCCCGTCCCTTAAGCATCCAGGATAGGAATGCCAACGCCAGTGGTGTATCTAGCATAAACTGCACCTATGCAAACATGGAAGTTGCACCTCTACCTGCTTACCCCAACCCCCACTCTCCACCCCTACATGCATAGCTTTTTTGCACCCCCCTGGCTTTGGCACCTGGGGCATGTGTCCTACTTGCCCACCCTAGATATGCCTGTGACCAATCCATGAGCAATCAAGAACTGCATCGAGTTGTGACATCTGTTGAAATGACTTTAAACTTTTTTGCCCTTATTCATTTTTTCCCCACATATTCCCAAAGTCCTAATTTGTACCTTTGGCAGTACATGTACCCCAGGTTCGGAATCACTGTCCTAGAGACTTGATGGGTACACAGTGTCCTCACATAGTGGGAACCGTTATTGGTGGTTGCTTTTCCAGAGGGGGCCAGGGAAGATCCACTGATAATGTTTATTATACAATATTTCTATGCATGGAAGCCTCTCTGTTTAATCCAGTAGCTGAGCTTAATTTGCTGGGTAGGTCTCTCATTTAGACAAGGTCAGTTCAAGTCCACTAATCATTTCAATTAAAATATTTTCATGGATTTATAAGTAATAAACTGATCTAGCCTGTAATTACAGGTTCCCTAAGAGCCAGCTGCCCTTTGCCTGCTCAATGCAAAGCCTGTAGCACACTGTTGATTTTCCGGGCACAAAGATAAAAGTGTCCCATAAAACCTGGAATGGTTTGAATTAAACACAATTAAAGTGTAAATCTCAACACCCATTAACATTTAAGGTCCATTAGATTATTTTATCTGTCACAATATTAAATGCTCCGATGTTGTGCTGAATGCCTTTAATGTTTGGTTCTGCCTCTGTCCGTTCTAGAGCTTGTGCATAAATTGGTTATTAAGTATGTGCAACCGCGTAATAACTTTTTTTGGATGGAGACTCTCTCCCTGTCCTACTTTTATCCATCGTCAGAGGCAGTAAACCCACTTCTAACTGCCACATGCCGGAGAGGCAAACAGGACAGAGAAGGTCTGTCTGACTTGCTGTGCTTTTGAGCATTAGAAGAGCATCTGGATGGTCAATTAATGGGGGCAGATTTCTGAATTGTAAACATTTAGAATGGTCAAGGGGCAAAAGGACAGAGGCCACTTTCACACCTTACCTAATCTCATTGGCTTCCCCTCACGATCCCGGCAGTGCCTTTACCAGGAAGGAAGCACAACAGGGATGCTCCTCTCCACATCCAGCCAGCTCCCTGCAGAAGGGAGTATGAGTGGCAGGTGCCTGTCTTCCACATGCTGTGCTGGGGATGGAAGCACCTCTGCGATGCTTTTGGCCCTTCTGCATGGCCAGAAAGGAAGGGAGTGTTGCACCACCATGGGCACTTGATGAATTTATTCCATTAAGTGAATATCCCACAATTGCAACGGGTAAGAATGGGATGGCAGTGAGATCGTGATGACATCGTATGAAAGCATGACTCACGGACTGCTGCAATCCTGTCGCCATAGCAGGACTGTGAAGCCATCTGGAACTGGCCAGAGACAGCCAGAGTGACTAGTGATGAGACAGAGTTGGATGGCCACCTCTTGGGGCTGCTTTACTTCTGTACTCCTGCATAAGAGAGTGTTGAACTACCTGGTCTTTCCAACTCTGTAACTCTATGATTATTTTATCCTAAAAACTGCTAGCAATGTGCATGAGTATTTGCATGTGTATGTCTAGGAGTGAAAGCCTGCTGTCAAGACCACAGCTTGTCAAGTCAAGGCCAGGTACGGACCACGTCATTTTTCTGGGCTGAAGTGAAATGTATCCAAGCAACAAATGTATCTCAGTCAAGGTACACAGGACTTAAAGTAAGCCAAGTTATTTGGTCCCAGAAGCTGGAAATGCCAAAGTAATGCTGAGATCCTGCATCAGAATCCACAATCCATAACTTTATAATTTTGGAGCTATGTCACTGACATGGCAAAATATTCCAGGTGAGGTCTGATCAAAGCAGAATAAGGTGGTACTACTACTTCCTTTGACCTAGTATAGTATATATAATGATGATATTAAAGTCACAGGCCTACATTCAGTCTGAGATGTTGTTAGTTAAGATAATACTGAGGGACTTCAATGCAGGCAGAGGCCACTCCCCTTACCAGACATTGAGGACTAGGGACAAAGAGTAATTAAAGACAGAACCAGAATAGTGTAGTGGTTTGAGCATTGGACAATGACCCTGGAGACCAGAGTTCAATTCTCCGCTCAGCCATGGAAACCCATTGGGTGACCTTGGGTTATCACACACTCTCAGCCCCAGAAAACACTGTGGTAGGTTCACCTTAGGGTCACCGTAAGTCAGAAACAACTTGAAGGCACATAATAAAAACAATTAAATTTCTATTCCATTAGCGACAGGAGTAAGAAATGTCACCTACTCCTGGGGCTCAGCAACTGCCTTTGGAGGATCTCTTATTCTATCTCTTGAGTGGTAATTTAAAGTATAGCTGGGGTTTAGGCTAAATCATTTTCAGTTCCAAGGTCCTCTGTGTCCTATAATTTGGATTTTGAAATCAGTTAATACAATGCTTCATCCCCCTTTATTTGTCATATCAGCACAAAAGAGTCTTTAATCAATCAACAGATCAATCACTCATTCCTCTTGTAAATCTGCTAATCAAAGGATACTTTCAACTATTGTAACCAATTAAAGAATCTATATATCCGTTCATAGCATAATATTAAACAACTATTAAGATATTTACTTGGCGGTGCCCTGTTGACTCCTAAATGTCACAGATCCTGATATGTAAAAAAAATCCAAGTCAATTTATCTAGCATCCAGAACTCTTTTATTCATTAGTAAAATGGTGATGCTATTTGCCCTCTCATGCAAAAAATTGCACACAGCATATTAAGTTAATCATAAAAATCGAAAGGAGAGATATATCTTTTTCTCTCTGATAAAAACTTTTCAGTGTTTACTTAGCAGGAGGCCTAAATACCTCAAAGATACCAGATCCCATCTGATTCTAGAAGCTAAGTACAGTCATGTCTGTTTATTACTTGGATGTTCAACTTCTAAGAAATACTGGGTAATGTAGAGTGTATTTCAGAGGAAGGAAATGACAAACTACCTCCGACTATTCCTTGCCTAAGAAAACCCTATGAAATTCACTGAAGTCACCATTAGGTTGACAGGCAACTTAAAGGGCACATGCCCACACCCACGCACCCACCCAGCCTCACACACACACACACACACACACATTTAGATACCATTATTTGGTTAGCTAATATGGGTGTGGATGCTGGGCAGTGAAGAAAGCTGGTAGGAGAAAAAAAATCAGTTCATTTGAAATGTTTCATTCTACACCATAACGATAGCAATGGTAACTACTTTGGAAGCCTTGGAACTATAATGGTGTAACTATTATTAAAAGTAACTGTTCAAGCTCCGGGCTACACCATGGAAAGAGATTTTGAAAAAAACCCATCTTCCTTTCCAATTCTGGATACACTTTGTTTGAATGATGGCCCCAAACATTTTGAGCCATGTTCATTATAGCTCTGCTTCCTCCCTCTTTTTCTTAACCTAATGCGGACACACATGGCAACTTTTTATTGGCCACCAAGGAAGAGCTTTTAAGGTTTTAGATTCAGGAACTGGGGTAATAGCATTGTGAGGCCATGGCCCATTTTCCTTCCTAATCCTGATTTCAATTCCCAATAGCAGCTCGGAGCCATGGCTGTTTAATCCTTAGGGAGGTTAAATTCCTGGTGCAATTAACATCTCGTATTCAAGAAGACCTCTTCGCGGTTTAAACAGGAAATCTGTCCCCAGTGAGGTCAGCCCCGGATGGTCTTTTTGCTAAGTGGGGTGGGATCCTCTTTTAGTTTTAGTCAAATACAGTAACACCTCATTTAGTGGGGCAACAGAGCAGGGAATCAGCTGGGTTCTGGTACTGTAAGAACCTGCCTCCCAGCAATTTGAGTTGCAGAGGGAGGCAAGGAAAAACACAACAAGCACTCCCACTATTAATAAGCAATTGGAGTCATTCTGCAGGTATTGCTGTAAGGCTGAGACAGCACCTTCAGCAAAAGTACAAATGGAAAGCACAAGGTAATGTATTCTTGAGAAAACGAAGGCTGAGAAAAGAGCAAGACAAAAACAACAGGTCAATATTTCTTTTCTGTCACGGCTTGTAAAGTTTATCGCTGTGTACCTTCACATCATTTCTGACTTATGACAACCCTAAGGCGAGCCTATCATGGGCTTTTCTCGAGAAGACTTGTTCAGAAGGGGTTTGCCTTCCTCTTCGGCTGAGAGAGTGTGAGTTGTCCAAGGTCACCTATGGGGTTTCCATGGCTGAATGAGCTTTGTATCCTGGTCTCCTGTGGTTGAAGCCCAACAATCCAACCACTACAACATTGTCCCTCCTGGAAAGTTTACCTGTCCCTAAACACACTATGCACTCACATATTTTAAAGGTATGGTTCAATGGGAGACAAATATCAAACAGGGGCTGCAATCTTTTTGGTGTCTTATACATGCATCAATTCTCTTATGGAAGCAGTTGGACATTTTTGTCCAACACAGACCCTCCATATTTGCTTCAAAATTGAAGTAGTGGAGTTAAATGTGCATGTATCACACCCATTATAAAGGCTCATGCATTGCACACCACTGGACCCACACTATGCACTGTGGATTTTTGGTAATGTGAGATCACAATGTGTTACATGTGCTAATTGCAAAAACGCTGCATAGCTCTCTGAGGGTAAAGTTATACTCTGTCCCCTCACTGAAGGATCATGGACAAGGTTTTAGAAGACACATCTCCTGAAAATCAAGTCACTAAAGGTTGGTTCACATGACAACTTCCTGATTGCCCAGCACTGTGGATTGTTAGTCTTCACTGGATTTGCTTATCTTTTCCCCTTGTACATTTTCCATCCTGTTTGCTTATACTCCCTTTGAGCATAAATTTTATTAGCATTCCAAGCTCTGGAACTCCCTGCTGAGGGAGGCTCCGTTCCCTATCTGTTGTCCTTCTACCCTCCTTTGGCATGTAAACTGGCTGTTGCTGAAAGGGAGAGGGAATGTTAATTGACTGGGGACTGCCTATCTCTTTATTATTGTGCTTTAATTTACTTGGTTTTATGCTATGTTTTAATAGGTTTATTCTGGAGTTTGCCTTTTATTACTGCTAGCCAGCATGAGTGCCATTTTAGGGTGGCAAGCTAGGACACAAATGTAATGAATAAACAAGATGCACCTTTTGTGTGCACATTCTTCATTTTACGTGTATCACTGCGAGCGTTTTCAGATGGTGAAATAACTTGTAAACGAGTCCCAGGGCAGTAGCCATGTGAGTCTGTTGCAGCAAAACCAAGAGGGAAAAAAAGGAGTTCCTATAGTTTGTTATCTGCCTACAAGCTGATTTTGACTTATGGTGACTTATCATGGGGTTTGGTTGGCAAGATTTATTCCGAAGAGGTTTGCAAATGCCTTCCTCACAATTCCTTCTCACAAACTTGATCAGGAGGCTTTAAACTAAGGCCCTTTCCACGGCACCCTCCCAACCCGCCATGGGGATGGGAGGAGGAGGGACTGCAATGATGCTTCTGCATGATGTCGTCACAGTCCCATCCTTCTCCCATCTGCAGGCAGCACAACCATGGATTAAATCATTGACAAGCGTGCACCTAGGCACAAGGCAAAGGAATGGGGGGGCACATGCACCTTCACCCTCATCCCTTGCCTTTTGCCTGGGTGCAGAGAAGAAAGACATGAGCACCAGGGCAAAAGGCAAAAGAATGTGAGGGGGAGCCCTGGAAAGGCATGGAATGGGGAATATGGGGAGAGGGGGAGTTATTTGTTTTCCCCCCCCATTTTTGTAAGGGTTCTGTGCCCTGAATCCACATGAAAGTGGAGGAGACATGGTATTGCAAACTGACTTTAAACTAAAAAGTAGTTTGTACTCATTTAACTCAGCAGGGGAGAGAGGATTGCAGGAGCTAATGCCTTGCTCTTCTCCATAGGCTCAGGAGACAGCCAATTGTTGCAACCTGTCTTAGCTTGCGTGTTCTTACCCTTTAATAACTTGTGCCATTTTGACCATACCTTGATGTTGCTTGGCCACACATGTCCCAGTTTTCATCTGTGCAATGTTGGAAGGTATAGAATAATTTCCACCTTCAGTTTCGTAGGAGCTTATGCTGTATGCCTTTGCTATGTCAAATTTTAAAAAACACCGAAGGGGTTGTTGGATGTAGAGAGAAGAACAGATTTCAAAGTGATTTTGATAACATTATGTTAACACAACTTTTTACACCCCTATGTACCTCTGCTTAAGAAGCAAGTTTCACTCAGTTTAATGAGGCCTACTCTTAGGTAAGTGATTGTAAAGTTGTAGCCCTTCCTGAGAAACAATTCCATTTTTTAGAACAGAACAGACTACACTTAAATAGGTCCTTGTATCACCACAAAGAAAAATCAATCTATATTTGCCTTTTTGAGGGAGGAAAGAGGAAAGGGAGTAAGAAGGAAGGGTGAAATCTGCCTGTCCTTTATAACTTTCCCTTTACAGTCCCTTTTGCAAGCACTTCGTAGAGCTGAAACAACTTCAAAATTAGCAAGTTATGGATTAGGCATTTTCCCGCACTGATTAATCAGCTAAAGCAAGGATGGGTAACTTTGAGCCTTGGCCAAAGTACATTCCCCACTGGAACCCTCCATGGAATGCACCCCATGCCATGCCACTGGGGGGGGGGGCCTTTTATATCCATTTCCATACTACACTATTAAAGTTGGTATTATTCCACTGTCAACAGCCTGTGGATTCCTGGGCTTTGCAGTTTAGGGAGGGGGGCTTTAGAATTCTCAGCCAGAGAGCTCTTTGGCCTCAGTAAACTACAAACCCCAAAATTCCACAGAATGTTGAAAGTGGAATAATAGCACTATAAGTGTGCAGTGTGGAAATGGCCTTAGAGTTGGAAGGGACTACAAGGTCACCCAGTCCAACCCCTGCCATGCAGGAATACACAATTGCAGCACTCCTAAAACATGCCCATCCAACCTCTATTTAAAAACCTCCAGAGAAGGTGAGACCACCACCCGCTCAAGGTGGTCAATTCCATTGTCAAACAGCTCTTGTAGTAAGAAACTTCTCCTAATGTTTTGGTGGGATCTCTTTTCTTGTCATTTGAATCCATAGTTTTGCATTCTGCAGACTTACTCATACAACCATAAGGACATCAGCTTAGACTTCTGGCTTTTGGACCAAGTTTGCAGGGGGGTTCAAACACACTCATACAGAACTAAGGAGTACATTAATCCTCTGTAGATACTTGCCAGAAGACATTAGGGTAAGAACTGGGGAGAGAGACAGAGCTGTGCCCAGTGTCTCTATGCCTCCACACTTGTGCACTCCTATCACCTCAGACCCTGACCTCCCGCTGATCAGAAAGTCTGAAGAGCCACGCTATTCAAATATATAACCATGAGTAAAAAGTTCCATGTGAACATAGAGGGTGCTTTATCAGGTTTCCAATCACAGGAAGCCTTCTAATTTGTGTTCAACTGAACTCAAGTTCTCCTTATCAGGTTTCTCTGCTTCATGTGAGGAGGTAGAGTGCCAGTTTGTACTCAAAGAGTGGGGAAATTGTGGCAGACCTTTCAGCAGTCCCCATTTGGTGGGACAGTCCTCATTAATCTTTGGTCATTCCACTTTTCAGCAGCTTTGAAAATGTCCCAGGTTGTCTCTCTTCTCCCCCTTTCTCCCCTTGTCCTCAGCTTATTTCAATTGCTGGAAAGTGAGTTCAAGGCGCAAAAGTAGGTTGCACTCAACTAACTTAGCAGAGAGATGAGCGGGCAGAATCAGGCAGAGGTCAACCACCACAGCCTGTTTCAGCTTGTGTGTTATTAACAATTTTTGCCATCTTGACTCACTCTGATGTCACTTGGCCACATGTGTCCCAGTTTTCATCTATGAAATGTCGGAGGGTGTGTTGTGCTCCCTCAAATATTTTTGGACTGCATCTCCCACCAGACTAAGACAGCACTGATAAATGCAAGGGATGTAGTAAGTTGCAATCCAGTAGCAGCTGGTAGGCTGCACATGCCACCCCCCTCTTTAATTCTTGCCTTCACATGTTCAGGTCAGGCCAAATGCATCTGAACATGGCAACAATGTCTGGGCCAAAGGATTATTCATTTTCATTACTAGAACTGAATGAGCCACTGTGATGCTTGAGTGTTGGGCTAAGACCCTGACAGACTGGGGCTCACATCCCTGTTTGAACATGGAAATCCACTTGGGCAAATCACACTCTCGCAGGCCATTTCCAAACTACACTGTTATAGTGCTATTATTCCATGTTCAACCTCCTATGTAATCCTGGGATTTGGAGTTTAGGGAAGGGCCTTTAGAATTCACAGCCAGAGAGGTCTTTGGCCTCAGTAAACTACAAATCCCTAGAATTCCAGGGATGTTGAAATTGGAATAATAACAGTATAACAGGGTAGGGTGGAGATGGCTGAAGTTACAGAACAACTGGAACTGAATTTCCAATCTCAAGCCAAAGAATTTTCCCTCAAGCTTCATTTCAGCAACCAAAGAGACCATTTTTGTTATTTTTACTGTTAAATATGCAGAAATCAAGGACAGTTTCCTCTGTCTATTGCAAATCTGAGACATTGCATTTGTGTCCCATTTTGGGAAAAGAAAGGTAGGGTACAAATCTAATCAATCAATCAATCAATCAATCAATGCTGGTCTAGTTTATGCTGTAGTAAGTGTCACACTAAGAACAAGTCAAAGTCATTATCACACAGTTCAGCTGCTTGCACTACACTTGTGCCTTTAAAAAAATGAAGTCAATGAGAACTACTCTCTGTTCTTTGAAAGCTGAACAATTCCTTGCGAGCTGAAACAATTACTGCTATTTGATTATAGAAATTAAAACTTTAGTGCGTTTGTCATGGTGAGTAAATAGAGTAATCGAGTTATGTGTTTTTTCTCAAAAACAATCTAAAAACAGACCACAGACCTTCAAGGTAAAATCATGACTTAAATAATATTCTTGAATACATGTCATTGTCAAAACACACAATTAGCTTATCCTCCTAAAACTATTTAGTCTTTAGTCTGCAATCCTTTATACATTTCTCCATTTATAGATTTACAGCAGAGTAAATTCCATAAAACTCTATTGGGCATTACTTCAGAGTAGAAGTCTACAAGACTGTACTGCTATACAGATAAAACTTTGTTTTTAAAGAGAGTGAAGCACCAGTGGTCTTATTGGTGATTTAATCTGTGCTTTATTGCAGTTTGAATAAAATACAATAGCTCTTCCTAGATTCCCAAATTGGTCTTAATTTTCTAATTTTTACATCCATTTCCCTTGGCTCTTGAAGCCTTGAAGCATTTACAGTGTTCCACTTGATTACATTTTGTTCCCGATTTCAGGGTAATTTTTTCGCCCTCCTTCACACGGCTCCCCTAATTCCCATAGGAAATGTTAAATGATTTTACGCTCTGTGTGGTGATGCCATGCCATCATGTTTCTAACACTTGTTTAAACATGCATTGTGATGCTATGAAGGAACAGCACTCCCTTAAAACAAGAAGAGATTACGCTTCTAAGGAGTAACGATTGCTGAAGAATGGTATTTTGGTTGACCTAGGTAGGGTAGTGTAATCAACAGAATAAGATGTGGAATGTAGCATCATAAAATCACAGACCTAATAGGGATCACAAGGGCCATTTTTTCCAACCTTCTGACGCTCTGGAATTCATAGGCAAAGCACTCCAGAGAGATGGTAATCCCACTTTTGTCTGAAAACTTCCCATGAAGAAGATCTCATGACCTTCTGAGATGGTCAGTTTCACCCAGTGGAATGCCTCAGTGCCATTTCTTATCCAGTTCAATGAGATTTCAGGCTGTACTAATGAGATCTTGTTGAAAATATAAATATGGGAAGAGGTGTAGCTTAACCTGAGGGTCTTATGAATATAAATAGGGGCATCTTGTCTTCCAGGACAGGCATTGAGGTAGGGCAGGCAGTAGGAGGCACTCCCCATTGGCTCGTTGATCAGGGGCAATGACTCCCTGCATCCAGTGCTTGCAAATCTCCTGTTTATGTGGGGGCCAGGCAAGGATGACCCAAAACACTTACTGCTCAAGGGAAACGTCAACTTTGTTTCCTCTCCAGTCTATAGTTAGGTGACTACACTGACTGGGGAATCTTACTTCAATAATGGCGGCAAAACAGTATCTCTCAGCCTCACAGGAAAGCAGTGGCAACCTTCCTTTAAACCAGTCTTGCTTGGAAAATCCTACAATAGGGTCTCCATAAGTCAGAGCTGACCTGAAGACACATAAGACCACCACCATTGAAAAAGGATGGAAGGGAGATGAAATACATTTCCAGGCTGGCATCCTGTTGGTATCTTACAGATAAGTAAGTTGCCCCAAGGAAGTGGTTGGACATTTTTCCCTGATGCAGAAAATCTGCATTCAGTTCACCACTGTAGTAGCAGAGTTGCACACATGCTGCTCTTGCACATAGATAATGCTTTTCATGTTGTGTATGGAAGAACATGCACATTTGGTTATGTGTTTGGTTGCATATGTGCTGCCTTGATTCATTGTACAATTAATGCAGAGATTTAATATGGAGATTTAATGTGGGGATATGCAATTAGCATTCCCATTTGGCCCTGGAAACCCGCTGGGTGCCTTTGTACAAGTCACACTCTCTCAGCCTCAGAGGAAGGCAACAGCAATCCCCCTCTAAACAAATCTTGCCAAGAAAAATACCATAACTAAGTCTATGATAAGTTTAAATTAAGGTCACTACAAGTTGGAACTGACTTGAAGGCACACAACAATATTCAGCAACAACACTAAAATGCAATCTATTCTTTCTAGGATACCAAGTTAGCATGGAATGGCACTGCTTCCTGATAAGTCACTATAAAGATTACTTATTTGACAGTAACAGAAGCCAAACCCTTGCATTAACTCTCCTTCCTGGCTTCTATGGCTGCTGCAGCACTATATACATCTGTTACAACTGTAAAAAAAATGCCAGATTTACCCTGAACCAAACATAGGCCTGACAATTTTGATATCTCTGATTCAGCATCTGAGAGACAGCATGGTGTAGTAGTCTGAGCATAGAACTTCTACTCTGAAGACCACCATTCGAATCCCCAGTCAGCCATGGAAACCCACTCGGTGACCTTGGACAAGTCACGCTTTCTCAGCCTAAGAGGAAGGCCCTGGCAAATCTCCTCTGAATGAATCTTGCCAAGCAATTATCTCATGAAAGTTTTCCCATGGGGGTCACCATAAGCTGGAAAGAATTGAAGGCGCACGATGACAACAAATCTAGCAACCACACCTGCTTAATTTGTACCCAAAGTGAGCAGCATTTCTCAATGGCAAATGCTGCTGTGGAGTCATGACTCAAGGAGATGCTTATGCTGTTGAGAGATCTCAAACACTCAAAGCAAGCAAATGGCCTTTACAGTGCAAGCACTTGCGCAGCTGTCAACAACAGGTTTTAGTGGAGTTCAAACACAATTCTATTTTCGTAACAAAACACATTTAGGATCTCGACTGTGAGCTGCGGAGAGAAAAGGAGAAGCATCAGTGGAACAGATGGCAAGAAAATGACCAGAGAAACATGGAAGGAACTGTCTGGTGTTCGCTCAAATAAAATTAATATGCACCTGATTTGCATTTGCTGATCAAAAGATTTCTTGCTCTTTGAAAGGAAGCTGGTTTACTACTGCAAAGTACAACACATACATTTTTAATAGGGCTGAAAGCAATCAATAAGGATGTTACAATTAATAGGTTCATGTCTGGATTGCAGGTTTAAAAAGAGAGGTCCAATAAATCGGAATGAGTTTGCCCAGTCTGCTCTCTGGGACAAGACTGGCTCTCATCCTTCCTGCTTCCTCCTCTCTTTGCTTCCTTCTGTCATCAGAATATGGGTGAGCAAGAAAGAGATAATACTGATGGAGAGATTTTCAAGGCACTTCACTACACAGTGAGAAAAGGTTCTTTAACCTACAGCAGAAAATGCCACCTTCATAGGGAAAGGCAGCTTGCAAAGAGTTACCTGGATGTCATTATCTCATAATCAGAGTACGGCCTGCCAATAGGCACTGAAAGCATCGGCTCTAAGAGAAAGTGGTACCTTAGGAGAGGAGCGTCTTTGGTTTTCCCTCCCATCTTCGTCCCAAAACATTTAGTTGCCAGAAGTAGAATCCTTTCCTCTAATGTCATGAGGCATAGTACACTACAGTAGCCAGGTTTTTTGGGTACCTGTACGTTATGGCACCTCTGGTTGGTGGGTCCAGGAATTCTAACATTGTTTAAAAAATTAAGTAGACCCCACAGAATTGAATCCTCCTTCAAAAATGCACTGCAAAAATGACGACAGGTTAACTGGCTAACAAACTGTTCTAAACTTTGCTCATGGCTGCTGATAAAAGACTCCAATTGGAGAGCTGCAAACCTTGGCTGGCTGCTGGCACAGGACAAGCACCTGAGTCATGATCTAGGCTGCTCTGCCTTGCTGGCTCTGGAGGAAGAAGATACATACCTCAGTATCTGACAACCCAGAAAGTTGATCATTACATGGCATGTGAGGCCATTTTACTACCTAACAAATGCTTAGGGTTTGGTCTCTTGGGAGGGCAGCTGGTACCTGTTCTCTAAATAGGTAAATAAGTAAGTAAATGGGTTGGGCCATATGACCCCAATATAGGGTTGGACTTCAAGTCACTCCAAACTAAGCTTCCTATAGAAAGCAAGACACCTGTGAGTCATATGGGAAAAGGACATGGAAATCCTTTCTTCAAGTGTCATCTTTCTTTTCTAATATGTGGGGTGAGACCTACAGTCTAGGTGTCTGGGTATTTTCAGATTTTTGCAATAAACCCAGTTAAACAAATGTTTTTGCTCTGAGGCAGAGTGTACTTGCCGTTTGTTATAGGCGCCACAGCATTCAGTGCATTCTGCTGGGAGATAATTCTTTTGCTTTATTTACCCTGTCAGGTCTCTATATTTTCCTCTTCCCTTGACTGTGAAATGTGTTTGGTCCCTTAGGACAGGCTGTTGAAGAAACACCTACGAAACCCAATGCTATGTCCAGAGAGAAGAAGCAGTTTCACCGTGTTTGTGAATAATACAAAGATTGCCATGGAGGCAAAGTTCATCTTGGCTTTAGACATTGAACTGATGGGAAGACATTAACCAGAGGCAGGAACACCTTTCACATACAATCTCATGCTTCCTCAATGTGAAGGCCATTGTTAACCTGTATAACATCAACTCTTTCGTTTTCCTTCTTCGAGCAACAAAATAGCTGTTTTATAGGATAATGCGTTTATGTAAAAAAGCAGCTGCCAGCTGCTGTTAAGAGATGGGAGAGAAAAAGTGTGTATGTGTGCATGGGTGAAGAAGAAAGAATAGGTATGGCATTTATGAGGACACATATTACAGGTTTTTTGGTCTATGAATCTCTGAATTCCCCAGTCAGTGCCCAAGTTGGCTGGGGGATTCTGGGAGCTGTAGTACAAAAAGTAAATTCTAGAGGCCCTTTCAAACTTCACAATTGCAGCACTATGATTCCACTTTAACTGCCATGATTGCATCCTGTGAAATTCTGATGCCAAAACAATCAGTGCTCTCTGAATGAAAAGAAAGAGTTGAAATCAATTATGACCAGAACTTTATACTGAGAAAATCTAGCCCCAAATCTGCCTTGTTTTTAAAAAATGCACAGGAAAGCTTGCACATATTTGTAAATGTCCATCATTATGCCATAATTTAGAAATATATGCACAGCTATGCTGTTTTTCCCATAGGAGATGTGCATAACGTATACATTTGGGAAAAATGCATGCCCTTTTGAAAGAGCAATTTACAAATCTGCATAGAAATGGAGCAGAATAACTTTTGCTACACAGATCTAACAGCCTGCTCTCAAAGAGATTTCACAGACTTGTAAAACTCACTGCCAGGTTTTACCTAGCCATGGACATCAGTGCACAACTCCTGCCATGAGTCCATTCATCGTTCTTGCATTTCACAATGGCCAATATCCTACATCATTAGACAAATCGCCAGACAAATCTCCTTCTTCCTATGCAGCTAATGCCTGTTAAGTAGGCTGGGAAGGGAGTTACATTTGTAGCAACAGTAGCTAAGTAACAATTGATAGAATCAAAGAATCATGGAATCATAGGCCATTTCCGCACGTGGTGAGGGAATCGCTCCCTGCCACTACTCACCGGATCTTCTTTGGGACCAGTTCATTCCGGGGCGAGGAGGAGCAGTGCTTGATCGCAGATCTGCACTGCTCTGGCATCCACAATGGTGGCTTCTGGTTGGTCGTAGGCACAACCAACTGCTGAAGCTTGCCAGCCTAAAGCCGCCCTCTGCAGATCGCAGGCTCGCATTGGTGCGAGCCTGCAAATCTGCATTGGAAAGCAGGCATGCAATGGCACACGCTGGCATTTTGAAAAACCTGAAAAGCAGGTTTTTCAAAAACACACTGGAGGACCACTTGGGGTCGCTCTGGAGCGGACTGAGGTGCGGATTTACACTAAGTAGTTCGGACCCAGTCCACTCCAAGGTGCCGACATCCTCCATGGAGGACGCACTGCACCATTTTTTTTAACCCATGCAGAAATGGGCATTGAGTCAGAGTATTCCACTGTCACTGTTAGGAAGTTCTTCCTGAGGTTTTGGTAGAATCTCTTTTCCTGTAGTTTGAAGCCATTGCTCCATGTCCTAGTTTCTGGAGCAGCAGAAAACAGGCTTGCTCCATCCTTCATATGACATCCCTTCAAATATTTAAACTTGACTATCATGTCACAGGAAAGTTATGGATGAGTAAATCAGGTATAAGTGAGTCAGGCCAGGAATGGCTATGGAATTCCCTTCCACGTGATGCTAGCCTGGCCCCTTCCAGCTTTCCTTTGCCAGAAAGCAAGGACTTTTTTGCTTAAGCAAGCTTTTAATGTATAATTTCTCACAGGGAGATTTCTAATTGGGAGAGGTACTTTTGTTTTTAAAACTTCTGTGTGCCTTTTAAATGATTTTATACTGTTTGAATGTGAAGATTTTTAATTGCTTTTAAACTGGTACTGTTAGGTTTTATTTGATTCTTTTTGTGAGTTGCCTTGGGTCCCATTCTAGAATAAATAAATAAGAAATAAATAAATAAGTACAGGTTAATTAGTCAACTATACTTAACTAAGTAGTTGATGTAGAATACTGCTGCCTTCAGCTATAGCACTGTTTCAATATATTATGGAAAATCTCAGCGCCAGCTGGACTCAATCCATCCAGTGCTACTTAGAGGGCAAGAGTCCAAGGGAGGATTTGAGGAGTTGGGTAGCCAGAATATATGGCTGCTTTAGCATAAATCTGGATGGCTGGTCCTCAGTTAAATAGGTATGATAAACACGGGTGAGCAAAATGGGCAATTGTGAGCAGTGAGCAGCAATTCTTTGGAACCATGTCCTGAATTTAAGCCCGATGTCTTTTCCTTTTACGATGCAGGTTTTGTGACAAACTGTGGTTAGCAGAAGCAGGGAACACACTGCTTAGGCAGGAGATGAATAACACAACTGCTTCTATCCTCGATTTCAACAGAAATCCACCTGTGCTTTGGCTTAATGTCACTATTTTCACCAATTGCCTGGCTTTGCTTTGTATGCGATTGGTGACGAACTATTAGAAATCATTGTGTAATTGAACCAATTGCTTAAGCCATTAGTTAATGTCCATAAAATGCTTTGAACATCCGGAGTCCTATTGAGGAGCTAATTGCTGTTATTATTAGTTTCCTGCCCAGCATTGAACTGTTAGTGATTCTAGAATTCTGGCTGTCAAAATAGCAAAAGATTGGCTTTCATCTTCTAGCACATTTCAGGATTATATTTAAAAATGTATTGTTTTTGTTTCATGCATATTAAGCATTTTGTTGTTTCTTGTTTTGAGCCGTATGACACAAATCATCAAGGCAGACTGGGGAGCAATGCTCATTTGGAGAGTTACAGATTCACCCATGGCTGGTCCGCAGATTCATAGCGTCAGAGTACTGGTCAGAATTTTCAAAGCTACAAGAACTGTAACACAGGTTTGATGCCAACATCCCAACAGATGGCCTTCAACTTTCTGCTTAAAGACCACAGGCAAATGTCCAGCCCGCTCTTTGGCGTGTCAAGGTCGTGCTGCTAAACCCCTATGCAAATGTGACTACCAAAGCAGGTAGTCACGCCAATGGAGAGGAAGATCCTCAAGATTAAAATAGCCACTAATCCACAGCATGGCCCACAAAAAGGGACCTACTGCTTCTTAGTGGTGGCCACTGTACTTCTACAGTGGGATACCACCCTTTCAAGCTCCCTGCCCCAGTTGAAAGGACTCCAGAAATGGTGGAGGAAGAAAGATATAGCATGAATATGTGAATCTTAAGAGAGAAAGAAAGCAAGCAAGCAAGCAGGCAAGCAGGCAAGCAGTTGAGAAGAAATGAGAAATTGAAATTAAAGTTCATTGAAACAAGACAGGATGACTAGCCAGGACTCTAGCTTTTGCTCAGCAGCCTTATCTGTGGCTAGGCTTTTGATGGCAGGGGCTACCCCTACCTCATCTCATTTCCTTTCATGCAAATAACCTACGAACGAAGTCCTCCATCACTCACAGAAACCACAGAGTGCTATGGGTGCAAAATGATGTTTAAAGGCTATTTCCCCCCAAAAAAGCAGTTCTTTGCCTGTCATTGGCCCCATGTTCAGTAGGCTTTCCCACACCATAACACACCAAGCAACATTAGGGGAAAATTTGTCCATCTAGGGATTTCATTTAAAGGGTGAATGTGACACTTAAGCTTGTTTCCACTTTAAAGCTATTTGGTATTGATGAACTCTCTGCCCCCCCCCCTTTTTTTAACATAAAGCAAATGTGTGAACAGAAGAAATATCATGGGGAAAAAATCACAATTCAGTCTCTATGAACAAGCAGCTTTACCATTTGAGGAAAGCTGTCATATTTGTGATCCCTTCAGTTAAAGGGAGGATTAGATGGAAATCACAATAGATGGAGAGCATGGGTCACAGAGAAGAGGATTTTTTACCATTTGTTGCTCTAATATGAGTGGGGTGGAAGGATTTCAACCTGGGCTTCCAGCAGTCCTCTTAGGGCCTCTGCCACTGGCCTGCATTCTGAGAAAGCTGAGCTCTGGGCTTCAGGGCCACCATCTTGGCTACATTTCTCAGTCCATCGATACCAAGGGCTAATCCCTGCCCACCTGGAACCATAAAGCTGCTACCCAGAACTTGTCTCTCTACACCCATCTCATAATGCTAGAATCAGGGTCTTGCAGTGAATCTGAATGATGAGAGATTCAGAAACAGAGCTTGGAAGCTGTTTGATTCGATATTCTGTTTTCAGCACTGGGTGTTAAGAGAGATCCTTGTGGGATTGTCTGCCTCAGAAAAAATGCCTTGGCTTGTTTGTGACACCATGGGCCACAGCTTGTTGTACGGTTGCTCTGATGGCATAGGCTGCTTCACCTCAGGTAGCAAAATCTCTTGGGGCATCTCTGCTATGCTGACATAAGGTGGAAATGATTACTTCTTACAGGGTTTAAATAGAAATATTTTGTGTTTCATATCAGTCCTCAGCCTAACATTAGAACAGAAACAAATGCAACCGATGGAAAGCCACAAGCACATTTTCAAAAGGAATTTGTCCCCTAAGAGCATATTCTTCTTTCACAGAAGATAGGCGCTAACTGCTCACAATAAATAAAGCTGTGGCGGAGAAGATGAGAAAGGGTTACTGAGAAAGGGAACCAGGTATTTCACAGGCTGAAATGAGTACCTTTCTTCAGCAGCTCAAGTTCAGAGAAGCACAAGGCAGTTAATATGGAAACCCAAACATCACTGGTCTGATAAGCCCTTCATAGCAACTAGCAGAAGTAATTTTCAGTAATCTTTGAGAGGAAAAAAATTACATTTAATAATAAAAAAGAGGAAGAGGGAGTTGAACAGGTTAGCCATTCAAGCATCTTACATTATTGAGTATGCAAGCAAGAGACTACATGGAAAATAGGACTTGAGATTCATTAGGATGTAAGAACAAACTACATCATTTTTTCCCTTCTTTTTTCCTTTTGGTTACTGCAAAGCAACCTCCTTGCATTAAGAATCTCACAGGCTCACTATTGAGAAAGTGACAGGAATTTATAAAATAAACATTTTTTTTTTTCCTTTTAAGATGGACTAGTGAGTGAGAAGGAAGCAAAATTATTTTCTGTAAACATCTGCCAATATTCTACATTGGCTGCTTAGTCATGTATGCATAACTAGGTAACATCTCCTTGCCTGACCCCACCAGCTCACCTTCACTGCCAGCAACTGGAGTGGGCAAAGGAGGTTTATTCAGCCACTAACTGGGACACAAAGAGGAGGAGGTTTCCAACCTCCTCCCACCAGCAAGTGTCACTGTGGGCACAGAGTTGCAAGAGGAGCCCTACTTCTGATTGTCACAGCCTTGCTTGTTGGTGAGATGGGGTCAGAAATATCGTCCTTCCTGCGCCCTGAACACTAGCTGAACAGACCTCCTTTGCCTAATTCAGCTGCTGGCTATTAAGGTGGGCTAGAGGCTCTTACAGTAATCTTACCGGAAGATTATGTAGTCTTACTAAATAAGGAACAGTCATGGATGTGTACCTCCAGGTTATAAATCTGTAACTGCAATACTGATTGCTAACCATTGTTGCTCAGTTTAGGCACGTGGAGAACCAGTTCCAATATTTTGGAGTGCCAGCTCTCACCGGTCCTATATGATGTGGTCAGTGGAGAGAGATAATGGGAGTTAGGGGGATGTCCAGTACCATCTTGAGAGTGCTATTTTGCAACATTGCTGTAGACATAAAGTCAGGCCTTTGGGCTCAAAAGAAAATGACAAAGACATTTATCCTGCCATTAGATAGAGTGAGGCAAAAACCAGCAAACTGTTCAT
This sequence comes from Iguana delicatissima, assembly GCA_948472985.1. Taxonomy (NCBI): domain Eukaryota; kingdom Metazoa; phylum Chordata; class Lepidosauria; order Squamata; family Iguanidae; genus Iguana; species Iguana delicatissima. The sequence goes on along the minus strand of CAOKZL010000069.1, from coordinate 370,641 downwards.
TCCTTTATCTTGTTATTCCTTTTTTGCTAGGGATGAGAGGAAGTGGTTGGGGGATTTTCTGCCTCGTGCCAAGATAACTTGGCTGGCTTTGCAGTACAATGCACCTTGGCAAGGGGACAGCATACCATGCTGCTTTGTCTCAGGCAGCCAAATGTCTTAGGCTGCAATTCCTAACCCTTGCCAGTGTTCTTTTCCTCTCAGTCCTTGCAGGCTGTCAGAAAACGAACATGAGGAATGCTGGTAGAATATGAGGAGAATTATAGAGATTTGGGGGTTCCCCTCACCCAAATAAATGAACTAGTTGTAATCAAGAACACTCCTTCTTTGTTCCAGTTACCTTGCTTTGGCCTCTGCAGAGGAGAAGAGCAGCCAGCACGGCTACATCATGCCTTGGCCCAGTGGCTCATGAGAGGCCCTTTTTCCACATTCCAGCCGCCCTTGGTCCGCCCTTGGAGGGACAGAAGAACAGCCAGCATCTGCTGCAATGAACCCTTCCCTCTCTCCCTCCCTCCTTGCTGTTTCCTTTTTCTTTACCATCATGCTTACATCCAGCAGCTGAGGAAAGGCTCCCCCTCCACCCCCAACTGTCACTGCCCTGGCCTTGGAGAGAGAGAAGTAGGCACAGCTCCATCATGCCTTAGCCCAGTAACTGGGGAAGGCCCTCTTTCCATCCCATCTGCCATTGCTGTGGCATCAGAGAGAAAAAAAGCTGCTAGACTTAGCCCCTTTCTGCACTAGAGCGTTATAGCGCGATGATTCCACTTTCAACATCCTATGGAATCCTGGGGTTTGCAGTTTTGGGAGGGGCCACCTGGCCCCTCCTGAAACTGCAAACCCCAGGATTCCATAGGATGTTGAAAGTGGAATCATAGTGCTATAACACTCTAGTGAGCAAAGGGCTTTAATCCGCTGTCCCACTGCCACCCCATTTTCCTTGTGGGATTTTTCTTATCTAGACTATAAGCCTGGGGACATGGACCTGTCAAATTAACTATTTGCAAGCCATCTAGGGTAACTTTTTGGCTGAAGGATGAGTATAAATAAATTGCACAGTAAAAGTTGAGATTTCATTCTCTGTTTCAAAGGACAGGGGGTAAAAAAGGTTACACTTCTAGTGTTAGGTTTTCAAAAAAAAACTATTGGTTCTTCCAGTTTGTGTAGACTCATTTAAAAAGTAGAATTTGCAAAGGCGTTGCCTTACCAAGGAACAATTTATTCAACGGATCTATTTCAGTTGGGACCGCCAACAAAATGCAGGTCAGTATTTGCTGAAGGACACTAACACTCTTATTATTTCATGTTTATATCTGAGGAGCATTGTACCAAAATTTTATTTTCAGGATTGTCACAGCTAAAATACAAAATTGTGTTTGTTTATTTACGTTCTACCTTTCCTTTTTTCTTTATTCCTCATCTTTTACTCACAACAACCTGTGAGAAAGGCTGGGCTCAGAGAGAGTGTGCGGTCCAAGGTCAATGAGTTTCATGGGTCAGCGAGACCTAGACATTGGACGTCTCCCATCTCGGTCCAAGAGTGATCATGGCACTTTCTTGCACAGTGCATAAGCACCACAGTTTTCAGTCACTCGTCTGTTATGGATGTGACTCTGCTTCCCTCAAATAAAAGACCATACCACACACATCCGGTACTGAAAGAGCTGCAGCACGAGAATACTTTGCATCCTCTTTGCAGTGGCTCTTTGAAGGTCAAGGCTGAAATACTGACAAAAGTCAGTGGGAGAAATGCGGAGGCACTATCATTCTGGAAGGCTGCCTTAATCCACTATTTTGGCTAGAGAATGAATGACTAACCTTTACATCCCGATTCTCTGACATAAAGCCATGTGGGATTTCAGATCAAGGCTCCTGCACAAGTTGCTGTGCTACAAACGGGAAGGTTGAGCGGGGGTGGCACAAGCAAGCAGGCGTGGAGAAAAGGTGCGATCTTTATTGAAAAATCTCTGGGTGATATGCAGTCGGATGGCAAAGATTTCTGACTTTCCCAAAATTAAGGAGAGCAGCAGCTGTATGAAAAACTTCTTTCCCAATGAGTTTTATGGATCAAGGCTGGGAAAGGCAACCCTAAATAGTTAACTTCATAAATTACATTTTTAAAAGCAACTTCCTACTTTATCAAAAGCAATGAAAATACTTGTTCTAGTTATTTTTTAAAAAAACCCTAAAACGCTTCAAGCTGCTGACCTTTAGTATAAAACACATTTTCCTCTTGCCTACCTTCTTTCTAACAGAACGCTTAGAAAAGAGTATGAGCCAACAGCCCAAGGTAGAGTATGAAACGACTCTGGAATCAGGCAACTTTCCTTCTCCACCGTTTAGTGAGGTCATATCCCTCTAATTATAAGGCATTAAAATTACAGTTACATTGCAAAGAAGTGAAATGATCCCTCATTAATTTATAATTATAATGTGATACAGCTCTATTTTTATTACTGGTAGAGAATTAATTACAAGTAGTTAGATGAAACTGATTATTTTAAGTAAAATTACAAGCAGTTAATATGAATTACAAGTTGCTAGTTACTTGGAATGTACTATTTTAATATAGAATTACCAATTACAAGTTACTTCTTCTAGCAGTTCAGCATAACATATAACCTCTTATTTCAAATTTGTTAAAACAATACTAGCTATTTAAATGACTTATTTCAACATCCTGCCCTTTCTGACATCCCAGAGAGCTATTGCTATTGAGTATGGACAGTACTGAACTACATGGCCGAATTGTCTTCTTGTTATAATGCAGCTTCTTTTGCACTCATCTAGGGTCACAGCAGAGTGGTAAGGTACATATTTGGTATTCTGGAGGTTGCAGACTGAATGGCCAGCATTTTTCAATGGCTTCATTCACATAAGTTGAGATCGGATTAGTGACATGCGTGTGTATAAATGTGGCTCATGTATTTGCATGTCCTTTTTGGATGGGCTATTCTCTGCCCTCCATACTCGGTCTTCAAACATCCCCTTCACCAGCTTTCAAACTTCTGGTGGGACTGCTACTGCTCCTTCATACTGGTGGGAAGAGAAGAGAAATGAGAGACAATTCAAATCATGAAGATACAGCTGATCTGGGCTCCTGGAGGAAGAAATGAAGATGGAATATTCAGCTCGTGTATGAAGGACACCCTCATTTTTCTTTTCCTAGGAGCCCGGAGCAGTCGTTTCTTCATGAACTGATCCATCCTCATTTCTCTGTCCTCCCAAGCTGAGTCCAGCTACTACCTTATGGTCTGAATCTTCTCCCCCACTGTTCCTTCCCCTCTGGTAAGCAGGAGCAGATACACCCAGGGCTTGACAGATGCCAGGCGAGAGAGGAGGACCAATACTCGTGTGTTTCTTCATTAATAACTTTTGCCATCTTGACCACAATCTGACCTTGCTTGGCCACACGTGTCTCAGATTTCATCTCTGAAATACTGCAAGGCATGTAATTACTTTCAAATGACAATTACTTTTAAAAGGAAATTTTGGAGCTCCAGTTTTCTGGAGCTTGTTCTCTCTCACCCCCATGACAATTCTTGAGAGCAGCACTGGAGGTGTGTGGAGGGGAAATAAACTTCTGATCTAAGTCACCTTCCTCTGTTATGTGATGTGGCTCAGTGTAAAGGAAGCTTTTTTTTTCTGTGCGTTTCTAAAAATACCTTGTTGTGGTTAAAAACTTCAGAGAAACTACATAGCTAACCTTAGTACCAAGGAGGGCCTTGAAAGGAAATGTGTGAGCCAGCTGGGGAAACCTTCCCTTATTACTATGGTAGGACATTTCATGTGTGTCCCATCCACCATCATGATGGATTGCAGGAAGCAGGGTGGGTGGCTATCTCACATGAAGCATGTGATAGAGCCAGTGAAGGCAGCTGTTCTACACTGAAACTGGACAGATATTCAATCAAAGCTTCTCTAATTCCAAAGATTCAAGACCTGGGCGATAATGTTTAGGTTCAATAAATTGCTTTAGCGATGGCACACTTTCCAACATCTCATGGATGAAAACCAGAACACACGTGGCCAAGCAACTTCAGAGTATAGCCAAGATGGTTATTAATGAGGAAGAACACACAAGCTGGGACGGGCTGCAGAGGTTTGTTTTTGCCTGTGCCTACTGGGAAGGGCAAGACCCCATCCTTTCCTCTCTGGTCCTTCTGGGCTGAGTTAACGTTGAATGAAGGAGAGAGAATCTGGGACATTTTAAAAGCAGCTAAAAAGTTGGACAATATAGGATTAATTGGAACTGCCCCTGATAAGCTGAGGCATATGGAGAGTATGTGATGGTTGCAGTGAAACACGAAAATGCTTCACATTCAGTCAGACCATTGTCTATGTACCCCACCACTGTGGACTGTTGGTAGTAGTACTACAGACTCTTCAGGGTCTCAGTCACATCACCTATTATCTGACCTTTTCATGGAGTATGTCAGAGAATCCAGGACTCCCAGCAGTTTTGGAAAAACTAGTTCTTTCAGATGTACCAGAAAACCATAATTCAGAACATACCACAGCTACTGAAATGTATCAAATGGTGCACTGTGCACTAGGTAATATTTACATGCTCAGTCCACCTTTGGACTCAGTTTAATGTCCTGATTTTAACCAAAGCTTAGAAATAACTAGAGACGTCATTCTTCTCAGCCTTTAGGCTAAGATCAAGGGTAATCAAAGTAATTTTGTTATTTGCCATTACTTTTTCTTTAAAGCAGCAAAGGCTTCACCATACTATGTTAACTTAATGAGAGGCTAACTTCTCATCCCTTCTGTGATGTAACTGTAGCTGTTGTTACATTCACTACACGGTGGAGACCATTTTCAACCATCATAGTTCAGTTGTTGACTTGGGTTGGGGTGTGTGATGCCTCTTCAGGCATTTTGGAATGAATTAAAGATGATTAGTTAATTATAACTGTAGCCAGTTTGGGGCAAATAGGAAGCAGTGAGTTTCTTTTTTAAATAAGTGACTGTAATGGCCAACTATTTGGGGTTGGGGTTCAAAGTAACTGTAACAAATTGCTTTTTAAAAAGTAACCTTCCAAGTCAGATGTTCATCTTGCAAACCCTCAACAGCCTGAAATCAGATAAACTGAAAGATTGACTGTCTTTTCACATGTGTACTTAATGTGAATGTGAAGTTCTCTTTCAGATATTCTCCTCTGGAAAATGTTCTTCCCGTATAAAGAAATATAAGTAACCATTAGGAATAGGGTCTTTTTGGAAACAGCATCGTGGTTATGGAACAATCATCCAAGAGAGATCTGCCTAGTGCCAGGTCCAGATCTGGCACTTTTTCACTAAGAACTTAATATACTTTTACATTAATTAATAAGTTACATTAATTCATTATATTAATTCATTAATTCACGTAGTCCATACCCTCCACAATTTCACAGATGAAAATTGAGACACTTGTTGAAGTAGTATCAGAGTGTGGTCAAGATGAAAAAAGTTATCACTAAAGAAGAACACATAACTAGGAGAGGCAGCAGCAATTTGTTTTTTGTCTGAGCCTACTGAGAAAGGCAAGATTCTGCCCTCTCCTATTCTCTCCCTGCTCCTGAGTTGAATGAAACTTCTTTTGTGCTTTGAAGTCACTTTGCAGTTAATGTACTTAGCTGAGGACAAAGGGGTAAAACTGGGGAAAAATTGCACACTCTCCAGCATTTCACAGATGAAAGCTGGGCCACATCAGACTGTGGTCAAGATGGCAAGAGTTACTAACGGGGAAACACACAAGTGGCCAGAGACTGCAACAGCATGCTTTTGCCTGAGCAACCTGGGATAGGCAAAATTCTGTCCCGTGTACTCCATTCTCCCTTGCTAAATTGAGTGGAAGCTACTTTTGCACTTTGCACTCAGTTTGCAACAACTGAAATAAGCTGAAGAGGAGAAAGAAACTGAGCCATTTTAAAAGCAGCTGGACAAGTGGAATGGCAGAGTATTAATTAGGACTGTATTTGCCAAACTGGGACAGTTGGACCTTTTGAAAGCCTTTATGTGCTGGGATTGCTATGAGTGACTTTCATTTGTTTGGTGTTTATACTACATTCCATCTCAATCCTCTCAAAACTGATTTACTGTTTAGATTGTGGCCCTTTCCACACGGGGGATGGGGGAACGGGGCAGCGCACGCAGGGACGGATCTTACCTGAAAACGGGTTGCTCCGTCCCTGCGGGGAGCGCGCGTTCGCCGCTCCACACGCTGGCGAGTTTCGGCGATGTTCGGCGGCGCCCAAAATGGCGGCTGGCGACTTCCGGCGGCGCTCCGCCAATCAGGGCAGCCCGCCAGCCGGAAGCCCGCCCCTGGGCAGCTCTGCAGGGACGCGCTAGCGCGTCCCTGCAGTTTCACACGGGGTGCTGCAATGGGTTAGCGCGCTCGCGTTTCGTAAAAACCTCATAAAATGTGGTTTTTAAAAAACGCGCCGCGCCACCCCTTGCGGCCGCGCTAGCGCGGTTTGAGGTGTGGAACCTCCACTATTCAAACCGCTCTAGCGCGCTCCACGGTGTGGACGACCTCCGGATGAGTCACCCTAAGCCGTTTTTTTTTCCCCATGTGGAAAGGGCCTATGCTTGTTATTTTTCACACAGATAGTACGCTGAGGAGCAGCACATGCCTGTTACAAAGGAACAGACTGCATGCATCCATGTGCCTAGGTGCTACAGACAAAGACACTGAGATTTAAGTTCTGGAGATCTTGGAGAGAGGATGATGGCTTCAGCCACCCACAAAATGGGACTAAGTCGTAACATTAATTTGTGAAGAAAGAAAGAGACAGAAGATTGGGACTGTCCCTGGGAAACAGAAGCAGTTGCAAGCCAGATATGTAGACATATGTGTCATGGGAGAGGCAGAACAGAACACGGATGCTCATGTTCTCTCCTTTCAGAAAAGGTAGGTGGGGTTTTTTTTGTATATGAAACTAGTAGGTGGGGTTTGAATAACCTCAATTCAAAAGGTATTAATCTCAACACAAATCAGCCCAAATGAATGAACAGTCAAGGTCCAAGTATCTTTTTGTCCTTTTTTGGCCCACGGTGATGCCCTACCCGTGCACCTACTGTGGTCCTCTCCCATGCATACCAATGAGTCATGAATTAAAAATTTCTATTTCTTATTATTGTGTTTTCTATATTTCTGACAATACACCTTAGCTTCCTTGGGACTTTCCTACCACGCCACAAATAACATCCCCCACTGTGTTTCTATTTTTGTGTAACATAAACAAAAGACTAGCTGACTAATTTATAAATTTTTCGTTGGGCCTAACAGAAGCAGTATTTCGCCAATGTTTTGAATATTCATGATTGTAGCAATTGATCAACACAACTGCAGAACATCTAGACAGCCATGTCCCATTTACTGTTTTGTATTTCTGATCTTTTGAACTGCAAAATCATCACCCAAAGCTAATGTATTCTGATGCTGCTACAAGACAGACAAAGCACAGTGCTGGGAGAGAACCTTCCCTGCCTCATAGTTATGTGTATGGCTTAAATGCCCTAAAGGCCCCCAGTCCCATCTGATCATGGAAGTGAAGCAAGATCAGCTCTGTTTAGTACTTGGATAGGAGACTGCCAATGAAGACCAGGTGCTGTAGGCTGTACTTCAGAGAAGGGAAGTAGCAAACCATCCGTGAGTATACTTTGCTTAAGAAAACCCTATGAAATTCATGCGGTTGCCATAAGTTGAAAGCATAGATACATACACACTAAACATCGACTCACACATATTTGGGGCTGCGAATACCACAGCAATATTGGATCCCACTTCCCCTTGGAGCAACAACACTGATGTGTAAGGACTTGACAGCAGCCATTTGCAACAAAAACCATGGCTCTTTTGACTCTGCTCTAGCTCCCCTGCCCTACTAAATTGGGAACCTGGAGATTCAGAAGTGAGCACAGGTCTCCCCGAGTGGTGGGAGGATAGCTGGAAGGTGCCAAGATGTGCCCTGACCATTTCCCCATCATCACCTTAACTAAAGTTGAGAGGGGGTGATGAGATGCTTCTTGGGAAGATGCCCCTCTTTTCGACCCTGGTGCAGCAGCAACTCCCCCTATTTGACATCGGAAGACGTTCTCTTTTATACAGACTGAATAAAATCCTCAGATCCTACACTTTGGACTGTGAACCTGCCATACGGACAAATGAATGTGCATAACGTGATTTGTTAATGTGGATATTTTGTTAACTTTTCAAAAAAAAAATTGCATGAAATAACTTTAACTGAAATAAATGCTTGCATTTGTTAGTTCAATACAACGAGAACTTGAGGTTAGCTTCTCCTTGACTGTACCTTGTATTTGATGAATTTTGGCTGCTCCTTATGGCTGTTTTGAAAACATGGTGACACTATTTTCCATGCATAGTGAGCAGCAGAAGTTTCCAGCAATTATGCAGTCCGTCCTGTATCAGATTTTGGTTCTAGCCCACAGCCCAGTAGTTGGGGCCACCAAGTTAGAAGTGCTGTAGTTGGAATCCTCCCCTTCCCCTCTACATTCACTTCTCTGGCGCCATGCTCTTAGTGCGATCATAGTGTCTGCATTTGTACTGTATACTGTTGCTATATAGCGCTCTCATGCACTCCCATGCAGAGAGGGAGAATGCAAGCTGAAAAGCTGAGCTAGAGGGAAAACAGTCTCACTCATTCCAAATTCCCAGTGAGCAGGGATCTTTCAGCCGTGATGGAGTAGCTATGACTTTCAGTCTATCTGTCACTGCTTGACTGTTTTACTGTGCGCACAATGTGATGATGGGAGACATCACTCAGCTGCAACAAGTCCGGCTACAAAAGCAAGCAGCAGCAATTTGTAGCCTTGACTTAGCCGCTTAATCATTCCCAACACTTTCCCCCTTCCTTTCCCCTCCCCATGCCCTGTTTGCCACTCTTTAGATAAACTAACTCCAGAACTGAAGAGCCAATATTTGAGTCTTTCCCGGTGTTGTCATTTGACAGACTGCTGTTTGGACTGCACCCTGCTTAACAGGAGACCTTTGACCTTTGGCTAAAAGCTATAGCACAGAAGCCCTGCCCCCTTGTAATAAGCTTTTGTGTATCTGTTTGTTTGGCTTCTGGGGAAGGATTTGGGTTCAACCCTTCAATTATGGGTGCATTGTCCTCATAGTTTTGTTTTAAAAAAAATCAGCAGAGCTAGGAATGTAGATACACGGAAGGCAGCAAGTGTCGACATTTTTTCTAAGTATGTACATTTGCAGCTATGATTTCGAGGTGAATCTTTAGAGGCTGGTACATTTAGTGTGAAAGGTTTTTCTTTCTCTCATTTTCATTTGGTCCTTTCTGGGGGCAAAAAAGAACAAATTTGTTTCAAGACTCGTTTCTATGGTCTCTCTACCATGAAATATTTTTGAGGAACAGGCTGAGCAGCAGCTCAAGTTTTTCTTGTACAGGTTTTTTTAAAAATTAAATACCCTCCCCCTTTTTTTTTGTTTGACCACATACTGGGACACTGCAGGCTCTGCCAGCCTTACCCCCCTCAAGAAAAAAAAAAAAAAGGTTTCAGCGTGCCTCTCCATCTTAGTTGTTTGCCTCGGAGATTCTCTCCATCATTTTGAACTCCATCTCCCTAATCACCACTTCACTTTATTTCAACACACACACACACATATACACACACTGATGCACTGTGGTCTCCTGACAACAGACATATAAGCAGGACGCAACTGGTATTGCTCCATGCTCAAGGAATCCCAATATACCTGTAAAATGAGGAAGGCAATCATTGTAGGGAAACATTTCTTTCTTTTTGAGAAGAATGAAGCCAGCCGTGCAGACTAAGAAATTGTGTCTTTCAACTGTCCCAGTTTATCAGGGACAGTCCCAATTCATCCTTCGTCATCTCACTTCTTCCAACTGCTTTTCAAATACTCTTGTTTCTTTCTCTTCCACCCACTTTCCCCTTTTGTCCTGAGCTTACCTCAGTTGCTGCAAACTGAGTTTGAAGTGCAAAAGTAGTGGGAACTTGATTTCATTCAAAGGAAGGAAGGAGAGGAGTGGAGTGGCTAAATTTTGCCCTTCCTTGTAGACTCAGGCAAAAGCCATCTGAATCAGCCTCTTTTGGGCTTGTCTTTTCTTCCTCTTTAAGAACTTTTGCCATTCTTAGCCACACACATTCTGATCTTCATCTGCGAAATGTCAGGCATGGGAAATACACTGGAGGAATAAAATAAAAATAGATGGGTGGCCATCTGTAAGAGAGGGAAGAGTGGAAGAGGTAGGGCAAATAGGATGGACCAATTTTTTAGAAAGTATGTTTTGATATATTTTATTGTATAATACGGGGGGGGGGTGCAGGAAGGGAAGTGATTAATAAATGTATTTCATAGGTAATAAAAGAAATAATGCCTGCCATTTGTTATTTTCTAGTACTGGGATGCTTAGTGGGTGGCTTGTGGGACAATTATAATCTGCAAAGCAATTTTTAAGTGTCTGCCTGTGGCCTGTCAAATTTCAGCAATGTGGCTGTAAAACATTTAAAAGAAATATTCCAAATCACATGGAATGTAGAATCAGAAAGTGACAGTGGCTGTATTTGGATAAGAAAAGGCTCCCCTTTTGAATAATCATCCTTAGCGCATGGAAGGCAGTGAGGAAAGGAATGGAATGGAAGGATCTAGTTTACTTGCTCTTGCAGTCCAACCTTGCTATGTAGCATACCCTATCAGAATTCAGCAGGGACAGTCCTGATTAATCCTCTATCATCTCACTTTTTCAGCTGCTTTTAAAATGTCCCAGTTTTTTTCTTCTCCTCCCACTTGCTACAGTTGCTGCAAACTGAATTCAAAGTGCACAAATAGCTTGCATGCAACTTAAGATGGGGGGAGGAGGAGGTGGAATCTTGCCCTTGCCAGCAGGTTCAGGCAAAAGCAAACCTCTTCAGCCTTTGCTAGCTTGTGTGTTCTTCCTCATTAAAATAAGTTGTGCCACCTTGACCACACTCTGATGTTGCTTGGCCCCAAGTGTCCTGGTTTTCATATGTGAAATTTTGGAGGATGCGCAATCCTCTAAGACAAGCTCCGTTGGGATGTGTTCTATAGCACTGTGAGAAGAAAGGCACTATGTCTCCGTTATAAACAATCATGCTTTGTCTCCTAAAACTGCTAACGCCTGTATTGTGCACAAGAAGTTTGCCTTTTCTTCTTCATTTTTTTAAAAATGACTTTGGGTTTTCATATATTTTTCAGCTGTAAAGAGCAAAAAAACCCCTTCAGGCACTTCACTAGACCTTTTATCCACACTCAGGAAAAAGAATTGATTGATTTTGAAGTTAAACGTTGGCATCTGCTGTTATTCAAAACCAGGACCTCAGCTACACTCACCCACCCTGCTTTCAGCCCAGCCACCAGTGTGCTGCAAATGAAGACAAGCTGTTGTCAAATGAGAAATGCAAAACAGTCAATCTGTTTGTCTGTTTAATGTAACTGGGAACATAAGCTGCTAAAAACGCTACCATTCGGCACTGTCAGATGGGAGGCACTCTCCAACAAACGAAAGCCTAATGACCCATTTTACTCAGGCGCTCTGGAGTTCCTCCTAATGGTATTTTCCATATGCACTTCAACATGCTTTTAACTGAAACTGCAAATGGTACTATTTTCTCTCTAACAGAAGCGTGTAATCTGTGCAGCATAAGTTGTGTCGTCTCTCTCTCTCTCCGCCCTCCCCTCCAGCCCCCACTCCTCCACTGCCTTTTTCCTCTGGCACCGTGAAGGAATGCTGATGTTCGAGGCATCTTGAAACAGCAAGCATATTGCTCAAGCATATGATGCTCAGCTTTGCTTTACACCTGTCATTGTACTATATTAAAGGGAAAAAAATCAAGTCATTAACCATGATAGATATGTTTTTAATAAGAAAGTGTTGTGCCTCACCAGGCAGATAAATAGAGAGTCTTAAGATATCTTCAGAGCCCTAGCATACAATTAAAGAGATGAAAGCTGCAGTTTCTGGATACTCTTCAAAGATTGTGATAACTTGCAGCCATTGCTGGCTCTCTCAATTATCCAAGTAGTAACCAGCTAGATTTTGCCCTCCCCTACCCAAAGTAGAGGAAGATTGGATTCTAGCGCCTATAAGTGTTTGTCTTATTAAGGTACCCGTTTCAGAACATACAAGACCTTTTGGAAAATGTTTCTTTTATCAACACAAAAAAATCCATTAATGACCCCCTTTGTAAAAGGAACACTTTCCAAATGTTCTCCCATCAGGAAAACAATACAAGAGGAATGAGGCAATGTGAAAACTCCCAGCTAGAGATGCTATTATCCAACTGTAATTGTGATTGACTTGCCTTGTCTGATAAAGTCCATTTATATCTAAGACAATGATGTAGGATCTTGGCCCTGATTTTCATCTCAGCTTGATATCGTATACTGCTTTTCTTTTCCAACATTCCATATCGGAACTGAGGGAAGGAGATCTGGGTTATGTCGCCCTATTTTGTCCAACTAACAATCTTGCAAAGTAGGACGCATGGAGAAATTATGGGTGCCTAGAGACATGCAGTGAATTTTAGGACTAAACACCTTGATCTTCCTAATCTAATTCCCAATCCAGACATTCTATTAATTACAGCACCTCTATTGATTACAGTGGTGCGCCTTCCCAGCTGGAGTCTTTCCAGACATTTTAGGCTGTAGCTTCCACCAGTCCCAGCCAGCCTGATCAATGGTTGGGATGAGGGAAGACAGAAGACATCATCTAAAGCATTTGGAGCAGTGCTGGGCTGGTCAAGCCTGGAGTGCAGTGCTGCACCACATCAGAGAGCCATGCGAGAAGATGATCATCCAATTTGTTTACCTTTGCTTCAAAATTCAAAATTTATGGCTGAACCTACTTCTGCTTCCAGTGAGGATAACTTTAAGGTGGCTGTAATTTTAGACCTAGCTTTATCTCTATCCCACACAAACCTACTATTATCACATGGGTATTACTAGAAGATATTTACATCAGAAATGCTTAGCCATATAACTTGAGTTGCTGGAAAATGCGTATGCTAAAGTAATCGATTTCACATTTCTGAAGGTGTCAGTCAAGCTTATTCTCCTTGTACGCTTTCCTCTTGCTGTCTTTGCCCCACATTTGGGTCCTTGGGATGCTGGAAGGTGAGAGGTCAGAAAAAAGTCCTCTGTCTTGTCCCCGAGGATATTACACTTAGGCCATTTCCACACTACACTGTTATAGTGCTATTATTCCACTGTCAGCAGCCTATGGAATCCTGGGGTTTGCAGTTTAGGGAGGGGCATTCGCAAGTGTCAGCCAGAGAGCTCTTTGGCCTCGGTGAACTACAAAGCCCAGAATTCCACAGGACATTGAAAGTGGAATAATAGCAGTATAACCATGTAGTGCAGAAAAGCCCTATGTCTCTTTTAACTGTTGTAAGCTACCTTGAGTCCCTAATCAGGAAAAGGCATGATATTATTGTTATTATTGTTGTTGTTATCATTGTCATCATCATCTCCACCACAACTATCACCACCACCATTGTCATTGTTATCACTGTCACTCACATCTTGACAACAATCCCAGCGGCTCTTTTGCAACCATAGTTCAGACTATGAAAAAAAAGCACTTTTAAAAAAATGTAGCACCATTGGTTCTGCCTCAAGAATCCCAAAAGATAACAGAGGAAGACAAAGAGCATTTTTTTTATTTGTAATGTCTTTCACTTGCACAAAAGTATATGTGCATGTAAAATGTACGTTTTTCTACCACAGACCATGAGTTACATACATAGTATTGCTTTTGCAGCCATCTGAATGATTCTTGGGCTCTGAATAATAAATAGGGACTATCTTGAACCACAGGCTCACTAATGAGCACTAATTCAGGACGGATGGCGGGATGTTCAGTAATTTAAGCTATGTAGGCAATGAAGGTTCTCAACTCTGGTACAAAGAGTGACCTACGGAATCCCACAGAGTGAATAATTATAGCTAATATCCATTCCAGCTTCTATTAGAACATCTAATAAAACAAGGTCATGACAACAGGCAAGGTTCGTGTCCCTGTGAGCATCACAGTTGTGGGAGGGAGGAAGAGAAAGAGAAAAAGGGAGTCACCCTGGAGCAGGTGGAATGCTTCTATTACTTGGTCTCCACAATAGATGAGGATGCTGACAGCTCCCAAGAGAATGCCAGGGGACATAGAACTGGCCAGCCATCTATTACATCAAGAGGACTGCTTTGGCTAAATCTGGAAAGAGTAGTTTTCACAAGGTTATGCTTGGCTAGGTGAGGATTTAATTCCAGCGAATTCTGGCTATAGAGAAATACTATACTTTCCTCTCATTGTTTCTCAAGTAGAGAACCTATCAGCTATTAAGCTGATAACAGCAGACACTAAGGCTGAATGCTGAAAAGCTATGAGCCCTCCACTCATTGGTTTTGAGCAAGCATATTAGAATTAAAGAGATGTTTTGTTTCTTGCTATTTTAAAATATCTCCTTAATTTTAATCTCTTTGCTTATGGGTGGAGAGTCTGTTTGGGTTTAGTAGCTCTGGAGTCTACTGTCCACATCAGTGAGAGAAATAGGAGTGACATTCTCTCTGAAGGTTTTACCCACAAATGATTCAGACTATCTAGCTGTGACCAGCCAACATTAAAGAGCAGGAACATGTCTAACTCCAAACTAAGAGCAGAAAAGGAGCAGCCTGGTTATAGTGCAAGAAAGAAGTTAAAGAACTGAAAGAAGAAGAAAGAAGGAATTATCATTTAGCAAAGTGATAACTATAAATGCTTTATTGCTTTCCTCGATTTTGCTACTGATTGTGATCTTTATTCCTTTGTTGTTGTTTCTCATTAGGGTTTCTGTGATCAACTGTGTTGGCAACCTCTAAATTGCAGCCTGGGCAATGCAAATCAACTCTTGTAGTCCTTAAGAAAGCACGGAATTTAACAGAGACCAATTTCAATAACATAGCTAAGCCGGTTTGTGGATCTGACTGTTGATAACAACCATGTTGCTAAGGGTCTTAATTTGCAAGTCTGGAGTATGAGTTTGTCCAATCGAAGTAGTAACGGAAGGTGTCCTTTTCCCTAGGGCAAGGAATCTGCTTCAGATTTTAATTTGAACTTTAAGAACCTATCCAAATTGGTGAACCTATTTGGAGGATAGGGTGAGCCACCTTAGCTATCTCCTTGAAAATATGGACTAAAGCCTGGAGCGAGCTCACTGCCCCTCTGACAGAGAAGCCATCGGATGGCGGTCACCAAGCTCCTGTCTGGCTGTTAGTTTTCAAAACTGTTACAAAGTTAATATAATTTCCTGCAAACCTACTCTGGCTCAGAATGCTTAACATTGTTTCCTTGAAAAGAACTTCTCAAGCTCAAAATTGTAAAAAAAATATGTGTTTGTGATTTCCGCTCATGAACAAATTATGTTCATATTAGACTTTTACTTTCAATGACAGGTTTGCTGATCACTTTGACACAACAAGAACTATCCTTGCAAAGAATGCCTACTTTGCAAACAATATAGTCCACCAGAAAGTTCACTCAAAAGATTTCAACAATCCTTCAGAAGATTTCTGATACTCTGAAATATATGTCAAAGATCTCAAGAAGAAAATTGGTGAAAATGTACTTCCCTGATACATTGTCCACACATTTCATTGAGAAGCGCAGTTTTTTCTTTCTGAAATTTGTTTATTTTGCTTCCGCCCCATTCCTATCCATTGCATAATCTTGAATTTGACAAGGCTCATATGTCCATCTCTGCTGTAATATTTGATTTTCTTTGTTTAAAAAAATTTCTTTATGTTAGACTTTGCTATCTATGCTTTTCCACAAATATACATATTTTGTATTCTCTGTCCCCCTACCATATGCTCCGGGCACATTATTTGTTCAGTGAACTGCACCAAGAACTTCTTAAAAGTGGCAATACTGGGGTATAACTGTGTGCCAGGTCATATGTTGACTGAGGAAGTATGAGTTTGGGTAAGCTCTTTCCAAAATATGGACTGAATGATTTGATGAAATTCTCCTGATCCCTGGCTACCATGAGCATTATCAAACAGCAAAAGAGAAAATGAAGTCTGTATATGAGGAGAAAATGTAACAACCGCTTGAGAAGCTCTTGGTCCCAGTGGTGTGTGGCACTTAACTAAAAAGCTCTGGGAAAGAGTGACGGTGACATTAATCAATGCAACGCCGGTCCAAATGACACAAAAAGTTCAGAGTTCTTCCACTGGCTCATTTTGTGAACAGCCAATGCAGATCACGCTCACCATGAAGCCACAGAATCAGTAGCATTTTAAGGCCAATTTTAAAATATAGCTGAAAATTCCAGACACCATCAGACAAGATCAGGTGATGAGGTATGTTTCTGACTGTGGGCTATAGCTAATGCATATAATAAATAGCATCTACCCTAGGACACAAATATGTAGAGTTAAACTATTTGGTCACCTATGGCCTTTCTGCATTACACTGTTAGAGTGCTACTATTCTACTTTCAACATCCTGTGGAATTCTGGAGTTTGCAGTTCATTGAGGCCAAAGAGCTCTCTGGCTGAGAATCCTAAATTCCCCTCCCTATACTGCAAACCTCAGGATTCCATAAGAGATTGAAAGTGGAATAACAGCACCATAACAGTGTAGTGCAGAAAAGCCCCTGGTCCAGCTATGTCCATTCTGACTGACAATAGGTAACCTCTGCTACTGGAGCCCATTCACACTACAGAGATAGAGCAATATCATTCCACTTTAACTGCCATGGTTCCATCCTATGGAATCTTGGGACTGGCAGTTTAGGGAGGGGCATTTAGGATGCTCAGCCAAAGTCCTACAATGCCTTGCTAAACTACAGACACTAGAATTCCACAGGATGAAACCATGGCAGTTAGAGTGGAATTACAGCACTATAGTTGTGTAGTTTGAATGGTCCCGGGTGTGTCTCCTCCTCCTCCTCCTTCTAGCATCAGGCCAGTGAGGAAACCTGAGAGTTTCTTGATCAGCAGTGAGCATCCACAGAAGGTGCCACGATCACAGGCTCCCTGGTTCCAGCCATTAGAGTCCCCCTCCCCCATGGACCAGACCCTGTGTTTTTCCCCAATCTGGAAATGACAATCCACATTTGATACTAGGACCATTTTTCAGGCATGTTGCAGTTGGGTAGGGGATGAATAAAGGAAGAATCATGCCTCCTGGCAACTTACAGAGATGTAGTTTTCCATTTACAACAAGCAATAACAAATATATGGTGAAGGTAGATTGGAGTAGCCTGAAGACTTCTCCAAAGCCTAGTGGGACATGCAGGGCCCATGGGCTGCTGTGAAAGAGTTTATCTCACTGGAGCATGGTCTCTAACATTTTACAGACAAAACCCAGAACATACGCACACATGTGTAATGTAGTCAACATGGCAAAAGCTATTAATGAGGAAAGGCAGACAAGCTCGAAGAGGCAGCTTTTATCTGAATGCACTGAAAAGAGTGAGATTCTGCTGCCTCCTCTCTTCTTCCCTTTCTCCTAAGTTAATTGAATACAAACTAAGTTAATTGAATACAGATTTTTGCACTTTGAACCCAATTTGCAACAAAAACTGTGGACTAAGGAGGAAATTGGGACAAGAGAGAGAAGCTGGAATATTTTAAAAACAGCTGCAAAATGGGCATGGACTGGGACTGTTGCACTGTTCCCATCAAATCTGGGCAGTTTGAGGGTGTGCTGGAGTACAGAATCCAGGTAACGTGTTGTTTCTGTAAAGGCAGCAACTTTTTTGACCTCAAGATTGGAGAGGAACATTTATGGAGTTACATATGAGTAAAGACTGGGCTACGTGTTAAGATGTAAAATCTTGGAAGGGTGAAATTGTTCCTTCTGGAGAAGACACTGATGTAGATTTTTTTTTTTGGGCCAAAGATGATAGAATTTGTTGGAATGTAGCCAAGTTGGATTAAACTATCCTGTCAAAGAGCCTTATCATATTACTCTTCTATGTCACTTTCTTCGGTTTGAATTCTGCTCCAGCCATTCTGGTGAGGGTAACTGATTGTTGATGCTTTCTATTGCACCCCCTTCCACATTTGTGCTTTAGTAGCGACATTTACTCTTTAATAGCGGCATTTACATAGTTTGTTCATCTGCGCTAAAGCATCATTACAGGCTCCTATCCCCCCATCCCTCACTTCTATGATTGGTTCCTGTAACTGTAATTGCACCATGACATCATGATGCTACATCTTAACATCACAATGTGATGACATCATAATGCTACTACATCATGATGTGATGACAGAAGAAAGTGCTATGAGATATCTGCACCCAAGCTGGTTACTGAATTGTTGCATGAAAGGGGGTTATTAACAGATTATTTCCACTATGAAATTTCCACTATTTATGACTGTGCAACACAATGCAACATAATAGTGCCTGGAAAGCAACAACGCAATAAGACTGAGGCAAAAGCAGGACTAATGCATATCTGTAATGGTATAACACCTTGGTGTGATGAGACTCAAAGAGAAATGTGATGGAGTGAGGTGGTTTGATCAAGACAGAAAGGTTAAGAAAGCACAGATCTGGGAAAATTGTGGGAACCGGAGATTTTTGGGTTATACTTTTTTTGTCTCCTTCTTCTCTTCCTCATGCTTCACTGAAGAAGACATTGTACCAATTATATATCACATGCAGGGGCACTGTGAAGTCAAAAATTCTGCTTGGAGCTTCTTAAAGGAAAGGTGGCATTCGAGTGTCACAGGCAGGCACTTCTTAACCATACAGGGAAAGACAGCCAAGGAACCTGAGCAACCCTGGATCTTGAAACATGCCTCCCAGAAGGAAAATTACTGCCCCGATCATTTTCCTGGTTGTTTTCCAAATAGCCTTGTCAAATTATTTAAATGCTGTACTGTGATATTCTTGAAGCTCCTACCAAGCTCCTCTTGGAAGAAGGAACCACTTTACTGGCAAAGTGTGAGTGGATGAACTGCTACTGTTTGAACAACCTGCATGACTAAACAAAGAGGATAGCGTTTTAATTCAGTGGCTGGTCAGCCAGGGAGCCGAAGGGCTTTAGAGACTGAATAATGAAAGGCTTCTCTCCCTTCCTCCTGTTCTTTGTCACTCTCTGAGCTTCCTGCCACCCAGCCGTAGCCACTCCACATCACAGAGGTTTCTTTCACATTATAGGACTTTGATGCCGCCTCGTCATCTTTGGCTGCACCCTATGGAATGCTGGGATATGTTGTTTCCCGAGACATTAGAGCTTTCTGGAAGAGAATTCCAAATATCCCACACCAAACTGCAAATCACAAGATTCTGTAGGATAGAGTCATGACAGTTCTAACAGTGTCACAGTGCTATAACTGTGTAGTGTGAAAAATAGGTGGATGAAGATCTTGGATAAAGAGAGCAGGGGCAGTAGCAAGTGGCGAAGGACACAGACAACAAAATGAAACTCCTTTTCCACATTGTTCCCCTGAAATGCCCTTAAAATTGCACAGCTTTTCACTATACTGTCTATGTTTGAGTGTTGGACTCTGGACACCAGGATTCGGTCTCCCACTCAGGCATGGAAACCCACTGGGTGACCTTGGGCATATTATGCACTCTCAGTCTCAGAAAATCGCACAATAAGTTTGCTTTCGATCACCATAAGTCAGAAGTGACTTGAAGGCACCCAACAATAGCAACAGCAACAATTCTGTCAACCAACATGATGAAGTCCATATTTCTTAACTGGAATAATGTCCAAGAACCTTGGGCAGAATCCTAAAATGGATCTATAGCAGTGTGGTATTGTGCAAACCTGGGTCCAGAAACTAAGCTCTGTTGACTGCGTTGTACTAGTTACACTTAGTAATCCATAAAAGTCTAAGCAATTCTGACAGATCTTCACTATGCTGAGACATATTGCATTTATATTTAAATTATTTCCGTTATTTCTAAATAAGCACCAAAAATTAAATTATGCAGATATTAGGTAAACTGGGGCTCTTGTTTCTGGTTACGTCTCCTTTTTTTGAGAGGGGGGTGTGAGAGAGGGGGAGGGGGAGAGGGGGAGAGAGAGAGAGAGGGAGAGAGAGAGAGAGGAAGCATGGTTTGAGTGTTGGAATAGGACTAGGTGAACCAGGGTTCGAATCCCCACTCAGACAATGGGAGCCCATTGTGTGACCTTGGGAAAGTCTGCCTCAAAGGAAGGCAGCGGAAGGAAGGCCCTACTGAGAAAGCACCATCATAGGTTTGTCTTAGGATCACCATAAGCTGGAAATTATTTAAAGGCACACCACCTCCCCCTCTGTCATAACATGCAAGTCTTTTACTGTGTGCTTTTAAATAGTTCAATTTGGTTTTCACATAGACGTTTTCTATGTCTTTAATTGTAATCTTTTAAAAGTGTAATCCACCTTGTGTCCCAATCTTGGGGAAAAGGTGGGATATAAATTATTTTGTTAACAACAACAAACAAGGAGAAGGAGGATAATGTGTTTGTATGCATTGTTTTAGCTATTTTAACTTATATTGTAAGCCACTTTTGGTCCCATACTGGGAGAAAGAGGGAATATAAAGGCAAAGTAATTCAGAGCAATACAGTGGCTGCCCAAAGAGCTAAATATAGCATTGCCAGTACTTTCTGAGCATTTTCTCTTAGATTTGTACTTCTTGTTGTGTGCCTTCAGGTTGTTTCTGACTTATGGTGATCCTAAGGTGAACCTATCATGGGGTGTTCTGCAGTGTGTGAGTGTATGTGACATATCCAAAATCAGCCAGTTGGTTTCCATGGCCGAGTAGAGAATCAAACCCTGGTCTCCAGGTCATAGTCCGGTGTTCAAATTACTACATCATGCCAGCTCTCTTTCTTGCTGCGTGCCTTCCAATCACTTCTGACTTATGGCAACCTGAAGGTGAACCTACCATGGGGTTTTCTGGGGCTGAGTGTGTGATGTGCCCAAGGTCACACTACTGCCTATATCAGGGTGGGAATTGTCCAGTGCTCCAGGTGTTATCAGATTGCAGTGCTCTTCAGGCCTAGCCAATGTAGCCCATGGGGAGAAATGCTGGGAGATGCAGTCTAACAACTTACAGAGGGGCACCATTCCTACCTATACAATAAGTCATCTCCTGTAAGTAGAATCATCTTGCTGCCTTCCTCAGTTTTTGCCACCATCATTAAGCATCCCTTTCTTTTGCCATTCTGTACCTGTCCGTCCTGAACGACAGACTTGCAGGTTGGGATTCCTCAAATACCTCAATCCTAAGGGAATGAAACATTAACTAATTAAGTTGAACTTTAAGGCACACCACCTAATTAATATGAACTTTATAGGAATTAGTCTATAGGAATTCAGAACAAATTGGATTTTTAAAAAGAGCAGCACCTGAGGCTATTTGTTAGCAAACAAATTAAGAAATGTGAAGCTGAAATGCTTCTGGGTAGAAAGGAAAATTCCAACATGTGGATCGCGGTGGTGACTTTTGAATTGCTGGACCTCATTTGCAACAGGAGAAAAAAAGAAAAGAAAAGGAAAACTGATTATTGAATGTCAGCTATGGATTTCAACGAATTTACATCCAAGTAAGCGCTACATTCCTTTGGGATTTTTTCTGGAACTAAACAGATTGGATTGAGATTCACGCATTCTTGGAGTAGTTCAACTGAAATCAGGCAATTATATTTGTTTAAACTTCCATGGCTTAAATCTAATTTTAAGTTCATCCAAAGAAAGTCCATTGAATGTATGACAAACCTATGTAAGTGTTGGCCTATCAATTTCCCATAGCTTCAATTAGTCTATTCTAGTTAGGACTAACAACTGGCTCATTCCCTTATTTCCAAGGTTTCCTAGCAATAGTACTGCAGTGATCTCCTACAAAAATAGCATAATTTCCAACTGTCCCAATTTGGCAGGGACTGTCCTGCTTAATACTCAATTTCTTTCTCTTCCTCCCACTTTCTGCCCTTGTCCTCAATTTACTTCAGAGGCTGTAAAGTGAGTCCAAAGTGCAAAGTAGTTTGCACTCAAGTCAGTATGGGGAAGAGGAGAAGAAGGGGTAAAACCTTGCCTTTTTGTGCAGACTTAGGCCATTTCTGCACTACTCTCGCCCTTTCCGCCCCTTACCGTCTTCTGGCACTGGAGTGCAGGGATCGTGCGAGCAGCCTCCGGTAAGAGGCTCTCGCGTCTGGGGTCCTTCAGCTCCGCACGAGCTACCTGCTCGCGCGAGAGCCCTGCCTCTTCCTTCCGCAGCGCAGCCTGGGAGCTTCCTGCGCTCAGGCAGAAAGCGCGATCGGTGTGGCTCCAGAGGCTCTGCATGCCAGGTAAGTGTGCACAGGGCCCGGGAGCAATGTGCGATCACACACCATTTTCGGCTTCTAGTCGAAAATGAAAAGGTGTGCAATCAGCGCCTGCCGGCCCCTGGAGCGTCGCATACTTGTGAGTGTGTCGTGTGGATCACTCCTCACAATCGCGCGACGCTCCAGGCCCTCTTTTGCATGGAAAATGCCATGTGAAAAGGGCCTCTGTTATAGTGCTATTATTCCACTTTCAACATCCTATGGAATCCTGGGACCTGCAGTTTAGGGAGAGGCATTTAGAATTCACAGCCAGAGAGCTCTTTGCAATCAGTAAACCACAAGCCCTAGAATTCCCCAGGACACTGAAATTGGAATAATAGCACTTTAACAGTGTAGTGCGGAAACGGCCTAAGGTAAAAGCAAACTGCTGCAGCCTCTCCTAACTTGCATGTTCTTTCTCACTGACAGCTTTTGCCATCTTGAACACTCTCTGGTGTTGCTTGGCTACTCATTTCTCAGTTGGAGGGTATACAATAATCTTCCTTGAAAACTCTTGATGAATAATAATGCAACTTTGCATCTCATGGAAATCTGGCAATTCCTTCATTTTCCTCTAGTGGCCCTACTCTCATCCAGCCTATTTCAGGGATTCTATGGTTTATGAAATATTAAAAAAAAAAATCTGACTCAAACCGTGGTTTAAGAGGCCAGGAAACTGTATCAGAATTTTCAGCCACTCCATCCCATTAGCAACAGGAAATTGATTTCTGCGTGATCCTAGCTTGTCTAATGGAAGTAAATAAGGAATTTAGCTAGAATCAGTTTAATTTGTACTATTTTCAGCAATATAATGTCTCCAGAAAAGAGGATATTGTTATTATTAGTAGTAGTATTACAATCAGCCATCCACACTTGTAAGTTTCACTTTTGCGGATCTGATTATTCACGGATTGTTTGCTGTCAGCTCTGCTGCCTTCCTAGGCCATTTTTAATAGGGACTGCAAGCCTTGTGAGACTGAGAAACTATGGATGAGGCTTTTAAGTCCCTATTAAAAATGGTGTGGGTCAGCAGTGGAAGTGGCAGTAAGACCCAGCAGTTCCCCACTTTTGCCTTGTGAAGGAACCCTCATGCCTCAGAGGAATCCATGGTGGACTGAATACGGTGATCATACTTTTTTGTGTGTTAAATATGGTTTAGGAGGGCCTACAGTTATTCATGTTTTTTCCACTTTCACAAAGGTCCTGTGCCCCTATGTAGAGGGATGACTGTATTATCATCATCATCATCATCATCATCATCATCATCATCATCATCATCATCATCATCAGGCTCCTGTGCCAACCGTGGACTTGACTACTTGTGTTAGCTGCTCTAGGGAGGTTTCCTTTCCTTTCCTTTCCTTTCTTCTTAAAACAGGTTGGGGAGGCTTTTATGATCATTGTTGCTGTCTTAAACTTCCTTCAGAGATTGTATATGAAAAGGATGGCCTTGTAATTTTATGTTTGGAATATCGACCTGGGCAACGCATGCTAAACAAATTCAGCTTGAGGTAATTATGCTGCAGAAGATCCTGGATTTTACCTAAATCTTCCTGAAATATGGATTGAACACACTGTGGATTGAGCTTCTCCCCCTTCTTGCAACCAGCAAATGTTTCCTGCTTTGTGAGAGCAGAAGGAAAGGAGCACATTGAGCTTTGGGTGTCACAAGTGTAAGTATGACTCTTGGGGCTAGGAAAAGTCAGATCCTGCATTGTGAACACAGGAACCCCACTGGCCAATTTCATGGTAGGGCTTTTATGAGTCTGAAAAGAGAGCTGGATCACAGCTGGAGCCGTCTCTGCTGTTAGGGAGGGTGTAGGTGTTGCCCCCCCCAGCAGCAGACTTGAAGTGTCATGAAAAGGAAGCAACTTGTTACAGATTTAAACTTGCTTTTTGGTAAATTTGTTATTTTACAGCCAGAGAGAGAGAGAGAGAGAGAGATGGTTGTGGGATTTTCTACCTCATGTTCAAAAATATCTTTAAAACCACATAACACTGGTTTTACTGGCTGCCAATATGCAGTCTATATTCAATGTGCTACTGACAACTTTTAAAGCCTCCAAATATCTTGAGATCATGATACTTGAAATATTACCTCTCCCTATATATGCCTCCTGAGGATTGAGGTCTGCTGATCTCCTCTGGGGCATTATACTACGGGAAGATGTGGGACAGCGTCTTCTGTGCTGTGGCCCCCGGTTTTAGAATACCCTCCCCTTAGAAAGCTGACTGGCATCAGTGTTGACTTCATTGTGGCATCAAGTAAAAACACATCTTTTTAGTCAAGCTTTTGGGGCCTGGTTTGTCTAAATCTGTACTTGTCATGCCCTCCAGCATTTCACAGATGAAAACTAGGACATGTATGACCAAGCAACATTAGAGTGTGGTCAAGCTGGCAAAACTATTAATAGAAACAGACAAGCTAAACGAAGCTGTAGCAGTTTGATTTGCCCAAGTCTATAGGCAAGGGCAGGATTTTGCTCCCTCCTTCCCTCTCCTTGCCATTGAGATGAGTGCAAACTACTCTTGCACTTGGAACTCAGTTTGCAGTAATTTCAGTAAGCTGAAGATGAAGGGCAGAAGAGTGAGAGGAAGAGAGAGAAACATTTTTTAAAAGAGCTGAAACTCTTCTCTCTCACCAATTATGTGGAAATAATACTTTGGCCTTCCTTTCTGGATGGTTGCAAGGACTCTTGAAAACACATACACACACACACGCACACACAGACTTCTAATTCGACTTGCATGCTGATGGTGATTTTTATTATTAGTACCATTACTGTTAAAACATCAGAGCTGAGCATTTTGTTTGTTGGCATGAAATTTGAAACTCATTTTGGCACTTTGTTTCTAATTCTACCGGCCCAGCAATCTTTCAGTGGATTCCATGGAACTTGCAAGTAGTTGCTAAGTTATAGATGCAGCTGTAGGAACAGCAAAATGAAGCTTTTAATGTAGCCTATGAATTAAACATGCTAGCACGCAGTACAAAGATAATAAATCAAGTCATGCTCCATACTATTGCCGTTTATGAAGAGGCAGACTCTCTCCCCTCCCCTTTCTCCCCCCAATCCATTTTTTATTCACTCAGGTAATAGGAATATCCCACAGACCCAGAAAATGCCTCACCGTTCCCTTTGCTTCAATAATATCACTCGCATTATACCAAATGGATGAGCTATGAAAAAGCAACTGTGCAGCAAAAGCCGCAGTATGAGGCCAAAAATTAGCCTAAGCTACCCACAGGTTATGTTCATTAGACATTTGGAGAAATGGGGGAAGAGACACCCAAAGCATCAGTCAGGATTGCCTTGCTATTGAGCAAGCAAAATAGCTCATTAATCTCGGTCAGATAGAAAAGCCAGATGGCAAAAGTTAAAAAATGGACTGGGAGAACAGCGTCAAACCATTACGAATTTCCGTTCCTACTTAGCTTTAAGAATCAGCCTGGCCCTCCTGGGGAATGAGCTTTTAACAAATGGAGATCTAATATGAACAGAAGGGAGAAAATATGTGTCTAGCATCGGGGCTCTGATTTGCTTTCCATCCCCTTTTAAATACTGATAGAGAGCAGGAGATGTCTTCCTTTAGGATGAATGGCATATACTTTTCATGGGAACATACAGGTCAGTTTGTACAAATTTAGATGCTCCATAGCAAAGAAGCACGAGATACAAATGTATGTAAGTTCTAAGTATGCAAAGTCTAAGGGCCGTGGGAGTGAGCTGTAGTTTTTCACTGATTTTTCACAGGATAAATAGGATAGGAGAAATACCAAAAAGACAAATAAATGAGTCCCAGAGCAAGTCAAGCCTGAACTCTCCCTAAAAGCCAAAATGACTTAACTGAGGCTATCCTACTTTAGACAATGAGATGACAAGACTCATAAGAAATGATGTTAATACTCAGTAATGTGGGTATTGACAGCCAGAATGATATAGTGGCTTGAATTATGGCCTATGACTTGGGGAATCAGGGTCCAATTCCCCACTTGGCCATGGAAACCCACTGGGGACTTTGGGTGCATCACACACACTCAGCCTCAGAAAACCCCATGATAGGTTCACCTTAGGTTGGCCGTAAGTTAGAAATGACTTGAAGTCAAACAACAACAACAGCAACAACAACAACAGGTATTATGGATGGAAAGAGCCAATCAAAGAAGCCACAGCCCAGAGTCACAGGAGCTGAGCAAGACTGATGATGACTCGGATTCTTAGAAGTCTTTCACTCATTGGGCCACCATAAGTCAAAGCTGACTTGACAGCAGTTGATGACATCATCAACAACAAATGCACAGTCCAAGCCTACACGTATTGGACAGTCTAGCCCAGTCCAGGTCTAGACATACTGGTTGTTTAATATAGGGACCCTATGGAGACATCGCAGATTGCACAGGTCCAATGTAATACAGGCAAACATTGCACACAGACCTGGCAGAAACAATGCAGTTAATCTTAACAGACATAGCCTCTAAGTTTGTCTTAATCAACCATTACTGTAAGGATTGCAAAGAATGGATTCAGATCCACCAGGTATTACTATGCTGTCAATACTCTACAGGCATCAGAATCCATCTTGGAAGCTAAGTGATTTAACACTTAAATAGGAGACCACTGATAGATACCAGATGTTAGGCTAAATTTCAGAGGAAGGAACTGGAAGAACCAGAATTCCTTGCTAAGAAAACCCTATGAAATTCATGGGCTCACCATAAGTCGACAAGTGACTTGAAGGCACCTATCCTATGGTCTTCTGTAGTGAAGTGAATGGAGCTTTTTTAGCAGGCTTAGCAGACCGTGTCTAACCTATGGTGCCCATACCTTCATCACAGAGTACCTATCTGCCATGCAAAGGGTTACATGCTCAATCCTGGCACACCCAGGCCCGAAATGGAGAGCCATGGCAAACCAGCATCCTGAACATTGAGGTACATGAGCCAATCTTTGGTCTGACCCTACGCAAAGCATTTTCCACCATGGCATTTCAAAACTCTTTCGAAAAGTGGATGACTATGATTGCTGAAAGCTAATTCCTTCTTTCTTTTGCTCCCCCTTTTTTTCTTTTCTCTTTGGCTGGACAGTTGAATCAAAATTATTCTTCAGCCAGGCAAAGCAAAAGGAGAAATATTTCTTCTGTATTACTGTGAGAGAAGTGTGCCATTCATAATCATTTACGTTAAAGTGTATTGATGCAGTACAGTTAGCTTGTGATCAGTACTGACATGTACTGCGTATCCAGTAAAAGAATGCTATACATTTGTTTTCTCTTGGGTATCAAAGAGTTTATTGTGCTTGTTAATTGCTGTACAGCTAGAAGTACTACTAGAAGTGCTCAGAGTAGCACAGAATGCAAATACAGTGGGCCGGATGCAAAGGTTCTCTTTCTTGGTTGTAGACAGCGCTTTAGAGAAACACAGATGCCTTCTGATCATGGCAAAATAACCTTTTGGATCCATCCTAATACAATATCATCTGGCAACCATTTAACTACTTAAGAATTGCCACCTGTTTTTACTAGCCTGCTTCTGAGATTTAGGAACATTTATCTCTGTAATAAGCTTGCAAGGTTGGTTAGACCAAGATTGTAGGAAACTGAACAAGCTTGCCCAATGAATTCTCTGACCTAGTGAACATTTGAATCTGGGACTCTTCCAATCTAGTCTGACCTTCTAACCATACATTGGATTAGAATCTGACTGATGTCTCTTTGATTTCACTGGGTCACCTGGAACCATTAGATGATACATCTGGTGGATCCATCAAAGTCAACGAGACTGCGTCACCAACTAGAATCTTTTTGGTGACATACAACACATAGCTTGAGCTTTTGTCTTGTTAATATGTTGAACAAGGAGCAATTTATTAGCTCCTTGTGCAACATCAACACCCTTTCCCAGGAGCTATTGCAGCTGTTTATTAGCAGAGGTGACATCACCAGGCATGGTCCATCCTGGCTACATTTGTAGCTAGGGAAGAGAAATTAGGTTGCTCACCCAGATTTCTGATACAGTGACTTCATTTTTCTCCCTCCACCTGTTGTGGAGTTGCCTGGTCACCTATATCACCCCAATAAATGGCAGTATCATGACCCCCTGGGGATGGACAGCTATTTTGGAAGGCAAGCTGCATGGAGTGGACTCTGCACACTGCAATGTTGGATCTCGTTCATGCTGGATTTAAGTCCTGTTTATCCCCAGCTAGTTTGTTCTAAGTATGACTAAATCTGGATCTATTCTGGTGCCTTTAAAGGTGCAGGGGAGGAACCTAGAAACAAAGGCCATAAGTCTTTAAATAATACATCCTCCTTCAGTCTCCAAGTTTTCTAAAGGTTTGCACCTGATAGGTTGATTTATTTGTATCTATCAGCATTGTCCCTTAGAGCAGTGGTTCTCAAACCTGTGGGTCCCCAGATGTTCGTGGACTTCAGCTCCCAGAAGCCCTGAGCATTGACCATATTGGCTGGGACTTCTGGGAGCTGAAGTCCACAAACATCTGGGGACCCACAGGTTGAGAACCACTGCCTTAGAGGCAGTATTCTCTTCCATTGATCAGTTCTTAGAAGTCACCTGGAGATGCCATTCTGGTCGTGCCATGTGCTCCTGAAGCCTGGTTCATAGTTGATCAGAAGAGAGCATTTAGCTTGCTGGTACCCACTACATAGAACACTCTTTCCTTTAGTATTACACATAGAGGTTGCCGCCCTGATTGCATTCCAGCAATTAAAGCCTTGTCCACACCTGCCCATCTTGTGTCATTGCATTTGAAACAAAGTGCAGAAAAGTGACAGAGGGCTTCTGCCTCATTTCTGCAGAAATCTTTGCAAAAGTAGAAGACAGAGACAGGGCGGGGAGGGGAAGGAGAGAGAAATGTTCTAATGATTTGATCAGCAAAAACAAACTAAAAGTTTGGAGTTAATGAGATCTCTAGATCAAAAATTTAAATGATTCCCCCCTCATTAGTGGGTTTTATCATCAGATGTTAGCATTGTTTGAGTGAAATTCATTCAAAGGCTGCAAATGAAAGCAGTATTTGGTAAAAAGAAATCCTGATTTGGGTCTATTAACAAACAGACCATCTTGATAAATAATTCCTTTATGCGCTATTCAATAATGATGTAACGCTGGTTTCTGCTGCTTCAGTCAAACAGCCTTCAGAAAGATCATTAAACTGGTTTCTTCTTCTTCTTCCTTTTTTTTTTTTTTATAAGAGGAGCTAAACAGAATGACTGAAACGTCTGTTATAAGTTTATACTTGCATTCAACTCAATTAAGCTTTAGGATGCTGATGAAAGCAACACACGGTTTCCTTCAAGCTTGTTTCAAACGGTTAACTTTATAAAGAAGCTCTTGTGAAAATTGCTTCAAATTTCAGCAAACTGAAACTTTCTGAGTAGAACGTTACATTGCGGAGTCAAGTACTGACAGATCAGGGGGATGCATGTAAGAGGGGAAAAAGAGAAATCACATGCTCAAAAGACAATTGCTTGGGAGGTTTTGGATACACAAAGTGAGGGAGCAAGTAAAAAACGTGCTATCTTATATCTGGGCTAATGTCAAGGGTGCACAAGCATGAAAATGTATCAGGCTTCCTCCCCCAACAACCAGACAGCCAAAGTTGTACCTTTTCTTCATACAGATTTCAATAGACTTTCTCTTTAGGGAAAGGATAAAGATGGTTTGGACCTTCTCCATGGAAGCCCACAGGCAGGTAGCTAATGTTCTGGTGTGCCTTCAAATCATTTGTGACTTATGACAACTCTAATGTGACCCTATTGTGGGGTCTTCTTGGCTTGATTTGTTCAGAAAGTGTTTGCCATTGCCTTCCTCTGAAATTGAGAGAGTGTGACTTGCCCAGCGGGTCTCCGTGGCTGAACAGGGATTCTAACCACATCCCCCCCCACAATTGTCCCAATCTAGCAGGGATCGTGCCGATCAATCCTCTGTCATGACACTTTTCAGCTGCTTTTAAAATGTCTCAGTTTCTCTCTCCTTTTTCTCACTTTCCTCTGCTGAAAACTGAATTCGAAGTTCAAAAGTAGTTTGCACTCAATTAACTCGGGGGGTGGAGAGGAGGAGCAGAATCTTGCCCTTCCCAGTAGCCCCAGGCGAAAACAAACTGCTGCAGCCTTTCCTAGGTCATGTGTTCTTCTTCATTCAGCATTCCTCATATTCAGATGTTGCTTGGCACTCAAGTCCCAGCTTTCATCTGTGAAATGTCAGAGGGTAAGTGACCCTAGAGTCCCAGAATCCTAATCCAATGTTTAAACCACTTCCTCACACTGGATCTCCAGCTAGCTAATACAGCCTAGGTAACAGCAACTGGAGAGTGTTCATGCGTTTTACTTTTTTCTGTTTTCTCTTTGAAGACACCTACTGCTGTGTTGTTTCTACACCTTCATTTTCTGTATCCCAGAACTTGTTGTGGAACCAGTCAAAAGTCCTCATGGCATAAGACTCTCTGTTTGCTTTTTTCAAACATGATAGTCTGCTGTAGAGCTATGATTTGTGACCTGACTCTCCCAATGGCAACATCATTTTCACAGGGTCTCAATCCTGGAGATCAGGGTTTGTTTTCCTATTCAGCCATGAAAACCCATTAGGTGATCTTTGCTGCATCACACCCACAACCCGAGATGACCCATAATAGGTTCACCTTAGGATTGCTGTAAGTCAGAAATGACTTGAAGGCACATAGCAACAAACAAGACCATCAACAACAACAACCATTCTTTAGGAGATCCTTTCACTAAAAATGGCAATAATTAAAACCAGGAACCTGTACCCATAAGCAACACTTTTTAATTCATTCATACCTCCTGGTCTTCCTCAAAACCAAGTGGGATTCAACCTTCAAGTTCTCTGAGATCAGACCAGGCTAACTTTTCAGGATTTCCCCACTTCTACATTCTCCTTCTTTGTTGTGCCAAAAAATGAATACTTCTTTGCCTGCAGCATTTAAGATGATAATTGTTCCCTAAAGAAGGCCAAGTACGGTAGGACAAATCTTCCAAGAAAGAAAGGAAGACAGAAAGAATAGAAAGGATATACTATTCTGGAAATGATTAGCATGCACAACCAAAAGATCAGTCCCGCTGTTTGCTTTGGAAGCACTCTTCAATCAAACGCCTTCTAAGCAGGCAATCCATCTTCCCCTTTATGCTTAAAAAAAAGTAGCAAAAAATGTGTGTGCTTCTTTGAGACTGCTATTATTTAGCAAGTTCTTTCTGTTAAAGAAGTTACCTTCTCTTAACCTTCCTTAAGAAAACCAGCAATCATGGATGAATGGGGAAACAGCCAACTGAACAGGTTTGATGGACTGCTGCATGGAGACAGAGTCTCCGTAGTTGCCATTAAATGCCTGCTCATCCAATTAACCAAATTACTAAGGAGGAACTTCAGCCAAGTGTGACTCTGGGTGGGTTGCCGAGGCACAGAGGTCAGTAGGTGGGAGGGCTGGGAGTTGGAGGGGTGTATTGCAGGGGTGTGGGAGTGATTAAAACAGATCGCTCCCAAATGTTTAGAAGAATCATAGAAACTGAGAGATGGAAGGGACCACAATGGGCATCTAGTCTAACCTGTTGTCATGCAGAAATACACAACTAAAGCACTCCCTAGAAATGACCATCCAACCTCTGTTGAAAGATCTCCAAAGAAAGAGAGTTGGCCATTCTTTGAGGCAATCTATTCCACTGCTGAACAGCTCTGACAGGAAGGAAGTTCTTCCCAATGTTTAGGGGGAGTCTCTTTTCTTGTAATTTGAATCCTTTGGTGTTTTTTTTTCCAGTCTGGAGCATCAGAAAAAAAAAAGTTTGCTCCATCTTCTATGCAGCATCCCTTCAGATATTTGGATATCATGTCATCTCTTGGTTTCCCTTCTCCAAGCTAAACGTATGTAACTCCCTAAGTCATTTATCATAAGGCTTAATTTCCAGACCTTTAATCAGCTTGGTTGTCCTTCCAGCTTGCTGATATCCTTCTTGAACTTTATTGAGTACAATGGGCCATCCTGGAGAAGGTGAAGTGGTGATGATGGTATCAACCGCTGGCATTTTCGTCTCCTCCCAGCTTCTATTTCTAGCCCTCTTGCTAGACTGAGGGCATTTCCACACCCCACCTGATCCCATTGTCCTCCTGTTGTGATCCCAGAAGTGCCTTTGGTGGGAAGGGAGAGCAACAGGAACATTTTCCTCCTCACCCGGCCAGAGAGGACAAGTGACATGTGCCTGCCTTCTGCAGTGCAACTGTGCTCTTTCCCATGCAGTGCTGGGGAAGGAAGTGCCTCCATCATGCTTCTTGCCCTTACGCATGGCCAAGAAGGACAGAAGCATCACATGATCATAGATTTATTCTGTTAAGTGAATATCCTGCGATTGTGACGAGCGAGGGCAGGATGGCAGTGGGACTGTGATGATGTCATGCAGAAGCACAATCCGCAGACTGCTGCCATTGCATCCCCATCCCGAGACAGGCCTGTCATGTAGAAATGGCCTGAAATTTGCCCTCTTCTTAGCCATCCATCTAATAATAGCTTTGCAATGCAATAAATGAGGCCACCATAAAAAACTACAGACAAAGCATAGGGTGTTGGACTGGGACCTACATTTGATCTTAGTCTGACCTACTTCACAGAATTGTTTGGATGATACAGCAGGGAAGAGAAGAAACCTGTAGTGTTTAGACTAAAAGGAGGAAAGGCTGTGTGTGTGTGTGTGTGTGTGTGTGTAAATGAGACAGATAGATAGATAGATCTGATTGATTTAACAAATCCTATCCATATCAATCAGGTATGAACTGCAGTTTTCTGCTCACCAACTGCACATATACGTGGCATGAATATGGCCAGAGTCAACAGTATGGGAAGATACACAAACATACATAAACACACACATAGTGTTCTCTCTGTTAATTCTCTCTTGCTCTTTCCTTCTCATGTATACACAGGATAACATGTAGCAAGCCAGAGTTGTTCTAGCCCGCCGTATCCTTGGGTTGGTGTTATTTTTAAAAGGTTATTCTTAAAAAAGTAACTGTACAGCATGGCAAGCAAGATCAGCCAGGGCAAAGTGTTCATGGGGGTGGGGGATTTTGTTCCATATGCAAAAATCCTCATCTCTCTTGTTTGTGTGATGGGGCAATGAGCTGTTACCTCTTAAAACCCTTCTGTATTTTAATGTTTACATAAATGCTGATGATCAAAAACAAGGTTTCACCTGTGCTATGATCTTCTCTCTAATCCTGCAAAAGGGGGAAAAAAACTTTCATTCATAACATGCACGGAAGGGCTACAACCAAGAAAGCTGATACACTGCTATAAGAACTGAAGGCCCTGTTCTCTGGCTCAATGATAAATGCTGTCATATAATCATGAAGTAGGGACAGAGTTTTCTCAGCGATAGCACCCACCCAATCTTGAAAGATACATTTGGCACTTTAAAAGACAATTTGCTACTGGTCTGTGCTTCCCTCCTTCCCTTCCCAGTTATGTGTTCGTAATTCTGTAAGGTGTGTTGAAGAAAATGATGACAATGATCACAATCATGATGATGCTAATTGTGCATGTTACAATGTTGCAAACATCACAATGGTTTTTCATTGTTAATAAGAAATGCAAATGTGAACACCTTTTTCATTATCTTTGCATGCTCTTGATATAATGTCCAAAACTGAATCTCACCTCTCTCGAAGTAAAGGACACTGACTACGACCCAGCAGGATGAACATGCAAAATGGGCAGACTCTCCTGTATATCTTTAATAATTTCAGCAGCATGGATTTATTAAAGTCATCACACAAAATCTGTCTTTTTTTTTGCATTTGGTCATTGTATAAGTCAGAGATGTGTGAATTCTCCCTTGAAATGTGCCACCAGAAAGAGCAGCTTTGAAAACAGACTCACATGTCCAGTTTTACTGCTTTTCTGAAACTTCAGTAGTAGCCACCCTGCGTGTTTTTCCACTCCACCTGTTAACAATCAGGCTTCCAATTTTGTGAATGGAATCCAACTCTAAAGCAGGCCTTGCGTCTTGCAAACATCTGGGGGAACAGAGCTATTATAAATGGAAACTAATTTGTTTCTTGTAAGTGAAGTTACTGCAGGGCAGTTAAACCCACATCTGGTAAAGATAACTTTATAAATAAATTTTAAAGCTATATTGGCATTGACAAAGCAACCTATTTGACTTACACAACTCAAAATAGTATGCAAGGTTTGTGCCAGTATCTGGCATCCTCAGGCAACTGCTACAGTTCCAGGGAACTCTTGGGGCTTACTCCTGAGAACTCGAAATGATGGCTAGATTTACTTATCAAATCAGGAATGGAGAACGTATGGGCCTTTGGATGTCATTTCACTGTAACTCCCATCAGCTGTAACCAGCACAGATTACAGGAATTTTAGTCTAACAAAATCTGGGAGGGACAAATCTTTTTCATCCCTGGAACAAGTGTTGCTTGGGCCAATGCTACTGGGTTGTACTAGCATAGTGGTGCTTAACCTTTTCTTTATCAGGGACCCCTTGAACATATAATTTGTTGCTGGGGCCCCAAGACTTAACTCAAAATTTAAATATTTAAATTTAGATTTTTTTAAAAAAAAAATCAAATGTTTATCTAATTTTTCTAATATTTATTTATTTCTTAAAAGCTTGCGGAAACTAGGATTCAAATCCTTGCTCAGACACTGGGTGACCTTGAGCAAGTCACATTCTCTCAGCCTCCGAGGAAAGAAAAGGAAAACCTCTTTTGAACAAATCTTGGCAAAAAATTCCTGTGATAGGTTCATTTTAGAGTTGCCACAGTTCAGAAGTGACTTGAAGACACACAAGCAACAAGGGGGAGGCAGGGGGAGGTTCTTTCTAACTGTCATGTCTCTCCCCTTTGAAAACTGACTTATGGGGACCCTAAGGCAAACTTATCACGAGGGCTTTCCTGGTAAGATTTGTTGCCTTTGCCTTTCTCAGAGGTTGAGAGAATGTAGTTTGTCGTTTGGAGACATGCTCTCAATAAAGCTTTTTAGTACTTAGACTCTGGTGGCTGGTTTTATTTTTCCCTGGCTAGAAGATGGGGCTTTGCAGTGCATTGCAACCCAGCCTGTTTGTGGGTTCAGCTTCTTTTTCAGCTGACACCCCATTTTCCTTGACAGACTTGCCTGAGGTCAACCAGTGGGTTTCCATGGCTGAGTGGGGATTCAAACCTGGCCTCTGGAGTCATAGGCCTTTCCACAGCCTACCATATCCTAGCGGTATCCTGTGGGGATCTCTGCAGCCACTCTGCCAGGAAGGGAGCATGATGGGAGCATGCCCCTTCTCACCGGCGCCGGCGGCTGCAATCCAGAAGGTGCAATGGCCCTGCTTCCTTCTGCTGCACTGCAGCCAGGCGCTTTCCAAGGCTGTGCATGGGCAGGAAGTGCAGTCACTGAGCTTCCAGACCCTCCACACACCAAGTAAGATGGGATGGCAGCACAATCGCGGGTCATTGATGGAGTAAACACATCAAAGATTTACTCCACGATTGTGCTGCCTGGGGACGGGAGACGGACAGGACTGTGACAACATCGTGAGTAACCTTTGTCACAGTCCTGTCCTTCTCCCGTCCCCAATGTGGAATGACAACATCCTGCAGCCATGCCTTACTGCTGTGCCCCTTTCACCAGGGAGATGGAGGGTGTGTGGAGGGGTGTGGGTGCTGAAACTGCTCCCTTGTTGAAACTGCTCCCTCGGCATCTACATTCACTCCACACTGCCACATCCCTGTTACTGCCACTGCTGTTGGTGTCCAGCAGTAGGGCTTCATAGATGCCCTGGGAGGGCTCTGCAGCTCCACTTATATTATTTAGGCACCATGTTAAAACTTGGTTGTTCACCAAAGCCTTTGGGTCACATTAATTCAACCCAAATACAGTATACATCGTTTAAAAACCTTCTAAATCTTTTAAAACTTATTACTGAAGTTTAATGAGATTTTAGTCTAATTGTTTTAGCATTTTAAATTGTTTGTGTAACTTGTTTTAACGCTTTTTATAAGTTGTTCTGGGATCACTGATATAGGAAAGGGTGTAAATATTTTGAGAGCCAGATGAGAGCCGCTAGGTTTGAGCATTGGATTATGACTCTGGTGAGCAGGGTTCGATTCCCCTCTCAGCCATGGAAACCTTGGGCACATTATACACTTTCAGCCCCAGAAAACCCTGTGATGGGTTCACCTTAGGGTTGTCATAAGACAGAAACAACTTGAAGGCACACAACAACAATGAAAAGTCTTTTAATAATAAAATAAATAAGTGGAATAATAAAATCATAGAGCTTGAAGGGTCCAATGCCCTTCCATGCAGGAATACACAACTGAAGAATTCCCGAAAGACAGCCACCTGAATTGTATTTAAAGACCTCCAAAAAATGAGATTCCCCTACCCTTTGTGGCAATCCATTCCACTCTGGAACAGCTTTTACCATCTGGCGCATAGACTTATAGAGCTGGAAGGGACTGCTAGGGCCAGCTAAACCCTACGGCACAAAGTTGCTCCTGGTCCAGGACGCATGCCATCGCACAACATCATCACTCACCTGCTGCTGTCATGTCCCCATCTGTGGAAATGCACCCCTTTTCACTACAGGAAAAGAATCCAGTAACGGCCCCCTTTCCTGCCACGATCCTGTCAGCCGCCTGCCTGCGGTAAGGGCCAAAGCACTCAATAGCACTTCCTTCTGTAGTACAGCACAGGAACTGACTAATTATGGGTTGTGGGGCATGGAAGAGGAGGTGACAGGGACTCACCATTGCTGCTGTACTGTGGAAGGAAGAACAATGCGCCTGACGCTACCACCTGCAGAAACCGACTCGGTGTGGTGGGGAGCATTCAGGTCCTGATCCCATCCTGGCAATGGCAATGCTGGGATCTCCTAGGGATGATGTGCTATTGGGGCACAGTGTGATAAGGGCCCAACTCTTTGCCATGCAAGAATATAAGACTGAAGCACTCCTGAGGGATGTGCATCCAACCTCTGTTTAAAGACGTCCAAAGAAGGAGAGTTCACTTTTTGGTTCTTTTCCCTTTTTACTCCAAACCTGTGAACATGCTTGCTTGATGTTTACTTCCCCCTCCCTCTTTAATTGATTCATGTGTGATATTTAACACATACATTAAAAAGAACAAAGGTGGGGAGGTTTTGGTTATTTAAGGGAAGGGAGGAATCCTCAACCTTTGCATCATGGGCAAGTGGCTCTTAAATCTTTGAACTGCTGAGGCTTCTCTCTCTCTCTCTCTCTCTGTCTCTCCCCCTCAGGAATTGACATCTGGACTCCTTTCCTTTTTATTATTCACAGTGCTACAGATGCTCAGATAAGCAACAATGTCTCTTTAAGCATGCCGTCAAATTGCATTTCCATTAGGTGACCCTGCTGAATTCTACAAAGGAACTAGGCTCCTCTTAATGAAGGACTTCATTGTCTGTCTCTAACTGACATCTTTGAATGGGTGGACCCATCCTTGGTCATTGAATTCCCACTGCTGCTGGCCATTTCCGGGCATTTTCAAGGCTGGTGGAGCTTTCCTTTTATTCAAAAAAAGGAGCAGAAATCTCTTTTGAGGGTATAGCTTTAAGTGCACCAAATATAAACCAGCCTTCAGTTCTCAGAAAGAAATTGGATTGGCAAAGAAAATCTTTTACTGGATTAGCATCTATGGGTGGATTAATGAGATTTGTTTTCCTGCAGCCTTGCATGGACTAACCTTTTTGGACATTTAGGTATGTCTTTGTGAAATATTGCTAATATAGATAGTACATCAATGCCACCATGTTCTCATATCAGCCTCAAACATCTTAAAATAGGCCTGAATCTTATTGTTAATCCAAACCAGAGCAGACCCACTGAATCAATGGGGTTTATGTACATGTTTGACAATGGATTCAGTGAGCCTTCTCTAACCAAATCTAACTACAGTGGCCCCTCCACATTCGTGAGGGTTTGGGGTGCCTTCAAACTGACTCCAATTTATGGTGACTCTCTCCAAGGGTTTTCTAGTTGAGATTTATCCAGAGGAGGTTTACCATTGCTTTCCGCTAAGGTTGAGACAGTGTGACTTTTCTAAGGTCACCCAGTTGGTTTCCGTGGCTAAATAGAGATTTGAACCCTGCTCTCTCAGAGGCCTGATCCAGCACTAAAATCACTACATCGCTCTGTCAAGACAGTTCCTTATTTTCTCCAAGTCAAAGTTATTGGAAAGATAGTTTTTCTTTTCTTTTCTGCCTTTGCTCAAAACACATCCAAATTAAGGTGTTCCCTCTCCTTTCTCCACTTATGTCTGTTGATTCTGGTATTTGTTCAAGGTTTTTGTGGTGTCCAGTCATCACACTGGGTTCAGACTAGTGTTGGACCTCAAACATCTCAATTCCTTTGTAATTTACCACCACATCTGCAGGGAGAAATTTCAGACAATACGAGAGATTTTAAACAAGGGAAATACCTATCTTCTATAGATCAAAGAAAGGCATATTTACATATTCTAATAGTTGTTATGGGCAGCACACACCTGTAGTTTGCAAACAAAGGCAATCGCCAGCAGTTCAAGGCATTTCTGTTTAGCTTCAGCTCAGCACCACAAATACTGACAAAGATTCTGGTTATCTTTAGCGGATCATTTTTGCCTCAGGAGTGTGCATGTCTTTATTAGGACAGTCATAGGCCATAGATGACATTTGGGTGTGCACACTATAGAAGGACAAAGCCAAACAGAACATGGGCCAAGATTATACCCAATAACCAGAGATTTCTAAGTTTTAGGTTGAATAAATGTAGATGAACTTTAGGATCATGTGCTACCCTCCCACTACTTCCAAAGCCTCAAACTGACTCAGTTTGGCAGGAATATTCCCAACTAATCCTCTGTTGACTCCATTTTAACAACTATTTTTAAAACATCATCCTTCTCCCTGCTCGTCCACTGCTTACTTCAACTATTTCAAACTGAGCTCAAAATGGAAAATTAGTTTGCACTCAACTAACCCAGCAGTGGGGAGAGGAGAAGAGGCAGCACAGTCATGCCCTTCCCAGAAGACTCAGTAAAAAGCAAACTGATGCAGCCTCTCCTACCTAGCTTGTGTGTTCTTTCTCATTAATAATGTCGGCCATCTTCACATTCTGTGTCCACATTTTCGGCTGTCAAATGTTGGAGAGCATGTTCTCCAAGTGCAGCACCAATGTGAAAAGCAGACAGAAGCTTCACTTTCAAATAACCATAGTTTAGCACTGCGGAGGTGCTAAAACAGAGGTTAGTCTTAACCACAGTTTGGTTGAAACAAGCTAGCTTCATAACCCACAATTTGGGGGGTTTGGAAGATAAAAGATACCAAATAGAAGCTGAGGCAGAGGAGAAAGTGGGGGGAAATGTGAAAAACTGTCTTAATCAGCCCAAGATCTTTTCTCTACTGGTGCCGTGAGAACACAGCCTGAATCTTCTGCAACACATTGGACTTCTGCAAACTGAAGGCAAGGAACACCCTTTTTTCTTGTTAGATTTTTAGAAAATCATTTCCATCCTGGAACTATAATGAAGGTTTTAAGAGCCCTAACCTCTCTTCCCCTCATCCTCTCTTCTCAAAACTTTCAATTCAGAGGGAAAATAATAATAACACACAAAAAAACCCACTCTCCTGTTTTCCTCACACAAAGCTCAGTAAACAATGGCATTGCAGATTAAAGCCTACTGAGTGAGAGAGAAAGAGAGAGAGAGAGAGAAATATCTAGCAAAAAGAAAACTGCCAGTCAGCACTGTTTATTTCAAACTAGTTTTAAAGGGTGCGTACAATGGATATCTTTCCATGTGGATCCTTTGAGGGCTTTTTTTGATCTGCAATAGGAATTGAGCTGGAGCGGAGGAAAATAGTACCCTTGTAGCTGGAGCAATGGGCTGTGTTTGGGAGACTCTCACCAGCCCCTTTGCTGGGTTTCAGAAAAATCTGACCAGTAGACCTCTGACCTAACTGGTCTTGCATATCTGTGATGGGACAGGAGAATCTAAGACATGTGTCCATTCTGAATGGGACCTCGTCCATGTCAAAGGCAGTACATTCAGTCCCATTCTGTTCCTTCCGTTCAATCCAAACTTTGTCTTGGCCCAAAGCCATAAGGGAGAGCTTGAGTGTTCAAAACACACTGAGCCACAATATGCACTGAGAATACCTAGTTCACACAAGAAGTTGCAAATCATTAAAAAAAAAGTTTAGACTGTGCAACATGGTGCAAATATTGACTTCAGATGCAAAAGTGACAGGCAAGAGAGCATGTCACTTGCATACCCTCCAAAATTTTGCAGATGAAAACTGGGACACATGTGACCAAGCAACATGGGAAGGTGGTCAAGATGGCAAAAGTTATTGAGGAGAAACACACAAGCTAGGAGCAATTTTCTTTTGCCTGAGCCAAATGGGGAAGGTAAGATTCTTTCTCTTCTCTCCTCCAACCAGAGATAACTGAGTGCAAACTACTTTTGCAGTTTAAATTAAGTTTGCAGCAGTTGAAGTAGATTGAGGAGAAACAGGGAAACAGAGAGGTGGAGAAAGAAACTGGGACAATTTAAAAGCTGAAAACGTGGGATAACAGAGGATGAATTGGAACAATCTCTGCTAAACCAGGACATTTGGAGAATATAGACTTGTAGATGGCAGAGCTAGGAAAAGCAACCATTTTAGCTAATAGCTCCCAGAACCCCTCACCCAGCAAGGCCACTGGCCATGATAGGTGAGGAATTCTGGGATGTTGTGGTCCAAAAAGCAGTTTTTCCAAATGTTTGTAGAGGGGACCATGTGAGTGGTCAAACTTTCAGTTTGGGGAGCTGTCAGACGGGCTTCACATTATCTGGAAGCTATCTTGACAGCCAGTAAGTGGCTATTACACAAGCTCATAGGTTGCTCTTGTTTTCAAAGGTTGTGATTGGTCCCAGGGATCATTGTTTAAAATCTATGTATACCAGATATACCACATGATTATAACAAAGTAAACATTTTTCTGTCCACATTTTCTCCCCAGGCACTTCTAATGGGTGGGGGGATGAATCTAGAAAAGGTCACAGCTTTTGTATAAAGTGACAGAGTAGGGTTTGAGACCTCCATCTCTAACCAAACATTCATACTCCACTTAGGACTATGGAAGAGAAAAACCAAAATGCAGCCCCCCTTTCAAGTTGCTGTTATTATATATATATATATATGCTATATATATATGTTACTATATATATATATATGCTGTTACTATATATATATATATATATATGACACACATACTACTGCAGTCTTGATTTCCTATCAATAAGTAAGATTTTATACACCAGCTGAATCAACAAGTAAGTCACAAGTGAAGGGCCTGCACTTCATCTAAATTATGTAGCTTTCTCTGGGGCCAAGGGCACCCTGTCGGCAGGATTGAGATGACACAAAACAGCTTGCAATAGAAGTGGATTATGCCCACAAAGTAAGTAAACAGAAAGTGTATTAGGCAATGTATTAGGCAAACTAGCAGCCTTGAAAGGGAAGTGTGGAGGCAACACAGGGCAAGAAATAAAAGCAGGAACAGAAAGTGAGAGGGCAAAGGAGAGCATGATGGGAGAGTACCGAAGAACTAGAATGGAGGAAACAGGGCCAAAGAGAATGGAACAGACTCTAGAACAGTGGTTCTCAACCTGTGGGTCCCCAGATGTTTGTGGACTTCAGCTCCCAGAAGCCCTGAGCATTGACCATAGTGGCTGGGGCTTCTGGGAACTGAAGTCCACAAACATCTGGGGACCCACAGGTTGAGAACCACTGCTCTAGAAGCATGTGTGTATCTGCCTTCAAGTTGCCTGTTGACTTATGGTTACCCCATGAATTTCACAGGGTTTTCTTAGGCAAGGTATATTCAGAGGTAATTTTACCAATTCCTTCCTCTGAAATGTAGCCTACCGTAGCTGGTATTCATCGATGGTCTCCCATCCAAGTACTAACCAAAGATCCTGCATAGCTTCCAAGAGAAGGTAAATCTGTTTCCTGTGCTTTTCATAGCATTCAAATTTTGAAGCCAAATGTTACCAACTATATGTACTTGCTTGTGCTGTTTTTCCAAACACACTCGTTCTTGCATACATTTTTGGGGGGAAGGTACATATTTTGGTATACTTAAAAGAGACCTTGTGAACTGCATTACAGTACAAGACCCAAGTAGGATTTGAGTTTAT
This sequence comes from Iguana delicatissima, assembly GCA_948472985.1. Lineage (NCBI taxonomy): Eukaryota > Metazoa > Chordata > Lepidosauria > Squamata > Iguanidae > Iguana > Iguana delicatissima. The sequence goes on along the minus strand of CAOKZL010000069.1, from coordinate 328,135 downwards.
AGGGAAACAGAACCAAAAGAATTTCTTGCCCTGCTCTGTGTGGCTGAGATTTGTTCATCTCTTTATGGCAAGGGTGGGCAAACGTAGTGGATCAGTGGGGAAATTTTCAGTCCCTAAGTCTCTGCTTGTTCTATCCAGACTTCCAAAAATACCAAGAAAAAAAAGTAACCAACCAACCAACCAACCAAACAGAAAAAGTAGCCAGAAATCTACTTCTGGTTTTGAAAAACAGTATTTTTATTTATTGTAATTTATTATTAGAAGAAAGAAAGAACATAATCACAATTACATTCATACAGAAGGAAAAAAAACAGATAAAAAGAAAGATAAAAGAGAGAAAAAAGATTGCACATAATATAAATTATAAAGAACATACCCTAACAAAACATATATAGGTAGGAATAATTTGGTACCTTTGTACATTTAAAATGTTCACTCTTCACTCTTTCACAAACTCCCTAGTGATCAAGTCAGGTAATATTTATACAACTAATTATCTAATCCTTCTCTATTAAACATATGCACACTTTACATTATTTCTTTCTTGTAGTATATTGAATACCATTTCATATTAATATCACCATCCTCAAAATTCAAAATTTGCCAGTTTTAAGTTTCCTCAAATGCTCTTCAAAAATACAATAATATTATCCCAGTCTTTTACAGATTTATCATATTTCTCCCCCCTTAATAAAAGAGTAAGTCTGTCCATATGAATAATATCAAATTATTTCAACATCTAATCATTTACAGTAGGGAGACTATTCTGTTTCTATTTTTGGGTTAATATTATTCTTTAGGCCGTCATATAAAACAGTAATTTTTCAGTTACTGAAAAACAGTATTTTTAACACTGTTAAACAGGGCATGGGAGCCATGATGCCTCTTCAAAAGCTAAATCATCACAAAAGGGGGGCAGTTCTACATTTTGGAGGACAGAAAAAGAAATAGGAGGGAAGAGTAGAGGTATTAAGGGCCACAAACAGAACCTCAAGGGCCATGTGTTTGGCCATATGCTCATCTCTTGTTTTATGGTCAATTTTTCTATGTACATTCATGCCAAGATAATTGGAAAGGCCTTAATTCATTTAATTAGAGATGCCTAATCCATGAAGATGCAAAAATCATGAACACAGGCTGGATTTCTTCACACACTGGAATGGTGTGGATTCAGGTGTGGAAGGGGTTTTTCAAACAAACAAACAAACAAACCTGCTCCTAACAGAGATTTCTGAATCATAAGGACTAGAGGTTGAGCCTATCAGTTTTGCTTTCTTCCACACTCATTTTTTTTTTTTTTTTTGGAAATTTTGGTAAATTGTGATCACACTGAAGATGAAACTCTCATCCATCTTGAAGAAAGACAGACAGATCTTTCCTATTTTTAGTCTTAAGCATTGAATCAAGTGGTGGACGGACCCATGGGCCTCATGTAGCCCTTGAGGCCCCTGAAAGACCCCCAAAGTCCTTGTGCTTGGGCCAATTTTCAGGTGATTTTTTTTTGCCCCCAAACCAGCCACAACTACTTAAAATACAGCAGGTTGGCTCCTCTATTCTCCCCCTCCCAGCTCTCAAACTTCCCCCAAAAGAAAGAAATGGCTGAAAATTGGCCAAAAAGGTGTTCAGAAGTGATATTGTGTCATTTCAGGTGTGCCCAAACATGCCAATGTGGTCCACTGAATGGGCACAGAGAGAAAAAAAATGGCTTCTGCCCCTGCAACAGTTGCCCATCCCTGATTTATGTACAAGTTGACTCTCCATTCAGCAATTGATTCTATGGCCATTTCCACACTATACTGTTATAGTGCTATTATTCCATATTCAACATCCTGTAGAATTCTGGGCTTTGTACTTTACTGAGGCCAAAGAGCTCTCTGGCTGAGAATTGTAAATGCCCTTCCCTAAACTGCAAACCTCAGAATTCCACAGGATGTCGAAAGTGGAATAATACCACTGTAACGATGTAGTGCGGAAATGGCCTATGGGTCTGCTCTAGTTGGGACAAACCAACAGGAGTCCAGCCCTTTTTTCAGAGAGAAAGTGAAACTCCTAATTCCACGCAGACAAATTGCACTCCTCCATCTGTTATTTCCCTTTCTCTCTTTTTCCATCATGGCATGCCCTTCTATGTTTGCAATTTAGGAAAATCAAAAGAACAACAACAAATATCTTTTTTAAAAAAAATGTTCGTTCAAGGATCTCTCTATTTGCATAGCACGATCCCTTCCCGTTGCACAGCGCTAACATTAGTGTGACCTTTTTCTGCTAATTGGAAAATCTTATGGAAATAAAGCCTGTCAGAAAAATGAGAAGTGTCTCCCTTTCAGGCTGGCCAAACGACCTCAGAGGGGAAAGAAGTTCTGAAATTCCTGCGCCTTCTGCTCACACTGCAAAATCTTTATTACTTCAGAGAGCCTTGAAACTCCGTAATGCCCCTCCAGTGCACCAAGAAGTAAATAAATTTCTCCTTATGACCACTTTGGAGAAACACACAACCAGATTTACTCAGCAGGGATAGATACTGGACAAGATAATGAAGAGCGAATAAGAATATGATAGGGGTTCACAGCCTCTTCTGTCTCTTTAAAGTGTTTTAATCCTTCAGAAACAGGATATCGGGTCCATTTCCTTAAAGATACAGTATCCCTTCTGGGACAGGTAATGTTATAAAAAGCCAAGATGTAACATCTATCTTGCAGTATTGATTGGCACTTTAGTGTGATAAAAAGGGTTGAACCTGAAGGGGAAAAGAGAGGGGAAAGAAAGGTAATTCAGGATTATTCTTGGAGGATGGCAAAGAGAGACCCTGTTGCACCAGGTCAATGTTTCAAATTACCTTGAATTGATACACAAAACATATCTAGCGCACCAACGCTTTGGGGATACCTATCCGCTTGACATCCGAACCTGAAGAATACAGTGTGAACTTCATTCAAAGTTAAGATTTAGTCCTGATGTGAAACTACAGAAGTGAGTGGATGTTTTGCTCAGCACAGGAGGAGGCCATGCATATACTGTGCCTGCAAAACTGCCAAATTCAGTATCTGCCATTTCTGTTACAATAGATCTTATGTAACAATGAAAGGGAAAGCTCTCCCGGGGGTCCTGGATGTCCAGTCTGAACCCTGGACTAGACAAACCAGTTGCACAAGGCTCACCTAATTTCTTCGTCCTTTCGTGTATAGAGACCCTTTGTTTGTTTGTTACAAGGGGTTGCATGGAGAACTTACCTGTTTCCTGCACCTCCCTGAAGCCCTTTAGTGATCACACAAAGGTGGAGGACAACCACACAGCATTCACCTATGCTCCTACAGCTGGACACGCAAAAATGGTATCATCCTCCAGGACCTCTGGAGGATATTGTGAGGTCCAGGAGAATGACGTTATTGTGTGTCAAGCTATACGATGACAGTAAGATAGATAGATAGATAGATAAATAGATAGATAGATAGATAGAATTAACATCCTGCCATTCTCCCAATCTTGGATTCAAGGTGGCTTACAATAATTTTCAGAAAAGCCATCTGAAATATTAATTTACAAAAGTTAAAAAGAATTAAATAATAATATTATTAAAACATGATTAAAAATAGCTAAACTACTTGAGACAGATTAAAGCACAGTTTCAACAAAAGATTAAAAAATAAAGACAGCACATTGCTTTAGACAGACATGACTGCCCCATAATTAATATGCAAAAGCTTGCCTCTATAAAAAGATTTCTACTTCCTGGAAGAAAGAGGGCAGGGAGGGGACCAACTGGGCTTCCGGTGGAAGGGAATTCCACAGGCTAGGAGCAGCCTTGGAGAAGGCTCTCTCTCCCAAGTCTTTGCCAACCATGCCTGTGAAAATGGTGAGATAGATACTGGAGGGGATGGGAATGGCAGCCAGCTGCTTCCTAAGTAACAGGGGAACAGATCCCTATTAATTACAGAAGCTGCTTTCCAGTAAGTATAGATTGGGGGACTTTCATAGTCCCCTTGTAGCCCCTAAACAAGGGGCTAGATGGAGATCATTAATATGCGGCAGTCACAAGTGTGTAACTCCAGGTTACACATTCGTAACAGTGAGTTGAGATAACAGAATTCTAGCCCACCCTAGAAAGAAGACGGAAGAGGAGAAAGCAGTAGTAACAGGAATGAGTATTTGGTAGATCAGTGACAACGAAGTGATGTTCCTGCTTAACTATGTCTACAGATTCCTGTGTAAGTCCTTGAGGTAGCACATCACGCCATTAGAAGTTTACTCTAAGGGCCTTTCTGCACTACACTGTTATAGTGCTATTACTCCACTTTCAACATCCTGTGGATTTCTGGGGTTTACAGTTTCCTGAGGCCAAATAGCTCTCTGGCTGAGAATTCTAAAGGCCCCTCCCTAAACTGCAAACCCCAGATTCCACAGGATGTTGAAAGTGGTATAATAGCACTACAATATTGTAGTACAGAAAGGCCCTAAGTCTCTGTGGCAATATTGTGTGTTCCCCTTCCTAATATACACCTTAATCAAATTCAGTCATTCAGAATCAAACCGGACCCAGAAATAATTCAAAACAGCAGATGTGAGCTAAGTGGCTTTATTGCTTTGCAATAACTGAGGCTGTCACCTGATTAAAAGAAATCTTAGTCTATTAATCTTACAAAGGTTAGTGATTGTTTTATTTTATTTTATTTTATTTTTGCATTTGAGAATACTCAAAAGTTCTGAAATGGGACACATACTTTGATGATCCACTCACATATCACCTTTGTAGAGACACTGTTGGGATGATCTTCAGCACTCTTGAGGTACAGGCCTCAAGTCCAGAGCTTTAAAAAGTGTATTTCCTTTCTCTTTTCTGACACAGAATACAAGAGAAAGTGGTTCTTACATAATGGCCCTTTTAGTGGAGGTATGGGATGCTACAATGTAAGATCTTGGCCCTTAACTTACTCTTTCAAAAATTAGGAGACAAGAGAAAACCAGGAATGGGGGTGTATATAGGTGGTCTGTTTGAATCTCTTTACCCAGGATAGAATTTGGAAGCAGAGCAGATCATTGTTGGCTACAAAATTCCTTACAGGAGGTGAAAAGAAGCTGCAGCATTTTGTAATATCTCCTCTTGGTAGTTCTTTTTAACAGCTTTGCTAGGTATGAGACAGCATTGCTGAGCAAGGTGAACACTGGTTGTAAGAAAGCATCCACCGAGGGTGGGGGAAGCAAATAATCCTGTTGTGGTAAACAGAGGTCACTTTTTCAAAATTGGTAATATTTTCCAAGGAAGCCAGTTCATTTTTCACAAACAATTCAGCTTCCCATTTGCTTCCCTATTGATGCAGACTTGCCTGTTCTTTCCAGAGCTTGAAGCATTAATGGAGCAGTTATCTGCTGGCTTCTCTCTCCACACTAGACAGAAGGGTGACATCAGCAAAAACATGTCCCGTTCCAGGAGCACTAATTGTTATTTAAAAAATGATACAGGGCAAAAGCTCACACATGTTTTTGATCCATCAACTTGATTGATGGCTACATTTTCAAGCAAGCCCTGATGCAATGCCAGCGGAGGAAAGAGGTGTCTTTGAAAATCAAACCTTCAGCTGGTGATAAATGACAGAGTTTAACAAATGTGTTTGCAGAATTTTGGCATGTTTTAACGTACAGTCTTGGCAGCAACCGCTGAAACAAATTCTGTGGGGAAACACACAGCTCCCTTATTGAGACACTTAACAGTATGCTTGAAGCTTTGTGTGGCTCAAATGATTCGAAATGTAACTGGGACAAAGCATGGAAATCACCTTGGGGTATGTTGCAAACTTGAAGGCACACAATAATAAGAAACGTTGCAGCCTGTACTCCAACTAGAGGGAGACTTGTTTTGTCTTCCCCCTAGAGAGAGACTTGCCTGTTTTTGCCTATGTAATGCTGAACCACTGTGTACGCTTGGTGAACAGTTAAATAAAAAATAATGACAAATGATAGGAGCAAGTAATATCTCTATACTGTGGCATGGCCCCCACATGTCCAGAATGGACTCTGCATTATTATCATAATTGTACATCCTCTTTGCTGAAATTCTGAGCTGAAAGAAAGCTTTCTTTCATAGTATGCAAGTAATTCTTCACTAATTCTCTTCCTGAAGGAAGTAACAAGGAACTTTACCAGTTTTTTTTCCTCTCTTCAAGAAAGTCTTTGAAAGCTGTGCTATTTTTGAAGCTTATTTGTAAATCAGGACTTACTCTATGCAAAATTCACATATGGTGGTTTTGCACTGAAAAAAAAAAAGATTTTCATAGAAATATTATTTTTGGTACAGAAAAGGCTGTTTCCTGCACAGAAAATGTAGCTTCCTATGCAAATCAACCATGAGTGAATTTTCTGCAGAATGAGTCCTCACTTATAGTATTTTCAACCATTTAAAAACCATTTGAAAATATTCATTCCCTCTCTATTTAGAGCTAACATTAAAAAGAGTGAGGCAATAACTTCCATTACCAGCTGCTGGGGGTAACAGCAGCAGCCCCTTGGCCGTTCATTACAAGCATGTTCTGGGTTCCCTGCTCCCATTTCGAGGACAATGGCACGGGTGCAACACTGAATGCACTCTATCTCCTAAACTGTTATGTTGCCCACTGATGTGCTGAAAGAATACTGTCCCATTGCCCATGTTGAAATAAGTTTCCATTGCCAGTCTAATCACATTCTGAACACAGGAGGTAGTAGGGGGTCCCATCTTGCCCTTTGACTTAAGCAAAAGACCATGGGTTGGTCCTCAGGTCAGACCCAAGGTGCCATCTGTCCAAAGCAAAGCTTGGAACATTACTTTTGAAAAGTTTTTATTCAATAACATCTCCAAGACCCTCAAAGTAGCTAGTTACAGTCATAGTTGCTATGATTTGACAGTAGTTCTTTATTTCCGCATTTTTCCAGAAGGAACTACACTATTTTAAAAACAAACAAACATATGCATACTAGAAGTGGGTGACTTCTTGTACCCTCTCTTCGTATCCACTTTATTGTCTCCACAAGTCCTACAAGAAAGTACAAATCACAGACTGAACCAACAGTTGAAGCATGTGATATTCCTGCTGCATCATTTTGTGAAGTCATCCCTTAGAGCTATAAAAGTAAAGTTACAGTTACGCTTCCAACAGGGTAAAGACTTTACTCTATTGGAAGTGTAACTGTAATTTTACAATTGCTGCTGCCCTGGTACTGTACTTTGGCTATTCCTTAGTTATTGCAAAAAAGAATCAATTGGAAGTTATTAGCTGTTTGTTACTAGCTATAGTTGCTAGCTGTTTATTAGTATCTACTTCAGAACTCTGGAATACCAACAAAAGAAGGTCACTACCCTCAATGTGAATTTCCTGGAGGCATCTAGTTGACCACTATGGGAAACAGGATTTTGGATTAAACAGCTTTTGCCAATTGGACTAATCCAGCAAGGGTCTCCTTAAATGCACCATGGTGCAGAGCATTAGAGAAAATCCCAGACAGAAGATACCCATTGATAGAATGGAGTTTACCTATATGTTGACTCACCATTCAACAACTGGGTATATTCTAGCTGCTGGGAGTAACCAATAGTTGGGAATAACCACTCGGATTCAGGCCAATGTGTGACATGCCTACTTTAAAAAAAAAGGGGGGAGGGCTGTTTGTCACTACCATGTTAACTTCATGAACAGTGCTATCAAGGCTCATTGGAAGACACTAGTATGAACAACTGTCCATGACAAATGCTGGTAATTTAGAGGCTAATTCAAAGCAGCCTTGGAAAATGAGGCCATTCACATTCATCAAGGATGGGCAGGGGCAATCGCACTCCAAGTGAGGGCTACCACAGTGCCTCCAAGCTCCAACTTTCAGCCGGCACTTTTAATTATTCAAACCTTGACCTTCACAACATCTCTTCATTAAGTTCTGCTAATGTCCCCTATAGCTGCTGACCTTCATCCTCCCCTTCCTACAAAGGTGAAAACTTGTCAGCCATTCTATACAGGAACTCCCACCAGCTACCTGAATTCTGAACTGGCTTTGGCTTATGGAGAAGAAAATTAAACATTTCAACTGCAGCCCTATCCTTGTTCGGGGTATGCCCCATGTGAAGAATGTGATGGAAGTTATGGGCCTCTTTTTCAGGGAAAAAAATGGGATAAATACATACATACAATTTATTTTTATTGCATTAGGAATGGATTTCCTTCACATAGGCTGCAATCCTGTACAGCCCAGTATAGCATAGTTGATCTGCATGTGTACCTGTGCTGAACCATGTACTCTTCCATCATCTCCACATGACCATTTCTTGCTTTGTGGATGGCTGGCAGATCACAGAAGCATCTGGCTAAGTCCCTATGGCCAGAAAGATCAGTGCTGAGGCCTCTAGATTCTAGCAGATCTCAGCACTGATGCCATCATTTTGCATCTGGCCAAGAGAAGCTCCTTCTGTGATCCTTCCTCATCACGACAAATCAGAGCAAGGACATGTAGGTCTTTTCATATCCCTGCGCATTGTCTACCTATGTGCGATGAACAATTCATGTGCAATAGCTCAACACAAAAAATTCCACCTCCACAACCTTGAACTTCATATGTCCATTTTTCATTGGAAAAAAAGCATCCAAATATTTCTGTAGGAGAACTTGGCATACATAAGACATCGACCGAACTCTGACCATGAACTGCAGCCCAGGCTTGCTGACTAGCTGAAATTGGATGTTTTAGCTTAACTGGATCGTGAATGGATCTGGCCACATGTTAGGAATTCAAGATAGGTCCCTGGCTCTCATCAGTCTCTGGCATGCATCCAATCAGTTTTACAGTTACCCAACTTAAAGGCTGTGCTTAAAGCAGCTTCTGTTTATGAATGCCAGATCTTCCAAGTTATTACATGAAAAAAAAAAAAAAAGGAACCTCCTGCTAAATTTGGCTTTCCAAAACAAACTCACTCCCTTTTCCTTGATAAGATTATTTTCTCACAAGATGATTTCAACACTGTTTTAAGATTGCTTGTTTGCCAAGAATTGAATGAAGAGTCAGTTTTGTTCTCCCAAATGATGTTTGTTTGAATGAAAGTACAGTACACATCAGTGGTTAAGACGGCAGATTCCTAGAAATTTCACAATGCTGATTAGCAAGGTGGCCATGTTACAAAAGAACACATCCGTTCCAACATTTCACAGCTTCTTGCCTAAGGAATCTCTTCTAAAATCTGGTTATCTGAGAGACAGATATAGACAAAAGTCAATAAAAACCAGAACCTGGGAGGAGGAAAGATGACCTCTAATTAACTCCAACAAGAAATAAGTCTATGAATTAAATTTTGCTCAATTCTACCAGGGAAATGTCATAAATTAATTAGATTACTAATAGCTGAGTCTGCTATCCTTTGAATGTTCTGTCAGACATGTCCCAAAGATTCATCAGATATGTGTTTATTTCACTTTATTTGCTATGTGCATTACTTTGTATGCTAGGAAAGCGTCCAATGCCCAATACACAATGAGGCCAATGTGTGTCGCTGTCAATGTGCATCGTATTGGTCTTGATGTGCACCAGCAGCAATGCATATTGGGCACTCTTGCTGGTTTCCCATGATGCACTTCAATGAAAAGGTTTCTTAGCACCTCAGCTACATAGCTAGTTATACATAAAGTTACATAATGTAACAGGCCATATAGGATTCCAGCAGGGATTTTTCAAACACCTCACTTCTGACCATCTGGGGGCTTTTTGACACACACACATACACACACAGACACTCCTTCCAATAAATAAAAATAAATTTTGAGAAGGTTTGCAAGCATTAGAATGTTACTTTCAATGGATGGAAGCCCTTCTGGTAGTGACGTGGGTTCAAGTTCATCCAGTAGCTGTCTACAAGGCTGGCTGAAGATACAAAAGTGTTTCTTTGGGTTACAGAATGGTTGTTGGCTGACATAACAATGGGTACATGGAGCCACATGTACCCCAAGGATGTTTTTTGCAGTTCTTGACCCTCTGAACTCCCCTAGCTGGAAGTTTGTTTCCCGTTTTTGGAGGAAAAGCCTTTTCCAGATCACCCCAAACTTTCCAATGAGGACATGGGCAGAAAATATCTTGCTGTAGAGGAGACTTGCTACTCATGAAGGCTTCTAGGAACCAAAATTCTGATTTTTATCCAACAGGGGGATAGAGAGGATTCTGGGGTTTCTTTGAGGGTCCTGGACCTCACAAAAACAGCCAGAAAGACCACATGAGTCAACCTGCAATGTTTACCCTTAAAAGTAGATTGATATAATTCAAATAAAAGGAAGACAGAGGACTTCATCTGCCTTCACCTTACAGATGAGTATGATGTAAAAAGATGGCACAGGAGATGGATGACATAGGAGATGGATGACATAGTCACTTAAAAATGCAAACAAAAAAGGAAGACATTTTTACATGAGCAATAACTTTTTGACCAGAAGTGCAAAAATGAATGAATGAATGAATGAATAACGATTGCACCCAGAATAAATGCAGTGGCGGAAATACACAACTGCAGTGGCAAAGGTGTAAGGGTTGGTGAAATTAGCTTGCTTGGGGTTTTTTTGGTTTTTGTTTTCCCCAAAAAGCAGCACAAAACCCATCCCCTTTTTAGATGTGCTTGATCTCCTCTGGCAACCTATTGCCCTCCAGAGGTCTTAGGTTACAACCTCAAACTTCTCCCAGCTTTCCATGGATGATAGTTGGGAGTTATGGCAAAGGCAGAGCATTGACTGTTAGTGAGTTTCCTATTTGGCTGTAGAGGTCTGTGGGCAAGCCACATATTCTCCCCAAGACTCTGATCCCCATGAAGAGAGCTTGAAGGGGACTCCAGCTATCTCCAGTCTCTGTCAGACAGCTCTAGTCCAATCCCTCAAATGCCTGTTACCAAGGTAGCCTGAGTAAAAAAGGACCAAGGATTAAATCAGGGCATCTTGAGAACTGTAGTTCAAGGATGGAGACTAGAGTCTTCAAACAGAAAATTCTAAATCCTTCTCTAATCCCAGAGTGCCCTACATTGCAGCCGAGCCTGTTAAATTATTGTCAAACTGACCTAACTTGTGGTATAGAGGTATTCTATGTGCTCCTTTATGTGGTGGGAGCCCCCACTGCACAATAAGACTTCTTGCACAGTGTCCTGTTGTGCATCATCGCAATTCTTTAACATAGTTGCATATCTTGTCAGCGACATAGCTCCATCATGGTAAAGTTATACATTGTGGCTCATGACTTGGGATCTTAGTGACGATTTTTAAAGAATGAAGAACTGGCAAGCCCATGGTACCAAACCCACATTTGGGACATAACAAGAATGAAAGGCACCAGCCAAGAGGACAATTGATAAGTAAGGGGGTGCATGGAGAGCTACTTCACCCATTCACATTCTTCCCTATGAAGACCCTCTCCCAGGTTGTTTCTGATGAGTATTTGCATTTGCTTTCCACTTTAGAATCCCACTTGGGTAATAATTCCCACTCAGGGAACTATTCAAAGTTGCTGTGATCACATGCAAAGAAAAATCAGTGGGTGGGGAAAGGGTTAAGCAATTCTCTTTTCTACATAACCCCTTCCTTTCATGAGATCTGGGAACCTTCGGTTTCACAGCATCAAGTTCACCTCCCCTTGAGAGAGTTTATCTAATCAGGTGTGTGGATGTGGGCGGTGGGTAACAGAACAGAACAGGACATGGGGAGAGAATTGGCCTCCAGCTTCATAGTTTATATTTCTTCATCCCCACTGCCTCCCCAATGCTTCAAGCTCTAACAGTGATGCCTGCATATTTTTTTTAAAAAAAGCAGTTTCCATATCTCTTAAAAAACAGAGATGTCACTGATTGTGTCTGACTTCTCTGGGCATGCAGAAGCTGTAATGCAAGGAAGCTCAGACCTGGGAAACAGACCGATTTGAGTGCCTTCCAAATCGCTGAGCAAAAAGCTGGTAGCGGCAACATGAGACTGTCAACAAATTGACAATTCACATCCCTCATGTGGTGTCAAGCAGGCATTGCTCCAGGGTTTTTCTGGTCTTTTTGTGACTTTTTTTTCTTTTTGTATGCTGTCCAAGAGGGTCCCACTAGGCTGTGAAAGAACAGAGGCTTTTAACCGCTGAAAAGCAGAGGGGACTCTTATCGACACTTGACGCAAAATAGGTAGAAAACAGGACTAGTGCTCCCAGGCAAATAGTTAACTGAGCCAATGTAACACACACTTTTTAAGGCATCAAGGGGTCATGGCTCATGGGAATGTGCCAACAACGCCAAGTTCATATCCTTAAGATTGCCAGAACTTTACAGGATGATGGCACCTTTTGACAGCCCATTATCTGATGACTCATTCTTTTGACGCTTCCAAATTAAGGGCAACTTCCATTAATTTTATGGGGGTTCTGCTCTTTCAGCAGTTCTTCTTGCCTACAGAGGCTTGCTTGGAACTGTTTGCATACATGCGTTTCTTGCAAAGTGAGCTGGGAGGGGGAAAATGTGCGAAGCTGGTTGAAAAACTCTGCAAGCAGCACACAGGCAGTCGGTGAGCCTCCATAAGTGCTTCATGCTCACTGCCATACAGTACATGGGCTCCACTTTTCAACCAATTCCACTTTCTGACTGCAGTGGTCCCTAACCTGTCAGATAAATAAGGGAAGCCTGTATTTAAAAAGAATGATGTCAGAGAACTCCACCTTAGACGTAAGAATATAATTATTTCCTCATTTCATACTTGAAAAAAGCAACAAATAATTTTAGTATTACCCCCCACATATGTACACACACACACACACACACACACACCCCTTCAAAATCTGTGTAGTTTTCAAAGGTTATTTGCAGTTCGACACTTATTCCATGCAAAAATTGAAAGTGGTATTTTTTGCACAGAAAACACCATTTTCTGTTTAGAAAAATAGTATTTTCTGTACAAAAATGGCTGATTCCTGCACAGAAAAATTCTGTAGTTTGGGATTTATTCTGCTCTAAATCCACAAGTGATATGTTTTTCTTATTCCTTTCTCTCTTTTTTTCCCCCACAGAAAATGGCATTTTTTAAAATTAGAAAATAGCATTTTTTGCACAGAAAATAATATTCTTCTGCAGGAAGCAGCATTTCCTGCACAAAATTAGCAGATGTGAATTTTGTACAGAATGATCCTGAACTGTGAAGATTCTCATCAGACCGGGACCATTTCCACACTAGACTGTTACAGCACTATTATTTCACTTTCAACATCCTATGAAATCCGGGGGTTTGCAGTTTCAGGAAGGGCCAGCCGGCAAACAGTCTAGTGAGGAAATGGTTTGGGATTCTCCTTATCAACTCTCAAGTGACACGTTTTTCAACCATATTTTGAATATTTTCAAATATAGTTTCCATCCCTAGATGCTGAAGAGCCACCACTAGATATACAGCTCTTGCTTAAACAGATTAATAGCATGGCCTGTGATAGATCTGGGATGGATGAATAAAAGGTTAATCCCCCCCAGTGGCAGATCATTCAGGGGCTTCCAGCATTCCAGTCCCATCCTTAGACCTCCGAGGGCCATGTTTCAGCATTGAAAAAGCTGTTTAAAAGGGATCCACTAATACCATCACTCCACCCTAGCTTCAAAAGAGAAAGATCATTTTGAGAACTAGCATGCTTCCTATAAAGATGATGTCTTCTATCAGGAGTCCTGGGGATTGTTGCACAATTCCCATGATCCCCAGTGTAGAGGTGGGACTGAGGAAAATTCTGGTAGCTTCTTCAATTTAGAAAGCATTGCTAAACATTTTTCTAAAATGTTTACCATAATTCCTTAGCATTCCTTCTTACTGTTAAAGACAAAAATTCTTGAAAATTTACTGTTTTTTTTAAAGTCATTGTTCTACTGTAATTTTTTTTCTTTTTAATATTCCTTTTTTTCTCTCTCTCTCTTTCCCTTTCTCTTTCTCTCTCTTTCCTTTTTAAAAGAAGTGCATATCTTGGGGATCACCCGATACTTTTCATAAACCTCTATCTAAGGAAAGAAACAATATGGATAAAAACTGCTGGTGGAGATTCTGGAAAAAAAGCAGCTACAAGGTTACCAACTTAGGGACCTAAATTTTGTTATTCATTTGGTGCTTTTCCAGCATCACTTCCTTATAGCGGAGACTCCATTAACTCCTCAGTTGATTCCTGCACCTTAAAGGTAGTTTCAGCTTAGATTACCAGCATTCAGGAAAATGAATACAAATTTAATACACCTTGACCAGATAAGACCTAACCCAGCCCATGTTGATTAAGGATATAGCAATTAGAAAATGGAAAGGGATAGCAGCATCTTGAAAAGGCATCAAAGAAGACAAAGAGGTGAGGACATGTAAAATTTCAGCCACTTTTTTCTTTTTGTATGGCAATCTGATACAGTTAGAATAAGGTGCTGGAAGTTTGATTAGTAATAAGAACATAGGAGATTAACCTCTGGCGTTTAGCTCTCTCGCTTCCATCGAATTTCTGATCTTTATCTCATTGAGCTGTGCCAGCAATTGGCTTGAGAACATTACACCTTTCTAAGAGCTGTCACTCTTTGTCAGTGATGCTGCACGACAAATTGGAATCGCTAGCTTGAAAGGACTGTGTCACCTTTACAAACCCAATGGTGTTTTTCTAGGGTAGTGAGCTCTCCACCCTTCCCCAAATATATTGATCCCTCTTTGATTGCACTTAATGAGTAAACAGCTTCCCCAAAACAGATGAACTTTATTATGAGTATGAGTTTAAGTGAAGACATAAAGGATTCCAAATGGGGACTACGAAGGGTAATAAATACTGTGGAGCTAGGATTCCGCACTTCGAAGAAAAACAAAACACAAACTTCTTAGGTCTCAGATAGAAATGTGTCTCTGGACAGTCTCTCTATTTTATCTCCAGGCACTGTGAAGGAATGTGGGTGAAAGCTCAAATTATTTTGGAACAAATTTATCCCTCACACCTCTCGTACATTTTCTCAAATAAAAAGTTTCCGTGATGTATATATGGTATTTGAGTAAATACATAGATATTGTTCTCGTTGGCATTATTATTGTTGTTGTTGCTTTATCGATATCCTGCCTTTTCCCCAACGCTGTGAAAGGTAGACAGAGTCTGTAGATATAACATTATGAACTATCTAATTATATAAAATTATTAACTATTAGATAATTCTGTAAGTTTAGATTTACTATGAAAATAAATAAAGGCAACAAGTATTAACTTTAGTTTTATTTTCAGATCTGATGGTTAGTTGTTACTGCTGCATTACTATTTGCTGCTGCAACAGGGATGGGAACCAATTTTTCGTTATTGTGCAGTGTTGTAGTTTGTTTTGTAATTCAGTTTAGTTTGATATTTGTAGTTTTCCTTTCCCCCCTCTTTGATAGTGTATTGTAGTTTATTTTTGTAGTTTATTTTCCTTTGGAATAGTAAGCTTTTTGTAGTGTTATTGTGTTTTTTATCCTGTTTTTTAAGAAAATGTTATGAGCTATCTTGGAGGTAGTGGAAGCTTGTGTCTTCCATGACAGTTGGGTTGTGAGTTCTGGGTTTCAGGGAATCAGAAGGCAAAGGTCTATTCCACTGTGCTTTGCCAATTGGAGTGGACATTTTCTTTGTCTACCAAGAGCTGCATTCCCTTGAGGTCACTAGCAAGTGTCAGGGGTGAGCAGGACTGTGGGCAAAAGTTGCCCTATTTCTTCTCTCCCCCTCTCTCTTCACCTAGCCAGCAGCTTGGAGAAGGGATAAAATGCTCTAGAAGAGGCTGAAATGATCATGTTCAGACAGCTTTTTGAATTAGGCCAAAGGTTGCATTAAAGCTGTGGCCCACATACGGACTACGTAACCCACCTCTCCTGGTACAATGTCACCCATGCTGTGGAATGACACTATTCAACAGTTAATAAGGCCCTTTCCACAGGATGACGACGCTCTCACGCATCGTCCCATCTCAATCCCAGCAGTGCCTCTGGCAGAATGGGAGTGTGTCCTCAGTGCTCTTCTCAGCACATGACCCGCTGCCTGCGGAAGGGAGCGAGAGGGACATGCCCCTTCTTTCTGCACTGCAGCCAACCTTCTTCCAATGCTGTAGTGGGGAAAGAGGCACGTGATTATGCTTCCTGTCCTTCTGCATGGCAGGTAAGGATGGGAGCATCATGCAATTGCAGGCACTTAATAGATTTTTCCTGTTAAGAAAATATCCTGTGATTGTGCTGGGTGGGGATGGGACCAGGACAACGTCGTGCAGAAACATGGCCCATAGACCGCTGCCATCATGTCCCCATGTGAGAAAGTCCCATTGTGCAGAAACGGCCTAAGTGTCTTGGGTGTCATGTCCACATGGTGGTAGTCGAAGCAGTGGTCTATCCCCCCTTTTTTTGTAATCTGCTATCATGTCAACTTTATCTTACAGTGACTCTATGCATCCATTGCTGATGCTATTTTGTCTCTCTCGTCTTTGGACAGAAAGACATAGAACAAAACAAAAGAGACACATGCTTGGATATACCAAACAGCCAAGAAGAAGAAAAAATGGGGGCTGGGACCAAGCAACCAAGACTGAAATGCTTTGTATTGCACTAACATTTGCCATCAAGGCACACAGGCAGAAGTGTGAATCAGAGGCCCATTGAAGACTCAATTTTCCCAATGTGTTGCAATTGCAGAGCCATCTACCAAGCATAAATGTCTGGGAACCCACTGTGAAAATGAAGGATTCAAAAGCCCTCGGAATGACTCTTCCCTTTACCTTTGGCACAGAAATCTAGCAAAATTAGACACTGGGTCCAAAACTGTAAGGAAGCAAAAAACTAATTCCCTCCATTGTATACACAGATAAGGAACAGGGAGTTTTGTTACTGGGCTCATAAGTTCTTAAAAAAAAAGTAGTATAAAAAAAGAGCTAGAGGAAGAATAAAATGAGAAACACATGTGGAGTGGGAAAGGAAGTGGAAGTAGCGTCAATGAGAAATGACCTGTTTTGTTTGTATGATGTTCCTGATTCAGTCCTTAGCATCTCCAGTACAAAGGACCATCTGCCAGGTGATGGAAAAGACCTTAGGCAGTTGCTGCCAGCTGTGGAATCACAGAATCTCATAAGATGGAAGGGATCACAAGGCCATCCAATGTCATCCCCCCATCATGCAGAAATGCACAACTAAAGCACTCCTGAGAGACGCCCATCCAACCTCTGTTTATAAACCTCCAAAGAAAAAGAGTCCAGATTTGGGTGGGCTATGTGATCTTCTCTGTGCTCACATCTGAGCCTGGTGCCCTGAGGCTGACCCTCTCTAAGTGCTGGTGTCAAAAAAATACTCGGTTGCCAACATAACCAGACACTGTAAGCAAGGTACAAGAAGTGGGGTGCTAACTTCCCTGGTACCTTAGGCAGCAAAATGTTTCAGGATCACCCTGAACAGAGGAATAGCTCTGACTCCAACTGATTTACACCTGCCGGAGGTCCAAGAATTTATTACTAGACAGGATGGGAAAAGAAAAAAAATCAGATCTGGTATAAAGTAGCTTCCTCTGACCTAGGAGGGGCTTAAAAATACCAGGATTGAAGCTGGCTGATGGGATTTAGTTCACTCTAGCTTTGCCCTGATTGGCTGATTTCAACCTTTCATCACAGATGCCAACAAGACTCTGGAATATTTTAACTATGCAGTCTAAATAAGAAGAAGAAGAAGAAAAAAAAGGATGATGATTAGCTGCATTAAAGATAATATTTACAAGGAAAAATTTATTAATGGGCTGAGGATGTTGTGCTGCTTTAAATTGAATGGTTTTAATGGTTTTTATTATTTTTTTATTGTTATACCCACAGCAAACAAAGAAATACAAACACACACACACATATCTGTATACATATCCATATGGCCATTTCCACACTACATTGTTATAGTGCTTTTATTCCACTTTCAGCCTCCTGTGGAATTCTGGGGTTTGTAGCTTACTGAGGCCAAAGAGCTCTCTGGCTGAGAATTCTAAATCCCCCTCCCTAAACTGCAAACCCCAGGATTCCATAAGCTGCTGACAGTGGAATAATAGGGCTATAACAGTGCAGTGCAGAAATGGCCTGCGGTTCAGGGATAATCTGAAGCAGTTCTGAACACTGAATAGAACAATCCTAGGTTGTGTTTATTTATGTTGCCTGATGACCTGATTTCATCACAAAACTGGTGGTGTAGATACAGCTGCAACTCACAAGATCATGTGATCAGATAAGAATTTCACCTTTACAAGACAATACAAAACAGTTTACTAAGAAGAGAATCCAATATCAGTAGATCCTCTGGAGGACAAATTAATTGGCCAATTTCTGGACAAATTAATGAAAATAGGAAAGGGGAAGTTGAGCAACATACAACAATCTTTCCTCCTCCTTTTTTGGCAAGAGAAAGTGAAGTGACAGCACACTTTCATGAGCTTAGCAGTTGAAGGGAAAGTCTGAGGTGAAGCCACAGCTCAGCAAGGTTTTGCTTTTGTTTTCAGTACTAGAGGTCAGTCCTGAAATGCTGAAGAAAGACCAGAGCTTTCTTTCTCTAACTTAGACACCTTTAGTGACCACTTACAGTTAGTTACTTCATGTAGTTACTTTTAATTCACCAAAAGAATCAGCAAAACCATGCAGGGTTTGTTGCTGGCTTTTTAGTTACAGGCCAAAATTTGTATTACTCCAACTGAAAGGTTGCAAAAATGTGCCAGCTTTTGAGCTCACCAAAAGATCTCCAGAAGATTGTATAAAAAGTTGGTTGGGGGAAGAAAAAGAGAAGGTTGGAAGTCATGAGGAAGTCATCCAAGATCTGCCTTCCATTAACTGGAGGATACTTCACGTGAAAGTTCCCTCTGCCCAATTAGGGTGTGTTTGTATGTGTACCTGCACACACACACAACACATTCCATTTAGGAGGATTCCCTGACCTTCTGTGTAGCCTTCTTTTTTTTTTTTAAAGAGGGTTGGACAGACTGCCGTGAGAAGGAGTAAGCATAAAGATTTGATACTGCTAACCCGGTTTCACATGCCTAACCCCAGATCCAGCCTCTGGCTCCTGGACCAGGGCTGACATCATTTGAATCCAACCTCTCGGATCTATGTGTTCAAGGCAATTCCCTTCAAATTTTTGGGCTCTAGGCATCATTGCCTATATTTGACAACTCTGCGGCAAAAGCAGAATTCTTTTTGATGCAACAGCTTTGCTAAACTTTTGGTACCAAAATGAAGAAAGCTAGGAGGAAAGGAAAGCAGTGCTGACTTGCTTTTGTCATTGATAAAGAAACCACAGTGATATTACGGCTCCAGGTACTCAAGACAACAGCTAAGCCGGCCGGTAGGCATATGTTTCAGTGGAGCACAGGACAACTGTCTATATTATACCGTAATTCATTCCATTAGGCAGACAGAAAGGAACATTTTATCATCTTTATTCCTTCTCAAAGGGTTTTGCTGCTGTTAAATACCCCATCGCTCCCAAAACACAAGAAGCAGAAAAATGTAGATACATTTAAGTAACTGAAATATGAGATCATTTGTCAGGCTGGTAAGATCAATCCTCAGTCATCCCACTTTTTTAGCTGTTTTTAAAATGTTCCAGATTCTCTTTCCTCTTCCCACTTTCCCCCTTTTTTCCTCAGCTTACTACAGTTGCTTGAAACTGAATTCAAAGTGCAAAAGTAGTTTGCACTCAATTTAGCCAGGGGTGGGGGAAGAAAAGAGGAGGCAGAATCTTGCCCTTCCAACTAGGTTCAGGCAAAAACAAACTGCTGCAACTTCTGCTAGCTTGTGTGTTCTCTTGCCTCTTGGACCCACTCTGATGTCTCTTGTGTCCCAGTTTTCCTCTGGGAAATGTTGGAAGATATTCAGGAGCAGAGTGGCACTTAAGTCCCAGGGAGATAGGATATGATGAACGTCTACACAAGAGACAAATTGCACAAGTGCAAAGGAGACAAAGGAAATGATGACTCATAATGATTGTGACTTTCATTAAAGCCAGATGTAGGGAAGAACACAAAGGATAGCACGAGGGGGAATCATCTTTTCTTTTGTGTGTTTGTATGTGTGTGCGTTTCACTGCTGCTCCCAAAATAGCATGAATGAGAATGCTGTGAAAACAAAAAAAGGAGAAGCAGAGGCCCAGGGCAGATGAAGAAACAGGATTTCCGTGAGGAGACCATAGACTCAGAGTGTGGCAAAGGAAGGATTAGGTGATCAACCACTAGCATCATGTTGGTTCCCAGTCAATTTTGTAAAGGAGCCATTTCAAACATCTGCACACATTCATAATTATAATTTAGAATCTTATTAAAGATCACTGGGTCCATGAAGGAAATATGAAACAGATGAGGTAGGATGCTGCACAATTCTATGGAATCCCTGGGTGAAGCTCATGGAACTATTGTTGAAAAACACTATCTTAATCAACATGAGAGTCGATAGGTTTTAGAGTTCAAATGCATGCAGAGAAATATTTCCCCCTATTAAGGATACATAATTCAGTAAAGCTCAAATTTATTAAGGTTTTCTGTGTTTAGTATCTTCAAGGTCATTATAACGTGAGTGTACACTGAATGGCAGCCTTCTTCCCCGACCAACACTCATGGAAATGCACACAGTGGGCCCTGCTCTGGTGTGACCTTTGCAAGCACAAATGTGAGATCATGTGAAATGTTGCAGCCTATTATAGCCAATGGATGCAATGTGCATGCACCAATGCCACGGCAATGCACATGTTCATAGATTAAAATGGGATGCTATGCTTTGTTATTTCTGTTTTACGCGGCAGTTCCTGAAATGGAACCTCCATATACACATGTTTTGCCGTACTTTCTTCTCTTTTTAATGTATATTTTAAAAAGTTTTTAGCTATGTCTCTGTATGTGTGTTTACCTGCAGTTGTTTAAATTTCTGTAAGCTGCCTTGGGAAATTGTAAAAACAACAAGAGAACAACAGCAGAAGCAACACAACAGCAATGATGGAACAACAAAGTAGCAAAGAAGCAAAATAAGACTGTGCTAGCAATGAGACAAGAACAATCAAAATGTCATCCAAAGCGATTCATGTTGGCTGTTGGCGAAGACACTGTTGTGTGACGTGTCCTCCAACACTGCACAGATGAAAATAGGGGTGTGTATGGCCAGGCAACATCAGAGTGTGATTATAATAGCAAAAGTTAGCAATGAGGAAGAACACACAGCCTAGGAAAAGCTGCAGCAGTTTGCTTTCCTCTGAGCCCCCTGGGAAGGGCAAGATTCCACCCCTCCGTTCCTCTGCCCCCACAAATAAACTGAGTGTAAGCTACTTTTGCATTTTGAACTCAGTTTGCAGCAGTTGAAGTAAGCTAAGGACAAAGTGGAAAGCGGAAGGAGAAGTGAGAAACTGGATCATTTAAAAATCACCTGAAAAATTGAGACAAAAGAGGATTAACTGGGACTGTTTCTGCCAAATTGGGATAGTTAGAGGGTACAGTGTGAAACTGTCAGGCAATACCAGAAACTCTTCTTATTGAAGTAGATAAATGGGAATGAAGTTTCCTCATGTATTTTTTGAAGTCTGTTTTTTTAAAAAAAAAAACTACATAGTTTTTAAAATGTTTTTAAAATGTACATATCTCTCGCAAACATTTTCCCATAGGCTTCCACCTATTTGCTTGGTCCATGAACTGCCTGTTGTTGTTGTTATGTTCCTTCAGTTTGTTTCTAACTTATGGTGATCCTAAGGTGAGCTATCGTGGGCAAGATTTGTTCAGAGGCAATTGCCTTTGCCTTTACCTGCCCAAGGTCATCCATCCAAGGCTTCTGGGGCCAAATGGGGATTAGAACCCTGGTCTCCGGAATCACAGCCCAGCACTCAAGCCACTACACCTCTCCGTCTGTGCAGAAAAATAATTTCTGTGTAGAACATGCTGTTTCTTTACAAAACAACCACATGTGAGTTTTACACAGCATAAGCCCGAAATTGCAGATAAGCTTGGAATACTGCATGGTTTTCGAAGATTTTCTTGTGCCTAAAAGAAAAATTTAAAAGGACTCATTGCATCCTTTGAGAAGAAATGTGTCCTTGCTCACTGCAGACTTGAACACACAGGCCATTTCCACCCTACACTGTTATAATTCTATTATTCCATTTTCAACCTCCTGTGGAATTCTGGGGTTTGTAGTTTACTGAGGCCCAAGAGCTCTCTGGCTGAGAATTCTGTATGCCCCTCCCTAAACTGCAAACCCCAGGATTCCATACGAAAATGTTGAAAGTGGGATAATAGCACTATAACAGTGTAGTGTGGAACTGGCCAGAGTAAATACTACACCACACTGGCTCTCTAATATATGGGTGCGGAAGAAGCTGGAACTGCCTGACCTCCCAACATTCATGCTAAAATCTATTGAGGGTCAGAAGGGATCTTATTCAACGAAAGCCCCTTCTCACAGAATTCTATACACAGCCTCTCTGCAACTCTTCAACTGAATGCACAGAGACTAGGCAGGCACACAGTTTTCCTCCCCCACCTCTTCCGTTCCATGTAGTCATGCAATGTTTGAAAGGAACATCTGTGGCTGACATATTCAGCCCTGTTTATGGGGCCCTTAGGTGGCATCCCTTGAAGTTCCATAGATCTTAACCCTGATGAACCTGTCAGATCACAGCCCAAACCACAGCAGCAGAACTTAAGTCATGATGAATGTGCTCACGACCCACAAGGTGACACATCAATTAATGAGGAACCTGGCCTGAAACAGACATTCAACCCAATAATCCAGGGGAATTTTCTGAAATTTATATCGGTTGTCAGCAGTCCTTAAAACATTTGGTAAGTGGATTAGAGATATCCATAACTTATCTCCCTTCCCCCCACATCCAACAAATGTGATAAATGTGGAGAGGCTTTCCATTTCCCTAAGGCTGGATGCATACAGACTGCTACGATGGCACTGATATAATTCAAAAATGCTTCAAATAATTAAAACATTAATTCAATTAATCTCGTAAGTGGCTTAAAATGCACTGCTCTGAGTGCTATTAACAGTCAGTTCATTGGTTTATCGGGATGAGGATGGAAGATTAATCAAACACTATAGAGCTATATTTCTGATTAGAGAAAACAATACTGTACCAACTGCCCACTTAATTCCCTCTAGTGCTTTATTAGACGTGCCAATATTTGGTCCTGATGTGCCGTATTCCCTTAATGAACACAATAAAGGAAGAATAGCCGGTAAAGTCTTCAGCTCAGTCTCTCTATAAAAATCAAAGTGTTCGCAAGGTGTTATACAGAGATTAATTTATAGATTCCCATTACTGCAAGCTCTCTTTTGTATGACTATAAAATCTTATTTCTTGGCTAAGAAAGATAACACTCGTCATATAAAGTCCTTAGTCATGACACACATCACTTTACATTTATGCAAAGCAAACGGCTTGAAAGTATTATACCAAAGAAGCCGTACAGAGAAAAAGAGACCAGAGAAATGGGGAGGCAAAGCTGCAGGTAAATGGTGGAGGTGCCTTCCCTCCTCCTCTAAATTAATTAAAAAAAGGTTAAATGACTCTCCTCTTAATGAATAATCCTATCACCTTTCAGGAGACAGCAGTAGGACAGATCAACCCCATGGGATTATCTTTTATGTACGGATGCTCTCTGCTAAATTCTAGGGGCAGGAGATCTGTTCTGAGCAGAGCAATGGGCTAACACCGGAATTGTATTGATAAAAACCTGTTTCTTCTAATTGCAGCTTTTTATTGAGATTTTAAACAGATCCGTTCATTGCGTGTGGTGAAACAAAACAATTTTTTTTAAATGGAAGTCAAAAAGTAACTCTAAACAACAGAATGCACCAATAGAACATCTACTTTGTATGTGTATGTGTCTATCACTAACCATTATATATGTCTGCTCTGAGACCTGAGCTATAAAAGGCCAAATTTTCTTAAAAGCATGCTGAAATATTAATAGATATCTCAAACAGTTGTCTGTCGAGGGCTGCCAGTCTTGTGAAAGATTACATCAGGGTGGAAGTGGCAAGAGGGGAACTAGACCAAACAAAGACACACACAATGAGAGGTAGTTCTCTGTAGGCAGAGAAAGAGAGAGAGAGAGAGAGAGAGAGAGAGAGAGAGAGAGAGAAGATCCTCTTATTAGACCATAATTAGCTGTAAGCATGATGCTGAATAATGGAAAGGGACATTGTGAACAGACCTTGGAAAGCTACCTGTAGAAGTAATTAATTACAGTTAACATCCCAAGCCGCCTCTTGGTTTATTAACATTACAGTTACAATTTTTCAAAAGTCACTTTTTGCTTCCCAGTCTTCAAAAGCAAATATCCACTTTTTAAGCACTTTCAGAATCAGAATTCTACAAGCCACCAACCTATGGTACATTCTTTCTCATTCTACCTCAACATCCACAACAGAACACAAAGCATGGGCTAGTACATAAATCATGGGACATTCCCCCTCCATTTAGGAAGGTTACACCCATGTAGCTATAAAATCAACTAAAAGTCATAATTGCACCAAAAAAGGAAGGAGATTATCTCTCGTCATAATAACAGTATAAGGCAGTTACACCTTTAGTTTTGTGTGAAAGAGAACTGATTACAATTTTGGATGTATCATAAGAAGGTATGACTCACTGGAAGAGACAATAATGTTTGGTAAGGTAGAAGGCAGTAGGAAAAGAGGAAGACTGCATCATAGATGGATTACAGACTCGTTGTAGACTCAGTCAAGGAATCCATGGATCTGAATCTGTGAGACCTGAACAAGATTGTTGATGACAGGGTGACTTGTCATCACGGGGTCTCCATAAGTTGACTTGATGGCAGTTAACGACAAGCCTCATTATTTATAATGAGACACTCACAAGCGTTGTTTACAAGTACACTTTTGTGCTCACTTTCCCAGGAGTAACACCCAGTGAGTATTATGGAACATACATCAGAGAAAACACATATATAATTGAACTGAATGCCCAGAATGAAAATTAGAAAAGGCAAGCATGGGATGTCATGACTATGAACAAATTGACATATCGAACAGACACCAGAAAGTCTGTTGTCAGCAAAGCACTTTCCACAGGGGAGTGAGGTCGGTGGAGCGGAAGGGGGATCCTGCAGGTATTCTCAAAGCTTTATACAGAAATTAAGTACCCAACAGGTTTCATTTCATTTCATTTATTACAGCAAACAGCCAGCAGATCCAACAGGTTTCAAGCTCTTTATCAGCATCAAACTGTCAGTCTAAGTCATCCTGTTATGGTAACACTCTTGATATTAATTCATAGCACAAAACATTTTTTAAAAACCAACAAAGAAAAATCATAATACATACAAGAAAGTGGAATGAGACATATGATCTTAAAGGGACACCACAGCCTGGTGACTGCCCACTTCTACCAAAGGGTGTGCCTGAGAACCACACAGAGAACTTTGGCTACTGAGGAGTCTAGAAGTGTAATAAATAAATAAAAGCATGCCTGATAAAATATTGTACAGGAAGGAAGGCACAAAGGTGACTTACAGTCAAGAAAGTAGTTGTGAGAATGGGTCTCTTCTATATGCAGCTCAGTAGAGCAGAAGAATGCAAAAGTCAGTGTTATCTATATTAAGAACAATTAGATCTTGCTGAGGAGGTTCAGGTGATGCTTCAGAAACAAAGACCTACAGTCACTACGATCATTGATCTTCAACTAGCTAGTTTGCCATATTGAGTTAGTGCTAACCTCCAGAATGAAAATAGCATTTAATATTGCCCCCTCCCCAATTATTTTGTTAAAGAAAAGAGAAGATAATCCAGAACGCCCAGGTGCGGAGGGAAGAATTTGCAGACTTTGGAAAGGTACTTTTTAGTTTATAACTCTATTATGGTTATGAACTGTGAGATTTGCATTCCACCCTCCAAAACTAATTTCACCAAGGTGACTGTAGAGGATTTAAAAACAAACAATCAATACAATATTTTTTTAAAAAATAAAATAAAATAAAAAGCAGTATAAAACCAAGTAAGTAAAACTGCTAAAAGTCCAGAGAAAAATGGGGAGTTGTTTCCAGGGGAACTTTCCTGGAGAAAGTATTCTATTGGTGGGGCCCACTACATAGAAGGCCCATGACTGCTTTCCTCTCATCTTAGGATGCTTCCAGACAAAGCTTTTCACCATGCAATCTTCCCTGGAAACACCCTTGTGTGAGTGCTATCACAATCCGCAACTCACAAAATGGAGGAGTGGCATACAAAGCTAACCCAATTCACCCTCTTCAAATCCTCTGTGACAAGACAGGGAGAGCTTAAAGAGCTGTTAGAGATGAAGCTCCCCTGGAAAGAACATCAGTGATCCCGACTGATATAATTATCTTTCCAATCCCTTGACTGCCAGCTTGCAGTGGCAATAATGACAGTGGCTGGAAGCAGTCTGCCATTTTGATTTTCTCGCAGTGCCCCAGAGCACCATCCCTTGGGAGGCTGGTGGTGCAGTCACAATGGTGGGATACAGCTGTGGTTGGCCAGTACACACTGGCAACTGGAACACATGAGAGGCAAATGTGTGTGAGGCTGACCCTTTGCAAGGGACCTTCTGACCTCCAGCTGGTCCTATCTTATGAGGTAAACTAGACTGAGTGATAATTAATGGAATGAGGACTTATGCGTATTGGACTTGACTAGTATTCAGTGTAGCATAGTGACTGAGAAACCTTGGCCCAAATGCTTACTTAGCCATTAAGCTCATGAACAGGACTGGAGAAGATGTGACCCTTCAGATGTTGTTGGATTGCAGCTCTTATCAGTCTGAAGCAACACCACCTTTCATGAGGGATCATGGGAGTCGCAGTCTCACAAAATGTGGAAGGCCATCTGTTCCCCATCCTTGATTTATGAGCTTCATAGCCAAGCAGGAATTTGGACCATTGTTTCTAAGTCACTACACTACATTGAATACTAGTCAAGTCCAACAAGCAGCCATTTTTCATGTATTCTGTGTATCTTAAACCAAAGATACTACATAAGATTCAAAGGGTAATATCCTAGTATTCCTCCTAAGTTTCCATAATTAAGATAGATGGTCCTCATATTATTTGAACTAAGAGGAAAGACACACACAACTAAGAGAAAAGACACACACAATGCAAAAGTACCTTCAGCCTTATTAAGCCCCATCACTCACTCTTCATTGCAGACAAGCCATTTTTTGCTTGTGTGGTTGCTTGTGAGTGCTCTTCTTCTAGCATTAATCTTTCAGTTTGACAGACAGAGCACCAGAGCCTTTGCTTAGTGGATGGAGGTCAGGAGACGGGTGTGGGGAGGAAAAAACAGCTCAGTAAGTATGGAGAGGATAATGCAACCCTAGGCCCCATACTGTCTCCATGTGCTTTCACAGGAAGCTTAGCCAAAACTTCAAAGAAATTAAAATCTTGCCTTAGATTGATGTATTAAAGACATAGCTGAATGGTGTTTCTGGCCCAGCCCAGTTGGGAAAACCCCTGTGTCAAACATCAAAACCACTGTAGCAGATGCCCTGGTAACCCTCTTTTGCAGATTGGGGTTTCCCACTGAAATTGCTTCAAGGCATAGGTCTACTCACAACTTCCTACCACTTGATACCAAATATATATGCTGGATCTGCTAACCAGGTTGACCTCAGAGTTCTCACCCTGGGGCTCCTATCACTCACTTCACCTTTTTATCCTTAAGATCCCTCTCTGGATCTGGTACTTGGGTCTCAAGGTGGATGTGTTGACAAGTGGATGTGTTGATCAATGGGCTCAGTGTGGTAATGTGTGAATCTTCCATATAAATTCTTAAATGAAAACATTCAGAGTGAATTGTAAAAGAATTATTATATTATACAGAATTTTAAGATGAACTCCTTGAACTCTTTCCTCACTCTCAGCTCCCATCCAATGAAAACCCTATTCAAATATCATCACTTCTTTTCCTAACTGGCCCTATCTAATTATTTCACACCCAAGCCTCTTTGTTCTCTCCCCCAAAGCAATCTCTCTGTAATCCATGATCTCAGATTGGCTGGTCCTACCTGGACTTGCCCAGCTCCTTGCTTCACACCCTACCTCAATACAATAAATGTAATGGTCAGAATATTTTTGATGTCTTATGCATATGTAATTTCTCCTACAGAAGCAGTTCAACATTTTTGTCCAATATGGATTGGCTCTGGGATGTTCAAAATTATGGAAGTGGATTTACACATGTGATGCCATTGTCCATAAGTGTACATTCAACATTTCACCCAGTTGTTTGCACACTGCATGCACAAGTGCAGTAGAGTGTATATGGAGCTGTGCAGTGTTGCAATTCACTACTGGGGAGGTGTTGCACAACTGCCACATACTCCCATGGGTGTAATGTTATGCTCCATATTCTTGATGCAGAAACTTAGCAGATATCATTTTTACCTGAAGCATCATGGTAATTGTTGCTCTTGTTGAGGACCACATTCCTCTGAGAGTAATCTGTGAGGAAATGCATGTGAACAGGTCGGCAAAGGGTGGGGACCACATCATCCCCCTCCCAACTTTTCACAGATGAAAACTGGGACACATGTGCCCAAGCACCAAAAGAGTGTGGTCAAAAGGATGTGGTCACGCAACAACAGGACCAAAGTTATTAACGGGGAGGATCAGACAAAACTACTACTTTAAGCAGAGAAGCTCTGGAATTTATATGCTGAGTTTAGGAAGGCCTGGAAAACGGAAAAAGAAATGAACCACCGGGAAGGTAATACTCCCCCTCTTGAATTAATTGAGCACCAACCATACTTGCACTTTGAATTCAGTTTGCAGCAACTGAAGCAACTTCAGGAGGAAAGAGAAACTGGGACACTTTAAAAGCGGCTGAGAAAGTGGGACAGTAGAGAAGCAACCCTGACTGTCCCTGCCCAATCTGGACTATATGCTACCCTCATTCTCTGCCACCTTCTTCTCTCTCCTTCCATCACTCTTTCTTCCATCCTTTTCTCTCTCTCTCCTAGGAGGAGGGTCATAACATTCTTTAAGTTTGACTTGAACAAAGCTTTTGAAATTACTTAGAGATAGGGATGGAATGGAAATTCATCAATTGTCTGACTGGGGTTGAATCTGGAGTTCCCCAGCCCTTCAAGAAATAGGCAGGAAGAAAAATGGCATGTCAAATGTTCCTGGCTTAATGTAAACTGTATAGTTTCTGAGAACTGCGCAAGAGTTTGAGAAATTGTGCAGCTTTGCAGTCAAAACCTACATTCATGGTCTTCACTTATTTAGTGCAACATTTTTGTTGTGTAACATTGCTGGTTT
The DNA here is from genome assembly GCA_948472985.1 of Iguana delicatissima. Classification (NCBI taxonomy): domain Eukaryota; kingdom Metazoa; phylum Chordata; class Lepidosauria; order Squamata; family Iguanidae; genus Iguana; species Iguana delicatissima. Next base: position 298,888 of record CAOKZL010000069.1, on the reverse strand, counting down.
TTTATGTATAAAACATCAGTGTTGCACAACAAAAAGCCATGTGGTTTTTGTTGTGCAATGTTGCCGATTTTGCACAACATTTTTATTGTCCAAAAATTGCTGTTTAATACATAAAAAATAATCTTACACAAAACTTATACATGGTTGCCTGAATGCAGTCCTTTCTCTATTGAAAGCTGTGCGGTTTTCAGGATAGGCTATACAGTTCTCAGGAAGCGCTGTGCAGCTACTGGAAAACTGTGCAGTTTTCTGGGGAAGCTGCACAGCTTTGGTAGAAAAGCTGTGCAATGTCCCAGCATTGCAAGGAAAAGAATCCCCAAGTGTCTTAAACCTACGGGACAAACAACTGCGTCATTGTTCTTCCATCTCTATAATTCCCATACCAGTGTTATCTGTGGTACACGAATAAGTAATCCCACATATCAGACCTGCTATTTAACACATGACAGAGGAATGATGATGATTCAGAGAATGAAGTAAGGCTGTTGGAGTTGTCAACAAGTGAACTTTGAGCTAAATATGGAGAAAACTTGGACAGTAGAGATAATTATTCCTAAGCTGACTTTGGCTAGGTAGAGCTTCATCAACCTTCTAGATTATGATGGAGGCAGAGAAAAGGAAGAGAAGGAAACGATTGCTTTACAAGTGGTTCAAAAATATTGCATGGGGCTGATCTCTCTCTGTTTGGCCTTTTTAAAAATTTGTCCATAATCCAAATGGCTGGATTGTCCAGGTTTGAAAGGTTTCTGGGAAAAGTATCCTTAGGTGTTCCACCTCTTCTTTCAGTGGGTGCTGATGAGCTTACCTAGCAGTGGTGAGCAAGCAGGGTTTTTTAATCACAGAGAACCCTGCAGAGACATGTGCATTTCTGGAGATACTGGAAAGATGCTCCCTTCTCCATGTGTTGACTGTTCTGGCATTCAGTGGCCAATGAGAACTTGTAAATACAGCCAAATATCTGAGGCTAGGAGCAGGGAACCTTTCCATACAGAGAGTTTTGCAGAGAATTTGATAGATGCTGAAGAACCATGGTCACCAAGGTACTGTGAAAACTGTGATTAAGAAAAGGTCTGCTACTAAGAAACTGAGCCACTAGTACTAGAAAACAGCCATCATTTTTTGAAAAACAAGGCATGTAGGGAGTGTGCTTCCAATTTTAAACCAGAAGGATGTTTCTAATTCTGCCTTAAAGCAATTATCCTTTTCTTTCCAAAGATAATGTGGCATCTCTGCCGCCCACTGGTGGCATAGTGAAAAATTCAGTGGTGAGGTCCACAAAAATGGGAGCCACACGTGGCCTTTGTCAACACTTTTGTTACCAGTTAGCATAAAAGCCATTGGGAGAGTTGAGAAGTATGGGGAGATCACTTGGCAACTAATCCACCTAACTCCCCTCTGTGTATCTGTGCTGCACTTTTATTTTCATTGTTATGTTTTTAAATGTGTTCATACTATTTTAAAGTAGTCATGTTTTAACTGGATCGTTATTTGGCTTTTTTTTTTAAAAAAAAAATATTCCACCATCCTTGGCTGAGATTTTGCATTGGGAGGCATAGCAACAAAGATGAAGTAGTCATGTTTCAACAGCTATGCATCCTAGACTATCTTTTAAGCAATGTAGTTTTCCCCAACATGGCCATTTCAAGAACATGGAGAGGAGAGGGACAACATGGCAATACAGCAGGGAGGTCCCCAGTGCATACAGCTACATGGAAATGGCTGAATGTGTCCCTGCTCGTTCCACGCCCCCTCTGCAACATGATAATGGTCATGTTGGAGAGGGACTGCCTTGCTTAAAAGGTAGGTTTTGGAAGATTTCTGGTAATTGCACAGCCAGATGAGACCTCAAACCTGAGCAACGACCATGAAGGTGAATTGCACTAGCATGAGTCAGATGTTGTTGTTGTGGTTGTGTGCTTTCAAGTCATTTCCAACTTTTGGCAAGCCTAAGATGAACCTATCACATGCTTTCTGGGGCTTAGAGTGTGTGTGATGCACCCAAGGTCACCCAGTGAGTTTCCATGAGTGTTCAATCTTCAAACCACCACACTGGACTTACACCACCGTAATTAATGAATAGGGTGCCAATTATTTGTCTTTTAGCTGGATTTACTTTAACCTATGCTTAGATCCCCTGCTGGGAGAAAATCTAATATATAAAAGTCAATGTTTGTTTGTTTGTGCCAGGCAAAGACCTCATAGGATTATTGGCTGCCTAAGAAGATTCTATGGAATCCTGGAGTTTGCAGTTTAGGGAGGGGCCTTTAGAATTCTCAGCCAGAAAGCTCTTGGGACTCAGTCAACTGTGACTGTCTTGAATAGGTTGGCTGCTATGAAGATGAGGCCTAGCAGCAAGGAGGAGGGCACTGTATTCCCTCAGAAACCCAACCTCTCTATGTTAATAATCCTGAATACAGATTGGATTGGGAAATATGAGGAAAAGTTACAAGTACTGGACAAGAAAGTTTGGGGAATTAGAGACACAGGATCTCAAATCTTTCTAACAAGTATTACCTATGAGAAAATAAAATTCCAGGCAATGCCAAGTATATACACCAGTAAATAAAAAACAACAACAGAATGATATATAAATATATGGATACTAGATAGATAGGTAGGTAGGTAGGTAGCTTGTGAATGTAATAAAGAGTCAAAGCCATTCAGGTGGTGAACTCTCTGGAAGCACATGGCACATTGGGCTTTAGTAAGGCCGGCACCCCATGCTCTGCACCACAGTGTTGCACACTGAGAGTAGACAGCTAAGAAGCTGAGAGACTTTCCCTCCCTTATCCAAACTCCTGACTAACCATTTGAACATGCAAACAAAAAATCAGAGATTGAAGGGAATTAAGGGATTGCTAGTAGAGGATAACCAAGTGTGTAAACAAGTCCTTAAAAGATCAAACATAATTGCTGTATTAGCTGCTCTCTTTTTTTGCCATCTGGTAACTGACGATAGGCAATGGACAGGCTGCTTATACAGATATTTGCAACATGTACAGGCCAAAATTATTGCCCATGTGATTTCCCATTACCAGCTTATCCCTCCTTGTAGATCTTCTATTTCCTGTAACGGGACAGGGCCACTGGTGTTTTCTCTCTCTTTTTTTCCAGACAAGAATCAGGTCATGAGTTTCTGTGTTAGCGAACAGCCTAAGGTTACCAAGTCAGATGGCTGGTCTGCAAAACAAATCTATATTCCTAAAGTTTAAGCCTGATAAAGCATAGAGATAACAGTGTTTGTGAATGTGAATATGCAGTTAATACCAGGTGAGAAAAATAAAATCTTCAAAGAGCAAGTCTGGCTAATAAGGATTCCCAGAAGGTCCTAACCTCATTTTCTTCACAGGTGGGGCACGGAGAATGTTAAAATGAAATTATTAACTTTAAAAAACCTTTCACATATCTGCACTGGCTGAACATGGAAGAAAAGAATTTGGAGAGCATTCGAGACAATCTTGCATCATCTGCATATATATAAAATACTACTTCAATCTGGATAAAAAAACCCAATTTTCATTTGGGCTACTGCACTTTTGTACCCTGTAGTGCAGACATCACTGATTTTCTACCATATAAACTGCCAAAAATCCACCCCCCAGCGAAAGTGGCCAGAAGTATGCAGGCTTCCTCCATTTATCTGACAGGTTAGTGGAAAGTGAAAATACTTGAAAGGAAAGTGAAAATGCTTGAAAAACAGAACCTATGTTCTATGGAGAACATGAAGGACTTTGGATCAATCATGTGCGCAAGCTGCTTGTAAAATTTCACAGCTTGCTTCATACTTTTTTCTCCCTCTGAGCTTACTTTGCAAGCAGAGCCTCCGTGGTCCCAAGCAAGCCTCCGTAATGAAGAAGTAGTGATGGAAACCTATTGTTTTGTTGCTTGCAACATAGACAAGTTCCATTAATTTGATCAGGGAATACATTCATTCCATAGACAAGACTTGGGATCATGTGCACATGTGAGGAGTTCCAAGCAAACCTCTGTGGGCAAGAAGAACAGATGAAAGAGTGGACCCCACCTCGAACTAACGGAATTTGCCATTGGAATTTGGAAGCACCAAAAGACGGGGGCTTCTGAAAAATGGAAGCTGGAGGGAGGGGCTCTCACCAGTTGTTGGATTAAGGCACGTGGGGATGAGAAGGGAATCAATATAGTAATGGTGGTGTGGAACTGGTCTTAAAACAGCCAGAATAAGACCAGTCAGTTGATTTAAATTACAGCAAATGGTATGCTTTCTGCACAGTGAAAATGGCAGGGCTGAAGCACCAAGGGGAGGCCAGGAAAATTGTTGCTTAGCAGGTCAGCTTTGGCTCAACAGGTTTCATTTCAATCAAAGTGCACGAGTCTTCTGGCTGCAGAGTATTAATACAAGAACCCACAAGAAGTACTTCCTTGGCGTCCTTTGCATCATTTCTTGCCTACTCTTCTGAAAAGCGTGCCGTCGGGAAGAGAGGGAGTGAGAGCACATCAGCCTGCTGCTTGAGAGGAAATATCTTCCCTGTTCAGCTTGTTATTCAAACACAAAGTGGATAAGCTGCGTTTGAACTTTGAAACACCTGAACCTGAACTAAGCTTAGCAACCTGCAAAGAGATTGGGAACTTAGCAGCTTAATTCACATTTGGCTCAGCTACACATTTTCCCAGTTAAGACATCAAATATGCTATGACAACGTCTAATCTATCACTTAGGCATCTTCCCCCATAGATCTTTTCCTTTTCCATTCCTCCCCCCATTCCCGTCCACAAATCTTTTCCACTCGTTTTAAGATATATTAAAACATTTTACATCAAACATCTGCAGCAGCACCTTTCAGCACCCCCTTGACATAAAACCTTTCTTTCTGAATTTTATTCAAATGACTGTCGCCTGTTCTAATAATTGCACAGCCACATCACACCCATTAAAATTATATCTTATTGTCAGGCAAGCAATGCTTTGGGGGTTTGTCTCCTGTTCCCCATTATAATAAAACATAAACCCAGTCTTCAAACACTCACTTTTGTTGTTAATATTGATTAACCATAGAGAAAGATTTAGTTTCATTTGTTTTGAACTGCCATTATTTATTATTATTAGTATTACTACTACTACTACTACTACTATTACTATTACTATTATTATTATTTGGGTTGCCTGATCTCAGTGCCTAGCCCTAAGTCCCCAATTTCTGTGCACCATCTCCAAGTTGGGAGCGGGGGACGAGAACACAAATTCTCTGCTTTTTGTTGGCTTAGCTCCAGGCAAGAGGAAAGGACTGTGAGCGAATCTCTAGCTCAGCTTGAAGAACAATTTTCAAGTCTTAACTGATTTATTGCTATAACTTGCAAAGAATCTATGGGTAGTGGGGAAGGTTCTATGTATTTACTTAGTTAGTTTCTTCCTTCCCACCCAGTCATTGTAGTGGCCAAGGCTTGCTCTCCGCTCTGCTCTTCATTCCCCTTCTGGCTAGAAGCAAGTGGGCTAGATTAAATGCACTTCACCTTGTTTTCCTAAATCAATAAGAAGGAATAAAATACTTTCATTTCACCTTGATCTAGGAACAGCCCCTACAGCTGAGATTCCTATCTTAATTTCCAAAGAGGAAAACATGTTCCTTCTCTGTGTTTGAATGCCCAGCTATAGTTGGTACTTAAGGCATTAACCCGAATAATATTGCGAGGTGCAATAAACGAATAAACAAGCAAACAAAAATGTTCTTTCTTCTATTTTTTCTTGTTGTGACTTCAACTCACACTAACCTGCTCTGGTCTTTCAGGTTCAGGGACGTTTCTTCCTTGATTTAGTGTATCCATCTGTAATGTGATCATCCCTTTTTCCTACTGCCTTCTAACTTACCAGCATTATTGTCTTTTCTAGTTTGTCATGTCTTCTCATGATATGGGCAAAGTATGACAGCCTCAGCTTAGTCATCTTGACTTCTAGGGGAGAGTATAGGATTCATCTGCTTTAGGGTCCATTCATTTGTATTTTTAGCAGACCAGGGTACCTGTAGAACTCTCCTCCAGGACCATATTTCAAGTGGATCTTCCTCTGATCAGCTTTCTTCACTGTCACTACTACTATTACGTTTATTTATATCTCATTTTTCTCCCAAAGTTAGGATTCAAGGCAGCTGAGAATAGGCAAATGGCTCTCGTTTTCCAATGGCACAGGAATGGCAGTCTAGTCCTATCTTCCATGCAGTTACAATGGCATCAGAAAGCCTGTTGACAAGCATGCAAGCTCAGCCCCCTCAAATGCCTGTTGGCCTATACTACAGAACTAGGGAGCCTTTCCAGGGGCTGGTTTTGACCTACAAAGTCCTGAATGGCGTGGGGCCAGCATATCTGAAAGAGGGCCTCCTTTCTAAAACAAGGCTGTTCAAAATTTGAGATCCTCAGTGGAGGCCCTGCAACATGTTCCAACTCCTAATGAGCCTAGCTTGATTTGTTCATGTGAGAGGTGCTTAGCACCACCCCAACTGTGGAACTCCTTGCCAAAGGAAGTTCGGCAGGCTTCCATCTCTTTTGAGCTTTAGGCAAGCCTCTAAGATGGTGCTGTTCTACATGGCCCTTGGTCTTGGAAATTCCTCCACTGTTTCAACTGTCTGGTTTTCAATTATTTTTAATGAATGCATTTAGATTTTTTTTAATTATGTATTTAATTTTTTTAAAAAAAATCTGTTGTACATCACTTCAGAGGCCCTGGTGGTCTGAGGGGCAATGCATGTCTTAAATACATAAGCAGAAGAAAATAACTTCCAGTTTGCATTTTGGCCAGGATTTCTTTATCTACATATGCCTTTAAATTGCAGTCAATTTATGTCAACCCCATGAATTTCATACAGATCTTTAAAAAAGCAGTTATGAGCCCCATTGGGGACTGGTGGCAGCAGAGAATTGGCCCCCACCTTCTGCAAAATTGCCCACCCCTGGTGTATGTGGAACAGAATGGCACATGTTGGAAAAGGGCACTGCCGGCTAGAAACCTGAGCAAGAGGACACTACTATTTTCTTGCAAATCCTGCTTATTCAAGTAGAATTTGCAAAAGGCAGATTTCTATAGGGGAAAAAAATGCATTATTGGAGAGAAAGCACCATACTTTATGTCAGACATTTTTGAACGCTGGAATTTTATGAACACTCTAGTGCTTTTTATTAAAATATTACTATCATTATTTCTGGCATGGTTCATGCTTGGCTCCATGAATGCTTCTCAGGTACACATACAACAATCCTTGGCTGCAAAGCAAAGGTTTTGCAGTCCCCCCTCCCTGCTCTCCACAGCAACTGCAGACATATAATTTATTAATAAAGTGCTCCTTTTATAAAGGAGAGTTAATCTAGCCTACAGTAGCTTTCTGAAGGAGGAGCTCACTCAACCAGAGGCTCTTCAGAGCACAAACACCACTTGTATAAAATATCGCACAATATTATTTTATACCTCCAGTTTCAAAGGGCTGTGTACTTTTCCCCCATTAGACTAACAAATTACAGCAATTGTGGTCAGTAATATGGAGGTTTCTCTGCACAGCGTTTGCCTCCTGGGAGGAAGGAAAAGCAGAGGGGTGTTAAAGCAATGGTGCCTTCCTCACTGTATGCTCAGTTGCTTGGTAATGCTTAGCTATGGGAAGGCAAAGGCAGCCAGGTCAAACTTTATTGTGAATATTCACCTGCTGTAGGACTTCTGCCCCAGCCTTGGGAAAATTACTTTTTGGAGTACCAAAGAATACTCCTGTCACCACAGTCCATAGTTTTAGTCTGAAACAATTCAGCATGTCTGGTGACAACTTTATAGCGCAGATGAAAATGCAGAATATATTCATTGACAGACATGGGAGCTATCAGCCACTACTGTCTGTTCCTTTCTTGTTCTCCTTCTCCTTGTTGTTCTTGTGTGCCTTCCACTCATTCTGGCTTATGGTGACCCTAAGGTGAACCTATCACAGGGTTTTCTGGGGCTGAGAGTGTGTGACACACCCAAGATCACCCAGTGGGTTTCCATAGCCAAGCATGGAATTTTAGTTTTTAGTTGTTTGGGATACGGCCAGAGACAGCTTTTAGTTGTTTGGGATATGGCCAGAGACATGCTGGATTTAGTATGTAATTGCTGCCTATGTTTTCTTTAACTGTTCCAAATTAATGGTTTTAAGTGGCTTGTTGTTTATGTTTTAAATTTTGTATTCAGAATGTTTAGCTATTTTGTTTTGTGTGTGTGTGTGTGTGTTTAACTCTTTTTATTATTTAAAAAGCTATTAAAAACACAGAAAAAGAGAAAAAAGATTGTTATAGAAAACAAAAAAAAGTATATGAAATAATTTCAAGTACATCCTTGTAGCTTGTCTGTTACTAACATATACACATATACGCTTTACAACACAACTTAATAGATAACGTAATAATAGAATTTAAATAGTACAAAGATGCAATGAGTTGAAAGACAAAGGAGAAAAAATGAGTTACAGGGAAAAAAAGAAAAGAAAATTATAGATAAGAGAACCACCACTTCTTCGACTTCCTACTCACAGAGGAGTGAGCACTCTATTACGTATCTATGAACCTTCTATCTAACATACATACAGGGACAAAAAATAAGGCCATACCGTTATACATACTATACATAGCTATTTTATTTTAACATACAGTGTAAGCAGCTTGGGTCCTATATGGGAGAAAAGCAGGATAAAAATTACACACACATACTTATAGGTGTGGTTCCAATCTCTCTTCTCTATTTATTTTTCTCTAATGGAACATACTTCTCTCTTTCAAATGTTCATACTTGATTGATGATGCTTCTATAGAAAACAGCACACACAGACAACATATGCATGAGAAAGAGGCCATAGGGAACTTGGTGAAGCTACACAGTTTGCAAAAGTATTAAAACATTTATAGGGGACACTTTCCCCAAAAACAGTCCCATGAGGAGTGCAGATGCTCAGCTGTGTCATTCCTCACCACTGGGAACTGGAATGCAGCAATATCTGGAGCACCTCTGGCTTCCTAGCTCTAATTTAAATTACAGTTCTCCCTCCAGATTTGCGGGTTTGACCTTTGTGAATTTTACTATTCATGAGGCATTTTCTTTCCTCCCCCCGCCTTCTTCTCTTCCCATATCATGACTAGTAATTTAAGAAGGCATAACTACTTCTTTTACAGTATAACTGCAACTTTTATATGCATGATTTAGGGAGACCGTACATGGAGTCCATGGCCTTACTGAATGCTGAAGGAGGAATATCAGTTCAAGTGTTAGCTCTCTTGTGAGTGCCATACTGAAAATCAGGTTGATGGGAGAAGCATGTGCTTTCACCACAGGGCCAACGACTTGTAGGATACATATTTTTGAAACTATTTTAGTTATTTTCAAGGCTGGGGAAAGTAACGTTGGCCCGCCACACTCACTCAGTTTGGGTATACGGAACCCCGCAAAAGCGGAAAACCTGCAAATAGCAAAATGTATGTGTGTTTGTGGGAAGGGGACCAAGGCATGGTGCAGAGAAAGGGCATCCAGGATCCAAACTAGGTTAGAGAAAGGTCAGCATGGTGGCTCTATACTTCCTCTCTCTTGTCCGTCGCCTTCCTTGGGTTTGTGTGGAACATTGGAAGAGGGTTGCAGGGGCTGAGAAATTGGGCTGTGAGCTATCCTTGGCCAGCCAGTCAGCAGCTGGTGGAGGAGGAGGATCAGAGGCAGTTTTAAAGGTCTGTGTGGCTTCTCAGAGCCACCATGAGGGAAGGTTCCCTGGAAAAGAAGCACTTGAGATGGGGAGTGGCCAGGGATTGGAGAAACTTGCAAATAATGAAATCCATGAAAGTGAAACCTCCAAACATGGAGGGCCATCTGCAGTTGCTTTTAAAATAACTGTTACTATAATGTAACCAACTACTGTTGGAATCTTGCAAAGCTTGCCTAACTAATTACTTAAGAAGCAATTTCTTAAGCTGTGGCTTGATCTAGTGAGAGTCTTTGTCAGGTGCAGATGGGATCGTTCAAAATCCTAATGTGCCTCTTCAAGCAGCTCTTGAACATAAACTGGCTTTCAATGGTATTTAATTTCTTCACAAACTTTACCTTCTTCTCCCATCCCTTGTCTCCAAATTGCTTTCTAGACTTAGGAAGGTTGCCTGACCTGTCTAATTATTCCACATTACATGTAGAGGTAAGTGTTCTCTCAAGATATTTGAAGCCATTTTTTTAAAAAATGAAGTGTCTGAACATTACGGCAAAATGGCCAAGAGTTGAAACATTTTAATGGAATGGGAATTTGAATGTCTGCACTTGAAAGTGTGGTTTATTTTGACTAGATTGCTTTTCTCCACGGTCATCCCTGACCTCTTGCATTACTCTCAGTGGATTATTTTTTTTCCACCAAGGGAGATTTCTAAGCATGGACCAGAGTAGATAAGTGATATGGTCAAAATCACTACCAGCAAGCCCTCGAATTACTGACCACTTTAATCGCTCCTGCTGACCTCCAAATGAAACTTCACCTTTGGTTATTAACATGTCTTTCCACTTTTATGATTTTTTTGGAACGTAATTTGTCACAGTTTTTATCTGCTCAGAGCAAACGTTAGGCTTTCAAAAACTGAGTTATCTTTTTTACAACTGCTAACAATTACACATCACAGAACAGACCGGTCGGAAAAACCAATTATGAAACGACCCACATGGAAAGCGTATTCAGTGTTGGGAAATTTTGAATTATAGATTTTTGAAGCACGGCTGTGTGGCAGAGCTCTGTAGAGGAAATGGGAAGGAGAGTTTCTGTTTGGAAATAGCTTGTAAGATCGTGCAGATAAGATAAGGGATGCAGAAATTAATTGTCGTTGTTTTGTATTAGGAGATCACCAGTTTGGCGTTCTCAAAAGGCAGCTCAAACTGTAGCTGAGTATCTCGCATCAGAAAGCAACACCCGGCTTGTTTACAGTGATATCATTTGCGGCCACTGATCCTAGATCACTGACACCGTCCCTTGATGTCAATGAGGCAGAACTCAGAAGCATCAACTAAAAGGCCCCAGCTGTCCCAATGGTCAGCTTTGCACTGGCTTAGTGTGATGTTATTCACACACCGTGGTGGTGATCATCATCCCCCCCATCACCATTACTACCACCACAGTCTCTTTATTTTAGGTGTGCATCATACATACTTCATGTGTACAACTGGGGGAAGAAACACACTTGAGTGTAACAAATATGTCTCATACATCACAAATGTGTATAAAAGTCTTCCCCCCAAAAATATATTCATTAAATGTATCTCCTTCTTTTCCGCCAAACGTTGGTATTCCAGGGAGCAAGTAATTGCTGGAATCCTGTTAGTGGCATACACGTGGGTAACTGGTTCCTCACAGTGCCCAGCCCACCCCACCCCACCCCACCCCACCCCACCCCACCCCAAGGCAGTCATCAAGCTGTTTATTGGCTTGGGCAGGCATAGGGGTGCTCAAATGCCATTCTACATCTGGGAGAAGATACAGAACTTCAGTGTGATGCTGAGAATTCAGGAGACTAACTTCATTTCTCTCACCCAGCTGCAGAATTGTAGTCAGGAAGGGTACGGCTTAACTGCCTCTTGCCTGCCCTCCCTCCCTCCCCTCACCCCCAGCCACTAAACTATTGGAAAATGAGAGAGATTTGGTGAATCTCCCCATTTAACAGAGCATTTGTAATATGTAAAGAAAAGTTTGAACAGCTTACCTGCCCTCAACTTTCCCAACATAAACGGTCATGGCAGCACTGTGTTGGCTTGCCAGCTGCCAGTGGGCAGATACATCAAGTTTGGTATGTGGAGCATTACACTCCATGCGCTTGGGCAACAACATTCTAAGTCCTCTGTCTCTGATGAAAAAGTCAACCAAATGGAGCAATCCTTCCCATACCCTGGCCAAATTCAACAGCTAAAGTTATTCCCACGTTAGAGACAAGTGTGTAGCACCCATTGGCTACGCAGCTGTTCAGACTGAGCACTCTTTCAGAAGAAATACAGTTGCAGACCTAATTCAGCACCAAAAAGATACCTGACGACACAAGGATTCAAAGGCTGCAATCTAACAACCCAACAGCATAGTGTAAATATCTGCATGTGGAGATACCAGTAATATACAACCCTCATGTAGCATAGCAACAAGCATATCAAGGGCTAGGGGCTGTTGTGCAACACACAACTGTTGTGCAAAAAGTGCAATGCGCAGCATTGTTTTATGATGAAAAGAGCACTCCTTTTGGAACTTATTTCTGCAAGAATATGTCATGAAAATGTCATGTTTCTCTTGCAGATCCAGCAATGGTCACTTCAAACAATGGCTGATGATCTTTGGGTAGCATTATTCTTCAAATGGAACATTAAGCCGAGGACCTGCACATTACTGAACATTTGGGTACCCTATGATAGTCATTTTAAAAAACAACCACCCAGCAACAAGGTTTATTAACCTCTGCATTCTGGACACTGTATCATCATTAACTTCCTGAACAAGAATTGCAGGTACCCCACTGACAGTACCATTATCCTCAGCCATGACTGTTGTAGCTTCATTTATGACATATATAACTGACACACACATTTACACATGTACACAATGGTGAACTGAATTGTGGTACAGATTGTAGACAATTTAATCTTGTTTGCCTTTTAATATGAACCAATGTTAATTACCATTTCCTAACCTAATATGCAAACCAGACCACAATTATCCTTCTGTTTTTGAACTTCCATGACTTTTTCAATTCCAATGTCTGACTTTAAAAAAAAATTGCTTAGAAATGTTTGTGTTAAATTTGCATCAAAAATTGTATACGTTGCAGAAAATTACAAACGAAAAGGCATGTGTTAGTGGGCACGGTTTGTAAAAATGCATAGTTTTGGGAAAGTTGTATGCAAAAATACATGTGAATTTTCAGGTATGTGAAAATGCATATGAATGTTGGCGCAGACTTTTAAAAAAAGATTCATGGCTTGCATGCCCTCCTATATTTCACAGATGAAAACTAGAGCACACGCAGCCAAACAACATCAGAATGTGATCAAAATAGCAATTAGCATAAGTAAGAAAGTACACATAAGCTAGGAAAGGCTGCAGCAGTTTTCATTTGCCTCGGCCTTCTGGGACAGGCGAGATTCTGCCCCTCTTCCCTGGCTGACCTAACTGAGGCCATTTCCACACTACACTGTTATAGTACTATTATCCCACTTTCAACTTCCTATGGAATCTTGGGATTTGCAGTTTAGGGCGGGGCCTTTAGAATTCTCAGCCAGAGAGCTCTTTGGCCTCAGTAAACTACAAACTCCAGAATTCCACAGGAGGGTGAAAGTGGAATAATAGCACTGTAACAGTATAGTGTGGAAAGGCCTTGAGTGTGAACTACTTTACACTTTGAACTCAGGTTGCAGCAACTGAACTAAACTAAAGGGAAAGTGGGAAGAGGAGAGAGAAACTGGGACATCTTAAAAGGAGCTGAAAAAGTAGGATTACTGAGGATTAACTGGGACTGTTGTTGTCAAATTGGGAGAGCTGGAGGGTATGGGATTGATACAGAAACAGGATGGAACAAACAAAAGTGGAAAAGTCTGAGAAAGCAAAACAGAGAGATTCATCCTTCTCTGGTCACTGTATGTTCAGATAAACTAGCATGAGAACATAAAAAACAGGCGGTAGGTGTAAAATACATGCAAAGATGAATGATTTCAACATCACGTTATGCTAAAATATTAATAAACACACACACACACACACACACACACACACACACACACAGGAATGCACTCACCAGACCCCATACATTCTTCCAGTTGGGATTTCACTTTAATTATTCTTTACACTGCAGCTGTGGAACATCCTATTAACAACAGTTCAGCATGTGCTAAAAACTCCCACTAGTAAACTTCAAAGCAAATCATACCATGTCCCTCCTCCTTTCTCGTGCTCGGTATGTCAAAAGCATTTGTTTTAATCAGACTTACAACTTCATTATCGTGACTGAACACGGAGCGACTGGGTGTTGTTGCTTGTATGTTGTGGTGTAACATTAATTCAAACAGAACTTCCATCTAGCCTGGCGACAAAGAATACTTGAGTGATAATTGTTTGCCTTGGTAAATGTCTCGGTGTCATTCTTACATTAGCAGATGCATTTTTAATCGGTTGCCTGTTGCTTCGTTCTCCAATTTGTTTCCCACTCACGACGATTTCAAGATCAGTGTGACATAAGAGGAGGGAATAATTTACTACCAGAACGCCTTCTCTTTCTCACTCTGTTGGAATAATGAAAGAATGGTAGCAGGGAGAAATAACACTGTGCCACTCACATTTAGATGGAACAGATTTCTGCTACACAGGGCAGGGGGCAATTTGGGCTCTCAAGATGTCTTTGGACTGCAACTCCCATCAGCCCTGGTGAGCATAACCAATGGTGAGGCGCCAGGGAAGCTTCAGTCCAGCATTAAAGAATCCATGTATCCAGGCTAGAAATGTTCATGCTTTAAAAGGGTAAGTCAGAGCTTCTCATTTAAATCGTTGGCCAGTTGAGTATAACAGTTAAAGCTCCAGCTGTTTACGTTCATTGTCGGCCATACAACAGCCATGGAGAGAGAATGATAATTGAAAAGTAAAACATTTAAGGATCGTGGAAATTGTTACAGGAAGGCGGAAATGGTTCCTCAAGAACTGCCCTTTAATTAAAGGTAGTGTGATGTGATTTGAGCATTGGGCTACAATGGACACTCAGGTTCAATGCCCTGCTCAGGCATGGAAACACACTCTCAGCCCCCAGAAAAGCCCAGGATAAGTTTGTCTTAGGCTTGCCATAAGTCAGAAACAACTTGAAGGCACACAGAACCACAAAACTTACATGGAATTCCTTTTTCTTTCTCTTGGGCAAGTTGAAATTGGTTCTGATACAGGAAAGTTGATCATAGGCTGAGAAACACTCTTCTTTTTGACTTATTACTGTCATAGCTAGGAGAATATCTTTGATTCTGATGGCAAGGGTTGGAGCCAGCCTTTCCATTAGACAGAGTGAGGCAACTGTTTAAGGGGGTAGAAGCTGAAAAGCCTGCATTGTAATTCTTCCTAAGATCCATGACCATCCCCTTCTGTTGCACTTATGGTAGCTTTCTGCCCTAAGTGCTTTCAAGGAAGAAGAGAGCCTATTCCCAGTGTTCAAGTAAAATTCAGCTCCCAGTCCAGTTACGGTGACGTGAATTAGAGTCTTCTCAGTGGCTGACCCTAGGCTTTGGGAATCTCTCCCTGGGGCAGCAAGAATGGCCCTCTGTTTGCTGTCCCTCTATCATCCTGTGAAGACTTCTTTTTATTTCTTTAGAACCGAAAATTTCTAAGGAAAGCACTTTTAAAAGGATTCTGTACTATTTGACTGTTTTTAAAATATATTTTAAAGTGTGTGCATTAAATTGTTTTAATATTTTAATGTTGACTTTTCACATGTGTTTAACTTTATTGTAATCATTTTGCTTTGTACGTTCCCCTGTGATCCAATCTTGGGGGGGGGGCATAGATAAAGTCCATGGTGGGAATCCTGTATTGTATCAGCTTATACTTAACTGAGTACTAAACTGAGTAATTTCTCCTGGCCTGAACCTCCAAAACCTGCTGCGATCATCAGTAAAATGCTCCCCCTCTTTCTTCTCATGCAGCTGATACTTGGTAAAATACTTTGGGGATGAGTTAGGATTGTGGCTATAATGTCAAAATTGTGACCAAGTAGAGACTGTGAATATGAAACAATTACCCAACTGTAATTGTTTTGTATTCATTCTGCTGATGATCAGAGCATGGATGTTTCCATCAGATTTTGGGAGGTTGGTCCAGGAGCAGTTATTTTGTTAAGTCTAAGCTGATACAGGATTCCAGCCATCTACAACAACATTTGTATGCAGCACTCAAGTGAGAATACCATCATTCCCAGTTATCAGAATTTACACATGTCTTTATAAACAGGAAAGAAAGAACTTGAGTGTTTCTGCAGGTTCTTCTTTTAATACTTCCTTGCCTTACCCCATTCCCAACTTTCCATTTCCTCAGTCCTAACGCCTCCATGCCTATCAGAATTTGTTGGCCTTCTAGATTCACTTATTTATTGTCATTTTGTGCATGGCATTTGAAAGCAGAGAGCCAGAATGGTGTAGTGGTTTGAGCACTGGCATATGATTCTGAAAGACAGGGTTTGAATCCCTGCTCAGCTGTGGAAACCCACTGGGCGACCTTTGGGAAGCCATACTTGCTCAGCCTCAGGGGAAGACAAAGGAAAACTCCATGTGAACAAATCTTAGGAGTTTTAGAATCATAGAGTTGGATGAGACAACAAGGGCCATCTAGTCGAACCCCATTCTGCCATGCAGGAATACACCATCAAAGCACTTCTCACAGATGGCCATCCAGCCGCCGTTTAAAAACCTCTAAAGGAGGAGACTCCTCCACATTCCCAGGCAGAGTATTCCCCAAAGGTTGATCCTGTGGACAAAGATGGATCACAGCTATGTTATTATTTCTCGGCTTGCTTGAGGGCCTTTTCAGTGGCTGCTCTCCCAGGTTGTAGAACCTTTGCCAAGGCAGGCTAAGGGCCTTTCCACACTACACTGTTATAGTGCTATTATTCCACTTTCAGCATCCTATGGAATCCTGGGGTTTGTAGTTTGAAGAGGGTCCTTCAGACTTTTCAGCCAGAGAGCCCTTCAGCCTCAGTAAACTACAAACCCCAGGATGCCACAGGATGTTGAAAGTGGAATAAAAGCACTAGAACAGTGTAGTGCGGAAAGATCCTAAGTCTTGCCACTTCTTCGCCACCAGCCAAAAACTTCTCTATTCAGGTGGGCATTTGCTAAGTGATTTGCTGTTTAGTGGAAGGTGATGTTGATAACTTTTTAATTATTATTTTAACTGTAGCTCATTTAAAACTTTTTAGTAAAAAATAAATAAATAACTTGTGTTTTTGTTTGTACTGTTTTTTGGGTGAGGTACCTTCAGTTTGAGTTCTGAGAAAAACACACGGTAAATAATACTACAATATAATACGATTCATTTTTAATTAATAAATAAACAAATAAATAGGCCAAGCAAAGTTTCTCAGGATGTCGCCGGGTATTATTGTTGAGCAACCTCAGAATAAACTGTACAGTAACATATTAAAAATGAAAGTGCTCCCCAAAATATCTATTACCTGAAGCAGAAAAGAGAAAGAAAGAAAAGGAACGTTTCTCTTCAGCCTCTTATTTAATCTTCTGTCCTCATATGACAGACATGCAGCAAGAAGAGCATGCAAAATGACAAATGTTTTATAATTAGTATACTGGGAATTCTTATCCTTAAGAGAAGCGCAACCAACAACACAGCGTAAGAGAGGAGGCACATGGGGGGAGGAAATGAACAGCACAACTTCAACTCCAGGCGCTGTAAACAATGAGAGAAGATTTTTCAGTCAGAAAAAACACTAACCCTCCCCTTCACAGACACACTTTTCCAGGGGCTGTTGTTCACATATGGAAGAGCTGTCCCTGGGCTAGTACCATATGCAAGGATGGGGAATTTTTATGACTGATTCTTGGTAAGATTTATGGAGCTGATCTATGATCAGCAATTTTTCACAGAGTGAAAAAGTGGAAGGGAAGGGGGGAAAGGGAGGGTTCTGAGGCAACAAAATACACGATCTGTTCTGTGTCACACAAGAAGGAGCAAAATGCATTGTTCACACAATTAAACCAATTAGAAATATGAGTCAAAGGATACCTCTCTCTCTCTCTCTCTCTCTCTCTCTCTCACACACACACACCTCTCTCTCTCTGCTTGCAAAAATGTGTGCACGCATCTGATAAAGTAGGCTGTAGTCCACAAAAGCTTATCTTGTGAAACATCACTCCATTTTTAAGACTCCACAAGACACCTTACTTACTTCTTATTGCATGCAGGCATTCTTCTGGATTATGCCATATAAAGGCTCTGGTATTAAGCTTTTTGGGATGAAAAAAAGGCTCAGGATTTCCTGATGAAGAGCATCTTTCAGCAAAAAAATGCATCTGGTTGAATCTATAACTGCCCAAACAGTGGTGGAGTGTGTAGGCTTCCTGAAGTTGTTAGGGTTGCAACTCCTGTCACTCCTGACCATTTGCTATGTTGGCTGGGACTGATGGATATTGCAGTCAGCATAATCTAGTGGGAGTTAGATCCCTAGCCCTTCTCTACAGCTAAGGCTGCATCTTCTTTCCTTCAGAACTTGACTCTTAACTCAACTAGACATCCTATTGCTTCTTAGATTTGGGAAGTAAAGATGAGGTGAAGAATTTGCTAGGAAGTGAGAGTCAAGACAAGGATGGAGGCCAAGTGATCTTCCAGATGCTGCCATCAATACCTGTGGTCAGGGATGATGAGAGCTGTAGTCAAAAACCTTTGGGGGGCTGCTCCTGGAGGACCCTTGGCTTAGTTAATGAGATGGCATAACGGAGCACACAATAGTACTGAGAGAAAAGTTTGTCACAGATGAACTTTCAGCTCAAACGTTCCACTTTGTGTTCTTGTTGAACACTGCTTCCATTTTGCTATGCTAATAGTTGGCAGCAAAAGGGTGCTATTTTATGACAGCCAATTGACTCCATTTCACCCCTTCTACTTTTTTGTTAAAATATTCCTCAATGCCAATTACCAAAAAAAGTTCCTCCTGCCTCCAAGGGGCAAGGTGATGTTTTGGAAGCTCCCATGTTTTGGAGGCTCCTGGCTGTTTTAAGGAGATGCATTTTCTATTTTAACTGAGAAGTAAATTAGAAATTCCTCCAAGAAGCCATCAGAACCCTATTCGATCTCTCAGGTCTTTCACAGCTGTCCATCCCTAGGTATATGTGCGCTTAGTAAGTATGTGGGAGGAAGGAGAAGACAACTGTCCTATCTGGAGGAGACCCCCACTGATGAAGAAGGGGAAGGGAATTATGATTAGCATAATAATATGCTCCAATCAGAGTTAGAGGAGATTGGAAGCTCTGCCATGAAGCCAGAGGAAGCTGATAGTCCTACACTGGAAGCAGAATCTGGACCATCTCTAATGACCTTGAACAGAGGCAGTTGGAGACAAAGCTATTCCTTTGGAGCACTGCAGGCTAAAATGACAGTAGCAAAAGCACAGGCAAAGGTGTGGCTTGCCTTAAAAGGAAAATGCTGGGATGAGACCAGCTGTGATGAGTTACAGAGAGCTAAAAGTAACACAGCCAAGATTGTTTCTGTGCTGCAGTGTAGTGATCCCTGTTCTTTAATTTTCTGAACCTTGACTTGCTTTTTGGATTCTTCCCTTTGATTCCTCCCTGGCTGGCTGATTGGCTTTTGACTGTGTTTGGACTGCTTTAACAACTCATCTGCTCTTTTGGATCCTCTGTGTGTGACCATGAACTGACTTGGTTCTTCTTTTATTTGTTTCTTGAGCTAAAGGGGTACTCTTCTAGGTGCCTGCTACCATGAAATAGGGCAACTGTAGGGTTGAACTAAATTTCTGCTGTACATATGTAGGTACACTTTAAGAAACACACACATATGTTTTTTAAGATCCTAACAGGTTCATGTGCTGTACACTTCCTGGGGAAGTTAAAGTGATTATGTATGTGTAGCTAACCAAAAGAGAAAGGAAGAGAGAGCTGGAAAGATATAGAAAAGAAGCAATTTGACCAATAGTGCACCTGGCAGGTTTTTGAGACAGCCTAGCGTGTTGTGATCATTTTGACTGAAGGCATTTTGGGGGGGGGGGAATCAATGAGATTGATCATTCAGATGCTTTACTTATAGATGTGGATCATAGTTCTTAGAGAGCAAACCATGTGTTTTTCTGGCTGATGTAGGTGACACATAACCACAATGGGATGATGCCCATCTTGGAAAGGTGAGAGAAGAAGAAATAGTGGGGGTGGGACAGCCTTTGTTTTACATGACAGAAGAAGAAAATTGTCAGTTGTAAAATCCTGAAAAGCAGTTATTGTAGGAGTTCAATATGGATGCTTAAACACTTCCTGCCATGTAGCTGAACATTCTTGATCCCAGTCGAAATGATTTTCTCACTTTCATTGAATTTTTTTTTATTTTTAGACACTTTCATCATTTCTAACTCAGATGTATTTTATATCCTTTTGTTGTTGGGGGCAATAAAAGTTAGAGCATCAGAGGCTTTCTGTAGAGACAGCTTTGTCACTGGGCTATAGATGTCTCCTGTCTGGTTATGGTAGCCTACCTATGATACACTGGTTTTTATAAAGCATTTCTCCTGGTGAGGGTTGAAAAGGCTTTGGTAAATTATTATTCAAAAATGTCATTACCAAACATAACAATGTTTTCAGACAAACCAGAGTGAATTCCGAATACACTTGGGGGACTCTGTGGGTTTATGGAAAAGAAACTAACTAATTTAACATGACCCAAGATAATTTTAAAGATGGCTAACTTTATTTACATTTTGCATTAACTGACTATATATATATCAATTCAGATTTCAGAATAATTTCATATTGGTTGTTTTAGTGACTGGCAGTTATGTGGCTGCAGGATTCAATTTTTTACCCACAATCCCTCTGTGGTCTTGCAACTCACCCCTAAGCATGCCAAAATACCATGGCAGCCCCCTCTGTTTTTCCTTCAGTATGGTGAACTGAGATTGATGTTGAGTCACTTCCTGTCACCTTTTCAAAGGTGAAATGGAGGGAAAAGAAAGTATTTGAGGGTGGTAATGGTGGTGGGGTATTTGTGTGGCAAAAATTACACCAAAAGCTCTTTTTAAAAAGGGGCAGCTCAGCAGGCTTTGGCGAACTTATATGAGGGGTTTCAGGGGGCACCTGGAGCCTATGGGCCACACTTTCTTAACCCAGGGTTAGGTGAACAACAACAATAACTGCAACAATTACAATGGGGGATCCCTGCGATCATTGGTGGAGCACAAATCTCCACCAGGATTCTTTTGCTGGGCTTCCCTTTCACCTCTGTGTGCAACCCAACCTGTTGATGCTGTGATCAGTCAGAGGCTGTTGAAGATGGTGGAATCTTGGGTACCATCTGGCTGCTATTTTGCAGCAGAGGAAAAAAAGGCTAATGATGGTAATGCTCAGTAAGGCCAGAAGCAGTAGGAAAAGAGGAAGACCATATTATAGGTGGAGAGAGTCCATCAAAGCAGCCATGGCCCTGAGTTTGGAAGAACTTAGCAGGGCTGTTGATGAGAAGGTGTCTTGGAGATCTCTCACTGCTGTAAGCTGAAGCAAACTTGATGGCAATTAATAACAAAGCAACATCAACAACACCTTTTTAGAGGCTTGTAGCTAATGTTCTTCTCCATGTGCAGCTATTTTATGGTAAATATATGAATGAGGTATCAGACAGGTAACCTGAAGCCAGATGAGAAAGGTTCCCTATTTTTTTGTTGGTCAGAGGAGATGAGACATGTGTAACCCAAAAGACAATAAAAGAGGAAGTCCATTTCTCACACTTACATTGCTATATCCTCTTGAATGCAAATAAACCTGACAAGAATGAGAGTGCTTCCATACTAAGGTCATTTGAAATCATGAGTGTGGGTGGATAATACTGGGGAAGGGGGATGAATAGAATTAATTGAACCCATTTGCCACTTAAAACAACAAGGGATAACTTAAGCTTATGAAAAGATTGTGAATTAATTTAGCAAGTGAAAACACAGACTGATGTCACTGTTGGCTATATGAGTTTTGGCTGATGAAAGTCACAGGCCAACATCTGGCAGGCCACCTGCTCATCACTGTTTCCATCAACTTCCACCATCAACTTAGACAATCCTTTTCCCATCTCAACTGAAATTCAAGGCTTCACACAAAAGCACACTAGAAAATAGAAGCATTTTATGGACAGTATGGGGGTGGGGGAGGAAAAATAGAAATCAGAGTTGCTTTATAAACTCAATCAGAATACTGTTATTTATTTCTGTAGAGTCTCTTTGTAAATCAGTTTTTTAAAAAGCAGAGGCTACTCACCTTGAAATCTTTTGGAGGAGGAGAAAAATCAAAAGGTATGCTATAATAAATAAAACACGTCTTCGTTGCACAATGAGATAATGTAATATGTTGTCAAATGTGTTGTTTCAGCAGGCTTTTATGTGAGCTGGGGAGCTTTTTATGTATTTATTAACTTGTTTTAAAAATGGAACATTGTTTTAAGTTTTTATAATTTTATGTGTTTTTTAATGTCTTTGTTTTAAATGTTTTTAATGTTTCTAACTTATTGTTGGAAACTGCCTTGAGTTCCATTCTGGGAGAAAAGACAGCATACAAATTAAATAAATAAATAAATGAATAAATGAATATCACATTTGTACAGTTCAATACATACGATCAAGAGTGCAGAATATTGGTGGACAACGCCACAGACTGCAGGTGATTTGGGGTGATGCTGTGCACAGGTGCACACTCAGTTGTTTTGTGAGTTGTTTTGAGGGCCTTCAGCCCCCAAAACGGCATGAGGATATTAAAATGTATAAAATTGCATCTACATATTTATTGTATCTCAGCAACATGCGAGATGATGCAGGTATAGACGATATATTAACTTGAAACAAAACAGCACCAGTGGCTGTGGTTGTAATGGTTGCCTGTGCGGGAGGCATCAACAAATGTCTCAATTGTAAGTACTGGGAATTAGACTTTTAAAAAAAGAACAAAAATGCAGCTCAAACCGCCTGCTGCACTGCAAAACACTTCTCCGCTGGACTGCCAAGTGGTACATTGCAGGCTGTTTTCCCTAGGAAGATTAACATGCAAGCTGCATCTCTGATGTGGCCGTTAATGTTGGACAGATACATCACAAAGGGAATGTGTATTATTATATAATGAGTCAACACAAATATCATTATCGCTGCTCCGTTACCTGCTGGCACCAACAAGTCTTGTGATACGGCAGCTGGCCCGAATACACCCTGGCTGTGTAATTGATCGAGCAACAAGCCCGCTGTCTCCTTCCCATTCTCTCAGCATCACAGATCTTCTGTGGCTCTCTGCTGCATCCACAGGGGTTCTCCATTCGCCATCCGTTCACAGGAGGCATCGTCTCTGAAGACAGACTCCCTTGCCGGGTGCAACAAGATTAAGCAATTTGCTTTTAATTAGTACTGCAGCCAGTTTTCCAAAGCTAAACCACAGCGGAGCCTAAAAAGCAACCAGTCTTTTCAAAGTTGAGAAGTTGCATCCCTGCCACACAGGGAACTTGCAGCCTGCTGTTGGGGAACATATATCTGAGGACATGCTTGCTGCTTATTTTATTTTACTCTCTATCTTTATGAGGAGTTTAAGCTGGAGACACCAATTAACAGATACATTGTCAACAATAAAATGGATAGGAAGGATATCATTCTTTTTAGCTTTTGTTTATGGGACTAAAATTACACCCAGATAAGACATTGTTGCTGCTGCTGCTGCTGCTGCTGTTTTCTACCTTCAAGTCATTTCCAAATATGACCCTAAGAAACAAATATTATTTGACAAATACTTCAGACCCTGTAGGCATAGTGGGATTATAGCAAAAAAGGCCAGAGATTCTTATAAGAGATGCACTATTATACATGGTTTCTTTCCAATGCTTGTTGCTTTTAAAGCAAAGTAGCTGAAAGACCACATCTTTGGTTGGTGCAAATCTACGCTTACATAGTTACGTGGTGGTTGTACTACACCATGCTTCTGAGGGCTATCAGCATTGAGGAACCAACTACACACTTGCCAATGCCCTTGATAATTGTGCAGGGTTGCCATACTTTGAATAGCACAAAAGAGGACGTATTTACTGACTACTTCAGACCACTAATCTCTGTAACAACTCTCACTTTAAATATCCCTTTATTGTATAAGTTGTGATAATTGCTACTAGATATATTCCTAACCTTCATGGTACTTAAATAGCAACAACTTTGCCTCCCTCTTCCCCAGCCCCCTCACTCAGTCCGTCAACCCACCTTGTTCCACTGCTTCTGTGTGGCCAGAGGGTTCATCATCTGCCTCATTTGGCTAGCTCCACTTCCCCTCTGGGTTTGTCTCCATCCCTCTCATCACCCCCAAGGTGCTGTCTGTCTCTCCCCACTGGTCCAGCTTTCATCCGTTCTCCTAGCGGACCTCTTGATGGAACTAGTGAGATGGAAATGAGGAGGTGGAGATATTGCTGGACAGGAGGTGAAGCAGAAAGTGACATTTTACAAAAAAAACCAAAACACCCTTGCATGTTTTAAAAATCCACCTGTACAGAAATTTTACCTCTGAAAAGGAAGACGTATCTGGGAAAAGAAGGATGAATGGTAACCCTATTATTGTTCAACTGCTCAACAAGGAATGCCCAATGGCTTTTTGATTGCAGAACGACACATTCAACAGCTCCCTTGTGTAATGTTGAAAAAAAGATTCAGCCATATGAGTAAGGGAACTGACACACATTTGTGACCCCAAGAGGATTCCAGACAGAGTTTTATTATATTTTGATCCACCTCAACGAGTATTATATTATCATCAGCATGCTTTCTGTTTTTGATGTTCATGCTGTGAGACCCATTGCTCAAGCAACCAAAAAAGCATCACCCATACACAAAAGAGAGGTATCAGCAGACTGAAGAGCCCCAAAGTCTGCAGAATATTTTTTCCCCTCACAAATACAGGAAAACGACAACCTATCCTTTACGGGGAAGAAGTGGTCTAAGCACCCTCCACAACAGCCAACTGGGGATTAAAATGGCCAATGACCACTAGTATGAGAGTCAAATAGATGAGAGGGAAAAATTAAGTGAAATTTCAGAAAGGAAGATATGGCTGACTGGCTGGAACAGCAAATAGAAGGATTCCACACTGAAACACACTAAGCAATCAATTGTATGTATTTATCCACTTCATATCATGAGAAATTATTAGAAAAAGTTTGTGCATATCTTTTCACTTGCCATCATTGGGAGGAAACTTAGGATGGAAAAAAAATGAAAATAATTGAAAAATGGTTGAAAAACATGGTTTTTCAAATGTTGACAAGCCCTGGTATGAAGAATCCTGGACTGACAAGAATTTTCACAGTTCAGGACTTATTCTGCGTAAAATTCCCAAGTGGTTGTCATGTCAGAAAACAGCATTTTCTGTGCAGGAAATAATATTTCTCTGAAGAAAAATGCTGTAATTGGGGATTTATTCTGTGCAAAATCTACAGATGATTGATTTGTAGAGAAAACAATATGTTCTGCACAGGAAATAAAATTTCTGTGTAAGACTTTATTGCAATGGGAAGAAATTTGATAAAATTATGTATTGCTTCCTTTGAGAAGAAATTTAATGAAGCCTTATACTCCTAGGGAAAACAATGAGTTTCAAGTCCCTTTCAAATTCCCCACAAAGAAATATGCATAGCTAAAAACCCATTGTTTTGAAAAATACACAGAAACACATTTTATGGAGAATATGTGCTGAAAGGTAGTTACGCTGGGGAAAATATGTACTGAAATATGACCGAATTTCAGTGTGGGAAGAAATATAACGTTTTTAAGTTGTGCTTTTTAAATGCAACTCAGGTTTAATAGTGTTTTAAGTTATATATTAATAGTGGGTTTTTTTTTGTTTTTAACGGCCATGAGGTGTCTTATTCCTCAGGCTGCCATCCGTTGACGTCAATTTGATGGCAGTTAACAACAAAGCTGCCTTGAACGCCATGCTTGGAGAAAGGCAGGATATAAAATAAATAAACAAACCCTGAGTAACCCACAGGGTTGCCTCCAAGATTGGTGCATCATATTTTTTTCTATCTTGAGCAGCACAGTTTGTTTGAGAAATGAGCTTCCACCGCATTTTACATTTGCGCTGTGGCTTCAATAAGCGAACCAGGTGTGCCATCCATCACTCATTCACAAGAGGCTTTGATTTGCTGGCACCTCTTTAGTAACACACTCAGCTCTTTTCCTCAGCCATCCCAAGAGGAATAAGCCTCAATTTCTTTGCGAAATTGGATGTTATCAAGAGGCCAGGTAGTGTATGGGAAGAAAAAATTCTGCGGGATCAAAAGCCATACTTCCTCTGTACTATCCTTTCAGATAACTGTGGTCTCCTTGCCATGTTGTGACAGTGTGGTCTGTCATTGCCTTCCCAAGCCATCTTTAAAAACTTGAAAGATAAAAGAAAGGTGAGCGGATTTTTTTTTAATCTTACTGTTATTTTTCAGAGATTTCCGCACATCATAGAAGCAACAGGAGATACAGGTCAGAATCCAAAGGTTTCTTCTCTTTTAGAGCGTATCTGCTGAATCAAATACTGAATGGTAAGAAACAATTACTTAAACAAGATTGATTCAATAGGTCTACTCTAGTCCAATTTCTGTGTATGGGTTTGAAAGCTGGACAGTGGAGAAAGCTGACAGGAAGGGCCTTTCTGCACTACACTCTTACAGTGCTATTATTCCACTTTCAACATCCTAAGGAATCCTGGGACTTGCAGTTTAGGGAGCAGCATTTGGAATTCTCAGTCAGAGAACTCTTTGGCCTCAGGAAACTACAAACCCCAGAATTCCACAGGACGTTCAAAGTGGAACAATAGCACTAAAGGCCCAAAGAAAATCAACTCATTTGAAATGCGGTGCTGGAAGAGAATCATGCAAATACTGCTCAAAAGAGAAAGGGTCCTAGGCCACATGAAGCCTGATCTGTC
This sequence comes from Iguana delicatissima, assembly GCA_948472985.1. Taxonomy (NCBI): domain Eukaryota; kingdom Metazoa; phylum Chordata; class Lepidosauria; order Squamata; family Iguanidae; genus Iguana; species Iguana delicatissima. The sequence continues at coordinate 272,244 of CAOKZL010000069.1, read as the reverse complement.
AGTAAAAGCAAGGATGACTGATGCATTTTGGATATACCATGAGGAAGCATGACTCACTAGAAAAGATGATAATGCTTGGTAAAGTGGAAGGCAGTAGGAAAATGGTGACCACACTACAGGTGGATTGATTCAATCACAGAGGTTACAGGTACCCTACCTTTGCAAGATCTGAGCACGGCAATGGAACGCTGGGGATTTTGGAGGTCTCTGATTCATATGGTCACTATTAGTTGATGTTGATTTGATGGCAGGTAACAAAAACAAAAGCTTTGGTTGGGACTAACAATACAATTCAGACATCAGAAGACACCTTATATCAGTGGTTCTCAACCTGTGGGTCCCCAGATGTTCGTGGACTTCAGCTCCCAGAAGCCCCAGCCACTACGGTCAATGCTCAGGGCTTCTGGGAGCTGAAGTTCACAAACATCTGGGGACCCACAGGTTGAGAACCACTGCCTTATATTGAGAAAAACCAGAGCTTTGAAATAAGTTGTTACAAATAGTGAGCTACTTGAAATCATACCTTTTTGCAACAACTAAAGCAGAACTTAGTTACCTTATGACTGTATCTTTATGAGGAATAATTTAGCCCCTTTTGCAGTAAGACTGGAACTGGCAATAAAACTAAGTTTTATTGTTATCAGAAGTGGCACATGGCAGAAGAACGTCACCTGGTTAGAGGGCCAGTTCCTATTTTGCCTTTTGTGGGTATGGAGGTAATGACAAGTTGAGTGGGAGCAGAGTGTGTTTTGCAGCAAAGACTGTGTAGTGTTAAGCTGTTTTAAAGGAACTCAGAGTAATTATTTTAGTTACTTCTTAAAAAACTGGAAAGCAAACATTTATTTTTTAAAGAACGGTGGCTGGCATTCTACTTGGGGGTTACACCTTCATAAATGGCCTTGATGTGTGCAAAATGGAACTGAATAGTTTTCCAACATCCATATTCACCAGGGGCTGCCACGATATTACAATAGATGAGCATTCATCATGCAATGATAGCCAATAGAGTGACTGATGTGCCAGGGCCCTATGCACAGTGGGCATTGATGCCCATTGGGGCATTCCCCATGCACATCTGGCCATTGCCTAGGAAGTCTAGGAGCACAACAGGAGCACCCAATGCCCTTCAGAAGTGCTTCGGAAGTGCCTGATGAACATTGAAGCACTCTTAATGTCCAGATGCGTTTTGGAATTCACTAACGGGGTGTCATGGTGTTTCTGCTACACAATTGTGAAGTTTTGAAATATAGGCTGTGATGTAACTTTAGGAAATATAGGCTGTGATGTAACTTTAAAAAAAACATATTGTTTAGGCCCTGGAACATTTCAAAGTAACTTTCCCAGATGTAAACCAGACTGTTTGTCCATCTAGCTCTAACATGCAGCTGATATTCACTGTTTCAGAGCAGAGTCTTCTCTAGCTCTCTCCAGGGCTTCAAATGCTGACTTTCAGCATGCAGAATATGTGCTATACCACTTACTCTAGATGTGATGGCTCTAATGAAAACATTTTTTTTCCCCAAGGACACAATTTTCTTTCTTTCTCTCTTTTTTTTCCCCAGTAAGGGGAAAAATTGAAACTTTGACTAATGTAGGGGAGGGATCTGTTGAAATAATCTGTTTTGCAGTGAGTGAAATTCTCTTCAGGAGATGCTTTACTATCTCAACACAGCAGAAACTATGTACCCTAAATATATGTATATAAGGCAGTAGACAGGATCCTAGTGACAGTTGATGGCTTCCATACCAAACGGATTGACTCTTTTCCAGGTTTCAGTAGTCTGAACTTTAAAAGAGTTACCCATGATGATATACTCTATCCACCTTGGATAGTTCCTCGAAAGACTAATGCCTGAAATTGATTCACCACCCCCTTGATACGGAAGCCATAAGCTACCATTTGATTGGAGAACAAAAATTTCTGTTCATTCTGTAGATATATACAACAGCCAAATCTAAGTTGCATTTCTGAACTTAGCGGCTGTTGCCAGTTCATGCAAACTGCAAGTTTTCTGAACTCAGTGCTGATAAGAATGAAGGCTGAGCTTCAAAGTTAATCTTTCAGAAATTGATTCTGATCAAGACTTGTAGTGTTAATATTTTCAAGGATATGCTTATTGTTTCAGCATGATTAATTATGTATACAGTTAGTGTGTCGTGTAACGCATGTGAAAGCGCAGTGGTTTAACATATGCTTTCAAGCTAGCCCTCAAGACTGTGACTGTATAAAGTTGTTTCTGTAAAAATCATGCAATTTGTTTTATAATAAAATCTGGCTTTCTGTTTTTATTTTTTAAAACCTGCTTCTTAAATGGTAAAATTGGAGCTGTATCTGCTTAGGTGGCAAAAAGTGCAGCAATTTGCAATGTTATCTTTGACACAGAATATTTGCACAATTTTGCAAGTACAAACTAAACGCTTTGCATTTCATAAACTGGCCAAACAGTAGCATTTTATATGCTAAGTTCTGAATGAAAATGTTTTAAGCTAAAACAAGAGAATCAGTTTATCTGTGACACGAAAATAAGTACTGCTTATATTTTAATTTCCCCCAAATTTCCATTCCCCCACTCCATCAAGGGAAAGCACAATGAAATCCTACATCGGGGTTGTCTAGTGGAAATCTCGGCATCTGAGATTTCACAGTGATTGTTCTATGCAACTTATGTGTTGAAGGGCAGTGTTGCACAACTGAATGATGTTCACCAAAAGGGCAACTGAATGTAGAGCTGAATGCACACAAACATGCACCATCTACATAAATATGAACATCTGGATACACAATGGTATTTTGTGTGCAAATCCACTTCAGTAAACTTGAAGTAAAAACAGATGAGCTGCATTACACAAGAATGTTCAACTTTTTCTGTGAGACAACCTCCTCATGTGTAAGACACCATTAGGATTGTATCCCAAATGTACTTTCTTCCCATGGCTTCAAAATTCTAGAAATTTTGTATTCTATCGCTAAGCAACACCCCAGCTCACTAGAGGGGAGGACAGGAGGCTGCCCAATGCTACATCAGGTCTCTGGTCCAACCAGACCAATAACACCCATTCAGGGTGGCACCAGATGTCACAACGATGTGGAACAGATCTCCAACTCTAACTAGTGACACTTTAGATTAAAGCTGGGACCTCTGGCATGCCACAGATGTCTTCTGAGATATTAGGGTTGCCAGGTGTCCCTTATTGAAATGAATGTCACTTATTTGAGAGTCATAAAAGTTTTCCCTTATAGGTCTGGCAGCTGTACCTGACTATAAGGAAGTCCCCAATTTGAGGTCTAGATAGTTTTTCCTTTTATATAAACTGAACACAATGAAAAAAAAAAAAAAAAAAAAAGTTTCCATATTTTGGGATGTGGCCCTACATAAAGACAAAAAAAAATGAGTACCATGTAATTTATGAATATATATAGTATGTTGATTTTATGGAAGAATACATAGCTAGGTTAACTGAAATCAGTACTTTCACTTGGTATTTAGCTAGATCACAAACTTGTTAGTAGCTGCTTCCCAATTGTTAACTATCTATGCCATGAATTTTGACTTTCCCTTATTGCTGTTTTGAAAACCTGGCAACACAAGACATGATCATGTCCTCACTGGGTTGGAAACAGGCCATAGCACTGTTTAGAGTGGGCTGCTTAAAGGAGAGATGGCAAGGAGCATGGACTCACTTGAATTTTCTGGCTTTCTTGGTTTTAAAAACTTGAGATTTCTTTTGGTAATGCTGTCTGAAGCAGGAGCAGAATTCCTCTTTTTCATTCGCTGCTTGCCTCCCAGCCGCTCCATCAGCTTCCTCAATACATTTAACTGCAAAGGGATCTTGGATGTTGAGTCTGAAAGAACTTCCTAAGGTTCTTTGACAATGCCCCCTTTCTCTCTCCATTGGAGGGGGAAGGAAGAGGAGGACAAGAAGAGCAAAGGGATGCAGGAACCTCATCCCACAAAAGAAGGTAATCTTGTTAACCTCTATCTCTAGGTATTCCATGGAGTCACCACCTTTAATGAAGCAAAAAAAGAGAACCAACCTCCACTGCAAAACGAGGCCTTTACATGATCACCTCTAACTGTAGGGGGAAATACTATACACAGAGAGAGACACCTTTATCTCTTGCCCCATCCTTTTCTCTTTGTATTCCTTTAATGGTCAGAATTCGAGGAAATCCGGAAGGGGGTAACTAACACTACAGCAGAAATAGAATAGCTTCACTTTAAGCAATGAATTTTTAATAAGCTGAGACTGCAGCGGGAACGTCAGGCCAAGATCCGTGCTGCTTATCTGATGGGGAAGGTCAGTGATTGAATGAAGGGAGGGCATGGATGAGAGAACAGATCTGACAAGGCTCTTCAGCTGAGATTTCAGCTTCTTACATACAAGCATACTGTAACTTATTCCAGCTTTCTCTCCAATGTAGGAATGTTTATATGTTCACATATTCACACACTTCACAGAAAAATCATGGAAGCTGTTGTAATCTCATTTGGCAGTAAATAACAAGAGGGATAATAATATCTTTCATCCTGATGATGTGAGATCAGTTTCACATTATCACAACCTAACATTATTCCATACAAACCTGCATTCTCATACAATCCCATACAAAGGGATGAGGTGCACATTTATATACCATTTCTCCCACTGATACTGCTGGTTTCCAAATCAATTTCAGGTGTCCAAGGTGTGGTTCAACACCTTGCATAGCTCATTTAAAGTTTGAGGTGAACCTGGAGCAGATTAAGCACCCCACTGACATGGAAATTACCAGCTGTCAGCATTTTCTCCTTCACTGCTAGCTCTTGCCGTGGCTTTTCACCATCACTTATCTGTGCCACCCTGTTTCTGTGTACCTTGTATTTTCAATGCTAGCATGCTTGGATGCTTTGCCTTTGTGTGACAATACAAGAGTATGTGTAAGATCTAAAGGTGGGGAGCTCAACTCATGTTTGTTTGAATGTGGGTAAGACCTGTTGCATACCTCAGAGTCTTCAATTCATATTCTAGTAAATAGTCACGTTCAGATAAACCTCATTGCTCAACGTGGGGAGGTCAGGCACTAGGAATGCCAGACTGGAAACTGGAGACGGCCCTTGTAGCTTTAATGGTTGTGTGGAAGAGGAAATTTCACCAGATGCTGATTGTTACCTGGTTGCCTGACAAGCAATACCTCCTAAAATTCCATCTCCTACATCACCATTAAGGATACAGGAGCTCTCTAAAGTTTTCACTCTGTCAGTCCCATTGGGCACATAAAGGGGGTGAGCTTGCTACACACAAGGCTGTGTAGGTGGAATGCACTATTCTAACACCTGAACAGGTCTAGAATTTCAGCAAAATGCTACAATTTAACTACACAGAGTACTACTCACACCACAACTTATAAAAATCATTCCACAGAAACCTTGCTGTGTCAAACATGCTTGACATGCCATATACTACCATTGTCGGTGGGGTAACAACCAGAATTTACTTACCATGAAAAAACTAATTAGACCACATTAAGTTATTAGCATTTCCTGCTTAAATACAAGGAACCCACAGATGCCAGAAAGTTATGGAGTATGAAGATACCTTGGATAGGCCTTACACATTAGAAGACATGTACAAGTAGCTCTCAGGCAGGCATTTCTTGTGGCCGTCAAGTGAGGCTGCTATTTTTGTTGGGCTGGGCATTTACTGGGCCTCCATCTCTGAAAAGACACTCCTGGCCTCTTGAAGAAATAGGTCCACTAATGCCACTCTCTCAAGGGTTTAGGATACCCCCTTTACAACCACCCCATCCAGGGTTTCTGGAAACAGTTTGCTCTTCTGGGCTGCTCAGCCTGGGGGAAGCTCTACCTCCTCCTCTTCCAGGGAAAAATGAGAAGATGGTTTTAATTATATGTTCAGGACTGCTCATATAGATAGAAGTTTCATAGATATAAAAAATTAAATGGCCAGAATTGTTAATAATGTGGAATGTAGCAGTAAAACACTTAGTAGCTGCCTATTTGTATTCTTCCTCCGCTAAAAAAATATAAATGAGTAAGGGGAAGGATCTAGAAAAACTCATGAGATAGTTAACTCAAATTCAAACAGCTAAGCAATGCTGTATTAGGTTTGTTGTTTGGGGCAGTGGAAATTACCAGTGATTTCAGCCTCACTCTTTTCTTTATAAAATCTTTCCTCATATGCTTTTGCCTTCTCACTTTTTTCCTATGCAAACTCTATATATTATGCTTATCTCTGAAGTGATGACTGCATTTCCTTCAACTCTCACTATTTTGATAAAGGACAATCCCTACCTTCTGGTACCTGTGCGGCATGAATTATGCTCCCTATTTTCCTTCCATGCGCAGGGGGTGGATGGGTGGGGGGACATAAGCTCCATAAGTTTGGACATGAGATGGCAGCTTAACACTGATGGCCTTACAGCAGAATTTGGGGTCAGATGTCCAGAACTTCATCTAGAAGCATGAAAGGGGGAGTCCCCAAATGCAAGATTAACTTAACACACTTCAGAGTAAATGAAATGATACACAGAGGCTGGTATACTGTTAGTGACATATGTATGTGTAAATCACACTACATGTGCGGTGTGAATTATTTGCCATGGTGCAATAGATGTATTCTTCCACCAGTGGCAGAAGAGGAGTTGTGCATATTGCAACGATGATCATTGCAGTTATACATTGCAATTACTCACTGTGGTTGCACATTGAACATTGCAGGTGCACCTTATGCATTGCAACTGCATATTGTACAACTATGCCCAGTCATAGACAATTGTTGCAAATGTTGCTATTCTTCACTGGGGTTGCGTAGCATGTGGACATTTATGCTACGCCAATGGGATGTTGGATCACAACCAGTAATGTTCTTTCAACTGGTAGAGAACTTGTACTGTGTCTATTCAATCAACATATTAAGAGACTTTTGCAAATCTGGCAAGACACTTCATGGCTGAGGATTTTGGGACAAATATTTAGGGCATGCTCTCAGTCAATGTAGAATCTAAGTGGGCTTCCTGAGCCTCACTGCCCTGTATAAACTGTGAATGCAACCTAACATTGTGTTCAGACACCCCTTCCATTTCTACTACTGTGATTTATTTTTATTGCATTTGTACACTGTTTAAGAACTACAGATTTCTTTCCATTTTTCATTTGTATTGCATTGAATAACTTTGATTGGTTGTTGTGACCTACGGTGACTCTAAGGCAAACCTATTATGGGGTGTTCTTGGCAAGATTTTTTTCAGAAGGGGTTTCCCAAATTGCCATTGCCCTCTTCTGAAATTTTAACTTTTTTGCACAGTATGAAAGCAGAATTTGTTATTGGCACTGTGTTGTAAAAACTTCCCATAAACAAACAAACAAACAGGAAACTAATATTAACATGAGGCTGGATATGTAGAGCAGAGTTGCTAACCTCAAGGAAGGTGGGCCATATGCAATATTTGCATCAGTTGTGAAGTGGATAGTTAGGAAAGTTGATTAAGCCTAGCTCCAAAGACAGTCACCTTAGATATCTGGCCTAAATGAACCCTAAAATTAAATGCACACTGAAGACGATTGATGATCAGCAAGAAAGACTGTGGATGCCTTTATGCAAGAACATCGGATAAGCTTCCAAGGAATTGGAGAGTTCCCAGGAAGACAGTCTGAAAAGCACTGCTTTAGATAAGGATTAGATGACAGAACAGGCTGTTTGCCTTCCAGCTGATTTGGTCTCATACTTTTCTGACAGTTCCAATTAATGCTCTGTCCCACTTTTCAGCTGCTTTTAAAATGTCCCGGTTTCTTTCTCCTCCTCTCACATTCCTGCTTTGTCCTCAGTTGCTGCAAACTGAGTTAAAATGCAAAATTTGTACTCAATTAATTCAGATGAGAGGGAGAGGAGAGCAAGGGGTAGAACCTTTATCTTTCTGATATGTTCAGGCAAAAGCAAACTGCTGCAGCCTTTCCTAGCTTGTATGTTCTCCCTTATTCATAACTTTTGGTATCTTGACCATATTCTGATGTTGCCTGGCCACTTGTGTTCCAGTTTTCATCCGTGAAATGAAATATGGAGAGTATGGTGACGTCTACTGTAAAAACATCACCTAGAGACAGTGATTCTCGAAGCAATTGTCACTAAATGTGTGTATGGACATTCAAGGAGGTAAATTACAAGGGAAAGTACAAAATCTGCATGCTCCATTCCCACACAAATCTTAAGTTTTCTTCCTGTGTCTTGACTGAGCCAGAAAACCATGAAGAAAACTGAGACAGTTTTGCTGAGTTAGGCAAGCAAGCTTGGTAGAGTCTAAAACAGGCAAATGTCATTGGAAGCATGACTTTTTGCAGCTCGACTGAAGAGGGGAAATAATCTATTTAATTATTCTGAAAAGAACTAAATTGGAAGAGTCTAATTTTGCATTCAGGAGAGAAGAGCGAAAGAGGCTAATTCATAACACAACACTGCTCCTGATTTCAGCAGAAGCCCTGAATTCTATTTTGAATTAAGAAGTCTTTTATGACTATAAAGAGTACATATGCCAAGGAACTGAAAAGTTCTAGGGTGTCTCCACACTGCATACTTATAGCACTTTGATGCCACTTGAACAATCATGGCTTCATTCTATGAAAGCCTGGGAACTATAGTTTTGTGAGGTCTTAGATTCCTTTGGAAACAAGCACTAGAGGGTTCCAGCAGAGAAATCTTATCTACTATAACAAATTACAAATCTCATAATTCTGCAAGAAGGCATAATAATGGTGGACTATGTACCAAACAGCCACAGTAGTGGCATGTGGATACACCTGCTGGTTACAAAATGGTGCTTATATGAGAGAACAATTCCCTTGTGGAATTGTAGTTATGTGGTTCCAGTGTATAGGACATTCAGTATCCAGGGAAAGAGCAGTGGCTCATTTGGCAGGCATGGAGAGGAAAGTCAGTGGCAGCGGGGAAGGTTACTACTAAGATTTCATTCTAGAGATGTATAAGGAAATAATCAACCCTGCGAGAGAGAGTGAAAAATGCAGGCATAAAAGGGATAAAAGGGATTTTAAAGTAAAGATGTAAAGCATTGATTAGGAAGGCAAACATGACAGAAGGAAAAAAAGGGGCGCAGAAGAGAGAAGACGAAATTGCCCATGGGATGAATAAAACAATAAAAGATTTGTTCTAAGTAGAAAAAGGAGGAGAGATTAGCAGAGTGTGCAGGTGTATGTGTGTGTTTGAATCATGGCAAAATTATACAAGGTAGTTAATAAAAGAGGCAGAAGAGCCAAGATGGGGTAGGACAATTTCTTCTGGAAAGATCTGTAAGGGAGGCCCCAGAGGTGAAAATGTAGAAGTGATGGTCTCCTTTATAGCAGGATTCAGAAGAAACTGATTCAAACTAACATTAGTTATCTCTAAGGAAGCCTCTGTCTGTGTGCTCATTGATAGAGCATGATAAAGAATTTTTTCCCCTCAAGTGCAGAAACCTGAGCATAAACTCAGTTCATATGCTCAGAAAAAAGTTTCACTGCTACTCACTACAGAAGAGAACTCCGGCAGCCATAGCTGCTATTGGAGGGTCCCCGCGCATGCTATAGGTCACAGTCTCACTGTGGTGTTCACTGAGCATTAGTCTATCACTCTGGCACTGGTGGCCTTACTGGTCAAAAACTGGGAAAAGTTAGACACACTACAGTCCTCCCTCCACATTTGCTGGTTTGACCTTTGCAAATTTGATTATTCGTGAGGCTCACATGTGCCTTCTCTCCTCATTCTCTCTTTCATGTGTTTTGCTGGGCACAGAGAAGGATGGCAAGTGGCTAGACAAAAGGCAAGGGAATGTGTGGGGAGGCACACCCAAGCCTTCCTTCTCCCCACTGGAGCCCACCTTCCCTTTTTCTGGCCTCTGGCCCTGGTGCTGAGAACTCACACCAAGGTAATAGGCAAGGGAGTGGGGGAGAAAACTCGCGTGAACCTTCCTTTTCCTTCCAGAGGTCCCCCCTCCCATTCCCTTGCCTCTGGCCCTAACATGCAAAAAGCAAGGGAATGGGAGGGGGAATCACATGGGGGAGTTATTTGTGGTTTCTACACTTTTGTGAGGGTTCTGCATCCCAGACCCTCACAAAAATGGAGCAGCCACTGCATTTACTGGAATCCCTATACCCATCTTTACATGCTCTTTGAGCTGTAGCTGAGGCTAAAAATCACTGATGAGCACTACAGATCTATATTAAATTAGAGTGCATCCAGACTGATTGAAAAATCCCAGATTTTCTTCCAGTTCTTTCCAATTTTATAATGTGTTAAAATTAGATTCCCTGGGGAACTGGCATGAAAAGTCTGACTGTACCTGGAGTTGACAGAAAATATTCTCGGATAAACAAAACATGTATGGGTTTCCAAAATAAATTTGGAAAGAACGGGAATAAAATCAGGAACTTTCTGGTCTTTTTAATTAGTCTGGACGTGCCCTCAATGTCAGCATAACTATCATAGAGAGACAGTGTGTATAGTATTTTGAGTGTTGGACTAAGACGCTGGGAGACCAGAATTTGAATCTAGCTTGGCCCTGGAAACCCACTGGGTGACCTTGGGCAAGTCACACTCTCTCAACACCAGAAGAAGGCAGTGGCTAACTCAGTTTGAATAAATCTTGGCAAGAAAACCTTGCAATAAATTCACTTTAGAGTAACTATAAATTGGAATTGACCTGAAGGCATCAACAACTACCATGGTCTCTCAAAAAAACAACAGCAAACAAGCAAGCAAACTTCTGGAGATTGCAGCATGTTAGGCTGGTGAACTGTTTCTTATTGAATCCTGCTTCCTTTGCCACAGTGTAGCTCCCCGGTCTTCCTTCCTTCCCTCCTTCCTGGTTTTACAAAAAGTGGAATTTTTTGGGAAGACTGTGGCCATTTCCATACTACACTGTTATAGTGCTATTATTGCACTTTCAACATCTTAAGGAATCCCGGGGCTTGCAGTTTAGGGAGGAGCATTTAGAATTTTCAGCCAGAGAGCCCTTTGGTCTCAGCAAACTACAAACCCCAGAATTCCACACGATGTTGAAAGTGGAACGATAGCTCTATAACAGTGTAGTGTGGAAATGGCCTAAGGCTGAATAAGACAGAACAACAGCAGCAAGTTCACGTAAATTACACAGCAAGTTCACGAACAAGCTCACTGATTCTATTAAAACACAAAAAATGATTCATTTATCAATGAAATAAGTAAATAAATTACTGTATACCTTTGACCAAAGTGAGCCCTCTACAAAGATCTGATTGCCAAAAGCCTGGCTGAATAGAAAGGTCTCTGCCTAATAGTGGAAGTAAAATAGGAAGTGGCACCAGCCCAGGTTCTCTTGATAGGTTCTAGAGCTTAAGTATAGTCAGCAGAAAAACATTCCCTTGCATCTCTCACAGATTCAACAGATGTCCCTCTAATGGTAATGGAATTGAGAGTGTCTTCCACTGAAAACTGTAAAGAGAGAACAATATATCCTCAAATATATCCAATGAATGGGCCTCATAGCTGGCATGCCTTGCCTGTTTTTTTGGCAACAGAATGAACCACAGAGAAGGATATACAAAACAATGGACCTAGCCCTCGCACGTTTTTTAAAAAGTCATTTAAACACAGCAGAGCACTCTCGATTAATGCTTAAGGCTAGCAAGTATGGCATAAAAACCATTGTCCTTGAAAGACTTGGGAATCAGTTAGGTGATTAAGGGCAGATTGTAATGGTAAAACTTTATGGGTCAGAGAGGAGGAAGGTGATGTGGTGAACACAGCTTTCTGGAGGTCATTATTATGACAGTTCCCTATTTTATACTGGACACAAAAAAATCTATTCTGATGAAGCACAATTGGGAAAAGGTTGGTTCTGTTCACCCACAACATGGATGAAATTTAAATCTGCATGCTGAAATCAATGTGAATTTTGTTTCTGCGGTGGGAAGGCTTAAAACGCCATGTGCTTTTGCCAATGGACAAAATGTGGTGGTTCAGCAAATACACAATCTACAAGGTTTGAGTCAAACTCAAAAAAAAAAATCCTGGCCAAACCTCAGAGGAGTTCCAATGTTCTTTGCTTGAAACATTGCAGCGGCATCTTTTCAGTGCCAGCACAAAGTTGTATGGGTTTGGGGATGTTGTAGTACAGTGGTTCTCAACCTGGGGGTCCCCAGATGTTTTTGGACTTCAGCTCCCAGAAGCCCTGAGCATTGACCATAGTGGCTGGGGCTTCTGGGAGCTGAAGTCCACAAACATCTGGGGATCCACAGGTTGAGAACCACTGTAGCACATAAGACAGTGTCCCATTGTGGAGAATTATTGGCATACCTAATCTTACAAGGGTGTAGATAAACATACTGCAGGAATGCAAACTCATTGAATTAAAATTATGATATAGCTTGCATTTTCGTCTTTATGGTTCTTATCAGTCTTTCTCCCTGGCCTACCCTATAGGCTTAGAGCATAGCACTACATTTAAAGAAAATGTCCTTTTGATGTGTATTACTCCCCTTTCTCTGTGATCTTTCTTGAAGTCCTAACATCTCTTAAATAATGCTAGAAAAGATAACTGAAAACTTTCCCAAGAAGGGTGGGTAGAAAGCAGACTGGGACCAATCATACCATTAAAAGCCTTAACAGGTAGCAATTCAGATGCAGACATATATCTGTCTATGCAGGTCACCCCACAGATACATCCCCACAGGGGGCAATAGGTAATTGGCTCTTTCCCTAAACCATCATTCTGCACTGGGCTACAGTTGATAGACCTCAAAGTTTTTGTAAAGATAAGTAGAACCTGTAAACCTGGTGGCTACCACAGTTACCCTATGCTGTGTCCATCTGTCTTTTCTTGCTGCTTATCATGAAACAAAAACAGAGATTTCTTTTCCAAGGTAAGACCTCCCTACACACACTGCTCTCCTTTTCTCCTTTTCTTTCTAATCTTCCCAGTTCCACAGATCAATTTTTACTTAGGCTCTATTCCCAAAATGAAACTTCCCTGTCCTATAGGAGTTTTTCAAACCCAAAGTAGCTCAAGATGAACTTCTAAGAGCAGTTGAAACTCAGCACGAAAGAGTTCTTTCTTACGGTTGTGGGGACAAGTGCAGCTTATTCCAGCTGTATTGGAGGTCTGTGTTAAAACTAGATAAATTTATGCATTTTGAGCATCGGAGAGGAATGAAACAGGTTCTGCACATTTACAAAGAATGTCAGGTCAATAAAGAACAAACACAACTGAAGATATGAAAACTACTTGTTCGGATTACAGCCTATGTTACTCATCCTTATCCCAACAAGCTGTTTCAAGCACAGATAGCAATCACAAATTGATTAATCACACCTGCTAATTACATCTCACAAATAGGCAAAATTAATGTTTGATGCTGGTCTTAAGAAGGGATTAATTTCTTATAGATAAGCCAGGAAGGAGAAGAGGAGAAACGCAGAAGATTGAGTGGGGGCAAGTTGAACAAATCATTTTCTGGTACTTGTTAAACAAAAGAATCTCATATATTAAAGGGAGTCAGATTTAAAATGAGTCAAGTGCCAACCAAGATTTTGAGAACAGTAGCTATCTGGTTTGCGCTTGTAGTTTTGAATTGGAGACGGTCACTAAATACAGGCATCAGTTTGCTCTGTAAAGTTACTACTAGCTACTACTACCAGTACTGCTATTAGCTACGACTGTAAGTACTACCTTTTCAAAACAGCAATAAGGAAAAGTCACAATTCATGACTTGCATGATTGACAATCTGAAAATAGATAGGAACAAGCCTGTGCTCTACTTAAATAGCAAATAGAAACACTAATTTCTCTGTAACCATTATTTCTCTGTAAAATTAATGTACTGTCCACATGAATGAATTACACGATGCACACAGTTCTGACTTTATGAAGTGCCCACACTCCCAAATATAGGACTTTTTGTCATCTCACTAAATTTTTTGGGGAGCCAATATGGTATAGTGGTCTGAACACTGGACTACAACTTAGGTTTGGATTCGCACTCAATCATGGAAACCCATTGAGTGCCCTTGGACAAGTCACACACTCTCAAACTCAGAGGAAGGCAAAGTCAAACCTCCTCTGAAAATATCCTGCCAAGTAAACCTCAAGATAGGTTCACCTTAGGGTCACTAGCAGTTGTAAATGACTTGAAGGCATGCAACATTAACAACAACTACAACACCAACAACACAAAATGAGACCACTATTTTATTTGCTACGTAAGGTACTGTTGTCCTTCAGACATATGTCCTAGGGTGACATATGGATAACATAGAGCTTCAGAAATATTTAGAAATATATTTACAAGACTGCACTTCTATGCTGCTTTGCCAAACATGGCTCCATCATCCAAGAGAGAAGAGCCATGAGGCTCAAGAAATACAATAAGAAGACTTTTCTCCATTCCAGCTCCTAAGCCCCACCACTTGAGGTGGTTGCCTCATTCCTGGTTAATAACAACATTGGCCTTTGATGTCACCAATGCAGAATATGTTATTAAGGATGGGAAAAAATGTGCAAAAATCTTCCACAAAGTGGTCAAAAATCTGTTTTTCAAGTGTCAAAAAACCTTGATGAGAAGAATCCTTGACTGACGGGAATCTTTGCAGTTCAGGACTCATTCCGCACAAAATTGTCTGTATAGGAAACAGCTCTTTCTGTGCAGAAAAAAATAGTTTCTCTGCATAGAAATATTATTTTTGATACAGAAAATACTGTTTACCTGCACCAAACAAGCACATGTGAATTTTGCTCAGAATAAGTCCAGAACTGTGAATAGGCTTCACAAACTCTATGGTTTTTGGAGATTTTTCTTGCAGTGCAAAGAAAATTGCTAAAATTATTCATTGCTTCTTTTGAGAGAAAAGTTAATGACAGATTGCTTCTGTAGTCTGCATTGGGCTGAATAATTGATGACTTCAGAGCTTTAAGCACCTTAAAAAGGATCTGGGACAATGACAAACAGGCCATCCAATAGCATAGATTACCTGATTGAATACAGATTGGGTGGAAACTTTTGGAAAATCATGTATGTTTAGGCCCTATTGAAATGAATAGGAACAAGCCATATTTTAAGTCCTGTTGTTTTTTATTTTTAATGGATTGATTTTGTTTCATACCACCAACCCCCTGGCGCCCGTCTGTGCCCGTTCACTCTTGCCTCATTGTGGGTCCTCAGAATTCAGCAATATCATTCTTGACTGTATTTCAGTGTCTGGCAAGCACCCTTAATCCCAAAGTAGTAAAAGGGAAACTGTAAATTCAGCACCTTCGGATCCTAAATCGATTTTGTCTTCTTTTACTATAGCAGACAGCTACAGCAAATGACGGTGACTCTAGGGAAGAGACAGTCTTGACTTTTTACAGCTGCCTTTATCAAGCAAGGATTCAAGCAAGTGAGAGAACTGCATCTCTGGAATGCAAAGTTCTTAAGGATAGGAAATTCCTGGCATTCATT
This sequence comes from Iguana delicatissima, assembly GCA_948472985.1. NCBI lineage: Eukaryota > Metazoa > Chordata > Lepidosauria > Squamata > Iguanidae > Iguana > Iguana delicatissima. The sequence continues at coordinate 256,786 of CAOKZL010000069.1, read as the reverse complement.
TTCTTATGATGCCAGCAAGAATGCGCCTTTACAATTTCTTCCTTTTCTTCATCTTCTTTATTTGGATTTTCAGGTTTTGTTTTCACTATACAGAACAGAGACTTGCATAAGTAAGTGACCAAAAAGGAGATTAGGAACATAAAGCAAAGACTTGGGAACAGTCTGTTGATTATCACACAAATGACCCTGTAATTTTTTTAAAAATGTAGCTGACTGCATACTCCAATGCACTGCAAACTGTGTTGTTTCTAACGTGATGAACATAAATTCCTCTTCTTTCTTTCTTTGCCAGCTTCAGACAACAAATAAGATTGTCCTATAAATAAGAACTTTCCTTTGCAACTAAATCCATAGCAAAATCTCCCCCTGCTCCCATTGCACACAGACACACAGATACACATTCACATACTTAAAGCCATTTGCTACAGTTCCTATGAAAGCAAGGTATGCATTTTTATCATGGAAGATGAGGCATATGGTTGAATCCGCAGATGAGTTTGGTAGCATTGCTCACGAAGCTATTAAGGATTCAAATATGACCTACATTTTTACACATGGACAAAGAGCCAGGAGTAAATAGTCCCTTGCCCCTTTAGCTTTTAAAGAATGATCTGTCATAAAGGATGCTAAAGACAAAATGCCAGGAACAACATGCTATCCCCTCCCAGCAGATGCTCTAGAATTTGTTCTGTTCTTCTTCTTCACTTCATCTCTGACAAGGCTCATTTCTTCAACCTTTATTCATCCTTAACGTGTCCACCTCAGTATGTACACAACCAACCAATGCATCTAAGCTGAAATGTTAGGCTCCACAGGAGAAGTAATCACCCACAGAGATTTGCACATTGACATGTTTGACATGCTGCTCCCTGGGTAAGGGACAGAATGGTGCCCATTCTACATGAAGGAAGTTGACTGGACCACCAGTTGAGTAAGGCCAATGGAATACTGCCCACCATACATCTGAGGGTAGTGGGACAGTTTAGACATGATGAATCATCCAGCCCTCCAGATGTGCTAAATTGCAAGTCCCAGCAGCCCAAGCCAGCACAGCTGATGGTAAAGAATTATGAGAACTTCAAGCCAACAAAACATCTGGAGGGCCAGATTCCAATCCTTGGCCTAAGGAAATAAGTCCGTCTGGTGCACATAACTTTGTCCTCCAACTAAGGCCGGTGGTCAGGGAGCTTAGGGAGGACAGTGCCATGGGTGTTCCTCAGCATGTGTTACCTGAGGCAGTTGCCCCACTCCTCCTAATGCTAGGGCTGGCCTTAATAAGAAGTTTAACAGTTTAGAAATTGGCTTTCCTCTTCAAGGGTACACACCACTTGTCCTTCTCAACCCTCAATTTCTGGAGCGATTCTGGCCTTTTCTGCACTACATTGTTATAGCGCTATTATTCCACTTTCAATATCCTGTGGAATTCTGGGGTTTGTAGTTTCCTGAGGCCAAAGAGCTCTCTGGCCGAGGATTCTAAAGGGCCCTCCCTAAACTGCAAACCCCAGGATTCCATAGGATATTGAAAGTGGAATAATAGTGCTATAACTATGTAGTGCGGAAATGGCCTTTGTATACCAATCACGGTTCAGGCCAACATGTGAACAGATACCATGCTTTCATAAACAAGAAGCTGAAGCCATAGTTTTAAAACCCACATTACGAGAGGTATCAAAGAACAGGCTTCCCTATGCAGGAACAGCCACTGTGAAATCAAGAGTAAATTTGCCACCTTTGGAGCAGTAGATTTACGAGCCGGCTCTGAGAAATCCTGGTTTGATGTTTTCCCTGGCAGGAATCTACCAATGTGCTAATTATGGTTGCTATAATAGCAGACATATGGGCAATGGAATGGAAGAGAGCATTCTCTTCCACCTTCTCCCAAGCACTGCTGTTTTGGATCGAATAAGTAATGCATCAGGTAAACAAACTACAGGAAAAGAGATTCTACCCAAACATTAGGAAAAAAATTCCTGAGGGTATTGCACACATGAAATAATTCGAGAAGAACATTGAGAAGATGGAACGTGTCCAGAAGAGGACAACCAAAATGGTAAAACGTCTGGAAACTATGTCCTATGAGGAGCGGCTTAAAGAGTTGTGTATGTTTAGCCTGGAGAAGAGAAGGTTAAGAGGTGACATGACAGCCATGTTTAAATATTTGAAGTGATGTCATATACAGGATGGAGCAAGCTTGTTTTCTCCTGCTTTAGAGATTGGGGCAAGGAGCAATGGATTCCAACTAAAGAAAAAAGATTCTGCCTAAACATTAGGAAGAACTTCTGACAGTTAGAGCTGTTTGACAGTGGAATACACTGCCTTGGAATGTGGTGGAGTCTCCTTTTTTGGAGGTTTTTAAACAGAGGCTGGACAGCCATCTGTTGGGAGTGCTTTGCTTGTATATTCTTGCATGGCAGGGGGTTGGACTGGATGGCCCTTGTGGTCTGTTCCAGTTCTATGATACTGTGATAAATAAAAGGAAAAAGGGTTGGGGACTGGGGAAACTGAGTGGATGCTGGGATTTTAAACCCACCCCTGGTAGTATTAAGGAACTGCTCTGACCAAATTCAGCAGTTGGAGCCTGAGTTCACTGCCTGTATAAGTGAAATTTTCAGTTGCATTTTCTTCTACAGTCCTACATTCAAATGTTTTTAGGCTCACATAATGTCCACTAAGAGAGCTAGCTATGGTATAGCAGTCCTAGTGTTGGCCAATAATCCTGGAGACCAGGTTTCAATTCCCAGCTCAGCCCAGGAAACTCGGTGACACGCTCTCAGCTCCAGACAACCCCATGACAGGTTTGCCTTAGTGTCACTGGTAGTAGGAAATGAATTGAAGGCACACAACAAACAACATCTCCACTGAACTGATGAAGAAAGATGTGGATTTTCCAAAGGCTGGGTTTTAAAAATCAACTCAATGAAACACTCATCCCTCCCTTCTTCTGGTAGTGAAACTCAATTAAGCAAAAAGTGACACTGGCAGAAATTTGTGGGCAATTCATAGGGATGTGCAAAGACTTTTTCATTTAGGCAGGCTGCTGGTTTTTAAGTTAAGGGGCAGAAGGGTGTTTTGAATGTGGTTTGCTGTCATTTTATCTTTTGATCTTCCAGTTATGTCTTAACTGTATTTTAAACTGTTTCAGTTAGAGGTTTTTTCAATATAAATCTCTGCTTATAACTGATTTTTTTTTAAAAAAAAACTTTTGGAAATATCTGGACTTTGTTTTAATTTTTTTTTTTTTTTTTTGCAAGCCGCTTTGAGTTCCCTGGTGGGAGGAATTCAGAGACGAAAGCAAACAAACAAAAATCTTAAACATGCAATTTGTATGTGAAGCACAGAGTAAGCACTTCATCTGTAGCTATTATGACTACCTTGGCCTTTAGCCTACAGGCCATTGTTGTTAGGAACACCACAACCTTACTTTCCTTCTTGCAGATGAAGAATGTCTTTGCATCCTTCAAGTTGTAAATCAAACCCAAAGCCTTTTTAAAGGTTAACAAATAATGGCATGAGTGCCTTCCAGTTGGAATAGATTGTTTGTTTGTTTTTTTTAAAAAAAAAAACTTTTGATTTGTCATACACTCATATACACCCTGCAAAATAAATAGCAAGTGACTGGTACAGAAAGTGCTGAACATGTCTTTATCTCCCACCTACACTGTGGAACTAAACAGAAACAATAAGTCACTGCACAAGACAAATAGCCCTGATCTGAAACTGTCGACCACAGCATATTTTTAAAAATTTGTATCATGGTGGAAAGGATCTTCGAGGGCTGAATATAGAACACAGGTGCAGAGTAAAGATACAATTTCTAGATAATGAACATCACACACACACACACACACACCCCTCTCATACACACTTCACACAGTATGCACAAACTGTGATAGATGCATTTTCCAAAGTGGGCAAGGTGATCTTTAGAGAAAAAGGAATGCTCTCTGGTCCAGTGTGTGAGCACTTTGACACAGTTCATTAAAAAACACAGAATGCTCCTCTCATTCTCCATGGTGTTGGCACAGATCAAAGGGGTTCACTCTTAGGGCCTTATCACACTACACTGTTAACTACACTGTCACCGTGCTATTATTCCACTTTAACTGCCATGGTAATATTACATGGAATCATGGGATCTGCAGTTTATGAAGAGGTATTTAGAATTCTCCAGTGCCTCACCAAACTACAAATCCCAGAATTCCATAGGGTGCAGCCAGGGCAGTTAAAGTGGAATAATAGCGCTCTTACAGTATAGTGTGATAAGGCTCTTAGGCTATTTCCGCACTAACCTGTTATAGTGCTATTATTCCACTTTCAACATCCTGTGGAATTTTGGGGTTTGTAGTTTACTGAGGCCAAAAGAGCTCTCTGGTTGAGAATTCGAAATATCCCTCTTTAACCTGCAAACTCTAAGATTCCATAGGATGTTGAAAGTGGAATAACAGCACTATAACAGGGTAGCGCAGAAATCGCCTTAGACTGAAAACAAACAGAAATTCAGGGATGGGCAACTTCTGGTCCTCTCCGGGTTGGATGCAACACCTCAAATCTTTCTCCGTCAGCTATGATAACTAGTGCTGATGGGAGCTGCAGTTCAATAATATCTAGAAGTCCACAGATGGGAGTTTCAGGCCAACACTATCCGGATGTAACAACAAGTACAGCATGGATATATCAAGAATTATTCACCTTGTAGATTCAGAAGACATAGGAAGTTGCCAGTCAGTTGAATGGCTCATCTAATTTATTATTCTTAGGAGAAACTCTCCTCACTGTTGGATTTCAGAAACAGGTATTTCCTAGATTTTCCCAGATATGCCAGGGGCAGCATCTAGGTTCTTCTGTATGAAAGGATACCCTCAACCACTCAGCTACAGTCCTTCCCTGTTTGTAAGTAAGATGTAACAGCCTCATTCTACAAAGTTTATTGGACTGATGTTGGATTGCAACATCAAGGATCCCTCACTAGTGGCTACAATGGCTAGAAATGATGGGAGTGACAGTCCAGTAAGTAGGTAGGAAGGAGGTAACAGCTTAATTTTACACAGGTTCTAGGGCTGATGCATGCCCTCTTGCTAATCTGCAGGCATTCCTTTCTTGGCTTGACACAAAGCAGAAACAACACAGTAAGCACCTGTTTATCATGCATTAGAAAGATGCTGTTCACTGTACATAGCATGCACATAGGAAAGCTCATGTGCATACCAGCAAAGCTCACAATGAACGCTTTCCATGAGGCTAACATGTTATGCCTTCTTCAGGTGACTAAATGCCAATGCATTTGAAGCAGAGGTAGGCAATATATGTGAGTCTGGGGTCCAAATATCCCCAGAACCAAATGGGGAGGGATGTACATTCAGCTGCTGACACTGATTTTTGTGACAGTAAGGAAAAGTCCCTATATAAAAGTTAAAAGCTACTTTGAAATGCAACTAAACAATCTATTGAATATAAACCATTTCGCAATCCATTAAAAGACAGAAGATAAAAATTAACAAAACAGCATACCATTAAAAGTTTGCTGCCATCAGTTCCCAAAAGCCTATTGGAAGAGAAAAGTTTTTGCTTCCTGATGGAAGGACAAGAAAGAAGGAACCTTCTTAGCCTCCCTGAAGAGGGAGTTCCAAGGCCCAGGAATGTTCAATATAATATTCAGAGTCCAGAACCCTCCTCACCTCAAAACTTCTGCAGTGCCTGCTTTTGCTTTCATGCATATGTGCAACCATGGCAATGAAACACTTGCATATGTTTCCTTAATAGATCAGGGGGACAAGCCCATCCAACAGGGAACCTGAGTGTGGACCAGAGAGTATGCTCACTTTCCTGACTGACTAAGCCAGATTCCCCAGTTCCCTTTCCTCAATGGCACATCTTTGCAAACTTGTTGCTACATTCTTGCTTTATACTTGGGTCAAGGAAGACACATCCCTGAATTTGGAAGACCTGAGCAGGGTGGTTGATGATAGGAGTGGCTTGGAATTCTCTCATCCATAGGATCACCATAAGTTGAGGCTGACCTGATCAACAGTTGACAGCAAGAATTTTTCCAAAATTGGGAGATTTTGGGGGGGGGGGGCACCATACACTCTTCTCAGCCTCGGAAGTAATTTCTCACATCTCTGCATCAACTCCCATCCCCATCTTCACCATATCCCAAATCAGCCTCACTAATCACTTCCCCTTTGGCTTACCCTTGCTGCCACATTCACAGAACTGCTCCTCATCCCAACCCTCCAGGCAAAGGGTCAAGCAGAACATCTTCATGTTAAGTGGTTTCCGGTCTGTAAACACGTAGGAAGCATGGAAAGTACCTTTGCTTCCAGAATATTTCTATAGGAAATGTGGCAGCCAACTACATAGAGCATAGTATGAAGGGGTAGAATAGATGCTTTAATCTGTAAAAGTTCTCAGACTCAGTCCCTGTCATCTTCTCATAGGGCTGGTAAAGATGCTAGTCTCGTACCCTCCAATATTTCACAGATCAAAACCGGGACACATATGGCCAAGCAATATTAGAGCGTGGTCAAAATGGCCAAAGTTATTAATGAGGAAGAACACACAAGATAAGAGAGGCTGTAGCAGTTTGCTTTTGCCTGACCCTACTGGGAAAGGCAAGATTCGGCCTCCTCCTCTTGTCTCACTGCTTGTGAATTAATTGAGTTCAAATAACTTTTGCATTTTTAACTCAGTTTTCAGCAACTGAAGTAGGCTGAGGTCAAAGAAAGGGACAGAAACTGGGACTCCCTAAAAGCAACTGGAAATAGTGAGACAACAGTGCATTAATTGGGACTGTCCCCACCAAACTCAAGAGATTTGGAGGGTATATAGTCTGAAAATCTGGAGGTTTCCGGTTGGCTTAGGATAGGGTGTACCTAGTCATTTTGGACTACTCCTTCATAACTTATTCCCTTTTGGTTCCCTTTCTATTCCCTATTGACCTCACAGACTGGGGCTGGTGGGAGCTGTAGTCCAAAATATCTGGGAAAGATCAGAATGACAAGGAGTAGGGAAAAAGAAGATGGCACTGTACAGAATAGATTTATGAATTTAGGCATGCATGAAAATTGATATGGACTGGATACAGACTGGTTGGCATTTCATACTGATAAGCATGCACCTGATTCATGGCTGGAAAGCCCTATGGTTTTTATTTTTAAGGGCAAAAACATCCAGCCGCCCCCCCAACTGCAAACCCCAGGATTCCATAGGACGTTGAAAGTAGAATGATAGCGCTGTAACAGTCTAGTGTGAAAATGGCCCCTATCATACCACCATTTTGTCTGTCTCCTTCAGTGGACCATGGATTTGATTATGGGCAAATGTTTGTAAGTAAACCTACTTTTATATGTTTTGCAAAGAAGACAAAGAAGTATGTTTCTTTCTCTGCTAAACCCTGTTGTGGGGAATAGATTGTTGTTGTTCAGCTTTTGCTCTGTCTATTGATTACTCTGCCTGAGAGATCCACTATTAACTCTCACAGTTAACAACACGTGGCCCATTCACATATCATATTTTTAAACGGAATATAACTGAGATATTAAGCATGAACAAGCCAAAGCAGACAAGGCTGCATTGGCAAACAAGTATTTCATGCACATGATTAGGTCTCCATATTAGCGTTTTTTCCCTATCACATATTCAACCAATGAGAAGCCTGACATGAAGAACATTGTGTGAAAAGCCTTGAATTAGGGTTCTTTTCTCTCATTTCTTCCCTTGGTAGGTGAATATTTTTCCCTGAAGAATTATACATACTATTTTCTATCTCTATGAGAGAGGAAGCATATGTATGTGTCAACGTTGTGTATATAGCTGGATGGAAAGATGTGTAGTATTGTTGTCCAGGATGTGTTTAAAATACACCTAATGAATTCTATAGCAGGGACTCCTTATTATCCATATGCCATATATAACACATGCTCTGGCTACTTTTCATCTCAACGACGCCCGCACACTGAGGGCCCAATTTACTGAAAAATTGCTTGTTCTGGGCTTCTGCTGTTTTCCCATGGACATTGCTATTGCCTTTTTTTTTCTTTTGCAAGACCCTGGTTGTGTAATGTTCTTTTAGATAGGGGAAGTAACTTAATTCATGCCTCTCAGCATAGTATAGAGCTGTGGACAACTCTACAGAGGCTGTGAACTGAACAGTGACGAGAGTTCAGTTGAAACTGGATTGACTTGTGTCTGAAAGAGGGTGAGATACTAGGAAGACAAACTTTCATCTGTCATTGCCTTTGTTGATTCTTTGTTAAAATAGGACAAAACCACTTTGGAGAATAATAACACAGCAGGATAGAGACCCAGGATGGAGGTATCTAATGGGTGATTTAACCCATCGTTCCTTTGGCATGCTGCTGCCTCAAGTGAGAGTGTGTTCTGTGCAAATGGAGAAAGGAAGTTTCTGGAAAGGTTTTGCATATCTGATAAGGAAAAGCAAACACAGGATAGGAAAGTCTCAATGTGAGCTCTTCCAGATGACATTTCAAATGCACAGTGTTCCTCTATAAATCCACATGTACATACATGTCTCATCCACAATGCACAATTTTCCCACTGTGCCTCTGTAGTTGAATGAGATGGGAGAGCAAGGAGGAAGAGGTGAGAGACTAAGTCTGTTTGGAGTTTCAGCATGGAGTTTTGAACAGTTAGAAAAGGTGGCTGGGCTGGTTTTCTCTTACTTGACTAGGTTAAGGGAAATGTTGAGCAAGAGAAAGCAACAGCAGTCTTGTTGCTCAAAGGAAGGGGTTTCTTTTGTCTTCTTAGAAGGAGAGGAGTGGGGGGGGGAAAAACTGGAATCTGGGAGTTTGGGTAAGTGTGGAAGGAGTTTCCTTGCTTGATTAGGTGGGGATGAGCAACCAGGATCTGCTTTCTTCACTTGATAAAGCTGCCGCAGAGGACATTGCAAGAGATGTGCTGTCTGTCCTCTGCTCATGCCCTCCATTTCTGCTACAGAAGACACAGCAGGACATGTCAGCTGGTCTAGAATAAGTCTGGAGAGTGGTCAATGACTCAATGTGGTGGTAGTTCTGTGTGTGGAACTACTAAACTATGTTAATCCACAAACGATTGCAGCTAATGTGTGAAACTATGTGTGTAATGGATGCACATAAGAGTTCTTTAGGTTGTATGAATACACACTCGGACAAAACCCATTCATAGATTATCCTCATATTCCAGACATAATTGTTCAGTTTATGGTTGAAAGAAATAAATCTTGTGTGTGGTTTATATGGTTCAGTTCAATCCCTTTAATCATTTGAGGCTATTTGCAGAGCAATTCCCACTGGCACATGGCAATTATCCATTCTTGCTCTGATAAGGAACCCTGTAGTCTGCAAAAATGAACCTGAACTAGAGGACACTGGTAGCTGTAGAGTTGGTTCAACCAAGACTAAGCGGCTATGTGGTATGGCACAGGTACAAGGACATCAGTTATACCAGAAGAAGCAGTATAGAGATCCAGTCTTCTTGCAAGTCTGGTTTTCCTGTGTGATATGTATACACTTCACTATCTCCCCCAACAAGAGAAGTTGTTATGGGCAGGTTAAATTGAGTGTGGGACACCCAACCTGCACCAAATCCAAGTGGGTTGGAGATTCTTCTTTAAGGTGGGAAATTGGACTACAGTGGTTTTTGAATCTGATTACGCAGATTCTAAGCATTCATTTAGACTTGCAGTGGGAGCATTTCTAGTTCTAGTCCTGCAGGATGATAGACAGTTCTTGACTAAGAAGTTCTGAAGCTGAACAAGATCTATTAATGAGTAGCCTATCTGAAAAGCAATAAAGTCAAGAGAAAAAGATTCATGTGAACAGCCTGACACCAAACTGAAGCAGAAGTATGGGTCATTTTGACACATGTTGTAACCAGAGGGACGAAAGTAGTCAAAGTTTCAGAAAAAGGGGAACACTACAATGCTGGCTGTGCTTGTAAATGCTCAGATATAAATCCAATTTAATCCCCTTGTTATGAAATACCATCTCCCAATCTGCAATTCCTTGAAAATTATCTCTTCTGACCTGTGCACTGCCCTACTAAGATGTCTGGCACAGTCACTTGCATTATCATGTTTAAAGTAGCAAGAGGCTTCGGCAGTTCAGATAAATCCAAGCTGACCTTGTATGTGGTTGTAGTGTTCCTTCCCTCCTAGCTTTAATCGTACTAAATTCATATATGCAATTAAATGGGGGCTGAAGTTAGCTTTTGAGGGTGAGGGCTGTGTTGGATTCGGTGATCCATTCCCAGGCAGAATGGGAGAAAGCTTTGCCCCTTTGTTTTCATACTTTGTGTTGAACCAGATTCACTCCCTTCCTCCACACTGCACCTGAAAGTGAACAAGAACTGAATGCCATGCAGCATGGCAATAAAGAGGCACAGGATAACCCTGAACCCCTATTGCTGTGACTGCCAATTGCAGATAACACTGGTGGCAAATTAAGCAGGTCCGTAAGCAGGAGAAAGCCATTTGTGATGTCAGTGAGCATTCTGGCCAATGCTAGAGACCCATCAAAGCAAGATCACTTTAATGCCTCTGGTGTGAAAGTGACCTCTGAGCAGATTTGCCCATTCTGTGGGAATCATGTGCTTCGCTTTTTCCTGCTGACTCCCCAAGGGCTGGGAAAGGAGATATAAAACAGGGAATGAGACACCAATGACAAAGTCAGAGCTGGAGTGGCAAAAAAAAGAAGGCAATATATCAATGTGCAAATGGGAGATACCATGCTCACAAGAAGGTGGAGAACTCAGGATGATTGCTTGCATTTAGAGACACTTGCATTTGCTGCTTGTGCTAGAGAACAATTGCTTGTAGGAATTTGCTTTGCCCCCCCCCTTTAACTGGGTACTTATTTCTGAGATTGCAAGCAATATAGCAATAGCAGTTATTTCTATACCGCCTATCAACTAGCGTTATCTAAGCGGTTTACAATGTATTTTTAGCTAATTGCCCCCAACAAGCTGGGTACTCATTTTACCGACCTGCGAAAGGATGTAAGGCTGAGTCAACCTTGGAGCCCGGCAGGATCGAACTCACAACCTTGTGGTTGCAGTACTAGCATTTAACCACTGCGCCACCAGGGCACAAGGGCCATGAGCCTCTCATATGAGCCAAAGGGCAACAGCTAAAGTGTTCCTGGTCTATGGCTCTGAAGTGATGGGTCACAGACAAAGGAATAGATGAGATCAGTGGAATTCTTCTCTGCCATCCATGTATTCCAGCTTCATCCCTTGTTAGTGGGTCTTAGCTGGCAGAAAGCAGATTACAGAGAGCATAGTAAGAATATGTAAAGAGAAACCTTCCAGATCAGACCAACCTAGGCCAGCATCCTAGTTCCAGAAATGGCCAATGAGATGTAGCGGGTGGAAAGAATTTTTGAAAGTAATAGAAAAATGATCAAAAGTGTAGTTTTTGCATTTCAAGAAACTCTAATGAGAAGAATCCTGGACCGATAAGAATCTTTGCAAACTGGGAATTATTTTGTGCAAAATTTGCATGCAGTTTGTGTGTCCAGAAAATGCACACGTCAGTACAGAAACACATGCTACTGTACACAGTTTCTGTACAAAAATTGCCTTTTCCTGAACAGAAAAAGTTCCCCCCACACACAGAAAACAATAGTGTGTGAATTTTGCACAGAATAAGTCCGCAACTACAATGTTTTCTGCACAGGGCCTCTTTGATCATCATCAAAAATTACTCGCACAGCTGCTCTTGGGGTCAGCAAAATTGCACTAACATTATAAAGTTATGCACTTTAGCTTCTGATGCAGGATCCTGACCTAAATTTATAACCTCTCTTCACAATACTAAACAGAAATGCAATCCTCAGCTGCGAGATGCTGTTAGAAAAGAGACCCAGTCACAACTGTGGTACCCAAATGTAGTTTGGGCCATTTTGGTTTAGCTTGTTTCATTCAAGGCAGAATGCTGTCTTGGTGGTAGAAGCAGTCATTTTGTGGCTCCAGTGTTCAGAACAGGAGGAACTGAGAGAAAAACCATTTCCTTATATTATTGGGAACCATTACAAATGAAATGTCAGCACATTTTATTTTTAATTCTAGAAGAGAGAAGACAGGAAAGCAAATATAACACATAGAAGGAAACCTCGCACAACAAGAGGCCCATCAGTGAAGCTCCTCTTTATGGGATGCTTCTGGTCACCATTGCTGATCTCAGTCCCAGCTAGTGATGTAGCAGTAAATTTAAAAAATATATATAGGTCTTCACTATTGCCATGCCATCAAGGAGAATCCAGAAATGTAGGCACCTCTGTTGATCCATATCAACAAACATAATATTGGACTAGCCACATCTTTGGTCTGGCTGCTATGTTTTTATTAAAACAAGTCTAGCACTTTCAATCTCTATTAGCAGCAGGTCTTTTGTAAAGCTAATGAATCTTGACAGTCCATTCATGACTGAGCGACAGCACTACATGAGGGGTGGCTCACCACAATATACTGGTGCTAGGAAATCCATAACCTTTCCCTCCACAACAATCCTTATAGGGTTATGGTCAAGTTCAGGAGTAACAAGGAAGTGTATGGAATGCAATGGGTGATTCCAGTGTCCCTGCTAAAGAAAATATCCTAGTACTTTGAATCTGCCAGCTCTGGCTCTACTACAAACCTGCTACAAAGAAGAGAGTCCTTCTTCTAAAACTTCTCTAGTTATCCCCATTCACTTACTCTACCTCTGGCAGCCTTTGAAGAATGTAACAGCAGAAAGGAATTAGAAGCTAATGGACTTCTGGGCAAACTGAGGCAGAATCTCTGAACACCTTTGTAAACTACTGGGGAAAAATATCTGGGTGATCTGCACATTTTTTATATTTCTGCAGGCCTTTTGTAAGGAATCATCAGAGGCCCTTGTCCATCCACCCCACTACCACGTGGCCATCTTCATGAATTGTGTATTCAAAGCAAGAGGAACGGCAGAGAAGCTATTTCAGAAGCTGCTAGCCGGGATTAAGGAGCACACTTCTCTGCCTGCTCATCCGTGCTTCAATCTCTAAATTGCAAAAACATTAACATTATTGATTTGATCAGACATCGGCCCAACAGGAAATTTAATTAAATTAAAATGTGTCACTAAGCAGTCTGCACTGCATCACATATAAATCTCCGGGGAAAGCCGACAATAGACAACAGAGATTCATATTGTGTTCTCAGGTTTAATTTATTCTTCCCTGGCTGTTTTATTTCTCGCAGCTTGTGCGAGAGTGTGTGTGTGTGTGTGTGTGTGTGTGTGTGTGTGTGTGTGTGTGTGTTTAGCCCCACAGTACATCTGGCAAGTCTAAGGGGCATCTTTCTGACACACCATGGCTCCAAAATCTTCTAAGTACTTTGGCTTCCCAAGAATGACTGTACCCATGTATTATTTACAGTTGATCTGGGATGAACCAGACCGCTGCTAGGGCAATGCCTCAATTCAACATGTTGTTATTACAGTGTTGACCTGCACAAAGCAACTTCTAAGCAAGAGTGTCAACGCTTTAACACTCTCTGGCTATCAGCACAGCGGCATGCTCTGCCCCTGAAGGAAACAGAACCTTGGAAAAGAGTGCGAGGAAGTCCCTTTCATTAAATCAATTCCTCCTCTGGGGGCGGGGGGCTCTTCTGTTACAATATGAATGTTGGCCCGATTGCACCAGAGGATGCGGCACAGTTCTCGATGGCCGTTCAGCAGAAACAGAGGCACTCTGCTGTTAAATTACTGAAACGAACAAGTAATGCTTCTGCCATTTCCAAATATTTCACTCTGTTATGCCAAAGAATTATGTTCATAGATGTATCTCGATTGTTACCTGATTATTATACTGTTGAGTGATAGCTTACATGTGTGAATTGACCATCCTCGATCAAATGACTATTGTGTCCTCTAATGCACCGTATTTTCTGTGCAGTTAGTTAAATTTTATATTTGGACTTTTGATACAAATGCAGTGTACTTAGTGCACTTGTACTTCGTGTATGCACGATGGATGAATTTTAATTGTAACTGTAATTGTGCACTATTATTATTTTAGAATAAGTTTACATATTTTATTTGGTCTATGACCATAAATAAACATATTGATTGATTGCTTTGTTAGCTTACATAGTCTGCACACATCAGCTGTAAACCTGTTTGAACAAGACAGCATTCTGCTCAAACATATTCTCCCAATTTGGCTTGAACTATCTACTTACATATTTTACACAATTTATGTCATTCTTCTTACTCACAGGGGTGGAAAGGAAGTTTTGCAAATGAAGATAGGAACCTGAAAAATACCCCATTGGATCAGACCAAAGGTCCATCCAGACCAACGTTCTGCTCTGTACAACCGGCCACTTTTGGGAGTCCTGCAATGAACTGGAGAGTTGAAAAGAAGCATACTTTGGTCACCAGCATGGGCCAGGAGACCTGGGCCCCCCAAGAGGGAATAATAATAAAATAACAAAAATAATAAATTTATATTTGTTACCTGCCTCTCCCAAAGGCTCAGCGTGGGGTACAACGTAACTACAACTAAAAACAAATTATAGCTAAAATATAATGTCTCTCCAGCTACCCATCTCAACACAACCTTGACTGGTGGAAGAATGCTGCAGTTGACATTTCCCATCACCCTGATCTGTAGAGCCTCAGAAATCTTTCAGTTGGGGTGTTGCTTGACTTAAGAGATAAGTGGGGGTTTTTTTGAGGGGGGGTGGCATTGACAGAAGTAGCTATGATGATTGAGCACCATTGTTGTAGGTACCTCTGATAATGTAAGATCTAAGCTAGGATTGTTAAAATCTCTTATACATATGTGTTTTACACAGTCTCAAGACCACTGACCAAAAAAAAATCAAAAAAAAAATCACCATTCTGGGTTTTAAAGAGCCATTTTTATATTTATTTTGTCATTATCTAATCTCACTGGCACTGGTGCATGCTGACCAATGAGAGATGCTGGCACATGTATTTCACGTGATCAAAAATCTCCTTTTGTGGAAGTGTAATTTAGCACACCAAACCATCAACCCATGCAAAACCGTGAGCTGAACAATGTCCCTTTAGAAAGGGCACAGGGCGAGAGTAGCTTTATGGCACTATTGATTTATTCTGTGCCTGCAGTTAAACACTATACCCAGACAGACAATAAAAATAACTGCTCTAACCATATAACAGCTTCCTGCTACTAAAATGGATTTTACACTTAAAGTCACAGTGGACTGATCTTTTACACATCTATTTCTTTTTAAGTCTCCAATGAAAGAAAGAAAAAAGCTTGAAAAGTTAGAAAGTTTGAAACTGGACCGAATTGTTCATAGCTCTGCTGCTCCTCTGGAGTATTTTAACATGACTTGTGTGGCTTATTTTCCTTGTTCTGTACTAATGCTTATTCTCTCAGAAGTCTTTAGTAACCTAAAGCATTGTACAGCAGTTAGTTTATGCTAGGCTTCCAAAGCTTGGAGTATATAAGGTTGGCAGAAGACAAAATCTGATCTAAGGCATGAATATTGTACTGGGGTCTTAAAGAAAGGTAGGATATAAAATAAACAAACAAACAAATAGACAAAAATCCAAGATGGAGAACAGAGCTATTGTGCAAGGGGCATTTTTATTTCTCGTGGTGCTATGTGTCTATGCAGATTAGAGATGAGATAAGCTACAACCATAAATTGAGAAGTCCAATTGCTTCCCATTATTTTCCTTCAGCATTTTCCAGAATATCCTGTTTTGTCCTCTGGACCCATTGATACAATGTCAATTCAGTTCTGCCTGTCTATTGGTATCCATACAATAGATAAATACTAGCATTATTTGCCACAGTGTTTCCCAGGAAGGACTTTGGAATGCATACCAACCAACCTCCCTACCTATTTCCTTCCTCCCTCCCTCCCTTGTTGGCCTTTGTTATTTCACTGGTGCAACAACCCTGTGGAAGTCATTGTGATCTTCAAGATAGCAACAGGCCTCCTAGATTTCATGGCTGATTTGGGATTTGAACCCAGAGCTAAGATCTGTCACTCCATCTACAATGCCACTGTGGTTCTCAAAAGATAGTTGACTATCACCTCATACTCCAATCTCTTTCCTCCCATGAGCTGAATCAGGAGATGTTCATATAGATTTTTGTATCTACTATAGATATATAGTAGATATAAAATGTATCACTAGCATATGGTAACCTGATCATTTCGCATTGTTGAGAACAACATAAATCACAATAGACAAACAGTTCCTTTATATACAACCTAAACTGATTGTATAGAAAGTCTCCACACCAGTTCATAGTCTTCTGAGGCTCCTAGACAGTTCACATGAAATGAAAAAAAAAGAGACCTTTTTTTTCTGTTGCTCAGTGATAGTTCAGTTTTTCACATTTTCAAAAGATCCAGCAAAGATCAAGATGCCTGCCTGAGACCCCAGAGAGCTTCCAGAACAAGAAGAACATTGTGGACTAAATGGACAAACAGTCTGAAAAAGGAGGTTTGTGTCCCTGAAGAATTGATTAAATTTGTTCCCTTTGGTTTTGTAATTCATGAGAAACAGTAGGAGCAATGTTTGATGTTGTAGCAAGTCTTAAAGCCCTCTTTATTATTCAGATTTTAGCCACCATGTGTATGCATTATCATGTAAAATCCGAATGGATTCCTTAGACTACTGTACACTTCCAAAAGATGAAGAAACTCTCTTTGCCTGAATGTAATGTCATCAAATGGATAGTAGGATGGAATACAGTTCCTGCTTCCCATGTAATTCCTATATAAGTTTCCCTAGGAATCTCCAGAGAAACAAAAGGTTAAACTCAGTTTGGTTACAGCTAAGAATTTCCCAAGGATCTCTCTAGGGTTTCCAGGGCTTTACTCCTCTCTGGAACATCTGAGAATACTAAGGTGAGAAGAGAATAAAATTGGCCAGGAAGGGTGATAGAGTTTCTAGACAGAGAGAAAAGGATCCGTTAAGACAGATATGGAAAGTAACTGAAGTTTCCTTCAGCATCTCAGCACAAATTTGGGACAGTCTCATGAAGCCCTTCACCTTATAGCAGGGATGGGAAAGATGCGGCCCGTTGGCTGTGGATAGCCCATGGAGGAACAAATTTGCAGCCCCCAAGCCCCCATCAAGGTTTTTTTGCCCCGCAATGACTTTAAAATGTTGCAAAATGCAGCAATTTTGCCCCCACAACACCCCAAGTTCTCTACATTGCCTTAAAACTGTTTTTAAAAAACTGAAAAAAGGACAGGCAGTTTGCTTGTTCAGTATCTGGGGACCAAAGGGTTAAAGCAGTCAACCTGTAAATGGAGATGGCCATCATTTGGAAGATTTTCATTTAAATCTTCAGCAAGAATAGCTCAGAGTGATTTAGGAGAGGGGAAGATGACCGCTTGCTGGGATCCATTCCTCTCTGCAACTTCATCTGTAGAAGCAAGGTGGATCCGCAAAGACTCCCCCTCAATGCAACTATCCCAATGCCATTGTGCAGGGGAGAAACCACAGAGTTGACTAGGGCCAGAGGGGCTTCATTGATGACAAAGGGGTAGCGTGTGCACTTGGAGATGTGCCAGTTGCATTCAGAGTGGCAGGAGGGGGCACTCTCAGTTTTTCTGAAAATTTTCATTTTGGGAGTGAAAGTGATGGGCATATCACTGACACTGGCCAACACAAAACCTACAGCAGTTAAGTCACCAAAGGGCCAGGGTGAGAACACTCACAAGGCAACCGAGTGGGACACAGAGAGTGGCACTCAGTGCCCTAAGCTCACCCTGCTACAGGTCAATACTGCAAAAGCTGCCAAAGAGCACGGCATGTGATATCAGTTAGTGGATAACGTGTGTCATGGAGGCACTACAGGGTGAGCCAAGGTCAGGCCACTGAGACTTACGGGTATGAGCGTTTTGATGGATGCCATTAAGTTACTTTCTGTCATGTTCATACAGCTGAACAAGAGAGATTCTTGTACAGATTTTTTCCCCTTTCAATAGCGTCTACCCCACAGCACTTTTGCATCTGCAGGCAATAGAGATACTAAGTGGGGGGGGAGAATACATGGTGAAATTCCAGAATAAAGAATGCAAAGTGAATTATATAAAAATGAGAATGAGAGAGAAAAAGAGAGAAGAGAGAGAGAGAGAAGCAAATACTACAAGAGGTGTCCAAATCTGTCATTTTAACTTTGGAAATTTGGGTAGGAAATTTGAGTGGGGTGACCTTGGATGCCTCACACACTCTCAGCTCCAGAAAAACCCTGTGATATGTTTGCCTTAGGGTTGCCATAAGTCAGAAACAACTTGAAGGCACACAACAGCCACAATAAATTTGTTTAAATCTTTAACCAAAAATGAACTGGAATAAAATTTTCATCCAGCCCTAAACACTATAGGCAAGGTACAAATCTTTATTGCATCAATACTGTTACAGTGGTATCATTGGACGTGTTTTAGGAATGGAAAGAATATTGCAAAAATGGTTGGAAAACATGTTTCATGAGTGTTGGGGAGCCCTGACAGTTAGGATCCTGTACTGAGGAGAACCTTTGTAGTTTGGGACTTATTTTGCATAAAACTTGCACATAGATTTTTTTTTTTTTTACATATAGGAAACAGTAGTTGTTGCATAAGAAACAAACATGCTGTTTTCTGCACAAAATTACCACTTGAAAATTTTATGCAGAAGAAATCTTGAACTAAGAGCAGCCAATGAAAACCTCTGTTTTTTAAAAAAAACTTTCTTGCAGTGGGAAAAAAAAGATAAGATTTCTCCTTGTTTCTTTTGAGAATGAAATGAATGATGAATTACATGCTTGAGTATTTGAACACAAGTAAGATATATGACTGTTGGAGCTGTAGGCCCAAGCAGAGGAGTGGTATCAACTTGGAGGGAAAAATACAAACACAACAGGGGGGAGCATTCCAGTGAATAGTTCCCCACTGTCATCTGAAAGTTAAGGCCTAGAGATGTGTTCGCTGCATCCTTATCTATAGTTTCTGTGAACAAGTGAGAGTCAATGGTAATCCAGAGCTTAATGCTTTCCACCAAACACAATCATCATTCTATATAATTAGAAGGTATCTTGTCCTATGGCCCTCAGTTACAGAAGCAGAGGCCCACTCTGTCATTTCCCTTATGGTCCTACTTTTGGGAAATCTCCTGCCCAAAAAAATGCCCATGGTTCACATTAAGTGGGCTTCTTCTGTTCTCATGTGCCTTCAAGACCTTTCCAACTTATGGTGACCCTAGGGCAAACTTATCATGGGGTTTTCTAGGACTAAGGCCTTTTCCGCACTTTGTTTTAGCGATGGGCCACAGCGCCCTCTGGCAAGGGCATTTGCAGTTGGGGGCGAACTGGGTCCGGACTACTTGATGTTTGTCTGGACTTCAGCCCACTCCCGAACGCCCAGAACTGGTGGTTCCCCGTGCTATTGAAAGACCGATTAAAAGAGATCTTTCAATAGCACAGCGTGCACCAGTCCGTCGCTGCACTAAAGTATGAATCTGCAAGCTCGCGCCAGCGCGAGGCTGCAGATCTTCCAGGGGTGGGCTTCCGGCTGGCAAGCTTCTCCGGTTGAGAGCCTCCACCAACCAGAAGCCTCCATTTTCGTAGCCGGAGAGTGTGTACCGCGGGCGCGTGCTGCTCCGGAGCGTCGTGGATCGTCGGGGGAGCGAGCCAGTCCGGTGAGTAATGGACTGCCCCGTTTCCCCCACAAAGTGCGGAAAAGCCCTGAGAGTGCATGACATAACAAAGGCCACCCAGTGGGTTTCCATGGCCGGGTGGGGAACCACAACCTGGTCTCCAAGGTTGTAGTCCAATGCTGTAACCACTACACTACACTGGCTTAATAAAAGTCCCTGTTTCTTAGTAAGAGTACCTGATTCTCACTCATTTCAGCCAAAAACACAAAAAGAAGATGATTGCCAAAGAGGTTAATGGCTCTGAAAAGGGAAACAAAGCATCTCCAAAATGAAATACAACAAAATATATAACGGCATAAAGTCCTGAACACATACAAATGGTGAATGATGCTGGATAACAACAAACGATACAGAACAGAACTATGCAAACATATTAAAAACAATTCTAGTCAGTGAGAAGAAATATTGTAAGTTCAAGGTTTCAAGTTGTTGAAAGCAATCTTAAATCCAGTTATGAATTTAAGGCAGCACTTCTACCTTCATTGCACCAGATTTAAGGGTTAAAAAAAAAAATCCTTCCTCCAGAGTTTGCAAAAGAAAAATATGACTACAACACTGTCTCTCTCTCTCTCTCTCTCTCTCTCTCACACACACACACACATCTAACTAAAACAGCCACATTCCACACCAAATCAAAAATAAAAAGTATCACTGACAGTTAAAGCTGTAAAATGTAAAATATGGAATATAGCCCAGTATTAATTAAAATCAGACACGCACACAGATCTTTAAGACCCACTTAAAAATAGTCAGGGAGGGTTAAGTCTTCGTTTCATCCTGCATTTGATTAACAATTGATGAATGATTTAGATATATACTGCCTACCTGAAGGGACGAGGATTTAAAATATATTTTATGCTGCTTAAATGTTGGCTTCAGCATTTTAAGGGCTTTTCTAAACTGCCACAAGGGTAGTTAAGTAAATTAATACAACAAGAAGTGGTTGCACTTATATGCATGTGAATGGGTGTGAGGTGCTCCTCCACAGTTCATTTTGCTTTACAGATATTGTTTTTAAAAGTTTGAAATAAATGCATTGTGTTCATTTCCTTCTTTGCCACCTCACACCCTCCCCTTCTATTTTATAGGCAAACTGATCTTTGTTGATTGAGAACCTGAGAGAGAAAACAAGCAAGGAGGCATATAACGGTTTCATTTCAAAACCCTCTAACATCCTGATGCCGTATTCTGGTCTCCTCTCTGCTCATTTTTAAGGAAACTAGCCTTTTAAAAAGGAAACCTTCAACTGTTCCATGTTCCTTGTTAACATAAACAAATAAATAAGTTTGCCAAGAGATAGTAATTTAAAAACATTCTAATAGCTATCATAGCCTTATCTCAATTTTAAAGACGCGTACTGTATTTTATATTGTCCGACAGAACTGTCCTAGCAGTAAGCCTGAAAATCATACCTACGTGAAAGAATATTCCTTACAAATTAAAATAAATCATGCTAACTTTGAAAATAGTCTCCGCAAGCTGGCACACATAATCTGCATACATAAATATGTCCTGGGTTGTCTTGCATGCATCTAAAAGGATGCCATCTTCTGACATACAGTTTCCTTAAGTGCAGGCTCTGGTTTCCTCTGCCACCTGAACTATGGTAGCTAGATGTTAGGAATAGGGGCTTCTTGGTTGTGACCTTAGAAGGCTTTGTGGAAGGTCCTAGGGCACCTGCTTGGTCCCTTTGCTGCTCACCCCTGAATCCAGCTGGGATATTTTATAAATATTCATTATCCGTCCTGAGTTTCCATCCTTCTGGAACTACTGTTGCTTTAGCCCTTATGGTGGCAGCAAAGCAGTGAGAATCTAATGTATCTTAGGCCATTTCCACACTAGACTGTTATAGCACTATTATTCCATTTTCAACATCCTATGGAATCCTGGGGTTTGCAGTTTTGGGAGGGGTCACATGGTGTCTCCCAAAACTGCAAACCCCAGGATTCCATAGGAAGTTGAAAGCGGAATAATAGCACTATAACAGTCTAGTGCGGAAATGGCCTTAGTTCAGTTCTGGCCTAAGGCAGTCTCTTCAATATCCATACTACATGATAAATCATCCTACAGAATCTAGCCATCCAGTTCTCCAATATAAAAACCCCTGTTCCTGAATAGAAAGCATCAAATATTTTGTGTGATCCTCTTCTTGAAACAATCTGACCTGACTCATATTTCCTGGACTAGTATGGAACACAACTCTTGAGTTTTCACATTTCTTGAAGTGTTGTGATACATTTCTTGCCTCAAAACTTTTCCAAATGGATAAAATGGATAAAAAGACTTGCATAGCATCATTTTTGGAAATCTCCATGGGAATTCCAGTATGTGTCAGAGGAAAAAGAAACGCACTGCATCCACAGGTGTATTTACAGGTGTAGAATAAAAGTTATGCCACAAGCTGGATTCAAAGGTGTAAAAAAGTAAATATTCTCAAAATAGAATCCTTTAATAAATGGTTTGTCAGGGCTTCTTGCACAAAATCTAACAGACTTACTGCTTTAAAATCTGAATTCTTTCATTCGTAGGGAAGAACAACAAACAACCCAGAATAGATCACAGGAAAGATGCTCATGATATTCTTACTCTATCAAGAATCTTGATGCATTGAAATTCTTTCCCAGAAGCATTCATATCATGCCCACTGTGGAGACTTAAGACCTCAGTAACACTTGGACTTACATGTATCTTTAAAGGTCTTAGGCAGAGTTAAAGCTTGATTGTGAACGCTCAGTGCTCTGAATATCTCAAAAAGTCATGCATCATTGGAGTTCGAGATGCTGCAATCTTGTAGGATTGCCAAGTCAAAAGGGTGCCTAAAAATGACTGATGAAGCATCATCACTGTCTTTATTTGTATAATTAATATAACATGTGACTTTCCCATTTTGGGAAGGACCACACTTTGTACGGAAGAACAATCTGGAAAGGCTTTTCTGTACTTCCAGGTGACACACTGATCCCTTAACACTTTCATGATGAAGCTGTGATTCTGAGGTGCAACAAAGAGTTTAACACCATGGCATTAATTTCATCAAGAAAATTCTGATTCTTGCACTTTGATTTACATAGCTTCTTTTACCCTTTCTCCATGCTTTGGCACCTACAAATTCCTGTTTGGGGTGCAAACAGTGACAAGAACAGAGAATATTCATTGTGGCTAATAATGTGCCTTACTCTTGCTTTGAATATTCTACTTGTGTTACAGAGATGTCTATTATTATTATTGTTATTGTTGTTATTGTTGTTGTTGTTGTTGTTGTTGTTATTATTATTAAGCTATAGGAGTTGTTTTTTATTTTCCATTCTCATGTTACTGCCTTTTGAGTAAAGGTGGTTCTGAACTATCTTTTTTATTTTCTATGTTATTTATTTAACAACAATTATAATCAAGACACCTTACATACAATAATTCCTTTTTCCTAAACAACTATCATAATTTAAGGCATTTTCTCTCTTTATCTTTCCCCTTCTACCCTTCCCTCCCCAAATCATGGAGTCATAAACCTTATCCATGTTGAATATGATAAATATAAATTGTCTTCCAAACAGTTACATGTTGCTTACAGATTAATCATAACTTTCAATAATCCATTTTTCCAAAATCTCTCTTGATCCAAAGGAGAGTTAAGTCCACAATAGGCTTGATTAATATAAGCAATAAATGGTTTACAAATAATCCCAAATGAATCTTCTTTTATATCCATATGGATCTGAATTATAATGCACCAAAGAGGCCCAGCTATCAGAATGTAAACATCATTTCGAGGGGATGGGAGGGATAAATGTTTGCCACAAGAAGGCAGCCGCCAAGAGAAACTCTTTCACTATCATCACTTGTATGGATATCAAGCCAACGTTTCCCAAATAAAAACTGGGATGTACATGGCCAAGTGCATGGTCAAGAAGGCTAATGTTATTAATAAGGAACAATATACAAGCCAGTAGATGCTTTAGCACCTTGCTTTTGCCTGAGTAGACTGGGAAGGGCAAGATCCTGACCTCACTTGTTCTCTCCCCGCTGCTGAGTTATCTGAGTGCAAACTACTTTGAGCATAATTTACAGCAACCCAAGGAAACAGAGGACAGAGGGGGAAATGGGGAGAGGAGAGAGAAACTGGGAGAGAGAAACTGGCATGTCATTTTTTAAAAAAAAATATTATTTAAAAAGCGACACAAGTTTTACAAAAAAGAAAAGAATAGAAATAAGTAAGACAAAAATAAGACAAAAGAAAGCAAGAAATAACAAAGTTGCATACAATATACAGTATGCTGGCTTTGCCATATAGCTAGTATACAGGAAAAAGTAATCCAATTCAATATAACAAATCAAATAATTCATTGTGATTTCCTAAATATCAACAAGAGGTGTACTTATAAATCAGATACCTGTTTACTTATTCCAAAATCACCTTACATTTCTAATTTTCTTCCCATAATCCCACCCTACCCCCAACTTCTTAACCTCAGAAGGTGAGTGATTCATTACGTGACAATTACCTGCTGAACCAAATTTTATATTTTAATTTGTTATTGTCCTTTCTTTCATTTTAGCATACTATGATCTCTTCAGGGCTTAGTTCCACAATCTTGTCACTCTTACGCCTTATTGCTCTTACACAATCCTGTTACTCTTGAATGTATTGGGTCTTTAGTGGCAATTCAACACAGCCGGATGGCTGAATCTTCTGAAACTGGCACATTTTAAAAAGTACAGTAGGACCACGTTTCATACGAGTTTGTTTTAGACTGTTTCAGTTATACACAAGGATCTTTGGCAGGGACACAGGAGTAGAAGGGTATGTGTTGATCTTGCTTGCTCATTTGAGAATGAAAGAGCAGGATCAGCACAAACACACACCACCATGCCCCTACTGAAGGTGCCATCAACAATTTCAGGCTGGCCAGCAATGTGTATGGGTGCCAATCCCGCTCTCTTGTTTGCAAATGAGACAGCAGGTCAACACACACACTTTTGTTGCTGTCCCTGCTATCAGCAATCTGACAACAGTCCCCTTCCGCTTGAAACAGCAGTAGTCCCTGCTGAAGGTCCCGTGAACCCTGCTGAAGGTGCCATCAACAATTCAAGAATGAGAGAGCAGGATCAATAAATAAATAAAAGGGTTCCACATTATATGTGGAAATCATATAACATGAAGGGCCCTGGAATGGATCCCTCATATTATACACTGGACTACTGAAGCTGATAAAGTGGGATGACAAAAGGATTGAACAGGACAATCTCTGCCAGACTGGGGTGGTTAGAGAGTATGAGTCTGTGCTCTTGATAACAAATAATGCCTCCCCACAAAAATGCAAAATTACCTTTCTCCCTCCTGAAATTTGCAAGTTTTCATGCTTGCTTCCATCCATCTCAGGATTAAATCTGAATAATTTTCTTGGCTCGAGGGAAAATAGCACCGTTGTCTATTTAGAGGTGTAAAATATTCAAAAGTATTGAAATCATCCAGAAAAGCGCCACCCACTGCTTCTGCTGTTTTTTTCCAGAAGCAAATCGAAATACCAGGAATAATTTTCTTATCAGTTCTAAACTTTACTGTTTTAAGACCACTGGATGCTTTATGTATACTTTAGCACATGAAATAGTGCTGCTTGCTGTACTTCTTCACTAGAAAAGTATAAATACCTTAATTTTCTTTGAAACAATGGTACTTGTAAAATTATCTAGCACTGGAGATGAAGGAAAAAGCTGCTGCACTCTAAAATATAACTCTTCTATTGGTTTTTACCAGTTAGGAAAATAAAAGAAGATTAATGCAGAAGCCATAAACACTACAGAATACAAAGAATATTTTTTTTTTAAAAAAAAAAATTAAACTTAGAAACAATCTCTTGAGTTAGCTTCATCATAAAAGAGTTGTCATGTGCCTTCAAGCTGTTTCTGACTTATGGAAACCCTAAGGCAAACCTATCACAGGGTTTTCTGGGGCTGAGAGTATGTGATGTGCCCAAGATCACCCAGTGGGTTTCCATGGCCAAATGGGGAATCGAACCCTGGGCTCGAGGGTCACAGTCCACTACACCACTGTGGATCAAGGAGAAACACAAAGATACTTGTAACCCTATGAGACAGAAATATGACAACTGGGCACATGACAAGCAATAATCCCTATTGCAAACTGTTTCTAAATAAATATATGTAACAACAAGTGAACTAATGTACCTAACACAGATGTGGGAACTGTGTTACTCCGTGGATTACTGTTAGACTACAGCTCCCATCATTCCTTAGGACAGGGTATAGTGGCTAGAGCTACAGTTTAATAACAACATCCTTGATCTAATAGATGTGCATTATGAGTATCTTCGTCTACCACAGGGGTTAGCAACCTCAAGGGATTGGGGCATCCTCACCCCAAGGCTCCAGATGGCCAGATGCATATGGCCATTTTGTCCCTCAGACTCCCCACTGCACCCTACCTCAGAAATGTGAAGGAGGGAGATGTGGCTCATCGATGGATAGTAATCCCAGAAGTGTCCAGGGGCTCAACTAGACATTTATATTCTCTTTTCCCACCAGTTTCAGGCTCTTGGGAATCTTTTTTCAAAATGAAGAGTCAAGAAAATAACCCTGCATAGCATCTCTACAAATTTGGAATGGGAGAAACAGGGTAGAGAAGCAAAAGGAGCTTTCAGGGCTAAGACCCACAGTGCCCTCACCGCAATATACATCAATTGTAATTTTCTGATAACACATACCCTCCAACATTTCACAGATGGAAACTGGGACACATGCAGCCAAGGAACATCAGAGTGTGGTTATTAAGGCAAAAGTTATTAAGGAGGAAGAATGAACAAGCCAGCAGTGGTTGCAGTGGTTTGCTTTTGCCTGAGCCTACAGGGAAGGGCAAGAGTCCACCCTCTCCTCTCATCTTCCCTCCTCTGTTGGATTAATTAACTTGAAATTACCTTTTGCATTTTAAACTCAGTTTGTAGCAATTGAAGTATGCTGACAACAGAGGGGAAAGTGGGAGGATGAGGGAGAAACTGGGACATTTTTCAAGCATCCGAAAAAGTGGGATTAATCAGAATTGTCCCTGCCGAATTGGAACAGTTGGAGGGTATTACATTATTAATAGTGTCCTTTCTGGCAATGGACGTATAGTTTTGCCCATTGCACCTACATTTTGAGATTCTTTAGTATTGTTTCTTCCTTTTTCTAAGAGAGACAACAGTTCCCAAACATGATCATTTACAATTTTTTACTGGAGAAAAATTAGAGCAGGGGAGAAGTAAAAGGAATAAATATACATCTTCTCTCTGTTTCTTATATATTCCCTAGGGAATTCTAGGGAATTCTCTCTATTCCTGTTGGTATATACACCTGTATGCAATCTATTTCTAGCATTATGGCAAAGACTTGCAAGAACAGAATGCATAGGAAGTCGTCTCTTTAAGCAAGCTTCATTTTATGTAAGCTGCATTTTCCTTAACTCAGAAGGGAATGTGGAAAGAAGTCTTCAGTATTTGACTCAGGATATCTTTATTTATCCAGGAGTGTGTGTGTTTGTGTGTGTGTGTTTCACACTGGAAAACGAGCTCTCTGGTTTGAAGCATGACATGGTTCCGTCAACAGAAACCAACAATTACGCCCTGTAAGAAGTGTAAGTGCAATTATTTTGCACCCAAGGTGAGAAACAGGTAAACTCCTGACACCAAAGAGGGTTCAGATTTTTCATGAAGATATGCCTAATAAATAACAAAATATGTAGGTCAGAGAATTGCTTGGGATATAAATAGCCAAAAATTTGCTTAAAACAAAAACAGAACAAACAACAGAAAACTGAAAGATAAATAGAAAGACAGAAAGATGGACAGAAAGCTAAAAAGCCCCTGAGAATATTGTGTAATCCGTCAGAGATAAGAACTGAAAGTAATGACCAGTTTTTGAAAGTGCTTTTCCATTTTGGGATCTCTGCATCCATACCTACACCTGCATCATCTATCTATAAAGTATAAAGTACTTAATTACGAGCATAATTCATTCTATTACACCACAAATTATCTTTTAAAACATCGTACGGCCATTAAGCCTATTCTAGTTTTTGCCAAGAACTGTAAGAACAGCCTTGTGGGAACAGACTATAGAACATTCCGTTCCACCATCTTGTTTCCCAGGGTAGCTTTGTACATGTCTGTGGGAAGCCTCTACAAGCATGGCATGAGTACAATAGCACTTGTGTTCCCCCACTGCTATTAGTAAGTGGTGCTGTTTAATCAAAGCAGCATATAGCCATCATGATTAGACGTCATCGCTAGCCATGATTAATTCAGAGCTGAGACTTTTAACTCTTGAAAAGCCATGGGAAAAGGTTTCTTCAGGCACAGCCAACTAAACTGTGCACTAGCCTGCTCATAAGATGAACAAACCTCCAGCCTGCGTGCTTCTTCCCCATCTCAGAAGTGGCAACGCCAGGACTTTATTTCTGATTACGCAAAAGCCATAATTTCCCAAATAATGCAAACTGGCAAACTATGGATTCCATTTCTTCAGAAAACCAGAATCAAACCAGGATAGCAGGGAGGGCAAAACAATGAGGATGTGAGACCAAGACTCCTTCATTGGTCATCTCTGTAACACCAAAACTGGATTTGATATAAGGCTTGAATACACCAGGTATTGAGTAAATGCTGAAAATGTGCTCTGGAATGCTGGGTCCATCATCTAGCCAAACTAATAGTATCTCATGTTGTGGTGGTGGTGGTGGTGTGCTTTCAAGTTACTTCTGACTTACAGCAGTCTTAAGGCACCCCTATCATGGGGTTTTCTTGGCAAAGTTTATCCAGAATAGGTTTCCTCTGAGGCTGGGAGAACATGGCTTGCCCATTAGGTTTCCATGGTTGAGTAGGGATTCCAACTCTGGTCTCATGGCCTTACATTAAAACAATTACACTGCATTGGCTCTTATCACAGATGCCAATAGATCCATCCGTCATGATACAGAGGGTAGAAACTTCTATCTGTGTGTGTGTGTGTGTGTGTGTGTGTGTGTGAGTGTCAATCTCCCGAGGCTCATATAATAGCTTAGCTCTTTGAAGTCAATAAATAGTGTTGCACCAAATAAATAAGCAAGCAAGCAAGCCCTTATGTAACACTTCTCTATAACCTACTCAGTCCACAACTCCACAAACAGTGCAAGGGGACTGCTTATTAATCTGTGAACAGGGTGCTTGAAATGGGAACAGACCAAAGTGTTCCCTTCTAATTGTCCTTAATAGACATCAGAATAGATATAATATGACCTGAACAAGAAAGAGGAGGCAGGCATACTCTATGAATGCTAATTCAGATCTTAGAAAGTTATTCTATAATCAGTTACAGTTACAATTCCAAGGCCTCCAAAGACATAGCTGATTCCCACCCTACTTACAGTTCTATAACATTAACATTGATCTTCCTGTTTTGCAGAAGTGGCCACAACAGTTACTTTTTAGTCAGTTTTGAAGGAACACTTCTGAATGCTCCCAGTCTCTCACCCACCTTGTTGTCCTCTCAATGTCCACAACAGAGTATGAGTCTCAGTAGCTGATCCAGAAAATCTCTCTCCCTCACCACTCAGCCATGCTACATTTGGGTAACAAGAATAGTAACTAAAACAACAGTTACTTCACTGTAGTATCCCTCCTTAAATTACATGCAGAATTTAATTTAGGATTTTTTTTTAATCCTCAGATTAAAAATGGGTAGGTAACATGCAACTGTTCCATCTTTTCTCACTTTTTTCCTTTTTGGTAGCAACAGAAAAGACAGAAACAATGGAAAAATGAGGAAAGAGATCAACTTCATGTGACACCCCTGTAAAATTTAGTGATGGAGTATAGCTGAGGCTAAAATACAAGCTTTGTCTTAATTTATTCCTAGGTATTACTTATTGCAAAAATAAATTGATTACCAGTAACTAATTGATTGTTAAAAATTATGTCCAAGCTCCAGATGCTATATGTACTATACCACTTTCTACAACAGTAATCCTAAAGAAGGTGCCAATAAAGGGTGATTCTACACAAAGTAGGCCTTTGTTAGAATGTCGACCTTTGACCTGGGCAATATAGCTCGGTTCAGCTTCTGATGAGCAAACTAAAATAGCTCTGTGTCCATACACCAATCAGTATTTCTTGTCTTAACCTGCCTCACTGGGTTATTGATGGGGAAATGGTAGGAGTGGGTGACACAGCCAATGCATAGAGAAATGCTTCTGGCCACACAATAAAGAAATGTAATAAAAATGACAGTCACCAGCAGTGATATGAACCCCTTTCATACTCAGAAGTTAAAATGATTTGGGATCGTGTATGCTGGCCTTGCCTCCAATATGGACACAGCTGGTAGCCATGTCCCCTAATGTGGCTGCTGGTCATACATCCCAGTGGCTATGTGTTCCCTATTAAATGAATATGCATGGGACCCCTGTAGCATTAATGGCATCACCAAAGAGTATGCCCACTGGGAGAGATCTGGCTTCTCTCTCAAGCATTCACAGGGCAGAAGAAGAGGTTAAGGGAGAAAGCCCTACAGGAAATGTCCATCAATTTCTAGCTTTGGTGAATCGTAGAAAAAAAATGGCACAGTGGCTCTTTACCCACTGCTGCACAGAATCTAAAGGGACCCTTCCGTAATATACAATTATAGCTCTGTGATACCACTTTAACTGCCATGGTTCCACCCTATGGAATTCTGGGACGTGCAGCTCAGGGAAGGGGGATTTAGGAATTTTATTCAGAGGGGCCAATTATGTCACCGAATTAGAAACCCCAGTATTCCACAAGATGGAGCCATGACAATTAAAGCTAAAACAGTGCACTACACTTGCATATTGTGAAAGGTTTCCTCATATGAACATCACGCTGTATCCCAGCCAAACCACTCTAGATGGATGGTTGTTGTTGTTCTTGTAAACAGGATCCGATGCTATGTGTGTGGCACATTTAAGCCATGTTTTTTAAAGAGAAAGTCCAAAGGGCATTGCAGTTTGGATTCTTTGGTTTCTGGCCATTTAGGGGTTAACAAAAGGCCAGTAAACAGGTGAATTTTAAAAAATCAGCACAGTTCAAGTGGGAGGCTGGCAAAATAGTCACCCCAAAGAATTATCTTTGACATTACACATAGGTATTTTGTACTTTATGTACTTTACCTTGCAACTAGGAATTTAACTGATGATCAGCATGGTTGGATCCTGTACAGTTTCCTCACTGATAAAAGATCTATAGTTCAGCATTGGAAAGATTCCCCATCTATCATTCAACGGTCAGAAGATCTTTCTGTTTTACCTGTGCACTAACAGGTATTTTATATCTAGCCCATATTCATATCCCCATTTTAATTCTTCCTTCCCCTTTTTTCTCCCTCTTTCTTTGTATTTATATTTTTAAAAATGCAGCAAAAATAAGAATAGTAATAAGAAACCACTAGTCACTCTAAAGGAAATTTACTCCTCCTTAGTGGCTGAGGGAATAGCAAACTGTAGCCATCTTTCATGGCTCAAAATCAGCACTTTGTGCCACTGTTTTTTTAAGGGAAGGGAGAGAAAGGGAAAGAAAGAAGGAAGTAGAAACACACACAGAAACTGCAACACAAGTCTTTCTAAAAGCCTCTCCCTTCCCCAAGCCCCAGTAGACAAGGCTGCTTATGTCCCCTCCACGTTGCCTCATAAATCACCAAAAAGAAAATTGCTTCTGCATTTCAAATCTTCTCTGCCAACTTCCAATCTGCAACAATGTGGTTGACAGCCAAAAGAAAAAGCCCTGAAAAAGCAGGGTGGTTTATCGTGGGCAGGGTGACATAACATGAGCTATGTGAATGGAGATGGGGTATAATTAGCATGGGAGTGTCATCTCTGCCTACTAGCTTTCATTTATAATGGTGCTCCTAACTCAGGGGAATGGCATGCATTTTCACACAGCGTGCACAAGCACCGAGCTTGCCAAGCCAACTGTCTCTATTCTGGTGAGGATATCGGTGATGGCAATGTTCTTTTCCTGGGAGCTGTAAAAGCTGCAACAGGGGACTCGTGCCAGGCCGAACAGGATCTTCTTGAACGTTTGCCAAGGTGGCACATACTTTGCACTTTTGAAATTCATAAAGGTATACCTCAGTTAACACTGATGTGTTCCTAGGCGTTAGCTCTTTAGCGGACAATTTGGTAGGTGGAAACAACAGTCATGGGTTTATGTACCATTGCAAAAAAGAAGTTCAACATGTTTCAGCAAACTTTTTAGCCAAAATGAATGATACACATCTGTGAAATGAAACAACCAGATCAGGAAAGCCTAGCAGAAATAAACAAAAACATTTCAGATGTTCTAGAGACCCCTTGAAAGTTTCATCCAAAATCCATCCAGGGATGATTTAGGTTTTCTTTCGCCATCCTCCACTTTTCTTACTATTTCCATTTTGCTGACCACACTTATGCTTTTTAGTAATATGCTGGATGTGACTGATGACATAAGCTAATTTACTTCTCTCTTTTCTCTGTTTTACTATTCCCACATACATAGGAAAGGACTAAGGTGCTGTTTATTTTGCTTGTTGCAGGCAGCACACACAGCAAACTTTTTAGTCAAAACTAATAATAGACATGTGTGAAATGAGACAACCAGGTTAGTAGAATCAGCCAGACCAGAACCCCATTCTTTCTCAGCTCAAGCTTTGTTGCCATGCCCACTGCAGAGATGCTGCTGCAGCCCAGTATTAAAGTCTGTGTTTTCTCCAGCCCTTGATCATCCTCCTCCCAGTGCTAGTACTGCTAAAAGATTTCAAGCAAGACAGAGGACAAGGAAGAAAGGAGGACTGGAGTGGTGCACAAAGACTGCAAAAAAAGATCTGCTCTGTCAGAGTCTTTGTTAGTTGTAAAATTCAGAGCACAGACACTGCGAAATTTCACACTGAGCAAAGTGGGATTATAGAATGTAAATAAATGGACAAAGAAATAATATTTGCATAACTTTTCTTGTTATGAGCTATTTCTTTTGGTCTTCATAGGAAGTGATAGTCGATCAAGTCCATTTCATCCACTGCTGTTGTCCCTAACGTCTTGCACATTGTACCCTTGGAATCCTGAGATGCATAGTTTCATGAGGCACTAGAGCTCTCCAGAAGAGAATGCTAAATACCTTATAAAACTACAAATCCCATGTTTTCATTGGATGAAGTCCTGGCCGCTAAAGTGGTATCAAAGTGCTGTAATTGTGCAGCGTGAAAGAGACTTTTGACTACCAGTGACTCTGCTTGGTCTCAGCCAGAAGTCTTTCCCCATCACCTGCCCTATGAGAACCTTTGAGCTGGAGAGACCATGGATGGAATCAGGAGATTCTCTGCATGAGAAGCTAGTGCTTCTCAGTGGTGCTATCTCTGAAGTGAGAAGCTGGTTGAACCTGATTTAGAGCCAGCCAGCCAACCACATCCTGCAGGATGCTGTGAACAAGGGGACTATGAGGGAAAAGGCCATAACCTATAGGTACAGCAAACTGAGCAATGCCTTCTCTATGCACCTCTGAGATATTTTTTATATGCATGGTGGGAAACAAGAGGAAAAGATACTGTTGTTTTCTTTTGTTTCCTTTTTTTAAAAGACAGAGAGTTCATGACAGCTGTCTCCATTCAACT
This sequence comes from Iguana delicatissima, assembly GCA_948472985.1. Taxonomy (NCBI): domain Eukaryota; kingdom Metazoa; phylum Chordata; class Lepidosauria; order Squamata; family Iguanidae; genus Iguana; species Iguana delicatissima. The sequence goes on along the minus strand of CAOKZL010000069.1, from coordinate 223,494 downwards.
CTGAATGTATCTTCTTGCACTAAAGATCCCACTGTTCTATAGAAAGTGCAGCAAAATCACAGAAAACTATGGTCTTTATTCTGTGCAGCTACTGGAATTCTCTCTGGAACCACAATTATCAGAATGTAACCACTGTATATATATATAATTTAAAAAATGTACTATCTTCCAGTAAAGAACCAGATCAATGACTGACTCTATCTCTTGCTTTAATGGTACTCAATAAAAAGAAGGCCATTTTAAATACAGTGCCATCCTTTCTGTGTTCGGCATACTTAGATAAAGCAAATGGCTCTCACTTATTGTCCACATAAAGAATAGGGGTCTTTTGGTCTCTGTATCTTTTTGCTAGTGGTAAATATGCTCTGGGAAGTCTGAAATTCTGCAAGGCACCCATGGGAAAGAGGAGGAACCAATGCAGGAGTTTATTTCATTGTTATGCAAAACTAATAATAATGAGAGCCTACACAGCTTCATTTATTGCCTTTCCATGTGAGCATAATCATAAAATTCTGCCAGACTTTCAAGCGATACTAATTAGAATCTTTTTTATTTATTTATTGTCCAGGTACGTGCAACATTTCTCCTGGTGTGAGACCCAAGGTGGCTCACAAACAATAAACCAAAATTAGCCAAAAATGTAACAATAAAATTAAAGCACAATTAAAAGATTGCTGTTTTAAAATCATAAATTAAATAATTTAAAATCATTAAAAATATAGAAAATCTAAGACTAGAGTACCTGTCCATTCCCCTTAGAAGGCTCCCTCCAAGCAATTATTCATTAAAAGCCTGCTTGAAAAGAAAGTCTTTGCCTACAGGCAAAATGAGAGCAGAGAGGGGCCCAGCCTCAGGGCCACCTTATCCATCAAGGCCCTTTAGGCACAGTGCCTAGGGCTTATGAAAATTGGCGGCCCTACAAAAAACAGGATTTTAGGGTCTAGAGATACATCAAGATGAGGCAGGAAGTTGAATACAAGAGTGCCTGGATCCTATGAAAAGCTTAATGTGACCCCTGGCCAGCCTAAACTCCCACAGAAGAGAACTCCACAGGGTTGCTGTTGAGAAGCAGCTGTCTCCCATGTCCTCACCAAACCTATAATGGTGGTGGGACCAAGAGAAAGCTTTCCTCTGAGGATCTCAAGGCTCTGGCAGATTTAAATAGGGAAATATGGTCTTTAAATAGTCTCAAGCTAGGACAATAGATCAGGACTGAATAAATCTATCATTTTAATTTATAGCCTTCCTTTAAAATCTCCAGTTTCTTTGTGTCAAAACTACTAAGAAACCTTGTGAGTTTTTGCTGGAATCTATGAGTTAAACAAACTAAACCAAAGTCACCACAATCTGTTCTGACCAAATTCAACAGCTGCATCCAGTGGTGTCTGCTGTCGCCAATGTCAGTGGGTCAGTGAATCCATTCCAGGTCTTAATTTATACTTTAAAGGAACTATCCAAAATAGGTCGAACACCTTTCATGGTTCCTTTAAAACTGGGGCTATAGCCCAGAGCAGAATCGCTTCCCAAGAGACATGGAAGCCACCAGTTGCCATTGGTTGCATCTATTCCCAGTTGGGAGGGAATCATGTTGTACCTGACTCTGTCATGAGGCTGTTAAAGATTAAGATCTTGTCCCGCTGTGATGGGGAGATGACAATTCTAATTCAGCTCCACAAACATGGCAGAATGTCCTGGGATCCAAGCTCAGACTTTTAGATCTAAGTACTCAAACCTCTTTTCCTGGTAGGTGAACTTCTCAGTTATATTTTCTCCCACATTCTAAGTTTCTTTTTCTCAAGAAAGTTGTCGCTGCCATAGTATTTAGAAAATGAGTGGGAATGGTCCATGGACCCTTGGCATCCCCACTGGCGCATATAAGGTCCCACAACCCTGGGGAAAAAAATCTACCTCTATTTGAAATCTATATATTAAAAAAAGTCTCAACAGCTCTGTGAGACTTAGGTCCTTTCCACACCAGGGTATTAAAACGGCGACCTCCGACAGAGATCTTCTGCACCGTAGAGTGGACTGGGGCGGACTACTTTTTATAGTTCTGCACCTCAATCCATTCCAAAGTGACCGGAACTGGTGGCGCAGCGTGTTTTTGAAAAACCTCTTTTCAGAGGTTTTTAAAAAGCATGGAGTGCGCAGCCCTGTGCAGCTCCGTCGCAAATTTGCAGGCGTGCACTAGTGCATGCCTGCGGATCTGCCGGGGATGGGCTTTAGGCTGGCGAGCTTCTCCGGTTGGTGGAGAGCCTCCACCAGCTGGAAGCCACCATTTTGGACGCTGGAGGACTGCGGAGCAGCGAGCTCACGCTGCTCCACATGGCGACGGACTTACCCGGCTGCCAGTAAGCTCCGTTTTAGCGCGTTTCCCCCTCCACGTGCAGAAAGGGCCTTAAACACACACTCAAATGGCCCCAAAAGGTGACAAGAGTGATGCAATATCACTTCTGGCTATCCAAAATGGTGGCCAGAGCAGTATGGAAAATGGGTGGCATCAACCCATGGGCTATGGAGCATGACCTCTTCTGATTTAGACTCCACGCCATTTCATTCCAAATCTTGACACTCCCTACACTCAGTTTTCATCGAACACTCTGATAGCTACAGGAAACAATACATTTCCAAATGGATTCAGAAGCCTGGAGACTTTAGTACTCAGTACCGCGGCTAACTATTCAGGAATAAGTAACTTCTAAGGGCAAAACTGGACGAGAAAACTGAGAACCATGATCGAATCTCTTGCCTCTTTAAACTTTTATTAAAAGAAGCTGTGAGGACGCAGCAAGTTCTTACCACAAAACTAGAGAGATGATTAACCATTTCTCCTCATACCTTTCTTTCCTGATATAAATCTTTAGCTCCATTTCCTGTCTTCTTATCTTTTCTATTAGGGAAAATATATACATCCGAGATGCCTACCTCTACTAGCCAGTTTGTGCAAAAATAAGAATAAGAAAGGGAAGGAAGGAAGAGATGAGATGTCAGATCTCCTCTACTTGTCTTATTTGGCTCTTTCAAATGAAGAGCCAAGAATCTACGAATAATATCATTACTTTTAATATATTACTTCCAAGCCCTGTCAAAAATGAATTATAAGTAACTGGTTGTTTGTAACTAATTAATTCCAAGCACTGGCTATTTTTGACAGAAGTCATTGTGAATCACTGAATTACAGGATTTTATGACAGACTTGGATAAGGTGGTAGATCCAAGCAGTACAAAATGAATACCAAACCCCTGTTCTGAGCAAGAGAGTATAACCCACCCAGGGGGAGAGGGAGGGAAGCAGAGAGAGTGGACATAATGAATCTTGGATCTTCAGGAAAAAACACATTGCTATATTATTACTAGCTGTGCTCTTAACCTCAAACCACTTTGATTTTCCTTTTGTGAAACAAGAGCGTTTGAGTTAACTGAGCTAAATGGCACCATTCTAATAGGACACATCCTGAGGCTGTGAACCAATAACCACAGGTAACTTCACCTATCCTGGGATAATTTTGGAAACAAGAGTATGGCAAAATAAAATAAGCTGTCTAAAGGTTCTTGGAATATATGACTGGAGAAAATTTTTGCTCTGGACTGAAACCATGATTGGAAGAATCTGCCTCAAAGGAAAAAGCAGTGAAGGAGAACTGTGAGGAATGAGTGAGAATTTTGTATGGTTTTTTTTGTAAGAATTTTTGCAAATTTCTTCATATTTGGAATAGAAAGAACGTGAGAAGAAAGAAGGGGGAAGAAGAGGAGAAATGAAAAAAAGAAGGGAAAAAGAATGCGGGAGAACCCAAAATTTGTTAAACTTCGGCCCTTTTCGCACCTTAGCTGGTGTCACTGTAGTTGCACAAGGATCGCACAAAAAGCCTTGTCTGGGAGGCACTCATGTCCCCTCTGCTTCTCCTCTGCACCAGCTCCATGCTGGCCAGAAGGAAGCGTGAGCATTCCGCCCCTTCCTTCCGCAGCGTAGCCGGGTACTTTCCCAGGCTGCGCTGGGGTAGGAAGCGTGATGGCCGTGTGTCTGGAGCCTCTGCACACAAAGTAAGTGTGTGTGGGGCACGGAAAGAATGCGTGATCACACATCATTTTCAGCAAAGAGCTGAAAATTATATAACGCACGATCACCCCCTAACGGCCTTGGGAGCGTCGCGCGATTGCTAGGACATCATGTGGAATGGTCCTCGCAATTGTGCGACACTCCTGAGGCCATTTTGCAACAGGACTGGAGTGTTAAAAAGGCCTTAGTGTAGGAGTCCTTAAATCTTAACAGTCTGGCTTTGAATTCCTGTATATTGAATAATGTCAGTAGAGCTGAATGAAAGTTGCCACATCTTTTTCTGAGCAGGTTCTCAGCTTGAACAGTTTCATGGTAAGAAGGTAAAAGGCACTCCTCTCCATGCTGAGAACAGCTGAACAGATTGAATTCAGCCTCTGCAGATGGGTGGAATTTTTTTTCCAGTTCTGGAATGTGTGTGTGTGTGTGTGTGTGTGTTTATGTGGAGGTCACCATCTTTGCCTCAACTAGCCAAATTCTTGGGACAGTCCTGTCATTTGTAAGTTTTGGTACAAGAAGCAACACTAACACACAGCCCAAAGCGTGGCCCGCTAAGGTTGCTGAAAACATTCAAAACTGAGCCCCTACTTCCTCCCCCGTCCATCCCTGATCGAGGCTCTATTATGACCAGTTACAAAGGGGAAAGCACAGCCAATTATAAGCTAATTCTGGCACATGCAAAGCCACAAGCACAAGATAAGCCAACAGAGCACAGTGTGCAACTGAAAAGCCCACAGACCTCAAAAAGAAGCTGACTCATGAAAACAGCCTTATATAAAACATCCAATGGTGATTTTTCTCTGCCTCATTTCTGCATGTCTTCGGAATGATGTATGATGTGCCTTATTTACTCTGTCCCATAAAATATACTTTTACAAATTATTTTAATGCACTGCCAAGTACCAGATAGGTTGCCCTTTACTGCCTTGCCCTTAGGAGCTCTCTTTTTCTTTTTTTAAGTTATCAAAATCTTTTATAGTTCCATCTGTCCCTAGAAAATGAGTTCCATTTGTATTTTTTTTTTCCTTTGACCTCTCAGCAAATAGATACACAGTTGCACTTATGAGACAGTAGACTAGACATCTAGATGGCTTGGCTCATCCAATTTGTGAGCCTTTTCTTTGATGATGATGATGATGTGAGGGCTGCAAACAGAGCGGTGAAGAAAGAAGAATCACAGTTTTCAATGAAGGAATCATATTACACAATTTATTTTATACTCTCTCATAGAGCTTTACTGCCTCACCAAACTACAAATCCCAGGAATCCTAAGGATAAAATTGTGGCAGTTAATATGGAAGTGCTATAACAGTGTAGGGGAAACAGACAGATTAGTCTTTCCTGGGGAGCAAGGATTCATCATATTCTGAGATGTAGTGCAGTGCAATCTGCAGGAGATATTACATTCTCCATCTGTTCTACTTTGTCGGGAACAGTCATGATTAATCTTCTATTGTCCCGTTTTTCAGCAGCTTTTAAAATGTCTCAGTTTCCCTTCTCCTCCCACTTCGCTGCAAACTAAGGCCCTTTCTACATGAGGCGAGGGAATCGCTCCATGCCGTTACCTACCGCTTCTTCTGGGGTCCGAAGCAATGTGGACTGTCCCTGAAGCCCTTCTGCAGGGCTCCTCCTTGGTCCAGGGCGAATCGGAGCAGTGCGACATCTGTAAATCCGCACTGCTCCGGCTTCCAAAATGACAGCTTCCGGCTTCCAAAATGGCAGCTTCCAGTTGGTCGTGGGTCCTGACCAACTGCTGAAGTTCACCTCGCCTAAAGCCCGTCCTTTGCAGATCGCAGGCTTACATTGGTTAGAGCCTGCGAAGCTGCACAAGGAAGCAGGAACGCAATGGAGCATTCCCAGGAAAATAAAGACCTTTTTTTTGTGTCTTTAGAAATGAAGCTGGAGGACCACTTGGGGTCATTTTGGAGTGGACTGAGGTGCAGATCTCAGGTAAGTAGTCCACTGCTAGTCCACTCCAAGGTGCAGACGACCTCCACGAGAGGACACACTGCTCCGTTCTAATTGCCTGGTGCGGAAAGGGCCTAAGTTCAAAGTGCAAATGTAATTTGTACTCAACACAGGGCCTTTCCGCGCTATAGTGTTACAGTGCTATTATTCCCCTTTCAACATCCTATGAAATCCTGGGGTTTGCAGTTGAGGGACTGGCGTTTAGAATTCTCAGCCAGAGAGCTCTTTGGCCTTCCTTACACCATTTTGAGAAGGTCTGCAAAGGAAATACCTCCACTGTCCTCTGCAGTACCACTTTAAATGAGAAGAAATGGAAGTGCATCACTTCCTGTCAAAATTTTGAGAGTGACTGTTGCAGAAGAAAATAGGGGTATTTGGGACAGAGCAGAGTTCTGGGGTGCTTGCGAGGGAAGGAAGCGTTCTTGCTTGTTTTCATGATTTGGAGAGTTAGGTGTGTGATATTAGGGTCAAATTGCCTTAAAATCACACTGATCGTTTTTTCTTAAAAAAACTGGGAAGTTGGGGCTTCGGGGTAGAGATGGGGAGCTTCAGGGGCCACAGAAGTGGTGGCTGGGGCACACTTGGCTCCCCCCACCCAATGTATTGTCTGTTACAGTGGTGGGGAACCTTTGTTTCTCCAGATATTTGGCCCTACAGTCTCCATCAGCTCCACACAGCATGATAAATATTAATAGTTTGTAGGAGCTATACTCCAAAACATCTATGGAGGCAAAATTCCCTCCTCTGACCAGCAACAGCTCTCTGGGATTTTAGCCATTTTCTTTTGCTATCACCGGCTTCCTGCTCTTTGTTAAAGTGGTGATCTCACAGATTAAACCTGGGGCTCCCTGGATGAAGAAAGCAGCAAACTACAGTCACCAACAGCAAATAATCTAAACAATGAAGAGAGCCCTTCTCTTGTTACTGCAAAGTGAGACTCTTCCCCCCACAGCTTGGACCACTAGTCACACTTATTTTTACTACTAACCATGGTAACACTTGGTAAAAGTGAAGGTAGTAGGAAAAGAGAAAGACCATGCTATGGATGGATTCATTCAACAAAGAAAGCCAGAGCCCTGAGTCTGCTCAACCTGAGCAGCACCGTGAATAATCAAGACGCTTGGAGGGCTCTTTTAAAATGTTGCCATAAGTTGTGACTAACTTGCTGGTAAATAATAACAATGAATTTTCAATTCAGTGCAGTGAAGTCACTGTTCATTGTGTACCTCAATGTATTATGCTATAGCCCAAGCCCATTTTTTCCCCTTTCTACACTTCTGTGAACAGAATTCAAAGGCATAGCTGTGTTAGTCTGGACCAACATACAAAGGGATATTGTAACACCTTTGAGACTAATTGAGAGAAAGAAGTTTGTAGCATAAGTTCTCACACATTGGGCTATGTCATCAGATGTTTGGAATGAAGACTCCTGCACCAAGAAACCTCTCTTCTACCTGAACTATGTTGACATTACTTTTATCATCTGAACTTACAGAGTGGAATCACCAGAACTTCAATGACTTCCACCTTACCATCAATCTCAGCCTGGAACCATCCACAGAACAAGTTTCTAGACACCAATGACACAAAAGACACCTAAGCACTGCACTATATTGTAAACTCACTGACCACTACACATGCTTACATACCTCCAGGTTCTACCATGAACACACAACCAAATCCTTAGTTTACAGCCAGCCCATTGATGCAATTACATCTCTCAGATCCACAAGACAAGTGTCATGACTTACCCTTTGGAGTCAGAAGATTCAGACACAGAGTCAGAATGCCAGGAATGTCCAGAATTTACAACTCCTGCTGGTAGTGGTCTCTCTGAGTCAGAGGTGCCGGTGGCTGAGGCAAAGAGGGGCTCTGTTCCCCAGCAGGAGGTCCAAGATGTGATGCAGCCATTTGCCAAGCACAGGAGGAAGAAGGAGAAGTTATGCTGCTCCCAGAGGATCTTAGGTAAGAGTCGTTGGCTAATCAAACACCTGGTGATTTTAGACACCTGGCTAGGAATATTCCAGCACTTCACTGGTAGCTTTGTTGCTTACAGCCATCAATCTTAGTGACTGATAGTACTCTCTGGCATTTCATGTTCTCTGGACCTTGGCCTGGCTACTATTTATGACTCTGTTTTACTCCTTGCTGGCTTTGTTTATTTGGACTACCAACTTGCTGTGTAATTTCTGGACTGGCTGCTTCTTTTTCCATCCTGCTGGCTTAACTACCAGACAGCTGTTGCGTTCCAACCACCTGCTTCCTGGGACACTTGCTGGCTACAGCATAGCACAGGTTGTAAACAACCCAAATGCTGGCAGCATGGATGCACTGCTCCAGCAGAACCAGGCTCTGGCAGAACAAGTAAGTAGCTCACCACAGCTGTGGCCAACCTGCAGGCGCAGCAGCAGCCACTGCCTCCTGGGTGCAAATGCCCTCTACCTCCACCAGAGAAATCTGATGGCATTGCAGACCAGATCCAGGTGTTTTGGCCTCATTGTCAGCCATACATGCAGCTCTGTCCTGAAGACATTGATCAGGTGAAGGTGGTATTCATAATCAGCCTGCTTATTGGTCCAGCTGCAAAAAGAGCCACCCTCTTTCTCTTTCAGTCAAGCCCTCTCTTAACCAAACTTGCTGACTTCCTGAAGGAAATGAGAAGGGTACAAGAAGATCCTGTGCAGGCCAAAATTGTCAACTAAGGGGTCTGTTGCTACTTACACTACGGCCTTCCAGCTGTTGACTCAGGACCTGGTGCTGCAGGACCAGTGTAAAGATGGTTTGGCTGACGGCATCTTAGATGAGCTGCCCTGGATTGACTCCCTCACCCCCCATCTTTCCTGCAGAAACTGACTGAGAAATGCTTGTGAATCAATAGCCAGCGGGAAATGTACTGCTAGACTCTGAGTGCCAATGCCCAGGTCCATGCCTACCCCCTGTGTTCCTGTATTGTCATCTGTAGGGCCAGCACCATTATTGCATGATGCAACAAGTGAAGCCCATGCAGCTGGATGGGTTCAACCTCTGCTTCAATTGGAAGAGAAAGAGGTTTGGAGGCAGGCAGGATTCTGCCCGTACTGCAGCACTTCTGGCCATTTTGCCAGAGACTGTCTTGCAAAAAGGTGATTCCCTATACTGCTAGGAAATGGGACATCTCATGCCTAAACAGTCTCCTCAGTCTGGGATGGTGAAGTCTGCTTCAGTCCTGGACAATAGATAAGCCCTCTCATGACCACCGGCTAGCTGGTTGTTTTGTACAGAAAACAGGGTTTTTGGAGGGGGGGTTGGTCCAGGAAACAAGCATTTTCTGTGCTGAAAATAATATATCATTGCAGGAATATTATTTTCTATACAGATAATACCATTTCCCATTTAGAAAATGGGGAATCACTCTGTGCAAAATTCACAAATGGCTGTTTTCTGCAGAAAACCATTTTCTGCACAGGCAACCGCATTTTCAATTCAGAAGATAATACTCTTGTGCAGAAATATCGTTTTCTGTTTTCTGTGTGCTCCTCACCACACACACACACACACACAAGTCCTGCACTGTGAAGATTCTCATCAGTTCAAGATTCTCCTTTTCTGTGAAAAATTCACACATGGTTGTTTTCTGCAAAAAAAAACAACAAAACAAAACAAAAAAAACATCATTTCCTGCAGATAGCAGCATTTTCCATGTGGAAAATATTTGTGTGCAAAGAACCCTCACAGGAGTTCTGAACTGCAAAAATTCTCATTAGTCTGTGATTCACCTCATCAGGGTTCACTGACATTAAAAAAAACTTTTAAAATATATTTAATATTCTTTCTATCTTTCCTCTCATCTATGTCTCATACTTCTTACTAAAAAGTGTAAAAAGTGTGGCATATAATAATATCACTTGACTAATTTAAGATTTGATTCTTCTGTTACTATAGCCTAAAATCTCACCATTAAATGAAATGTTTCGACTCTGTAGTACTTCTCCACAGTATGGCATTTATTGTTCTGGGCCTTCAAGTGGTTTCTGACTTATATGCGACCCTAAGGTGAACCTATCACATGGTTATCTTGGTTAGATTTATTTGGCAGGGGTTTGATTTTTATTTCGCCTTCCTCTGAGGCTGAGAGCATGTGACTTACCCAAGGTCAGACAGTGGGTTTCCATGGCTGAGTGAGGATTTGAACTCTGGTCTCCAGTGACAGACCAGTGCTCAAACCACTATGCCACACTGGCTCTTACATTATGGCATACAGTCACATATTTCAAAAGTATATTGTGAAAAGCCTAGTAAAAGAAATCAAAAGTCTGAATCCCTCCTCACCTATTATTTCACATTTCTCCTAATGTTGGGTGCTCATCATCACTTTTTAATTGGGATTTCCATCAGAAAGAGCTCATCATTGCTTGGTGTTAGTTCATTTAACTGCATGTGCACTTTCAACTACTCAATGTTCTCTCAGCGCTAAAGCTCTTAAAAGATGTACAGGGAGGTCACCAAACATTTTAACTGACTTTTAAGGATTCTGCATTGAAGGATTTCAAAAACAGACCAAGGGTGACTCGAACCACCCCCAACTCCCTTCTATTGCTAACTTCTGACTATATTTTAAAATGTTGATATTGAACAAGAGAATGAAATATGGCAGATCTAATCATTTACTCAACTGTGCCATATGACAAGGGCCTCATAAATACAATTGGCCCTCCACATTTGCTAGGTTTAGGGGCACAGGACCCTCACAAAAGTGGAAAAATTGCCGATATCAAAATACGAGCTTGTGTCTGTAGAAAGGGGGCCAAGGTGTGAGGAGAACAGGCAGCCAGAGTCCAAACTAGGGCCACTTGGGCAGTAGGCTGTTATAGCACTATGATTCCACTTTCAACCTCCTACAGAATCCTGGCTGGCCCCTTCTGAAACTGCAAACCTCAGGATTCCGTGGAAAGTGGAATCACAGCGCTATAATAGCCTATGTGGAAGTGGCCTCGGTCAAGAGAGGAAAAGGGGGATGGGTTAGTGTCTTGGCCCTATACTTCCTTTATCATGTCCTCCTCCTTCCTTGGGTGTGGAGGGCATTGGGAGAGGTTTGTGATGCTGAGAAATTGCACTGACAGTCATCCTTAGCTGGCCATCCTTAGCCGGAGGAGGAGGATAACGACGACCAGAGGCAAGTTTTTAAAAGGCTATGTGGCCTGATCAGAGCTACTGAAAGGGAAGGTTCCCATTGAAAAGAAGCACTATAGGTGGAGGGGGCGGAGTTGAAGAGACTTGCCAATAGTCAAATCTGTGAAAGTCAAACCCTCAAACGTGGAGGGCTGACTGTACCTGAAATTATAGTGCTTGTACTTCCTAAAGCTAGCAATAATGGGAAGCACCAAGATAGGCAGATTACAAGGGACCCGTTACCAAAATGTCTTGAGGTGCCTTGAAAACAAACACATTTCTTGTATGGACTACAGTCAACCTCCTCAAAAGCATGAAGTGCTGCCCAAAAATACACACACCCCTGCACACACAATCACACACTGAGTTGGTAGGGATTGCAAACAGTGAGGACAGAAGAGAACAAAATGAAGATAGTGTACACAGTCAGAGCCACCTTATTAGCAATGATAATTCTCAATACTTGCATCTGTCAATACATTCTGCATTTCTTTCTCCTCTGTTTTCACTGTTCATGGTTGCTGTGATGTGCCTTCAAGTTGGGTCTGACTTTTTGTAAACCTATCCTAGGGATTTCTTGGCAAAATGTATTCAAAGGAGGTTTGCCATTGTCTCCTTCTATAAGGCTGACAGAGTGTAACTTGCCAAGGCTGCCCAGTGGGCTTCCATGACTGTTGAGGATTGAAACCCTTGTCACTCTGTGTTGACAACCACCGAGTGAAGGGTAGAGTAAGGTGATAACTGGGGACTACAGACACTGAAAGAGCTGGGGATAAAAGAGATTGTGCGCTGTTGTGGAGTGTTGTGTAGACAGAACGGCAACTGACTTTCACAGAGAAAGCGCTAGCAGCTTCCATGCCAGTAGGCTGGTAAATCTGTTCTGGCTTTTTGTCTAAATATTAAAGGAGCAGTCTGTGGTACTAAAGCCTAGTTCCAAAAGAGGGTTTACACTTTGGACAATACTGTTGGCCCCCAACATCCATGGGTTTAACTTTCACAGATTTTACTATTCATGAATTTCCCCAACCACCACCCCGTAGTGCTTCTTTGCCAGGAAACCTTTCCTCTAAGCAACTCTGATGAGGCTACACAGCCTTTTACACTACACAGCACTACAAATCCTCTCTTGATGCCTCCACACACCCAAGGAATGAAAGAAAGAGGAAGTATAGGGCCATCATGCCAACCCAACCCTTTCCCCTCTCCTTTCCCTGACTGATCTTGGACCCTGGATGCCTGCTTTCCCCACCATACCTCTTCCCCTCTTCCCATAGACATGCCCACATTTTGATAGTTGCAATTTTCCCACTTTTATGGGGGTCCTGTGCCTCTAGCTTCCATGAACTGGAGAGATGACTGGATACTTGAAGCTCAGATGAAAACCTGTGGTGGATTTACCACCACCCTGTCAATGAAACTACCAGCTGCCACTGGTCTCCCATCCTGTTTCTAAAGGGAAGCCAAATCTTCACCCACAGTATGTATCTGTATCTATGTCTAATCCATATCTATAATCTACTGCATACAGTATAGCTTCATTTAACCTTAGAAGTGATTTCTCATCTCTTTCCCCTCCTGTCATGTCACCCTCAGTTCCTTTGGCCTCTTGTTAACATTTCCCCCTGGCGGCACCTGAAAGGAAGAAAACAGGCTTGCTACTAAGATCCTTTTTAAGCATGCCCCTTTTAAAATAAAAAACACCTAAAAGGGAAAGGAAATCCTCACATACACTTAACAGATGCAAAAATGCACCTTGGGATGAATGTATTACAGACACTGCGTTATCGCCACCTGCCTCACAATTAAATTTGCGGCGCCCTCCCTTGCGGTGTGCACCTGTGACACATTGGTAATGGATGCAAAAAGACTGTGGCATGTGCGTGAGGAATGAATGAAAAGGCATTTGCCCTGCAAAGTCTCGTGGAGATTATCATAGCGTTTTGTGTGTGTGTGTGTGTGTTTTTTTTTTAAACAGAACCAGGAGGGATTTTGCCTTTCCTTCTTCAAGGGCAGAATACCACATGAGTTGTGAGTTAGCAAGCCAATGAACTTGTTAATAAAACACAAAACTTGCCGTAGCTTGTCAGCCATCCGGGGATTTGAGGCTCATTCAGTGCCGATTTTGTCCTTAAGCTGTAAACTCAACGATGTGCCATTGAGATTGCCTCAAAGGCAAGCTCGTGTCAGAGATCTGCGGAGATTAGTCTACCTGCTAGATTAGAATTCTAGAAAGTCCTTTGGGTCAGCACGGAGAAATTACAGAGCCCCTTCATGACACAGCATAGAGACCAAGTATTTACAGAAGTTGTTGCCCAAGGCAAGGATAACCAGCCTTAGATCCAAATGCAGGGAGTTTCAAAGTTTCACAGTGGACTGAAGGGTCCCAGAGACATAGCAAACTTTATTTCCTTGTGTTCTTCCTAGGACCAGCCCTACCATTAGACATAGGGCAACAGCCTCAAGGAGGCATGGGTAACAGTTTCTTCAGACATTCCTCCTTTCTTTGAGAAAAGGGGTGCATGTGCCACATACCCTAATCTATTCTCCTAGCTTCATCTGCTGTCACTAAGGCCATTCCTGCACCAGGCTGTTATACTGTTATTATCCCACTTCCAACATCCTATGGAATCCTGGGGAGGGGCCATTTCCCACTAACAGCCTAGTGCAGAAATGGCCTAAGTGTGGTGGAGGGTGCTTACTGATGTAAGATTAAGCTTCCAATCCATGTGGCTTCTACATGTGAAAATCAGAGGAGGGTGTCATCTTTGCTTCAGGAAGCCAAATGTCTAGGCCAGTCCTATCCCAAAGGATACAATAGCCCAGTGGCCAGCTGAGCAGCAAGTCTCAGAGATATATAGTTACCACTAGCAGAGCTTGCCTATCAGGAAGTCATTGATCCTGAGTGAGAATCAGACAACTCTCTAGATACTGTTGGACTAGAACTCCCAGCATTCTTCTGTGCTAGTTAAGGCTTCTCATACTTGCAGTCTAATGACATCTGGAGGACATTATGATTCCCACATTTGTCTTAAAAAAGATTAGAACCATTTTCCAAGCATATACTGTACATACATAACCACTGCTGTTGGATAATCTGTAGAAAGAACGTATGCCTAATATGTTATGGCAGCAAAGTCATAATGGTAGCTGCTGGAATCAGACTGGGGTGAGTCAGGCTGCACACAGACTGAGAGGTTATTATTGGAATTTGATTTTATAATAATGCAAGTGGTGCTGAGAAACTGTAGTAACTCACAACTCTACAAGCTGGGACTAAGCCATATATGTCAACAGCCTCACTAGTGGAAGGGAAGCTATGCCTTACTTTCATAAACACTTTGGAAGAGAATGGTTATAAAGAATTGGTTCTTCACATCAAGATATATAGGATTGGCTTTTAGATTCGGAAGTTACTGGGTCAGGTTTTCTCTATTTTGTTCACCCTGGTTGCAACAACCATGAACAACACAGTTATACTACTTGCAGTATGTGATGCTCAAAAGACTTCAGAAAAATGTCCTGGTCGGCCACCATTTGGAGACCAGCTCACAAGCTCTCATGTGTAGATCCATGTGCTAGTCCCAATAAGAGCAGACCCAGAGTTTCCAATATTACTCTTTAAAAGGGAAAAGTTACTTTACTTCTTAGTGAGATCATAAAAGAGATAATTATTTACTGCTGTTACTGCAGTCCACGTTACCACTGCTATTACTGTTGTGCCATTGGAAAATATGGGAAACTGCTCTCTAGTTCCCCCTAGTGGGCACTTCAGATAGTGCACCTTGGAACTTGTGATAAAATACAAGAGATATCATAAAGCAATCTTTCCTGAGTGCAGCATGAGGCAAAGGAACTTGGCAGGTCAGCATTTAAGTTCCACTATGTCAGTGGATTTACTGTAGTTTAATCTGGTTTACTCAGACTTCAAACTTGCTCTTTCTACAGCTTCATGATTATTTGAAAATCATGGCACAGTGGAAAGGAACATGGAGAAATAGTCTGCTGAATAGGTCTCACAGATGTGTCTCCTTTTACCATTTACCTCCCAAGGGATAAAACTGGGTATCTAAGATATTAGCTGCTCAGTGGAGGACTTCTATGAATGTTGTTCTCTCTGAATCCTTACTTGAACGAAAGTACAAGAAGGAAAGCGAGCAGGGAGGTTCAGGTTTATGTCTTACCTTAGCCACAGAATCATCAGATTCAAAGTTGATTTGCTGCAAGCTTTATTTTCATTATGTAGGCTGGAATTCTGTTCTGATCTAACCTGAAGCTTCTCTTGAAATCCATAACGTTGCCATTGCTGGATTGCAGGGGAAGGGAAATCAGCAGCAACGTGTCCAGCTATTTTCCTTTGGCCAGAAACACTGCAAAGATGTCAACCGCAGGGACATCCCAGGGACCCCTGGAGATCACTGCTGGTGTCTGTCACAGCACGTCCAGCTAAAGGAAAATAGCATCACCACTGATCTCACAACTCTTTGACAACCCAGAAATGGACAGAAATGTTGAGGTGGTCTACCTGACTCACAAGGTGGGTTTTAAGAGGCAGCATGTGGGGGGGGGGTAAGTATTTGAGATGTGTACAATTTCCCAAACCAGGATCTCAGCTGTTGTTGTTTTCATGCCACAAAAGATATGTTTTCTTTGCCGGAAACCATGTATTTTGCCCAGAAAATATGTCTTCTGTGAAAAGCAGGGGAAGCGGGAGGCACTCTTTTGTGTGAAAAAATACAAATTTTCCCCAGAACACTTTGCAATGTGTGTTTGAGGAGAATACAGCACACAAATCTTTGTTTTCTGTCACAGAGGGGAGAAAACTACATAAATTATTTGTCCTCATGTGCATGCAAGGACAAAAATATGTGAAGATTTCCATCTCTATTGGGAAGAGAGAGACAAAAAGAAGCAGGAATTGATGGGGGGGGAGAGGAGACAGAGGGGGAGGGAGAGAAAGAAGGGAGCAATAGAGGTGGAAGGAAATATTGCTACTTTCCAGAGTCTTCAGACACCCTCACTACCTCTGTGACGCCTCCTCCGACAGGTCATCTCTGAAGGAATATAACCCTCAAAAATGTCAAAAGCAGGTTCCCTTCACACAGTGGAGGCTGAAGGTTTCCATGTTATCAAAGTGGTCAATCTGCCCCAGGTTTTAGTCTAAATTTGGGGAGCAAAGTTCAGCAGCTGGGATATCTGCTTTCAAGTTCATAGTAAATGTTGGAGCAAATTCACTCCACATTTACACGCTAGCCACCAACTGCCACTGTCCACACATTTTGAGGAAACAGGACAGTTAGCGAAATCCAAGGCTTCTTGCAGAATCTTACATGCCCCTTTCTGAAGAAAGCCCCCTGACTTTCAATAAGACTCAGTCCAAGATAAGCAGATATAAGAATGCAGCTCAATTCCCCCTATAAAATCCTAGCCAGGAAGAAAAGGCTTGATGCGATGGTAAATATTTTCTTCCCAGCAGCCTTGTTTCTTTCTTTCTGAAGTTGGTTGTTGCTGCTGTTGTAGGATGTTGAGCTAAAAGTTACAAAGACCTGGATTTTGTCATTCCTGTGTTCTGCTTCTCTTGCTGTCCACCCACCCCCATCCCTGGCGCTTCCTGCGTTCATGAAATTTTAATCAAGCATTTAAAGTAAATAGCGACGCAGCATCTCTCTGCCTCTTCCAAACATTTCGGGATGGGTGTTTGGGGTAAAGCGATAGCCCAAAGACCTTGAAAGCATTTAATCCCATTTGGATTTGGAAAGACAACAGAAAATTAAAACACTGTTCTTGCTACTGTTAACAGTTTTTCTGTGTGCGTGGGGAGGAGTTGATGTATCAGAATAAAGACAGTAGTGTTGTCTCATCCTTTGCACTAAATAAAAATCAGACCAACTGACAAAGGTCAACTTGAAACACCATGAAGAGAGATTCCTCAAAACAGAAAATTAAAAGCAACAATCCTATACCCTCAAATTGTCCCAGTCCGGCAGGGACAGTCCCCGGAAATCCTCTGCTGTCCCACTCTTTCAGCCGATTTAAAAAATGTCCTGGTTACCCTCCTTTCCTCCCAATTTCCCCTCTATTCTTGGCTTGCTTCAAGCGCTGCAAACTGAGTTCAAAGTGTAAAAACAGTTTGCATTTAATTAACTCAGTGGTGGGAAAGGAAGGGGTGGGATCTTGCTTTTTGCTGTAGGTTCTGGCAAAAGCAAACTGCTGAAGCCTCTCTTAGCTTGTGTGTTCTCTCTCATCAATATTTTCTGCCATGTTGACCACACACTAATGTCGCTTGGCCATGTATGTCCCAGTTCTCATCTGTGAAATGTTGGAGGGTATGCAATTCTAATTTAAATAAGGGCACAGAGTGACCAATAATTTGCCAATAGCTAATGTATAATTGAACCAGCATGGTGTAGTGATTTGAGCATTCAATTATGATCCTTGGGACCCGGGTTCGAATCCCCGCTTGGCCATGGGTGACCTTGGGCGCATTACACACTATCAGCCCAAAAAAACCCCATGATAGGTTCACCTTAGATCACCATAAGTTGCTAACGACTTGAAGGCACATAACAACAACAGAATTTTAGTTTGTATCAGTGGACAAAGTGACCAATAGTTTGTCAATAGCTAACATCCAATTGAGTTACTTTAGAACTGTCACCTAACAGAGGATGACTGTTCTCCTTCTGCAGTATAACTGTAGCATTTAAAATTACTTTTATAGCAATGTGGAGCTCACCAAATGGTGGATGTAGAATATCAGATGGTTCAAACATTTGTTTGTGATAGATCTCATGCTCTTTTGTGGGTGTTGAAACCATAATGAAGCAGATGGGAAGAGACTGTGCTCTATACCACAGGCCAGTAGCTCATAGCTGTCAGATAGTTGTAAAGTTGCTAAAAAGTAACTATTTTTGTTGCTTTCAAGAAACGGGACAGTAAAGCATTATCTTTAAAACTCTGGCAGTGACTAACTACTTTTAAATTAATTGTAATTAATTACTTTTAAAGAGTAGTTTTCCAATCTCTTCCTTCAATATCTGCTTAAAGCTTCCTCTCTAAATTGCTTAAGGAGAGATTTGCCCAAGTGATGTTCATTAACACTTCTAACATACGACACACCTTTTGCATATAACACACACTTGCAAAGTTAAGACCCTCTTAAAGAACTGTTGGGAGGTAGCACATTTTATATCAGCCTTCCCCAAACAGACCACATTACAGTAAGAATATGATTTACTAGCCCTTCTGTGCAGTTTTATGCTGGGGAGGGCATCATTCAGTAATAAAGTGAAATGAACCACCAGTTCTCTTATATCCAATGATAAAGAATGCATGATAAAGTGAACATGAGGTGGTTAGAATGCAAAGCGGAGAAGAGGCAAGCAATACACAGTTGTGTGTTGTGTTCCGGGAGCACAACTACGGATAGGAGCATCTGCCTTACCCACATCTGCAGAAGCATCAGGCAACCTGGATTCTTAGATGCCTTGGACTAAACTCTGATAATATCTGAGCCATGTGGGCTGGGGAAGATGGAAATTAGAGAACAAAACATCTGGAGGCTGTGAAGGTGCCTACTCTATAGACTGCTTTAGCCCAGGAATAAGGAATGTGGTCTTCCAGATGT
The DNA here is from genome assembly GCA_948472985.1 of Iguana delicatissima. Classification (NCBI taxonomy): domain Eukaryota; kingdom Metazoa; phylum Chordata; class Lepidosauria; order Squamata; family Iguanidae; genus Iguana; species Iguana delicatissima. Next base: position 204,700 of record CAOKZL010000069.1, on the reverse strand, counting down.
TGTTGGATTACAACTCCCATTAGTTCATCACTACTGGGTATGATGAGATAAGGCAGATGGGAGCTGCAGTTCAACATCAGGAGGGCCCCATGTTCCCATTTGACCTTAGCTCATTTGGCTCCCAGTGGTAATCTCCCCCTGCTAGCTGCATCCAATGGATGTCTAACTGACCACATAAGAGACACGGTCAGGACATGTGCTGTCTTCTTGGTGGTAGCAAGAGACAAAGCATGGTTAATGAGTGGAACAAGCTTGTTTTCTGCTGCTCCAGAGACTCGTACATGGAGCAATGGCTTCAAACTTCACAAAAAGAGATTCCACCCAACCATTTGGAAGAAATTCCTAACAAAAGAGCATCTCGACAGTGAAATATGCTGCCTTGGAGTGTGATGGAGTCTCCTTTGGAGGTTTTTGAACTGAGGCTGGATGGGCATCTGTTGGGAACACTTTTATTGTGTATCCCTGCATGGCAGAGGGTTGGAGTGGACGGCCCTTTTGGTCTCTTCCAGCTCTATGATTCTAATGCTTTTAATATGCAGAGTGTTGTTCAACATAAATGTTGGCCAGTATCATAGAGAAGAAGGAAAGGAATAAGCACATCCTTTCCGGAAATCCAGGTTATGGCGTTCACAGCATGACAAAAATAAATAAAAAATGGATCTTCTTTTCAGCTATGTATGGAAGCAACAGTTATGAAAAGAACCCCTCCCAAAGTAGCATGGGGAGGACAGAGGGAAAAGGCTTAAGGGTCAATGGTTCTGTTACTAATGAAGTTTATGTGATCTAAAATGAGAGCCAATGACCTCAGATCAACACTAATCCTGGTCTCCATGACCTGCTTTAGTTTTAAGTGCTGTCATTCTTGTTTTACGATCCATCACTTGGAGTTCTGATCAGGAAAGGAGAATGGTTTCCTAAGGTTTTGGCCTATAATTAAAATATCTGCACCCGCCCTCCCCAGGTTTATTAACCGCTACAATCATTTATCTGCAAAGTGATATGTCTCTTGTGGCTTTGCTGTCCAAGATAATAAAGTTTTAAACAGGTCAGGGATCGAATCAAAGATGCATTTACGTATTTTGGAACCATTTCACTTCCAGTGGCAAGCGGGTCAAGGTTTGCACTTGAAACAGTGGGCTGATAGGAATGTTTGCTTGTGTTCTTCAGCATACAGCTCCCTTCCAAATGAGGGAGGAGAAAGAGCTAGCCGTCCAAAAAAGCAGCTTTCAAGAAGCTATAATCATGAAGCAAACTTGCATTGGCAGCTTATAAAAATTAAGGACTTCAGTGACACAAACACAACTAATAAGATTAGGGCATCCCTGTGAGACATAAGATACTCTTGGCAGGGCTAGCAAGAGAATTCTCATTTAAAACAATGGGGAAACAGAAAATGATTTGTAGCTCCCCTCTGCCCAATAAACCAGGGTGTCTAATTCCCAGTTGGAATCAGCCTCTCCCCTCCTATATTCAAAGTATCACTTGATTTTTTCGTGGCCTTATCAAGAGAAAAAGTGGGAGAGTGTTTCCTCTCTTCCTAGTTCTCCACTCTGAAAGGTTTTTCCATCTTCTGGTAGCTTGAGCCTTCAGAAGGCAGTGTCGTTTACGCAGCTGGAGGCATATTGCTTCTGAACACCACTGTGCAACTATCATCCGAAAGAGGCACCATGATGGCCAGTTAGCCAGCATCTATTTGGCCTGATCTCTTGACATTTCTTGCACATCCAAGAAGAGGGAAAAACATACACACAGGGAGAGAGAAACACACACACGCTTCTCAGCAAAGCAGGAATAACAATGACATAGGTTTCAATTTATTTAAAATGAACTTTGCTAGCCTCTTAATGGCTCCCATCTACTTCTTCTCATCTTCTCATCTACTTCAATTAAAAGTGCTGGTTTGGACATGGAAAAGCCTATATGGCTAAGGTTCAGGTTATTTGAAGGATTGTATTCTTCCTTACAAACCAGTCCATGCTTTGAGATCTCCTGGGGAAAACCTTCTCTTTGTCCCACCAACCTAACAGGTACATCTGGTGGGAACATGGGACTGGGTCTTCTCAGTGGCTGATCCCAGGCTCTGGAAATCCCTTCCCAGAGAAAACAGACTGGCAACCTCCCTACCTTCTTTTTGCAGACTTTCTGTTTAGACAGGCATTTGATGACGACTATGTAAGGTCCATCCCAGCAAAATAATGTAGTGAATCTTGCTAACTGTTTTGCTGGTGTATATGTACATGTTTTGTGATAAATGTTTTAATCTGTTTTTAATTTTTTTAATTGTTTAATCTCCTTTTAACTTTTGTATCTTTTGGATTTTTAATTATTTTTTTCCAATTTGTTGTAAGCCTTTTTCAGCCCCAAATTGGGAAAAGGTCTGGGTGATGATGATGATGACGACGACGATGATGGTGGTGGTGGTAATAATAATAATAATAATAATAATAGAAGACAGTTGTGGTTTAGTGGCTTGAGCATTTGACTACAACCCTGGAGATTAGGGTTCAATTCCTTGCTCAGCCATGGAAACTCACTGGGTGTGAATCCCATCACTGCATGTGTCACACACTCTCAGCCTCAGAAAACCCTGTAATAGGTTCTCCTTAGGCTCACCATAATTTGGAAATGACTTGAGAGCACACCACCACCACAACATGCTCCATACTCCAAGCCCTCCCCGAGCATCTTATTAAGCACCCGGTTCATTCCAGAGTATGCAAACTGGCATCCTCCTCTCCCGTACTTTAAAATAAAAGAAGAAAAACAAACAAAGATTGGGAAGTGATCTGTCTAAAAGGCTGAAATGGAATCATCATAAAGACCGCTGTCAGAAACTTGCCTTTCTTCCCCTCCAAAGAAGAGTAATTTCCAACAATATGCTTTGGAGCCGTTCCCAGTAAATAGACCAGATTAACTGCCTTTTGGTTCACATTTTACATTGTTTCCTTGATGGAGTCCTCTGAAAAGCAAGCCTCCTTTGTATGACTTGCTGGCAATAAAAAAAGGGAGAGAGAGAGATAGAATTCTATTCAGTCCTACAGTGGCCCAATAGCCTTGGTGCGGGACATCCCTTCGTTTGCATATTTATAGGGTCTTACAGTGCTTCTCAGAATCTTGCTGCCAGGGAGAAGAAATCAAGCTGTCAGGGCCTTCTATTTTTGTCCCTACCTTTACTGTCTTTAATGACGAGTAAGAGAGGCCGCATGCCTGTTTGCCACCTCCTGGAAAGATGCGGGTGGAGAATGACTGTCTTATTTCAGCATTGTACACTCCCTGCAATTTGGAATTTAATTGATGGTCAATGTAGTTGGGTCTTGCCGGCTTTGTTTGTTTTGTTATGTGCCTTCAAGTCATTTCTGATTTATAGTGACCCTAAGGTGAACCTATCATGGGGTTTTCTTGGCAATATTTCTTCAGAGGAGGTCTACCATCACAACCTTCCTCTGAGACGATGAGGATGCAACGAGCCCAAGGTCACTCAGTGGGTTTCTTTGTCTTAGTGGGGATTTGAACCCTGGTCTCGGAGGGTGCTAATCCAACACTCCAATGACAACATCACAATGACTCTCCCTGTGTATTTTTGTTGTTGTCCCACTTATGGTGACCCTATGGCAAACCTATCACGGAGATTTCTGGGACTAAGAGTATGTGACCCACCCAAGGTCACTCAGTGGGCTTCCATGGCTGACTGGGGCACTGAATCCTGTTCTCCACATTCACATTCCAATGCTCAAACCACTATACAATTTATTCTCTTACACTGGAAAGGTAAACATTCATTGTCCATTGGTCAAAATATTTGATTATTTTAGAAATTTATAAATGTATATTTTACAAATGCCAGCTTCAAGAACATGCATTTTCGGGAATTTTTGAAATTATGGCCAGTTTATATTAGTACCAAACACACATCCATACTCTAGGTACTCTCCTTTTTCTTTCTCATTCTTTTCCCACTTTCCTTGTAATTATACTTTTAAAATATCCAATTAGGGTTTTTGAAAAATAAAATTTCAGTGTTGTGCATTACTATGCTACAACAACCTAATTTCCCAGGACTTCAAATTATGTTTGCTGATATTTAATATGTGCAGAGCCCTGGAATATTCCTTCATCAGATCCCTGTGGTATCCCAGAAGAGATTCTGCAGTCTAAGATTGCCACTGTGATAACTGGAGAGGGTGCCTGTACTTTTAATAGTTGTGTAGAAGGAATTTCACTAAGTGTGGTTGTTACCTGGTTGAATGAGCGACAACACTTGCTGAAATCTTCTCTTCTACACAACCTAGAAAACCAGGGACCCTCTCTAGCTTTCAGTCTGGCTGCCCTAAGTGATACCCAATCTGACTTGGACCTATTATGGACCAGAAGGAAGAATCAAGGGTATGTTTTATTCCATCAGCATCATGTCCAGCAACCTCACAACAGAAGATAAACACCACCAATGTGAGCTGTTCTTTTCTGATGATCTCTTTATTATTTTTATTAATTAACCCATTTCTATATCGTTTACAATATCTGATATCTGAAAAGTCACTCAGTGTGTAAAACCACACACTGAGTTATGCTTTGGTCAGTATAAACACTTGATGCTCCACTACTGTTTTAAAATAAGAGCCTCTGAGTGCATTGAAACACCCTCTGCTTGACCTTTGCTGCAATTAATCCAGGAACGGTAAGGTTAAGCTTAAGGGGTACAGACACTTATTAACCAAATAATGTCACTGTGTCAGAGATAGGCAGACAGTTAGCCCATAAGAGGCAGCTTAGGAGAAAAAGGGAGCCAACAATGGTCGTTGCCACTAATAAAGGAAAAGTGTGTGGTCAGAACTCTAATTAGCCACGCTTTCCCCTCCGTAATGGACCATTCAGTGATGCCCCCAATATGGCCAGATGCTGACATACGCTTAGGATCAAACCATCAGGGATTTAAGTTAACAGAGACAGGAAAAGAATTCAAGGGAGACGATGCCTGCAACATCCCACAACAGACTCTGAAAACATCCTTCTAGGAGGAGGCTGGGACCTATCATCACTTGCAAGTGATCTCACTTGACAGCCTCTGAAAATTTATGGGTCTAGACACAAATGCACTAGATTCACAACAGGAGCTAATAAAGCTGAACTGCACCCCACTGATTTGAAAGAGCCACAGCTGCATGTTCCCCTATGAAAATTATGAGCGTTGTCAACCGATTAATAATTCTGCTGTGCTTCTCATAGACAGTATTATTTTGGACACCACACTTTTCTGTCCCTGACTGTGCATGTTGGTTTTTCCCTGAAATGGGGGTGTTTTAGGAGAAAAAGTATTATTGTCTCTTATGTTTAATATTTTCATAATGGTTCTTCACAAACCCTACAGTTTGCTTTTGCCTTCCAATAGTTTTACCATGTATTTTGTGTTCTCTAGAAGATACTGCTACATTATAACAGATTCAGCACTGATCTTACTTACCTGTGGCCCTTTCTGCACAGTATTTGCCATGCGAAAGGGCACCTGGAGCATCGTGCGATTGTGAGGAGCGATCTGAACAACATGCTCACAATCGCGTGACGCTCCAGGGGCCAGCAGGCGCCAATCATGCACCTTTTCATTTTCAGCTAGAAGCCAAAAATGGTGTGCAATTGCGCATTGCTCCTGGACCCCGCATGCACTTACCAGGCAGCCATGCTTCCTGCCCCAGTGCAGCCTGGGAAACTCCCAGGCTCCACTGCGGAAGGAAGAGGCGGGACTCTCACGTGAGCAGGCAGCTCGTGTGGAGCTGAAGCAGCAGGGACGCGAGACACTCTCACTGGAGGCTGCTCACGCGATCCCCGCACCCCAGCACTGGAAAAATTAAGGTGCAGAAAGGGCCTATGTTTTCCTTTCAGTCCAAGCTCTTTGCTCAGAATATTTGCTCACAAATCTTTTTCTCTTAAAAAAAAAAAAGGTATATTTGCACATTGCAAAGTTCAAACTTCATTGCCTCCTGGCACATTTCCTCTACTCTTTGCACAACCAGATCTGACTTTTAATTTATAAATATATGTTTTTGGTGTTCATTTTTCTACTACCTACAAAGAACAAAGTAGAAGCTGAATGAGATTGAAAAGGAACTGGAACACAGAATATCCAGTGTGATTTTGAGCTAACTAGAACAAGAAATTCTGCTTTTACAATTCAAGGAGACACAATAAATTGTTCTTTTGTTGCTGCTGTTCAGGAAAGTGTAAGATTCAGAGCCTGACTGATTTCCAGTGGCTTTATAACCCTTGAAACACCATCCTGTTTTACATTGCTAGAGGATAACAAGCAACTGCCTGAACTGACATGAAAATAGCCATAAAACGTAAGGACTGGACAGTCCTTCATAGAGTATTTTGAAAAACTCAGCCAAGACAAAAGGAAACACATCTTCCTTCCTCTAACCAAAATGTCCCCCCACACCCAGAATTGGTTCTGGTTTCAATTGTTTCATCATTATAGTTTGCAGGTTTCACTTTCATAGATTTGATTATTTGCAAGTTTCTCCAACCCTGTCCATCTCCCCATACGCCTCAACTGTTTCTTTTCTAGGGGAACCTTCCCCCTCTGTGACTCTGATCAGATCACACAGCCCTTTAAAAACCCGCCTTGGTTCTTCCTCCTCCACCACCAGGCACTGCCAGGCCAGCGAAGGATGGATTGCAGCCTGACTTCTCAGCACCACAAACCTTCTTCTGATGCCCCTCAAAAACCCCAGGAAGGAGACGAGCAAGAGAGAGGAAGTAGAAGGATGCTATGCCCAACTTACCCCTTTCCTCCCTCATTTCCCTGACCTGGTTTTGACCCTGGGTACCTGCTCTCTCCAACGTGCCTTGGCCCCCTTCCCACAAACACACACACACACACTTTGATATTTGCATTTTTTCCACTTTTGTGAGGGTCCTGTGCCCCTAACCCTAGTGAACATGGAGGGACAACAGTATGATACATTCTTCTTCAAAAGGAACTTTTGAGAAAGGTTCTCAAACATCTTTTTACTGTACTCTCTGTTAGGGTGGTGAGGTATAAATACAGATGATGATAAGAGCAAGAATGATGATGACAACATACCCTTCAACATTTCACAGATGAAAACCAGGATACATATAGCCAAGCAACACTGGAGTGTGGTCCAATTGGCAAAAGACATTATTTAAGAAGAACAGACAACCAAGGAGAGACTGTAGCAGTTTGCTTTTGCCTGAGCCTACTGGGAAGGGCGAGATTCCACCTTCTCTTCTCCTTTCTCCTTGTTGAGCTACTTAAGTGCCAACTCCTTTTGCACACTGAACTCTGTTTGTAGCAATTGAAGTATGCGGGTAGCAAAGGGGGAAAGTGGGAAGAGGAAGGTGAACAAAGACATTTTAAAAGCAGCTGGAAAAGTGGGGATAACTGAGAATTAATTGAGACTGTCCCTGTCAGGTTGGGACAGTTGGAAGATATGCAACAACACATGGGCAGAAAATTCATTTGGGTAGTCTTTTTCTCTGCCTAGAAATCTTATCCTTGCAAAACCAGTGCACAATTGGCTACTCAGGTAACCAAAATTTGTACTTTTCCATATTTTTCAATGGAGTTCTCTAATAAAAAAAAAAAGTGTATGAAATCGCACATAGTATGGAAAAGTGTAAAAATGTGTGTATTCCTGGAAAAATGTTTAAAAACACATTTGATAAGGAAAGATATTTGCAAACTAAGTCTGCTAGCCAATTATGTTAGGCAAAATTGAGACCACAAACAATGCCTTCAAAGAAATACAGACAAAAGCACTAATGAATTTCCATAAGAAAACCAAATTTTCTCTGTCTACAGGAAGAAGCAAGTGGAAGAAAATGGCAAAGCTTGGCTCGAGATGTATTTAAGACTGAGATAATGAGAAATCGAGAGAAACTCCAAACATTGCCCCCCTCCCTACCCTCACATTGCTTGTGGGCCAGGGAGACAGACAGGTTGCAACAGATGGAAAAAATACTGGGCATCTCCCACTGGCATGGCAGGAACAGGATTCAAATGACAAGAAAAAAGATTCCACCTAAATCTTAGGAAGAATTTTCCTGGAAGAGCTGTTTGACGGTGGAATAGACTGCCTTGGAAAATTGTAGACTCTCTTTAAATCAAGGGTACACATTTGCTCTGAAATGTCCCAAAATGCATTCTAGGGAGCGTGGAGGACATTTTAACCACATTTTGCCCTTCCTGGACAATTCAGACCAGGAGATGCCTTTTTTTGGAACAGGAAGTGAACAGGACATGACTTCTGCTCACTTCCTGTTGTTAAGAAAAGGTCTCTCCTTAAAACAGCCCAAGAAAGTTCAAAACTATGGTAAATATACACACACACACCCTCATGTTCCCACATGCCTGGGGACATTGGTGGACACCTTTTTTTTTTTTTTTTTTTTTGAAGGTGCAGTGTACAGTCCTCCAAGTTCTGTGAAGAGTGTTAATGGATCCCCCCAGCCTTCCACAACTGTCCACCCCTGCATTAAAAATAAATTCAAGGGCAGTCTCTCAGGAGTGCCACAGCTGTGTTTTTCTGCAAAACAGGGAGTCAGACTAGATGGCCCCTACTGACTCTATCATTCTATGATTTTAGGACCTATTAATCAGACTTTCTCTCTTGCCTACTTCTTCCATGCTCTGTTGTCGCCTAATCCTTGGCTCTCTTGGCCTGAAGAAAAAAACAAAGAAGGGCACTGGATGAAGGGAAAGGGCTACTACAGCAGCACTGTCTCACACATTGGACTTCACTTGTAGCTCATTTGCCAAAAAATGAGTTGGCTACCAACAAACTCAGCATGTTGGTCAAAGCACCCTGGAAAAGACAAAGAAATCAATGCTGCATTCTGCACTGACTGAACTGGTTGCCAGACTACAGTTGGGTTGCTTTTTTCTTTTAAATCAAGCCAAGCTGAGATTCAGTCCAAGCTGAGCTGGCACGCAGGCTCCTAATACACACACATACACACAGTGAACACACAAGCATCCTTGATTAAGGTATTTTTTTCCTTATAAGAGATTTTATTCCAGGCTAGAAGAGACGGCCATTTGCTGGCTTACAAGAACTTCCTCCTCCTTATATCTTGACTCTGTGCAATAAAAAAAAAAATGACAAGGTCCTTTCTCAGTGCCTTGTTAGAGAAAAATAATTATTAAAAAAAAATCCTGAATTTTACATTAAACAAATTCCACCAGTTTACTTCTTAATATTGTTTTTACAGTCTGATGTTTTGTTTTTGCAAAGCCGTCTAATTGCCCTAGAAGAGGAACGGTAAGCATCAGTCTCATTATCACTACTCACCTCCTTTCTCTTTTCCAGAGTCAGCAATCCTTATAGCCCCATTTCTAAACCACAAACCACCAGGCCAAAAGCATGAGAGAAGAGGAAGAAGAACAGCAAACTTTCTTAACAGGTCCACCTGGGCTGCTTTGTGTGTGAAAGAAATGCTACCAGCACCAGAGTCACATTCCCTTTGGAATTTCACAGATGAAAACTTAGACATGTGTGGCCAAGCAACCTCAGAGTGTGGTCAAGATAGGAAAAATTATTAATGGGAGGCTGCAGCAGTTTGTTTTTGCCTGAGTCTACTGGAAAGGGCAAGATTCCACTCATGCTCTCCTTCCCCCCTGCCAAATAAATTGAGCACAAACTACTTTTGCAGTTTGAAATCAGTTTGCAGTAATTGTCAGTCTTTTCATCTGTGAAATGTTGGAAAGTATGAAATAATGTCTTTCTTTGGGAGGGGCAGCATCTATATGGCTGGAGAGAGGGTAAGGACCAGTCACTATGTCATGTACACTGATAGGACTACGGAATACCCATGCATTTGTGTGTGTGTTTGTAGAATCAGGGAAACACCACTGAATAACAGCTTGCAAGGCTATGAGAAGCTGGATGAGGAGGCGAGGTCTCCATGTTGTGTAATTCAAGCTCCACTTTACAGTATGAAACCTGAAAAAAAAATGTTTTCTTTTTAATGTTTCCAAGATATCCCCTCCCATAGCTTTCTTTCCCCTTCAGCACAGAATCTGGGCAGATTATTTTACCAAGTTCAAGCTCCAGCCATTTCAGATGGAACCCTGCTGAAACCCGAGCCTGCAAGTTGTCAGCAAAAGAAGGCCTCTCTCATGGTTGCCAGCTGACTCGTACCATTATGTTGCAAGTATCACCACTTTAGGTGATCCCGTCAAAACCCTAAGCCACTGGGAAAAGAGACATAAATCATGAAAAATGAGCTTCTGTTCATTTTTTCCCCTAGTTCTCAAATAAGCAGAGGCAACCTTAGAAATCAGAGTATCAAGCCAAACAGTAAAAACAGAAGGATGTGTGTGCATTTACATGTTAAAACTAATTTTAATGCAATCTTGTGACACAGAGATGAAAACAACTCAATTTAAGGAAGTCACAAGGAGAAGTCTGTGTTGTACACGTTGTGTAGTTAAGTCAAAGACCAATTTGCAACCAGAGAGAAACCTCATTTTCTGCAGGTCAGTAGGGACATGGGATGGGGGATGCCATATAAAAGACCAGGGCCCAAAACCTGAAGGGGAAACCATGACACAAACATATTACATATGTTTTTGCCTTTCTCAGTGATACTGTTATTTGTCAATTGTTTTCGATATACATTGTAGAATTAGTAAATTTCAAAGAAAAGAGTAATAATATACAAAATTCTGTATTACGAAATGCTAAAGGGCCTTTCTGCACTACACTGCTACAGTGCTATTATTCCACTTTCAACATCCTATGGTATCCTGGGGTTTGCAGCTTAGGGAGCAGAATTCAGAATTCTCAGCCAGAGAGCTCTTTGGCATCAGTAGACTACAAATGCCAGAGTTCCACAGGATGTTGAAAGTGGAATAAAAGCATTATAAGTATAGTGCAGAAAGGCCCTCAGTCTATGGATGCTTTATTTGAGAAAGATTGCCTATTGTACCATAGACATATCATGAGAAGATATGACTCATTAGAAAAGCCAATAATGCTTGGAAAGGCAGAGGGCAGTAGGAAAAAGGAAGACCATCAGTGGATGGACTCAATCAAGGAAGCCGCAGCTCTGAGTTTGCAAGACTTGAACAGGGCTGTTGATAACAGGATGACTTGGAGATCTCCCATTCATAGGACACCACATATCAAAGTCAGCTTAATGGCAAATAGCACAAACAGCAGAAAGGCACATTTTAATAAAGCATAATTTTTCAGATGACGTGGGGGGAAGCAATCAGTCGACTGAAGAAAAAGAAAGGGGACTCCTGTGGCAATGCAATGGCAAGAGAGTGTCCTTGGACAAGCAGAGAGAGCGATGGATTGTGGGAAGAGGGAAAGATGGGAATGCATAGAGAATTGTGGTGTTAGAAACAAAGAAGAGTTAGGATTAAAAGGGATAAAGTGCAGCAGGATGTTAAAACTGAAATGCATAAAGAAGAGGAGGCAGCTGAGAAGCAGGGCTGAAGATAGGAAATTTAACAGTGAGGGCTGGCAGAGACATATAGAGCAAGGAAGGAGGTAAAGTGGGTGAAAGAAAGGAGAAGGAAAATATGACAGGATGCACAGTGTAAGCTGGGGAAGAGACAATGAAGGGGAAAGCAGTCAATGTAATGTATGTTTCCATAGTTAATCTAGCAGTGGGACCTTTAAGTTCATTTTTTAAAAGAAAGTAAATGTGGCCTACAGAACTATTTGAGTTGTGCACCCCTGGCTTAGATTAAAAACTCAGCAGATTTAGAAGGAACTACCATATGCTTGTTAATTTGCATAAGTCTGCTTCAAAAAAAGTCAGTACTCATCTCCTGTTATGGCTGAATGGGGACTTTTTTTTCCGTAGCAAAAATAGCCTTAGGTTTGGTGTTAAGTAGTTTGCTCTAAAATTGTTCTTTGAGTCGTAGATCTCAGACAAGTAAGGATCTCCACCTGTAGATAAGGCCCAGAGTCATTTTCACATAGTAAATTCTCCTCAGCAGTCCCTCTCCATCCCACTTATTTCCCCCTGCATCTGCAGCTCCTCAACATCTCATGGGAAGGAGGCTACTTTCCTGGGAGTAGTCTTCTGTTTGAAGATGTTATGTCTTTGAAAGTTTGTCCGTTCCACATCTAGTTTAAAGGGTGGGAACTAGAATAAGAGAAGTAGGGACCTTGAAAACTGTCCATCAACATTTAGCAGTAACTGGTCAGCAGACTTATCAAGTACACAGGTCTCTTGAATGTAGTCTTCTCCACTGGGGTGAGATGTCTTAGGCTAACTCCAACAGTAGTCCTACCTATGAATGTGGCTTGTTCGTAACACACAAATGAAACTCCATTGATTTCAGGAGGTTCTGCTCTATGTAGGATTAATGCTGGGCTAATGGTCCACTGCATGTCTGTTGCAATTGTAGTCATTTCTAAAGTCATTTCTAAATTCACATCCATGTGCATGAATTAGTGTATGCTCATTTTATGTGTCAGTTTGTGCCCTTGTTTATGGCAATGTGTAAATGGCCACATGAGCAATGTACAATGGTAGTAGGGAGCATAATCTTAACTATAGTTTATTGAAACAAACTTATTTTGTTGAATCTTGGCTTCTTTCCACAACATAAGAATTAACATAAACCGCACTTAGTCCCAATTCAGCTGTGGTTAATCTAAACTAGAAGCAAATATGTCTACAATGCAGGAGCAGAAGTGGAAGGAGGAAACCTTAGTTTCAGAAGCTCTTTCTCATAAATTGTGATTTAGCCCTGCTGTAGTCATATATCTTCTGGTCGATTTGGACTTATGGTGACCCTATTGTAGGGCTTTCTTGACAAAATTTATTCAGAAGTTTGCTTTTGCCCTCTTCTGAGGCTGAGAGGTCATGACTTGGTCACTCAGTAGGTTTCTGTGACTGAATGTGGTTTTGCAGTCAGGGCTCCTAGAGTCCCAGTTGAACACTTAAACCACTCCTTCTCTCAATTTTGGACTACAACATCCATAATCCTTTACCATTGGACATGCTCTGTGGAGCTTGTGGGAGCTGTACATCAAAAATTTTGGAGACCAAAAGATACCTCTAAGTGTAGCTAGTCTATGAGATCCTAATTTTCAAAATGCTTGATAAGACTGCATGCTCAATCCTCATCCAACCACTACACCTTGCTGCCTTCCAAACCACGCTAGCTGCACCAAGGTGCTTACACAGAAAACAGGAAAACAGCAGAGAACAAGGAGGAAAATGAGATGAACAGGGGAGGAATATGTGGTTATGTTAGTTATACATAATTCACCTTAGTTGCAATTTAATTTTACACTCAGTGAACAGGAGAAAAGTCCTAATATTTTGGGCATTACAATTTCCATTTACCACAACAGCTGCTCTCTGTCTCCCATGTTTAGCTCACCAAAAAGGGATCCTTTCTACAACTCAAACTCACAGACATCTGAAGAAAAAAACTGTCCTAACTTTTGCATGCCCCGTAAATTCTAAACATCCCTCCACCAGCCTGCATCAAGAGTGGGGAATGTGTCACCCTTCAGATGTTATTGCACTTTAGCTTCTGACTGCCCTAGCCAGTATAGTCCAAGATGAGAAATATGATGGGAGTTGTAGTTTCACAAGATTGAGAGGACTACACATTCTCCATCCCTTTACCAACATGATTAGCCTTAACCAAACATACCTCGCTTTATGCTAAGAAGTCCTCAGATTCCCTCTGGGGGATGCGTTAGGCAAAAACAGGGAAAAAGAATCACAGAAATATCTGTGGACTGCATCCAAATAGACAGGTTTCAAACGAAAGGCAATAAATCAATATGCAATTTGAGAAGGGGAAATGCCATTTTTGTAACAAATTAGAAGTGATCTCCCAGCCATTTCGATTATGAACTCTTCAACTCCAGGACTGCCTAGAACTATGTGCACATACCGTGCCTAACGTAACATGAACTCAGAGTTGGTCAGGGCCCCTGTGCATGACCGTATTACAAGCAATAAATAATAATCTAATAACGGCACCCAAAGGCTTGATAGTTAATGTTGTGATTATTTAAAGCACATTGGCTTGGCCCTTTCCTTTTTCCCCTCTCAGCCTTCTCAGAATTTTAAAGACAACGCCTGAGTCAAAGCACTTGAGACTGCAGAAAATAATGATAATCAATAAGCATTTTTGATGAATTATGCTTCCAGGATTACAAAGTTCATGTATATGAACTTGTTTGAATACTCTATTGTCTTCCAAACATGACAAAGCACTGTTAGCTCTTCTCCTTAAAGGCTGAGATATTTAACCGTGGCATCTGGGTCAAATTTAGTCGACTTTCAAATTTTGTTGAGCGACCTGCAGCGTTCTTCAACTACCACTGTCCAACACATGCCCTAGATGTAGAGAAGATCACACCTGCTGGGAGTAGTTCATGCAGGATTGTTCCTCTGTATATGTGTATGAGCTTCTCCATGACTGGAAAATCCCAACAGATTAGAGTTCCTGGTCCCATGGAAGCCATCATACACATCTTGCTCTGCAAGCATACAAGTTCCCCTTTACTGACTCCAGTAGAGATTGGGGCAAAACTAGGGGACATAGATCCCCTTTCCTTTCATTTCAGGGAATGTGTAAATGAGAATTTGGAATAGATGGTCTTATTTAGATGCACTACCAGAGCTGAGTCCATGCAAAAGCTCAGTTATGAAGAAATTTGTAAATTTTGTTTAATGCTTATCAAAAGTTCTCTCAGCATCAAAGTTTACAAAGTCAATTTCTACTGCCACTTTAGGGTGTTTTAGTTCTCATTCCCAGTTCTCATTCTTTTTGCAGTCTGGGGCACCTAAATACTTACTGGGAAACACAGTGTTGGGCTTTTCTAATAATAGCGTTTTGTATTTAAAGAAAACCCACTCCTTTGTCATTCGATTAATTTCTTTTCAAGGTTAGAATCAGCAACCCCACTTGTGAGTCTACCAGTCAAGCCAGAGTTGAAAGACAAAGTGACAGGTAGTCTAAACAGCCATAAAGCTGAGGTTACAAATAGGACAGTCACAACAGTGAGTTGCTGGAGAATGGGGAAGAGATGAATAATTATGTTTTGCCCATACGAATCCTGCTGTTATTCTTTGTGTGGCCCAACCACAGGCTGATGTTGGTTTCGTAAATACATGGGTTTAGTCTAGCCTAATCCAAACAAACTAGGGATGCCACATGGGCAGTCTCCTCTCCAGCAGGTTTTGCTTTTGCAACCAAGTCCCAAATGATGACTGCTTTCCCCCTCATCACTCTTCAGATGGAAAGAACATAAACAGTTATGCAGGAAACATCTCCAGTATACAATTTTCCCATTCCGTTCAGCAACATAGAAGTTGCAAAAAGGAGCCATTAACTAGAAGGAAACCAGGAATGTGTATTCATAGAAGCAGCCATAATTTTTAAAAAGTTTGCTGTGTGGATCATCCATGATTTGCTCTTTCCTTGCCTGGATCAACTTCAACCTAGTCCTTCCCATCTTGGACTCTTAACAGCTACCAGCCACTGAGATGGATGAAAGAAGAAAGAAATCCTTTCCATTGGTCTGTGTTGACAGCTATTTAACCTACCTTCCTTAGACTGATAAACCAATAAACTATGGTTCGTCTTTATGGGAATGGATCTTGAGTTTCTGTACACCCTTTCTCTTCTCCTCCAGCAAAGTCTCAAGAGAGAAATAATAATAATAGTAATAATAGTAATAGTAATAGTAATAATAATAATAATAATAATAATAATAATAATAATAATAATAATAGCAGCATCCATTTTCAATCAACTAAAATGTAGAGTTATGTCTGAACTGGGACAAACCATGCTTGGTCTTTATGGTTTACAAAAAAAGAGTCAACATTGAACTGTTTTATAAAACTGGTTGCTTCAAGATTAATCAGAGCTGAAAGTTCAGACTTAAAACTGAAGTGTGGCTTACTGAAAATGGAAGGTTTCACCTCCTTGCAGTCTCACATCAAGAAGAAGATGGGGAGGAGGAGGAGGAGGAGGACAGAGTACCAGACTCAGCCTTGTTCATGTCATAATATGCCATACTCTCTTGTATAAGCTGGGATGGGAAACCTTCAGCATTCCAAATGCTGATGATCTATCACTCTAATCATACTATACCATTCACCATATTGGGAACAGCTGATGGGAACTGGTTCCCTAATCCGTTCATAAGCCATAGTTTATTGTTACCTATAAATGAAGTCAGCATGTCATGTTCAGAGGAAAGCCTCTGTGTTACTTTGCATTTCTCATCTCTACACAATGCCCAATGAGCAATTTTAGGAAAAAGTCCTACTGCCAGTCATTTCCATTCTCTTGCTTTGTACAAATCAGGCACTACTGGTTTTGACCTGAAAAGCAAATATAGCATGCCTAAAAAGTACCTTGGGGTTTCTTCTCAAACCATGTCCCACTGAGGTCTTTAAGATTATTCAGTGGTGTCCTTTCTCAACAATACCATCTCTGCAACATGTCAGGTCATCAAGCACATTTAGAAATGTGTTCTTACTGACTGTCTCAGAATGGTAGAATTCCATTCCTCTGAAGACTAGCTGAGTCTTGTCTGTTACCACTTTTGAAACTTCCCTAGGCCTTTTAGTTTGGCCTTAGCTTTCCTTTAAACTAAGCTAATTACTAGTAGGTTTTAATTTTTTTTACATCTTAATAGCTTTGGAATTGTAAGCCAAAACAGTTTTCAGTCATGGAAATGTTCCAACACTTTTAAAGATTTTGTATATCTGACTTATATGAGTTTGTTTTTTCCCCATTTTTCATGCCTTCGAATGGGATCTCTGGAAAAGCAACTGAAAGTCATGAGACTCATAGCAGTGTGCATAACTGGGAAATTGAACACAGGTCTCCTCAGTAGCAATCTGGCACTATCATCACTATACCAAAATTTATTGTTGTTGTGTGTCTTCAAGTCACCTTTGACTTAAAGATGAAACTATCAATGGAATCTTATTGGCAAGGTTTGTTCAGAGGGGAGTTGGCATTGCCTTCCTCAGTAGCTGACAGAGTGTTGCTCACCTGAGATCAACCAGTGGGTTTCTATGGCTGAGTAGGATTTGAACCCTGGTCTCATGCAATCCCAGTCCACTACTGAAATTACTACACAACACTAGCTCATTGTATTTTGTGTTCCTGTCTGGAGTTTCCATCTTTCTGGAACTACTGTTGCTTTAGCTCTTATGGTGACTCTTATGGTAACGCATCTTAGTTCAGTTCTGGCCCGTGACAGTCTCTTCAGTATCCATTCTGCATGTGGAATCATCTTACAGAACCCAGCCATCCAGCTCTCCAGTATAAAACCATCTATCTCTGAACTAGAAAGGTTCAAGTATTTTGTGTGATCCTTTCCTTGAAGTGAACTGACCTGATTCATACTTCCTGGACTAATATGGAACACAGTTCATGAGTTTTTCACATTTCTTGAAGTGCTTTAATGTATTTCTGCCTGAAAACAGCTTCAGTCTTTAAATGGATAAAACTTGCATAGCATCAATCCCAGGAAATCCCCATGGGAATTCCAATATAGTTCAGAGGGAAAAAGTATATTCTGCATCCACAGGAGTATTTACAGGCGTAGAATAAAAGTTAAGCCACAATGCCCAAACACCCAGAACCAGTAACACACTTTCCCATGAGGAAGAATATTGCAGAAACTGCATTGTTGTTCTGTGCCATCAAGTCATTTTCAGCTTATGACAACCCTAAGGTGAATCCATCATGGGTTTTTTGGGGGGCTGAGAGTATGCGAGGCATCTAAGGTGGCCCAGTGGGCTTCCGTGACTGACCAGGGAATTGAACCCCTGGTCAGCCATGGAAGCCCAACCAACAAGAGTGGTAGTCAAACATTCAAACCATGCTGCCTCTAGATAGGTGCTATAGCCAAACATTACTGGGAAGGCCACCCCATTCCCACCCATCCTATCTCTTTCCACTATATAGCATATATTCTGGCATAGAGGCATAGTGACATGTCAGCTTGGTTTGATAAGGAATGTTTTGGGGTTTTAAAAAGCTGAATAGCAATGTTTCATGAGTACACAATAGAATTGCATCTATTCTTCCAATTGCAATGTCAAATTTTCTAATAGGCTTGGTTTTAAATGGTGTTAAATAGTTCTAATGGGTTTTAAAAATTGTTTTTTTAAGAACTTAGCAGATTGCTTAATTTTTTAGCCTACTGAAATTACTCTTACTGTTTTAAAGGATTGCCAACTGTTAAGCCTGATTTTATGCCACTCCACCCTGACAGTCTTTGATATAGCATAGGATATTGAGACTATCATATTTTGGACATATCATGAGAAGAGATGACTCATTAGAAAAGACAATAAAGTTTGCCAAGGTAGAAGGCAGTGTATATGTGTGTGTGTGTACATGCCTTTATGTTTTCTGTCAACGTATGGCAAGCCCATTAATTTCTTAAAGTTTTCTGAAGCAAGGAATACTCAGAGGTGGTTTTGACAGTTCCTGCCTCTGAAATATAGCCTACAGCACCTGGTGTTCATTGGTGGTCTCCCATCCAAGGACTAACCAGGGCTGACTCTGTTTAGTTTCCAAGATCAGCCAGATTAGGTTCCATAGGCAGTAGGAAGACAGTATATCAGGTGTAGAGATTCAATTTTTAAAAAAAATGTAAATTTTTTTAATAATTTTTATTATAACTTTTATAGGTGTAGAGATTCAATTAAGGGAGCCAAAGGTGCCCTGAGTTTGTAAGACTTGAGAAGAACTACTGATAACAGAGTGACTTGGAGATATTCATAAGGCTGGCATGAGCTGAAGTCAACTTGGCAGCAATTAACAACTAAACTTTTTAATCAATCAATAAAATAAATAATCGTACTGACTGAATCCTTTTAATAAAGAAACAGAGTCCAGCATTTTACAAGGCCTATGTATTTCATGTAAATAATGTACATACTATGGAGAAAACAGGGACAGAAAGCTTGGAAAGAAGGTATATTTTAAAATTCATAGTTTGTTGACAGCTGCAATTTGCCATAATCTTAATTGAAGGAGTTTGGGAGGAGCAGAGCGGGGAAACCTTCTCCTCCATGATGAGGAACTGGCTGGAAATGCTAATCACATTCTCAAAGGGTTAACGATGCTGAACTGATTGGCATTTTTTTTAAAAAAAAAAATGAGATTTTCATTTGGCACAGTGACAGCACAGCCCTGCCATACCTTGTACACGGTCATGCCCACATTATTATAGGACAATTTAGGTCCTCTTCTTTTAAATGTCATAGCTCTCTAACATGGATGTAAATCAAAGTCACTGAGGTAGAGGAAGACTTTTCCATAGCAGATTTGTGTGAGAGAGAGTGTTTGGGGAGTGCTTTTTTTTTTTTAGTAAGCTTACTCTTGGAAATATGCTCACAACCACAAGTCTGTCAGGATTTGGAAAATTTAACTGGAAGAACACTGTGGTGGTAGTAACAATCCACCATTAGAATAAGAAAGCAAAGCTGGGAGAACCGTGTCGTGATATTTCCTTAAAAGACTGCAGGCATAATTCCAGGGGAATCACCCATTAACTTGAAAGACATCTTACTAGTAGTTTGTAGTGTAGTGTGAATGGGTCTCTGGTTGACAGCCCTTGCTGTAACCAATGTGTAAACAGGTACCACCAGTTAATCCTAAACGTGTTTACTGCGATCTCTGAGTTTACCCCGGCACTCTGTCTCATATGTGTATGAAGGACTGTTATTGTCCATTACTCTCCATCATCAACACCATAACCGCTGTCAGCATCAGCATCAATTTGTTGCTGTGACCATCAAATCAGCTTTGGCCATTTCCACATGTACCTGATCCCATCGTCCTCCCATCACAATCCCGGCAGTGCCTTTGTGGGGAAGGGAGAGTGATGAGAATGCTTCCCTCCACACCTGGCCAGCTCCCTACAGAAGGGAGAGCAAACGACACACATCTGTCTTCCACCACACAACCAGGCTCCTTCCCATGCTGCACTTGGGAAGGAAGTGCTTCCGTCACACTTCCTGCCCTTTCATGCAGCAGGTAAGTATGGGAGCATTGCATGATTGTGGGTGCTTAATGGGTTTAATCCATTAAGCAAATATTCTGCGATCACGGTGGGTGGGGGCGGATGGCAGCAGGACTGCAAGGATGCATGACTGGTAGACCACTGCCATCCTGTCCTCATAGTGGGACTGCGATGCCATGCAGAAATGGCCTTTGACTTGTGGTCATCCTGTGAAGGAGAACTCTAAGAGCCCCAGTGATCAACTGCCCTGCTTAGGTCTTGTAAATTTAGGGCCATTATATCCCATCAATTCTCCAATGAGCACAAGGAAGCAAACATAGTGCTCTAAGGTCAGCCAGTGGGTCTCATGGCTCAATGGGGACCAGGACTTGCATTGCCCAAATCCCAGTCCTGAACTCTAACCACTATACTACACTGGTTGTTCCTGCTGGATATCAGTACAGGACCCTGAAAGATGTCTGAATACTGCCTGAAATCACCCATTTATCAGGATGTAGTCATGTAATTTGCTGGTGAAGATCTTCAAGCGCTTAATTAACATGATTGGGAAAAATAGAAACAGAGCCCCATACAAAGCAGTTTCTTATTTTAATAAACATATCATGACTGTGATATATCGCCTGTTTTCCTTTTCAGACTTGATTTATCTGTCACTTTGATTTTCAAGATTTGATTTATTGGTCAATTTCTTTTCAGGATGTGATTTATCAGTCAATTTGTTTTCGAGATTTGATTAAAGCACATTGCATAAGCCTTTCCGGATCTATTTCTAAATATCATAACATACATCTACTATGGATGTTTAAGGTCTTAATTTCAAAAAAAATAAAAATAAAAAAAAATAAAAGCCTCTCTCATTTGATAATTTTTCATTCCTATCTGGAGCACGTCCCTATTATACATGAATATAATCTGAATCAGATGAAACAACCAATTACAGTAAGACATAAAATACAGTAAGTGCTGTTTCATAATAAATTGTACGCTGTGCTGTCTTAAAGGGAACTGAGAGCTTTAGTAGAAAGCATTAACACAACCCAAGTAAAATTTCAGTTCTAGTTTCATCATTTTTATACTCATAAAATCTGCATGCGTCCAGAAAGAACCAACAAGGGTGATGGCTATCTTCAGCCTCCTTTGCAAAATGTGACACAGACACAGCTTGGTTTGAGACCAAGAATATAATTCTACACCCAAAGATGGGTAACTTTTGATTTCAGATGCTCTGGACTTCAACTCTAAAAACTCCAGCAACCATAGTCAGTGTTAAAAGATCATGGGAACTGCTGTCCCAAATATCTAGAGGACTAAAGTTTACCCATCCTTGCTGTACCTCCTTACCTAAGAAGGCATCTTATTGAAAACAACGGGACTTCTGAGCCGACATGAATAAGTTTGCACTGTTAAACAAACTTGCAGGTCAGCCCAATGGGACTTGTGTTAGTCATATTCCTACTGAAGTCCATTGATCTCAATGAGTCTGCTTGCCAACTACATCTTGCAGAGAAGCCAATGTCCCAAACACCAAGAAAACAATAGAGCTGCAAAATACTAGGAAAATTTGATGAGTGAGTGCCCATAACATTCAGATAACACATCACAATTATTACAACATATCCTTCAACATGTCACAGATGAAAACTAGGATGCATATGACCAAGTAGCATCAGAGTCAAGATGGCAGACATTATTAATGAGAAACGACACCCAGGCTAGGAGAGGCTGTAGCAGTTTTTTCCCCCAGAGGCCATTTCCACACCTATCCCTTTTCTGTCATCATCCTGGCAGCACCTTTGCTGAGATGGGAGCATGTCCCCTACACTTTCCTTCACATGCGGGTGGCTGCCTGCAGATGGAAGCGCGATCAACACACGCCTTCCTTCCACAGTGAAGCCGGCCTCTTTCTTGTGCTGCACTGGGGAAAGAAATGCCTAAACCACACTTCTGCCCATTCCACATGGCTGCTGGCAACAGGAGCACCGTGCGATCGCAGGCCACCGCCAGATTTTTTCTGGTAATGGAAAACCCGTGATCGCAATAGGTGTGGATGCACTAGCAGCAGGACTGCGACAACATCATGCGAAAGTCCAACTCATGGACCAGCAGCAATGCGTCCCCATCATGAGACACTGATGTTGTGTGGAAATGGGTTGAGTCTACTGGGAAGGGCAGGAGTCTGTTCCTTCCTCACCCCTGCCCTCTACTTTTGCACTCTGAATTCAGTTTGCAGCAATTCAAGTAAGTTGAGGACAGAGGGGAGAAGTTGGATCAGGACAGAGAAACTGGGACATTTTAAAAGCAGCTGAAAAAAGTGGGACAACAGAGGATAAATTGGGACTGTCTTTGAGAGAGTTGGAGAATATGCTGTAATTGGATCCAACCACAGAAATAAATCTATTAGAGCATACACGGTACAATGCAAGCCAGTGTACGAAACGTGATATTCTACTACCGTTTAGCAAACACCCCATAACTATAAAGGTGACAAAAAGGTTACAGTTCTCTCACAAAAGGAAATTGTTCCTTGTTAAAGTTACAAAAGTAATGCAATTTAGTTATACCTTTTTATTGGACAAAGGATTAGTTACAAATAATCAGTTCTTTGCAACTAGTTACTTCCAAACTTTTGAGACAGACAGATTGATGAGATACAGAGGCTAGAACGAATTTAGGATTTGGGCAACAGGGAGATGAGCTATTAAAGGAAATGCGATATTTAAGGTTCTTTGCTTATACTCATTTTCTTCTTTTCTGCATTATGACAAAAGCCTGCTTAGCCCAGCAATCATGGAATCATAATGTTGGAAGGGGTTATCCCAGTCCATATAGGAACTCCAGCTAGATCATCCGCAGCAGGTACTTGTCTTGGCTTTGAGGATACCCAGAAAAAGAGACCCCCCATCATCTCTCCAGGTAATTGAGTCCATTGCTGAACTGCCAGGAAGTTCCTTCTAATATTCAGTTGAAATCTATCCTCCTGAAATTTCAAACCATTAGACCTGATCCTACCCCTCTGAGCCAGTGGAAAACAAACCTGCACTCTCCTTTCTCTGACAGCCTTTTAGATATTTAAAGATGGCAATCGTGTTATTGTTAATCATTATCATTGTCATCTTTATGCATACCCTTCCATTTCCCCCAATTTTTATCAGCCTAGGGACTAATTCAGGCAGCAGGTACCAATAACAGGGAGCTTCGTCCAACATCTCTGGCTCAGAATCCTCTCTGCCAGTACTGCATTGCAGTGTCAAGAACTGGTCTGATCCCAAGGCCTTTTGGAGCATAGGGAATGATGACTTTCTGGCTTCGAGGTGAAAGTAGTACAAACTAAGAAACCATTAATGACTTTGACTTATCCACTTGCAATGGCAGCAAAGATGCATTTATCCTTGCTTGCTGGCAACACTGCTTTACAATGTAGCCTTGTAACATTTATGAAGCACAAACTAAGAGTAAGACGCAAAGAACCCTTTGGGTAGGCATGGGAATTGTGTCACTCATGGATGCCATGCAAGCATTTGGAGAGCCAGTGTGGGTGTTGGGACCCCCATAGCCCCCACAAAAGTCCAGGCACCCCCTGAAAATTATCTAAAAATATATTTTCAAGCTTACAATGTGTTAGGATATGCCCCATGTAAAACAACAAAAACAAAGCATGTCCAAAGAAGCAGGAGAGGTGACTAGAAGGGATGAATTATCATTTGTGATGACCAAAATGATGGTCCATATTTCCCCCCCAACGGTATTGCTTGCCATTGCTCAGACAAACTTATCAGGTTAGTTTGCACACAATTGTCTCTACTAGGGAAGCCACTGTTTGTATTTTCGTATTTGTCTTAACTCTATTCAGTCATCCAAAACCTGTAAGCATGTAGGGGAATGGGAACCTGTACTGGAGCCTTGGTTTCTTCATTTGCAGTGTGTTGACAAGGAAAGCCCACAGCAAAGCTGTGCTCACGTGCAAGTGAACATGATTACCAAAGTCCATGTGATCAAAGAATCCTTCCTTTTTAGTATTCCTGGTCATGCACAGCACTGTTGTTAGATTTATCTGAACATGGACACCATTTCCACCTGAAAACTTCATAGGGAACAAAGGAAGGTGCAGAACACCTCCCCACACCCTCCCATCCATATCAATTTGGGACACCTGCATAATCCTTTTTAAAAATCACGTTATCTCACTTTTCTCTCCCTCATGAAAGCCAGTGGGGGTCCTGGGTGGTCTACCTTCTCCTAGTCACTGACCAGACTCACAGTCACTTAGCTTCAGCAAATTTGCAGTACCCCACATATCTTCAAAATGTGTATTATGTGGGGTGTGTCAAAAAGCCTCCAAGGAGCACAAGGGATCATTTTAAAATCTTCAGTCAGCGATCAATCTGGGTTGTGAATACAGGTTTATGGACAAAAGTAATATCTCTCTTTCTCCCTAGTTTGCAATGAGAATTGTATCTAGTTTTTTTCTGCTGGCACAGAACAATAAGACATTACATAGGCGGCTGCTCAGACATTTATACAGAAACAGCCTCCTCCAAAATCCCATTTGTGACCTTTTGTACTGAGGGTTTGCTACAAACAGCATTGCAAGGCATGCTTTTTGGGGCTAACTTCATTGCCTGATGATTTGGCTTTTCTGACACAATCGGGCTCTTTTTCTCATTTCCCCCTCTCTAACAAGTATTTAACATTGCCAAGAGGTCAGTTTTCTGGCATCTTAGCAGCAAGTAGGCAAGGACAGCATGAGAAGAGGTAATGCTTGCCTGTACTTCTATGCACTGAAAGCCTAGAAAAGATAGAGCACCATCACCAGATTAGGAAAACGAAGAAGGGAAACAAGAGGAAAATGATAATTGCTTTCAAATATCACTGTACATTAGAAAAAGTCCAAGGAAGCAAATAAGAAGGTTGTCCTAAAGAGGTTGTCCTGATATGGTCTTAAAATTTTGATCATTTCCATCTAATAGTCCTTCTACATCATGTAATTGGAAATGGAAAGACATCTTCAAAGCTGTTTATTCCAAGACCAACCCCACCCCTGCAGGAAATCCACTAGTCCTGCTAAGCTGACCATCTAATTTCTGTTTAAAAAGCTCTACCAAAGGCAAGTGCATACTTTTGCAAGCAATCCATTCCATCTATGTACCCCAGGAAATTTCTTTCAGCCTTGAAATCCCATTTCTCATAATTTCATACCACTAATTCAAGCCCGCCCCTTCTGAACAAAACAGAACAAAATCCACTCAGTCTACATGGCAATCCTTGAAATACTTGTAGGTTAACATCCTGTGGTCTCTTAATCATTTCTTCTTCAGGCTAAGCATACACAGCTATGTCCACCTCTCTTTCTAAGAGTTTCTTTCTGGGTCCAAGTCCAGCTGATGCATTCAAGTGGCCATTTGGTTCAGAACACTTTCCCCAGGGGGCAACCAGATGGTTCTGGAAAGGCCTCCAACAGGATATTAAATGTAATATGTTTCTCTCACAATGTCATTCCCCAGAATGCTCATATACTCCAACATTTCACTGATGAAAACCAGGACACACGTGGCCAAGCAACATCAGAATGTGCTCAACACAACAGAAGTTATAAATGAGGAAGAACACACAAGCTAGGAGAGGCTGCAGTTGTTTGCTTTTGCCTGAGCTTACTGGAAAGGGCAAGATTGTGCCCCTCCTCTCCTTTTTCACTTGCTAAGTTGAGTGGAAACTACTTTTGCACTTTGCACTTGGTTTGCAGCCATTGCACTAAGCTGAGGACAAAGAGAGAAACAGAGAGGAGAAGGCAGAAGCTTGGACATTTTAAAGGCAGCTGAAAAATTGGGAGTGTGTGTATGCGTGAATTTGCCTTCAATTTGCTTTTTGACTTGTAGTGACCTCATGAATTTCATTGGGTTTTTTCAGACAAGAAATACTCAGTGGTTTTGCCAGTTACTTCTTCTGACATACTGCCCACAGTATCTGGTACTTGTTGGTGGTCTCTCATCTAAGTACTAACCAAGGCTGATCCTATTTAGCTTCAAGATCAAACGGGATCTGGTGCCTCTGGGGTATTTACACCCTAAAAATGAGATGACAGAGTATTAGTTGGAATTGCTCCTGACAAAATCAGGACAATTAGAAAGTAATAAAGCCCCAAACACTAAGTCTCTGGGCACCAAAATAGTTTTTTTTTTCTATTACCCTAAGACAATAACTAAGCGGAACACACCCAGGCGTTGCACAGCATGAGTCAGCCTATATTGTTGGAGCATTTATACTGAAGACCTTTTACTTCATTTGCCTACCTGTAACTAAAACATGACATGTTCTTCAGTACTGTTTGTACCTGGAAGAAAACTCTAATATTAAGACCTATTTACAAACAGAAAGTGCTTCCAGGGCATGCATGATGAGTCACCAGATCATTCCAGCTGCATCTCTTCATTTTGCATGCTGCTCCATTGGGTTTCCCAACCCTGAAGGACAGCAAGAGGCCATAAATCCTCATTGTACGTCCATAACTACATTCTTAGCATTGTGTCACTGTTTCCTTAATTAAAATTAGGGGACATGGAGAAGGGCTACAAGAAGCTATATAGCTTTCATCTCCTGCCTAGAGTTCTAAGATTTAACTAGAAATTTGTACATCTCTTTTCAGTGTAGTCTCTATACTGAGATGGGCTAGGAATTCCAGGTTTTTTCTTTATCAAAATTTTACTAACATAAAACAGAAACAAAGAATTGACAAACAACAACAAAAAAAATGAATACTTCAAAAAAGAAAACAGAAACAGAAAAGATGCATCTATTCATACATACTTACACTAACATCTACACCTTTAGTATCATAAATTCTAAAACAACCTCATACCTTCTAGAATAACGTTTGCATCGCATTTACACTCTTCCTCTCCTTCTTATCATTTATATACTTCTTCTTACATACTTTCCATTCACTCCCCCCACCAAGTTTTGTTTGTATTTTCTTCCTTATTGAACACAGATTAATTTTTCTTACAATATATGATTATCTTGATTCTATTATTTCCTTAATAACTTCAGGTTTTGAAGATGTATCACAAGTTTCTAGCATCAGAGGCTAGGTAACGTGACTCATATACTGCCATTGCAGAAGCATTCAGCAGGACAATTCTCCGCGATGCCATCTGTCATTGTAGTATTCAGACAGATTTGCTTTTTTTCCAGACCTGAAGGACAGCGCGATGGAACTCACCAGCCTGCCCTGTCGTATAAAATAGGTTTAATACATCTTTTGATATACTCTTTATCTCAGGTAGCTTTGGGGCAGGTTCTGAGCCTTGTTGCTGCTACTGCCATCCTCAGCCGCTCTTGCTGAAGATATCACTGTCTCTCTCTGTTTTCTTTCTCACATTGAACACAGACAGCTGGGAGTCAGGCCTGGCTCTGGAAACCGTTCTGTGAAAAAGATGGCTCAGCAGTTCACCGCCGATATACAATCCACTGTGTTACTGCAGAGCCCTTCCTGGCGGTGGCAATGACGACATAAGCCTCAGGGCCCAATCCAAAGTTCAGTGAAGTCAGAGCAAAAGCACTCCACGGCGCCAGTTGTCTTTGGAATGACTCCTCCGTCACAGAAATTGACTTAGTCCCTATTTATCCTTAAGGGAACTGTGCTTCAACCTGAATGCCTCTCACAGAGGTGCCTAACCATCTCTGCGTATGAAAACACATATTAAATAACAGGCATAAATCTCCGCACAAGTCCAGGACCAACTGTTATCAGAACAGACAGAACTACATGGTCAATATTACAGGGCCAATTTGCACAAGGACTGTGGAAATGAGAAAAGTTGCAGAAAAAGGACATCCAGATTGCTTTCACAGGGTATTAAAGGGGGAAAATAAAAGCCCAGAACACACAATGATGCAGAAGAAAAGTCTAAAAACTAGCAGTTTTCCACAACATTATTTTGCCATCTGAAAGCTTGACTGACCTGCCCAGTCTAAACCTTAGTTTTATTTTTGAGTGAAGATGTTTTGCTTTTTAAATGAGTTACAAGTATTTGGAATGCAGATACTGACCAAAGCATCACTGCTTGTCAGAGAGCCAAAGAGTTTATTGAAAGGATGCAGAAGGATTCATCTGTTTTAGGCATGGCATTATGGATGAAATTGTTTCCACCTCCTCTGTCTTTCCCAAACACATTTTCCCCCTCCTGCCCATTTCTCTTCCATTATTCAAGCATTTCCCTGTGAAAACAAATCTAGAGTCAAACACATTGACACAGCAGGAAACCAATACTCACATCTGGACATCCATAAATCCCCCAGAAACTGTTCAAAATAAATAACTCCGTTTGTTCCCTGCATCAGTTTGAATGTAATATGAGTGGGTACACTGAATTTTTTTGAGGGGGAGTGGGCTGTTTTTGTTAAATTCTAATTTCCTTTTGCGAGACCACAATGCAGAATAACAGAGAAGAGGTGGACAACATACTTCTCCCCCCCTGATATTTTGGGATAATAACTCCCATTATCTCCCTAATTTGGTTGTTCTGGGTGAGGCTGATGGGAACTGCAGTCCAACAAAATATAGAGGGATATGGATTTACCACACACACAGCTCACTTACAGATGAGTATGCTAAATTTAGCCACCCTGTGAAAGAGGATAAATTGTGAGTGTAGGATGATCCACTGTGACACACAAAACTCTTTTTGTTTTTTCTGATTTTCTGATTTTTTAAAAAATCGTTTTTAGTTTTTTGGTTTTTAACAGATAAATGGCCTAATAGATTTCCAGTCTTTTAAAATTATTGCCATTATTTATTATTTCAAATTGATTTTACTGTAAGCCACCATGTGATCTCTGGAGATAGGGTGGGATATAAATACTTAAAATAAAATAAAATCTTTCATTCACCTTGAATCACGTGGCAAATACACAAGGATATGCATTTATCCTGAAAAATTACTAAGAAAATAAGCACACTAATTAATTCTTTAAAGGCAAGTAATGTTAGTTTACAAAGTTACTTAGACAGCATTTTGGGGAAATTTGGGAGAACCAGTGGCCATCTATCATTTCCTTAATATAAAAAGTAACAAAAATATTATTATGTTAGATAATGCAATATGACAAAATTGGGAGGGAGTAATCCTGAGTTAACTTTTTAAAAGTAACACCCAAAGCTGTTATCCCTGGGCACAATTCATGTGTAGCTGGGTGTGTACCTCTCCACCAGTTCAAGAACAGCTTCCTGAGCCTCCTTCTATCTTCCCCTTGCTTGAACTACAATCAGTTTGTGGTGTATATATCTAAACCATTGACCTGAATGCTATTGCTAATCTCAAATATTGTAGACCCACTGCACCAGTGTTTTTTTTTTCTTTCTATGTGGCAATTTAATGGGTCTACTCTAACTGAGAGAAACCAGTAAGATTCAGGCCAAGATATATGTGCACGTACATGCTCGGTCCTATCTGGATCATATAGGAACATGTAGTATTTGAGTAAGCTTATTTTTTTATACAATCTGACTCAGTCTGCACCTGCTTAGATGAATGTCCTTTAGATTCCATATTTTGTTGAACATTGCAACAGAAAGAGAGTAAAATGCATTTAGAAATGTGTGTTTTTGCAATAAAATGCACTGAACACGCCTCTTTTTGGAGAAAATACTTTTCACCACATATATTTAAATCTTAATGCTATGCAAATAGTCTGTCTCCTAACTGGACTGCAGAAATCAGATGGATTAACTGAGCAAGCACAAGCAGAAGGGATACTGGTCAGAAATAGACAAGTGGGTCTATTCTATAGGGGCACACATGCCCCATACCTGGGATCAAGTGCAGCTGCCTATCATAAGTTTCTATGATAAGAATTTGCTGCCTTTAAAAAAATTAAAGAAACCCTAAATAAAACCAGGCTATAATCTGGCCCTGGAACTATATGGAACAGTTTGGATGATCCAGTCATTTTACCAATGCTGAATTTTTAAAAAAAGTAAAAATAAGAATGGTGGTATTTGCTTGCTTTGTCTGGCATTGGGAGGCAGAGTATAGCATTTATATTTAGAACCTGAGTGTAAATATATACCGATTCTGACTCAGCAGATATTGGAGTCAACAACAAAGCAATAGGTGTAATTCTCTAATTTTCTTCACGAAGGAAACAAGAAGCAATTTTAGCCATTTTTTTTCTGGTGCAAGTAAGTCTTGGGAAACCACAGCGCTCAAAGTAGGGTTTGTTTTTTTCCTCTGCAATTCAGGACTAATTCTGTACAAAATTTGCATCGAGTTGTTTCATATAAAAAACTGCATTTTCTGAGCAGGTAGATACAACTGTCTGTGCAGAACAACAACAGCTGTATGCAGAGATGTTATTTTCTGCAGAGAAAAAGATGTTTCCTGTGCAGAAAACACGGGTTTCTCTGAAAATTGACCATGTGTAAATTTTGCACAGAATAAGTCTCCAAATATAAATTTTTCTGCACAAAAAATATTTCTCATTAGAAATATTATTTCATTTGCCCAGAATATGCTGTTTCCCTTGTCAAAAAATGCTGTTTTATGTATCTACCCTTTTATTATGCTTTCCTTTCATTCATTCAAGACATCGAAGAGGTGAACCACCAGTGTTCCTGATCTACTCGAAGGACTAGTAAGGGTCTTCTAAAGAAATAGGGATATTGGGAATCCAACCCCCCTGCAGACAAGCAAGTTCAAAGGGAATATTTCAACAAAAGTACTAAAGAACTCTCTCTTCCGGCAGGCCTACCCAGTCAATTTTTAACTCTGAATTTTCAATTAATTTATTTTAAATGTTTTGATGTGTTTTAGCTGTATTTTAATTTATGACGTACCTCACCTCGAGCCATGGAGAGAGGCGAGTAAGAAATAAAAATTGATGACGAGGAGGAGGAGGTACAAAACATCCATATGTGAATTTTGTATAGATTAAGTCCCAAATTGCGAAGATTCTCATCAGACCAGGATTCTTCACATCAGGGTTTCTCAATACATGTTTTTTGACCATTGTTTTATTTTTATTTTTTTAATATTCTTTCCATTCCTACAAAGCAAGCCTAATTCTCCCAAATTAAGGTCCTCAGCCTAGGGGATTGACAATGATCTAATAATGAAACACAATATAGTGTTTCTTCATCTACTGTTTACCTGTCATTGGGGCATTTTTCATCACCATCTATAGCAGAAGGAACCGACTGGGAAGAAGGGACATGGAAGAGTGGATATGTGGTGGTAGTATGGAGAAATACTGAGATTTTCTCCTCTTTGTCCCCTTTTAGTTGTCACTATAGAGAAATTTGCTTTACTTTAACCAAGAGTGGAAAGTGAAAGGCGAGGGCGGGGGGACTGTCATTGAAATAGTGGCCGGTCTTGGTTCTTAATTAGGACGTTAAGCAGGATTGCATTTAAGAACCAGAAGTGTTAATTCCAAATATGTCTGTCCTCTGAAAAAAAGGCCCAGCCACTTGCATTTCAAAAAGGCCTCACATAAGCCAGGAAACGAACATGTTGCCTTTTGAAAGCTGGCCCGAGATCTGTAGCCATTTTTATATGTGTTTTTTTCTTTCTTTCTACTGTGTTTGATAGTGCCAAGCAGTGTCATTTTTAAAAGAGGTAATTCATATTCAGAGAGAGTTAAAAAAAAAAGTAAATTTATCCTTTGAATCTCGTTGGCTTAAAACAGCTCAAAGAAGAAAAGAAAAATAGCCAAAAGCCATAGTCCGGGAATTTGAATCCAGAGAAAGATGTTTAAAAATAAGGAGACTGCCTGTATTTTGTCTGCAGTATTGCCAGGGTGGGAGAGAGAGACTCCCTCCCCCATGCAAAGCAGTCATTGCAAGAAAGATTGCAAAGCAATCTTCTTCTACACAAGAAGATTGGGAGCTAGCTCACATCAACTCAGATCATTGGTCCATCTGTCTGGGATGGGCAAGTGCATCTCTGTAGATGTGATGGCACTATAACACCCAGCAACCCTAACCAGTGAAGAATGCTGGGTGTTGCAGTCAAGCAACTTCTAGAGAGGAACACTTAGTCCCCCCTTTTGTTAACATTTGGTCATTAAGTAAACAAGAAGAAAAAAACAACACAAAGCAAACATACAAAAATCCCAAAAATACATTCATATAAACATTAACAAACATCCTAACTGACACATGACTAAAGCAAATGCCAACGAAACACAGGCCATTTCCACACTAGCTTGTCATAGCGCTATGATTCCACTTTCAACATCCTATGGAATCCTGGGGTTTGCAGTTTCGGGAGGGGCAAACCCCAGGATTCCATAGGATGTTGAAAGTGGAATCATAGCGCTATAACAGGCTAATGCGGAAATGGCCATAACTAAAAATTGATTCCCACCCTTGCAGCAAACAGTTCATATGGTTTAAGCATTTACACCTAACCTGTGAATCACTCATTTTATCCCACAGTTATTGTTGCCAATCACGTATCATTCAATTATTCACTTACTTAATTTCTCAAGTTCATAAACCCTTGTTAACTTATCTAGATTATACTAACGATCAGTCATCAAAAGATAATAATCCTCTATATATAAACTACATTTTGAAACAACAGAGTACATTTTCTAAGTCTTCTTTTACACTTCTCGTCTAGCAATGTATTCCATGTGCATACATCAACTCATGCACAGAATCTCTTCACATCACACCTGGACACCTGAAGCATTTGGGAACACAGATGCTCCCAAACATGCCAACACAAAGAGTCCAGTGTTTATGGCCTTACAACTTCATCTGTCATGTCCCTATGACTTCTCGCTTGGTTTTGCTACTCACTGGAGTGTATGTATTTGCCTGTGATTCAACTAAACGGGATGGAGTTGTAGGGAAAAAGAAAAGCACACAGTGTCAAGGTCAGAGACCTGGGCGGCAAGCCAGCCCAGAGAAGAGAGTGGGAAAACCAGCAAAGCCCAGCCAGGAGGAGACAAGCAAGCACTTACTCAAGGAAGTTCATTTACCAGAGCGCCAAGCAAAGCTGTAGTCAGAGTTCCAAAGCCAAGGGTCCAGAGATCAATTCAAGGTATCAAGAACCAGGTGCTGGGAGCAAGGTACAGGCAAGAGGAGGGCTTGTAAGAAGTTTGCCACAAGCAAAGGGAACCTTCCAGGCAGGCAGTTATATAGCCCCAGGCACAGGTGTGTCCGGTCACCACTTCTTAAACTTAGCCAAGAAAGCCTCCCTTTGCATAGCCCTCTTGAATCTCCACCTTTATTGGGGGCTTATTGAACCAGAACCTCTTCAGAATCGGATCTCTGTTGCTCCAAAGGAGTGGGCAGAGGGAAGTCCGCGCCTGCTTGGTCGCTGGCAGCAGGGGGAGCTCCTGAGCTGCAGGACTCATCTCCAGCCAGAGCCACCGGGACCCACAGCTGCTGCTCGTCATCAGCAGCTCTGACGGGGGCTTCCGTTATCACACACAGGCCTGGACGTTTCAAGTATTGACACGGGGCTATTTCAGGTGATTGGCAGTGGCATCCGTTTGTGCGTTGGAGGTGTACCACTGAAACAGGCTAGTCAGTGGCCATGGATAAAATAAGATAGGGTCTACTTCATCAATTGAGCATCTGAAGATCTTCAACAGATTAATTCTAAAATATTTGCCACCACAGTTCCTTTTACTCTGCGGACACATACCCTCTAACATCTCACAGATAAAAGCCAGGAGGCATGTGGCCAAACCACACCAGTGTGGGATCAAGGTGGCAGAAGTTACTAAAGAGGAAGAACACACTAGCCAGGAGTGGCTGCAACAGTTTGCTTTTGCCTGAGCCTACTGGGAAGGAAACAGTTCTCTTACCTCCTCTTCTCTCTGCTGAGTGTAATAGCATGCAAACTACGGTTGTGCTTTGAACTCAGTTTGCAGCAAGTGAAGTAAGCTGAGGATGAAAGGCGAAAGTGGGAAGAAGAGAGAGAAACTGGGACTGAGAAAGTGGGACAACAGAGGAGTACTTGGGACAGTTCCTGCCAAATTGGGACAGTTGGAAGGTATGAGAACCAAGAGATAAGCATGGTTATTTCTTCAGGAGTACATAGAACGCTGGGATGTACAATCTTGAGAGGTAGGTCAGGTTCAGAGATTGTAGCAGACTCAGAATGATGGGGAGACTTACATCCAAGTAAACATGTATACAATGTACTGTTTTTTTACTATACTATAAGTTCTCTACTTAAAGGAAATGTTTAAGAAAATATATTTGCTCTTTGTTGTCTCCCTTTTTAAAAGTAACAAGCATTTGAAAGAAATCAGGTGAAATGGGTTATTTTTAAGAAATAAAATCTAAACATATCTCTCATTCAAAATAAGTATTTCAATACTGGAATGGTCTCTTTGTACACAGAACAAAAGTAAAATGTTTCATAAATGTTCCATGGTCATCTGCTATCTGTTTGAGCAGTTTATTTATTTATGACTTGGATTTCAAGAAGAAAAGTAATATCATAGTAAATATATATATCTTATTTTTTTTAAAAAAAAGTCAAGAGATAAGCAACTCAGCTTAGCTTGTAGCCCTTTTTAAGAGGGGAAAAATATGCTAGTTTTCCTATATTGACAGATACTGGTGTTTAGATTTATTACACAAAGATAATCAGGCTATAAAATAAATATACTGTATCTTTAATTCATTAATCACGCTGGAAAGGAAAATGAATGGTTCCTGGGAAAGCAACAGTATGGCTGTTTTCAGTACAATATGGCTTTTCCCCCCAGTACAATCTAGTTGCTGTACTCTGTTTCTTTGGGGAGGCAAGACAACACCGCACATAATTCCACCCCTGAAGTCACTGCAGATCCAATTTCTTCCCCTGGTCCAGCTCTCAGCAGGGCTGTCTTAACTTTGGTCCTTCTTCCCAGTGTGCAAAAAGCCATGTGCAACTATGCTGATCTCCCAAGAGGAGAGCCTAATTGTATCATGAAAAATACTCAGTAATTGGTCTCATGTCCCACAGATGCCACAAAAGGACAGCATCAAACAAATGTTAAAAAGTAGAGTCTCTTTTCTTTTACAATAGGCTAACAATAGTGCAGTGTGGTGTTTCCTCGTGCTGCAATAGGCTAACTGTAGTGTAGTAACGCTACAACGGTAGTGGACTGGCATAAGGGGGAAAAAATGGCCTATACCATTTTATGGTTGAGACTTGATGCAAAGAAAACAAAAACCTTCCCATAATCAAAGTTCGAGAAACAGCAAGTGCACACCCACTCGCTGCTATTCAAGGAAGGATCAAGAATAGATAATTGGTTTTCAGATTTGGCAGGAAAAGCCCCGTTGCATCCTACACCATTCCACTTTTTCAGCTGTTTTAAAAATATTTCATTTTCACTCTTTTCCTTCCACTTTCCTCCTTTGTCCTCTG
This sequence comes from Iguana delicatissima, assembly GCA_948472985.1. Taxonomy (NCBI): domain Eukaryota; kingdom Metazoa; phylum Chordata; class Lepidosauria; order Squamata; family Iguanidae; genus Iguana; species Iguana delicatissima. Next base: position 169,317 of record CAOKZL010000069.1, on the reverse strand, counting down.
CTTACTTCACTTGCTGCAAATGGAGTTCAAAGTACAAAAGCAGTTTGCACTCAATGAACTCAGCAGTGGGGAACGGAGAACAGGGGACAGAATCTTCCCAGCAGGCTTGGGCAAAAACAAATTGCTGCAACCTCTCCTACCTCATATGTTCTTCCTCATTAATAAATTTTGCCAGCATGAACACACTCCAATCTTTCTTGGCAACATGTGTCCTAGTTTTCATCTGTAAAATGTTGGAGGGTATTCAGTTTAAAGGATCATATGGCAAGTCATGGGGAGGACATTATCTTGGCACACATCTGGCAATTAGAGTAATGACAATTCTGAAGATGCTCATCATGCCAGTCCCCGTAACCATATCCTCAAGGAGAGTCCAGAAATGCAGGGCTCAACCAATGGCTGATGTCAATGCATATCAATCAACTAGTTCTAGAAGCTTTCAAATCCACCAGGAGCACATCTTTTGTGAAACTAAGATGTCCTAATTGCTCAAAACAAAGCCAACCCAAAATACTTTGAAGTACAATCAGGATTGCTCACAGCAATATACCCAAGCTGCAGAAAATCAATTTCTCTTCCATCTGTCACAAGGATCGCAGCTAAGAGCAGAAGGACAGATGAAATTAGTCCTGGCTCCACTATACCACTGCAGAGTAAACAATATAGAACTAGATGGATGGATGGTTTGACCTGATGAAAATCAAGTTCTGGAACTACTCAGTCATACAAGTGCATCAAGACAAAGTATGGTCATTTCCATCTAAACTTGATACATTAAAATGTGGCACATTTTTCCCCATGAACTCCCCTCCTCCATCAAATATTCCTGCCCACGAAAATAACACCAGTCTCAAACTCAAGAGAACAATGGCAACCTTAAGGCAAGGGAGCCATAATATTACCTATTTAGCTATGGCTAGTAGGGATAGCTAGATGTCTGTAAGACACAACATTTTCCACAAGTATTTTCAAAGGAAAACACTTCATTCTAGAACTTTGAGAGAGCTTCTTTCCAGTGCCTCCAAGTAATACTTTCCCCTAAGTTCTCTAGGCTACCCATCCCTATAATATGATATGAATGATACTACCAAGAGCTGAATCTGAAACTCAGATGGGAAACATGAATAGATATTTAACTTTAATAAATGAAGTGCAAGTTTGTGCTTCCTCCAAATTGGGACAGTTGGAGGATATAACTCTCTTCTCTCCAGCATATTCTTATAATACTTTCTGGTATAGTACATTAAGCTGGGAGAAAGTAACTAGCCAGTGAGTGCCAAGGCTCAGCACAGGCCACAACCTGCATCTCCCTAAGTTCTAGCCTATCACCATAAACACTAAAACACATAGGCTGGAGAGGGCTGGCTTTAACTATACGGTCATCCCTCCACACTCACTAGGGTTAGGGGCACAGGACCCTCATGAAAGTGAAAAAACTGTGAATAACTCCCAAACCATATTAAATGACAAAAAAAGTATGATCACTACATTTAACCATGGATTCCTTTGAAGCATCAGGGTTCCTTCACAAGGCAGAAGTGGGGCCTGGTGGGGCTTACGGCCACCTCCAATGCTGCCCCACACCATTTTTAATAGGGACATACAAGCTTCGTTCGCAGTTTTTCAGTCTCAGGAGGCTTGCAGTCCCTATTAAAAACGGCATAGGGGAGCCAGCATAGGTGACAGCAAATAGTCCATGATTTATCAAGCCCGCAAAAGTGAAACCTGCAAATGTGGAGGGCTGACTGTAGTGAGATAAGGGATATGTATTTCACAGCTCTTAACCACTGTGCACGTGCGTGCGCGTGCACACACGCACACTACGTCATACCAAGCTCTGAGCTGCTTCCTCTTCCAACCATCCTTTCTTTTGAAGGTAGGTGTCATCAGCCAAGAGTTCACAACTTTGCCAGCTGTCAACATCACCACAGGGAATGACAGCTTACGAACACCAAAATGGTGGCTATGCTTTTACAACTACCGTCATTCATGCATGGGCAACTACTGGATGTGGCTTAAGTGCACCATTGCACTTGCTGCCTGAAAGGTTCACAGATCTCTGAGTCTTCTCCTGGTGGCTCCCACGGAGATGATGCCATTACTTGGAGTGACTCTTCCAACTGACAGAACCTCAGAGGCACAGTCTCCTGGATTCACAAGAGCATTTTGATGAGACAGAAATCTGAACGGCCTTCCTTCCTAACAACAAACTCATTCTCACAGCCAGGATCCTTATAGAGCTAAAATAACGTCTAAACAAGGGAGGCAGGTATTGGCATGCTCACATGTGGAAGTCCAAAAGTCTTTGCATGGGAGGGAGAAAACATCCAAACAACCCTCTGAGGAGTTAGCTATTGAGTATAAATTGGAAAGAACATTTAACTTCGGGGGCTAATTCATGGTTTTGTAATAGAAAAGAAAAGAAAAAGAAAACTGTCAAGTTAATTGGCCTCATGTTTGCAGCCGTATCAGTCTGTTAAAGTCAAATAAGAATAAAGAAAATAGATAAAGAAATATCAAGACATTGACATGATGATTTCTTTTTGTAACCTAAAAGTTACAAAATAGTTAGAAGACTTGCAGGATTCTCTGGCTGGATGTTATCATTAGGCAAAAAATAGCAAAGCAATAGCAATAGCAATAGCAGTTATTTCTATACCGCCTATCAACTAGCGTTATCTAAGCGGTTTACAATGTATTTTAGCTAATTGCCCCCAACAAGCTGGGTACTCATTTTACTGACCTGCGAAAGGATGGAAGGCTGAGTCAACCTTGGAGCCTGGCAGGATCGAACTCACAACCTTGTGGTTGCAGTACTGGCATTTAACCACTGCGCCACCAGGGCTCCAAAGGGGAACATTTTTCAGAAATGTAGAATAACTAATTAAATCGATCTTTTCAAAGGCTTATGAGACTGCATGCATGGGATGTGATGTCGGGGGTCTATGCTAAAAGTTTGGATTTGGCCTCCAAAATGATATTTGAGCCCCGGCAATACCCAGAAGACAGGGGCCAGAATACTGTTAGACCACTACCTTGGTGGAATTAGGGGTTGTACTGGTGTAAGTGCCACGTGTAAGAAGGTATGCAGTACCTCCTCGTGCAGGTAGTTTGCCCAGCTGTGCAATACATGCTGGTACAATGCCTGACCACCTGGAGCGTTAGCCTTCCTCCCAGCACAGTTGTCTCAGCACATGACCCAACAAACAACAAAAGTAATCTGGTCTCTCAGCTTCCACCACCTCTTCTCAGCTTCTGAGAAGCAACGGATGAAGGGTTGTTGGTGTGTGTGCATGCATGTGTATGCATCTTTGTATTCTGCTCCCTATGGTCTAAACAGCCCAGGGTCCAACAGGGAGTTCCTACCCTGAAGCTGGCACTACCTGTGTTGTCAGGTGGTAGCTGTCTATGAAACTTCTATCCAGTTTAAGCACACTGACTCAACTTTCCTCTAATCCAAGGGTTAGTAGTTCCCAGGGAAGGCAATTCCACCCTACTCCCAACAACACTGTCAGCAAATTGCATGAGAGTTTCTTGGCTTTCCAGAAGTGGCATTACATAATTTTGGTTGTCCTCTGAGCCAAGGTAGTGATTTCAGAAAATCTGAGGTACAGAGAGGCAGAGAAGTGAAAATGGCATATTAGGGGTGGTATTCTTCCATTTTAGCCATTTGAGGGTAAGAAATCACCTGGAAAATGGTCTGAATTTTCTTTTTTTAAAAAAATAATGGAGATTTAGCCGTTGTTGTTGTTATTCTCATCCTTTATCATGGGATCTCAGAGCTGCATACAATGCAAACAATTTAAAACACTTCCAGATTAAAACTACAAATAATATACACAAGATTAAAACACATTAAGCAGAGTAATAGTTAAACCCCCCTAAAAGGGTACAAAAATGTGAAACCATGCCCATGTATTCTTTGAAATAGATTAGTCCCAGAAGGCCACATTTTGGCTTGGTAGCAGAAAGAAAGCAATGGCAGCATCAGTTGGACCTCCAAGGGGAGCACATTCCAAAATTGTGGAATCAATAGTAGGTTTTGAGGTCTCGTGCAGACCACATTTTCTCCACCTTTGCTAGACTCCACCTTTCAACAGGACATTTGGCCAAGAAGTGACTCAGTGACCCACTCATAGCAGAGTGTGGATTTGAACCCGACTCACTCTGCACCTATTCAGGCATCCTAGTGGAACGAACGCCTGCCAGGATGTTGAGGTCTGATTCTGAGGCCTCTCTTGTGTGTTCAGCTGCGAAGGCAATCAAGCTGACAGGTACAAGTGAGAGGGCTTTGGGAGCATCTCTCAGGGCCAATGTTTATGCAACAGACTCCACCATTACATGCCTTGAAGCAGGCACTGAAAGTGTATGTTTGTTTACTGCTCCTTTTCATAATTTTCTCGGAGCTGTTGTTGTGGTCAGAGGGCACAGATCCAAAGCCATGAGCATTGTTTTACACACTGTTAAGCCTGAAACATATAACTGAAGAACTGGAAGAAGGTTCTAAATATCTATTTCACAAATATTCTGCAGATCTTCCTTAATTTTACTGCTGACTGCCAGTGGTATAGTTTTAATTGTGCCTGATTTAAGGGTGGCGTTTTTATACTGTTGTACACTATTCAACATCCTTTTGCAAACAAGTTTTCTAAAAGGCAGAATATAAAGTTATTTTACAAATCCATCCTGCTTAACCAGTCAGGCACTTTGTACAGTCTTACAAGATTTCACAGATGAAAACTGGGACACATGTGGCCAAGCGATATCAGAGTGTGGTTAAGGTGGCAGAAGTTATGAATAAGGAAGAACACACAAGCTAGAAAAGGCGGCAGGAGTTTTGCTTTTGCCTGAGCCAACTGAGGAGGGCAAGATTTTCCTCCTCTTCCCCGCTGAATTAATTGAGTGCAAGCTACTGTTTCCCTTTCAGCTTAGCTTGAACAATTGAAATAAGATGAGGACAAAGGGGGAAAACAGGAGGAACAGAAAGAAACTGGGACATTTTTAAAGCAGTTGGAAAGTAGGACAACAACCTGTCCTACCAGATCAGGATAACTGGAAAGTCTGTTTGTATCTTCACTTGAAGATACTGAATCTTAAATCTTCCTGGGAGGGTATGTTCATTCACTTATTGGGAACTATCTAAATCATCAAAATGGCTACCTAAATATTGTATATGATGTCTACCACGTTACACTGTGCGCATTTGTAAACTCTACTACCCCTTACAAATACAGTTTGAATATTATTTAGGTTTCCTTGGGCAGGAACACACATGTATTTAAGCGCACGCATATACACAGAGAACACCTATTAGTTGCATTCTCTGATGCATTGCATTTTCTGGTGTATGCTAGTATCATTCCCATGCCAAGTTATTATATGGTGTTTTATTAAAACTTTTCAGGTTGGTAGAGTTTCTAGTGCATTTTAATGTATTTAATATCGTCAACATTTAACATTTTTAACTCTACAAATTGTTCAATTGTTTTTTTAAAATTATATATTGATACCTTCCATGTATGTTTTAACTTGTATTGTTTTAATGTTAGCTTCCTTGAGTCCCACTTTCAGGAGAAAGGCAGGAGATAAACATAACTGTCATCATCATCATTCATCGTCTTTCAGGGCATAAGCTGATTTTATCCAGTTTGCATGTGTGCTATCATTCCTGTCATTTTCAGTTGTTTTAACTGGTTTTAAGTGGTCTTGTTTTAACTGCCAAATTAAATAATTATTTTGTTGTTATTTATTTTTTACAACTATGTTATTATAAGCCACCCTGGGATCTTAAGGGTGGGATAAAATATTTTAATAAATAAATATATTTCTGAAAAAGCCATCCCGAGCTTCATTTCAAGCTGTGTCTTATTTGTGATTCTTTAGAAGAGACCATAAGTATAACCAAATTTTGGTACATGGAGTCCTTGGCCTAATTTCACACTTCTAACAGCTCTTGTTTGGCTTCTTTTCCAGCTGCGATTTGAAAATCAAAGCCTGAGCCCATATATTTGGGATTCATTGTGCCTCAAGGTAGTGGTTATTTAATAAGTGTACCTGGAGGTTATGAGAATATACATATACATTGTCTACCCTCTAACTGTCCCCATTTACCAGCTACAATCCTTATTGTCAAGTAGCTCTCCTTGGCTTATCACTATTTTTATTTTGCCTTTGGGAGACATATTTTCAGGGTTCTTTTTTTAAAAAAAGAATGAACTAGCTTTCCTTCCATTGTACTAGTGAGCAAGCTGACCATAAAAAGACAACTTGTTCTAGCTGGTTAAGTAACACACCATGCTTCATAAACCAGCATATGATAAGCTATGCTCAGAGCAAATGAACATCTGCAGTCAACATTTCAATAAAGCTTTGAGGCTGGGCCTTCAACAGTTGAACAGATTAAGAAATGATAACTCCCCCTCCCTATCAAGCCACTGTTAAAAGACATAGGAGGAACAGGATGGTTAAAAGGTTCTAATCAGAAATGAATATTTAGCAAAGAGCTTGAGATATTATTTTCAAGAAGCCATGCATTAAGAAAGCAGGCCTTTGCTTTTGTACAAGAAACATGAGAGCAACATGCTAATAATGCATTTCCTTTCTGTTTATTATTACAGTAGAGTCCCGGTTATCCGACGCTCGGTTATCCGACCATCCGGATTAACCGACACCGCAGCGGCCTGGGGGCGTGGCTGTGGGCATTTCCGCGCCCCCAGACACACCTCGACACACCCCCAGGCCCGCCCTGACACGCTCCCCGACATGTCCCCAAAATGGTGGCCGCCACGGGCGTCCGGGTAATCCGACCTTTCGGTTATCCGACCCTGCGGCCACCCGTTTGGGTCAGATAACTGAGACTCTACTGTATTTAAAAATGTATGATCCTGCTCAGGTCTTACAATCTTGGAGAGAGGGCTTTCTTTTCATCTTATCCTCCCCGCAGCCTCATCCAGTGAAGGCATGGGACAGAGCCTTCTTCGTAGCTGCTCCTAGGCTATGGAACTCCCTCCCAAAGGAGGCTCACTTGGCCCCATCTCTACTCTCTTTCCCCAGCAGGCAAAGACCTTTTAAAGAGTCCGTCAGCCTTCAACTGGTTGGGAGAGAAGGATGTTCCATCAGGATGCTGTTTTTCTGGTATGTAATAAGCATTTTATGGGTTTTGAATCATTTAAAATTAATATGTTAAAGCAATATCTTAATTGGATTGATCTGCTAATGCCATTTTGTACCACTTCTTGTTTGAACTATTTTGTTTTAGCTTAGATTGTAAGCCACTGTGAGTCTCATTTTCAGAGAAAGGTGTGGAAAAATAAAGAACATCACTATCGTCATATGCTGTCCTGATTTAAAACAGCATTAAAGACCAATGTCTTCCAGCAGCCTAATCAGATGATTTTAAATTTTGATTTTAACCACAATTTTAACCATTAATTTTAAATATGTATTTACTGTTCTAATAGGTAATTTGTATAATATGTGTTTTTTTTAATTGATATATAGTTTAACTGTTATTTCTTAAACTGATACCCTGTTTTCAATTGATGTTATATATTAATCTGTTATTGTTCCCTGCCTCAATCCAGAGGTAGAGGCAAGTAAGAAATAAATATTAATATCATCATCGTCATCGTCATCATCATCGTCATCATCAAAAAATAGCCCCAATTGCACCCTACAACTTTCCCAATGTTTTGGAAGTAACAGGTAAACATTATCCTATATACACAAAATTTTAAAATTGTGTTACATTATTTTGCAAAAATAAAATTGTTATGCTCTCTTTACCATATTGCAAACAAGTGCCATGAGGCTTTCCATGATTGCTAAGTATCTGGATTTGGGGCTGCCATCTCTATTTCCCACAATGCAGTGCAGCAAGACACAGTCTGGGCATTATAGGAAATCCAAATGCTGCTGACCAGAGATAATACCCACCTAGAGTGATGTGCTGATATAGAAGAGGCCAACCATGCCCCTTTTTCTGTAGACCCCCTCCAAGCTGACACTGGTTCCAGGTTTCTCATATCCTCCAACATTTCAGGGATGAAACCCAGACAAACGTGGCCAAGCAACATCAGAGTGTCATCAAAGTGGCAAAAAGTGAGAAGGAAGAGATCAAGTTTAGGAGAGGCTTGCAGCAGTTTGCATCTGGCTGAGCCTTCAGGGAAGACCAAGCTTTTGCCCCTCCCTTCCTCTCCTCTCCACCTTGCTGAGTTCATTAAGTGTGAACTACTTTTGCATTTTGAACTCATTTTGCTGCAAGTGATGTAAGCCAGGATAAGGGGGAATAGGAGGAGAAGGACACTAGGACATTTTAAAAACAGCTGAAAAAGTGGGACAACACAGGATTAATTAGGGCTGTCCTGGCCAAATTGGGACAGTTGGAGGGTGTGAGGTATGTACAGAAATTGGTTAAATTAGCTTACTCATATTTAAGCATTTATTAAGTTGGGAATGCTATAATTGATGCACATTTGGAAACCACTGAATAAAAATCCTCTTTGTTCTCTGTTTTTAAGCAGAGAATCTATACAAGCAGCAGAATAAGGTAAAAGAGTAATAAAATAGGTGGGATGGACTACTGTTTCTGACTATAGAGGGTGCATAAGGATGAAGCAGACCTTTATTTAGGCCACATTATTATGTAATGAAGCTACTTCATATTCCTCTAAGGAATAGTATGGATCAGAAAACAGTTATTTTTCAGAGTGCACAGTTTTCCAAATGCTGTGATGCAATTCTTGCCCAAAAAACGTGGACAAAAATATATATTATCATTATGTACCAAAGTGAATATACTGATGAAGGCTGCATCCAAAAACAAATGTGAATGTTAGGGCTTGTTTTTCAAAGACTGACCAAAAAAAAAAAAAAAAAAGGAACAGAACAAATTTATGATTCATGGATGTGATATAGAATTACTTCACTATCCGCTGTGCTCACTAGTGGTGTAATTCTTTATTAATTTTTCTTCCCAAAATAAACAACAAGTAATTTCAGCAATTTTCTTCCTGCTGTGAGAAAGTCTTCAAAAATCGGACAGTTCTTGAAAGTAATTCACAATTTGGGACTTATTCTGTGCAAAATTCAAATGTTGATTTGCACAGAAAGCAGCATTTTCGGCAAAAAATCAGTATCATGACCATGAAATAATATATCTCCACAAGAATATTTTCTCCACAATAGAATGTTACTGTGTCCTGCACCAAAAAATGCTACTTCTTAGGCAAATCAACTATGTGCAAATTTGCAAAAAACAGGTCCCTATTAGAGCCTTTCCTTTTCAAGAAACAGCTTTTCTTGTGCAGAAAATAATATTTTGGTGCAGAGATATTTTTTTTTCCTGTTCAGGAAAAAGGTGTGTGTGTGTGTGTGTGTGTGTGTGTGTGCAGAAAATACTGTTTCCTGAGCAAAATCACCATATGCAAATTTTGCACAGAATAAATCCCAAACTTACAAAATTCTCATTGGTCCTAGATTCTTCTTATCAAAGTTTATCAGCTTTTCCTGCTCTTTTTTTTCTAAAATTTTTGAGTGTTCCTTCCATCTCTGATGTTCACCTTTTTGAATACCCCCCCATTAGAGGGGAGCAAGAATAAGTGTTAGTCCTGCATCCCCCAGACACAGAATATAAGAACAACTGAAGAGCAAGAATAGATTGCAAGAAGCAATCTCCTCTTGGCGTGTGAAGTTTCTATTTAAAAGGAGCTTTTATTTTAAGGAGCATTCAAAATTGTGATTTCCCACCCACCCCCCTTGTCTGTAGCACGAAGCACTTCCTCGGCCATTCCCGCTGTATGTGGTGTCCCAGCCTAAGTGGCAAAATAAAAATAAAAATAAAAAGTTGAATATTTTAGGCAACCATCACCCAAATGAGAAGCTGCCATGTGTTGGCGTTTTAGAGCCCTCCAAGTGCTGGGATTTATTTTCAGCGAGTAGAAAATAGACAGCCGGCATAAAAATCCAGCAGGTTCTAGCTAGTAAAATTATTTATCAAGCTAACAAGGGAGGAACCGTTCTAGTAACAACAACCAATGTGGAAAAAAGGCATGCCTTTATATTTTACCTTTGGGTTAGTACACCAGTAAAAATGCCAACTGACAAGCACTTCTCATAAACATCTCTTTCTAAATGAACTGCCTTGTTAGCAGGGGAAGAGGGCGGGAGGGATGCCGAGCAAGAAGGAACTCAGAGTCAACGGGCAGAACAAATTCCAGGAGAGGACCCTGTGCTAAAAATAAAAACATAAAAATAATGTGGGTGCATAAATGAATTTAATAAATGAATACTTAATTTCACATTTGAAATAAACTACCACTGCTATGAATCCATTCCAGGACTGGAGTGCAGGAAGAGGACAGTCTTTTATTCAGGATTTCAAAACATTGGGGAAAAATATTTTTTCTGCATATCAATAGATGAATATACTCAATACCACAGTTAGCTCTGCTAGGCAAGCTCCAATGGAATCTTTATCACTTTTTCTTTTCTTTCCTTCCTTTCTTTCTTTTTAGGATCCAAACTCTGAAGTCGATTCTTAATGAGATCAAGTCTTGATTACAAAATGCTCTCCAGTTGCATTCCGCACAGCCCTCGAAAAAGGACAAAAAAAAAAAAAAGTGGGGGGAGGCCAGGGACGAGAAAGGGAATAATCTCCTGATCCTAATTAAATGTATGAAAGAGACAGTCATGCAGCTTGCTCTGCGAAAAGGCTATGCTCAAAATGTCTCCCCTCCATTTGACAAGGTTTTCGGTACCCCAAGGCTCCTTGATTAGACTCAACATTTAACAATTGTCAGAGAAGCTTTAAACTCACCCCCCACCCTGAAAAAAATACCCAAGGTTTCTCCCCAGCCTTCCTGCTTCTGATGACATGAAAAAACAGCTTCAGGGGCTGAGCCTCAGCAGTATATCTCCTTCAATGTCTAAGGAAATGAGAGCTGCAACACCTGTAGGTAAAAACAAGGTAAGGTGGGGTGGGAAGAAGGGAGAAGAGAGGAAGCATTTTTGATCCTTAAACAGACGTTCTCTGTCTTCTTCTTTTTTTTATTTGCTTCCAAAATATGATCTACTGACTTTAGTAAGATTTACTCTTAGTTCAGTGTGTGTAGGATTGCAAATTCATTCACTTGTTACATTTATATCTCACAGAATCATACAGTTGGAAGGCCATATAATCCAACCCCCTGCTAAGCAGGAACTCCCAAATCTCTGCTCATCCAATCTCTGTTTAAGGACTTCCAAAGATGGGGAGTTCACCACCATCTGAGGCAAGCTCTCTCCCTTTCCCCAGTGAGCCCAAAGTAGTATACATGGCTCTTCCCATCCCCAATTTATTAGCACACTAACCAATAGATTAGATCAGGTTGAAATAAAGAACAGTTTGTACAATGTCACCCAGTGATTTTCATAGTCCAGTGAGGACCAGATATCAGATGTCCCAAGGAAGGTGACAAACTGTGGATGACTCCATGAAGCTTCACTATTTTCATAGAATCATAGAAATACAGAATAATAGAGTTGGAAGAGATCCCAAGGGCCATCCAGTCCAACCCCGTGCCATGCAGGAATACACATCAAAGCACTCCCAGCAGATTGCCATCCAGCTTCTGCTTAAAAACCTCCAAAGAAGGAGATTCCACCACACTCTGAGGCAGCCTATTCCACTGCCAAACAGCTGTGACCGTCAGGACGCTCTTCCTGAGGTTCAGGTAGAATCACTTTTCCTGTAATTTGAATCCATTGCTCCTTGTCCTAGTCCCTGGAGCAGTGGAAAACAAGCCCATTCCCTCCTCAGCATGACATCCTTTCAAATATTTAAGCATGGCTATCATGTCCCCTCTTAACCTTCTCTTCTGCAGACCGAACATCCCCAGCTCCCTAAGATGCTCCTTGTACGGCATGGCTTCCAGACCCTTCACCATTTTGGTTGCCCTCCTCTGGACTCCTCTGCATTTTGACTATAGTGCCTTGTTTTAACAAATATACAGGAGCCTGATTATCCTAACGTTTTAAACAAGTCTTGTACAGATCTGCAGAACAGAATGTTGTGGCATTCTCTGCTAACCCTCAGTCGAGCATTCTTTAGTGCCTCTGCAAAAATGCAGAGTATCAGGTGGGTGGGTACAGTCGCCCACTCTGCAAATTCGTTCAACTGAATCCCAATCCTACCTCATACATTTCTTGCACTCCGGCCAGACACGTATTGCCAACTCAAAGCAATTTGCTGCCCTGCCCTTCTGCAAACCTAACCCTTCTGAAAATTAAAAAGTCTCCGAGGTAGGCAAGGATCTTCTCAAGCTTGTTAAGCAATTGATGGATTACATTAATATGTATACTGTCTGTAGGGGACAAACCACTTTTGAGGGAGCACGCATAGCTTTAGAAACATCAGCAAGTATCGCAAAAAAAAAAAAGGAGATGCATCATTGACACAAACTGTGAAATAAATAATAGATCTTGACTTTTATGTTCCCAGCCTTTGATCTGGTACAACTGACATTATGGTCCAGAAACAAGAAGGGTATTTTTTTTCTTTTTTCTTTTTTTTCTTTTCTTTTCTTTTCTTTTTCTTTTCTTTTTCTTTTCTTTTCTTTTTTTTGAGCTAGGAAAAGAAAAAAAAGGGAAAGGAGAAGACTAGTGGATGTCAAATTATATTTTTAGCACAAGGCCAAACTGTAAGAAAAGAAAGGAAGCAAAGTGAACCAAAAGGTATGACGGAATGAGTGCAGCAGCGGAGAACCAAGAGACACCCAACTATTGTTTGAAAGCTAGGGAAATGATATTTAATTCAGCTCTCCAGTTACAGGAAGCACAATTAACCATACTGCGCTCCCCAGTGTAGTTTTCAATAAAGCAAGAGGCAGCACACCTTTAAAACAGAAGAAATCCAGACTTAAAAGATGCAATTTGTCTTCCTTAGCAGAAGAGATGAGAATATTAGTCACACGTGAGAGGAGGAAGTCTGAAAAATGCAGGAGGACAAACCTTGGCCTGCAAGTATTGATGGCTGCTTTTCAGAAATGTTGCCCATTCAAGGTAAGAGAGGTTGCAGCAGTTTCTTTTTGACTGAGCCTACTGGGAAGGCCAAGATTCTGCCCCTTCCTCTCCTCACTGCTGAGTTATTTTAAGTGTTGTTATTTATTTATTTCTCACCCTTTTCTCAACAATGGGACTCAGGACAGCTAGCAACATTAGAATAGAGCTTATTAAAACATCTGTAAAAGCATAACTATGAAATTTAAAAAACCAATTAAACAATTTACAGAGTTAAAAACCTCAAACATTAAAATATATTAAAATATTAATTAATTAATTAATGTATGTTAAAATACTTTAAAATGCGATAAAAAAACTATACCAATCTTAAAAACAGAACAATATAGAATTAAAAACCCAAATCTGATGGCACAAAGGTGTTTTAACCTGCTCTTGGAAGAAGAGTAAAGATGGGGCCATCCTGGCCCCTCCAGAGAGGAAGTGCCAAAGTCTGGGAGCAGCCACTGAGAAGGCCCTGTCTCCCTTGTTCCTATCAAATGGCCCTGAAAGAGTGGTGGGACAGAGAGAAGGGCCTCTCCAGATGACCTTAGTGCTCTAATGGGCTCATAAAGGGAGATACAGTCCTTCAAATAACCTCGGCCCAAGTTGTATGGGGCTTTACAAGTCAACAACAGCATTTCGAATTGTTCCTGGAAATGGACTGGCAGCCAGCGGAGCTGTTGCAGCAAGGGAGTTGTGTGCTCCCTATAGCCAGCTCCAGTTATCAGCCTGGCTGCAAGCCTTTGGGTAAGTGAAGTACAACAGAGAAGATTGGAGGAGATAGAAACCAGGACAGTTTAAAAGCTGCTGGAAAAAATGGGAGGACAGATGATTAATGTGCAGAAATGCTGCTTCCAGTGCAAAAGAACAATTTGCAAATTTGCACAGAATTTGTCCTGAACTGCAAAGATTCTCAACATTCCAGGATGCTTCTCATCAGAGTTTGCTGATATTTAAAAAACATGTTTTTGATAGGTTTTTTTTTTTTTTTTACAATATTCTTTCCATCCTCATGTTCAGAGAATACAGGACTTGCAGTTCAAAAACACTGGGAGTAGTGCAGGTTCTCTACCCTTGTATTTAGCAAAACTGAATAAAATTTTAAGAAATGTTAATAGAAAGCTGTGATTTAATTTGTATGGCAACCTATATAGGACTAGGTGAGTGGGGCTCACTGCATTGTTTGGCAGGGCATTTCTTAAGCTAGAGAATTCATTGAGGGTAAGAAAAAAAAATAGTTAAACTCTTGTTGTTCTATTAAAAAATATCTATATAAACTCTAGGCCCATTTCACAGAATTTCTCAGATCAATTAAATTCTTACCTCCACTGCCTGCCTCCTAACAGTGGAGTGATATAATTAAGAAAGAAAAACCAGATTGAACTGCATCTGAATAACCTTGATTATTAGTTGTTAGCGCTAAGTGGTGGGATCATAATTTTCTTCCTTTCTTCTTTTTCACAGGCTGGTAATTTTGCTGTACAACACTTTTGCCAACTTGTTAATTAGGTGTTAGTATCTGCAAGGGAGTAACAGCAAGCTACTACACCTGGGGTCATTTTTTCTGAAACGCAGGCTGTCTCTGCAGACAGTACCTGCAATTCCCAGGGCAAACGCCATTCCTGCTCAACAGCAGGAGCTGTTGGCTTCTTCCACGTCTGTTCTCATCAATAGATGATGCTAATATCTTTATTATCTTTCCAGTAGAGGTGTCATGCATGAGTGATGCTCTGTACCCTTTCTCTTTTTCCATCTGGACACTCTGTATATACGTGCCTTCAAGTAACCTGTCACCGTACGGCAACCTCATGAACGTATCTAGGCCAAGATGTGTATAACACTCAAGACAGAACACATTCCTAGGTTGTAAACCTTGGACAACCATTTAGATCATTGCAGCAGAGAGAATAAAGCTGCAATCCTAGATCCCTTTGTGTGGGAGTAAAGCTCATGGAGAAAGTCGGCGTGGGCTAGTGGTTTAAGTGTTAGACTAGGGTTCCACGAGAGCATGGCTCAGATCTCCGCTCATCCACAGAAACCCATTGGATGACCTTGGGCAAGGCACATGCTCTCAGCCTCAGGATGTTAATGGCAGATACCCTCTGAATAAATGTTGTCAAGGAAATGCCATGTTTTTTTTAGGGTTGCCGTAAGTCACAGTCGCCTTGATGGCATGTAACAACAAAAGCCCCGTGGAACTCCATGTTCCCTACTTTCAAGTAGACCCATATGGAAGCATGCTCTTAACCAGTGAATAAACAGAACATGGCTTAGGAAGGAACACTGTATCAGAAACACTTTTTATTTCCCTTTCTTTATTTCCCTTTTTTTCTGTACAAGAAGGGGATAACAGCAGTGTGACCCCTGCCAGTAGATTTTAAGTCTTTTTTAGTGTCATAGATGAAAGTTTTATATTTGGGATTGGTAAACCTCTTCCCCACCTTCACAGCACCAACTAGGAAAGCAGCACAATCCTGCAGTTTAGTAGAAGTAGGTTTTTAAAGTGTTTTCAGAGCTATCACAGACTCCATGTGGGATGCAAATCGATGCTTAGAATATATTCCACCTGGGTATACTCTCTCTCTCTCTCACACACACACAGACACACACACACACATACATACATACAGAGAGAGAGTAAAGACGTCACAAGAGCAAAATGAAAAAAGGGGGGCAGCAGAATGGCTTAGCTAGCTCCTTACATCATGGGACATCAAAGTGCTTCACAAACATACCTTCCTTTTCTTAATATCAGCAGCCAACTCACTCAAAGGAAAATTCAATCAGAGTGCATTTGCAGGAGCAATTCAGTTTTACCTGTGTCAGTTATAGCAACGCACTGCCTAGCACTGGAACAGATAATGGAAAGTGAGAGAGACAGAGAGAATTCTGTTAATTTTACCCTTATACAGAGGAAAGCAGGTTATTTCTGGATAAACCAGGATTGGCAAGTGTCCAAAACTGGTCAAGAAGGCAGTCTAGAAGATCACCGGCTTATTGCCTGAATCAAGGCCAGTTTCATCTCGCGGTAAGTAAAAGGCCTTCACTTTTGTGTGGCTTGGGGGCACAAGATCCCCATGAAAGTGGAAAAGATGTGAATAAAAATAAAATCATGAATATTATGTTTCTTACCTGACAACACTTCTCTAGGAAATCTCCAGCATGATTCTATAGTCAGCTTCTGGCAAAAGTGAACCATAAAGTCATGCAATGCCTACAGAAGTGTTCTGTCTAGCAATCTATAGACAGTATCATTTAAAAAAAAAAAAATCCAAAATGAAAAATTCATTTTTAGGAATAAATTTGAAGACTAATCTTCATGCTATAGCTGACCCTAAAAACTGGAACTTCCTTTTTAATTGTTCAACTCCCTCACTGATTCCTTTGTGGGAGAATCTACCTATTATACTACACGAGATGGAGATTTCAGAGACTTAACCTAAAATGAATGGGAGGAAGAATTACAACCATTAAAATTGTCGACACAGAGAGAAAGCGGGAGAGTAAAATTAATTTGTTAGGAACTATTTTTCTTACATATTAAAGTTATAAATTTATAATGTTACATAAGCATAAGGCTTACAGCAGCAGTCCTCATTTATATCTCCATTTCATTCACTGTACGTTCTCTGTACGGAGACATTCCTAGCCACAAAATAAAGTGTGCATTTGTGCTCATTTGAAAGGAATGGGGGGGGGGCAACCCAAGCCACCCCCACATCTTCTATTCCTTGACTTTTATCTTTCCACCCCATTGAACCTGGTCCCTCCTCATCAATGACAAACTGCACGGCATTGAGCTTCTGCAGTGATATATCCATGAACTTTCTCAATCAAAATAAATACACTATAAGAATTTTCCACCACCCTTTACAAGTAGCATAGCATCAAATAATAGTACCCCATTCTGAGTCAATAGCAGAGCTTGGGGTTGGGGGAGGCAGGCAGGCAGAAGCCAAATATCTACTCCTCTTTTAGCTCCTGTTTTGAAATCTGCACTTCAGCTCTTCCACCTTTGCAAACCATATGCAGCCACTGTTTGCAAAAGACAGAAACAGTTTTATACCATTTGTATTTCACAGCAAAAACCAGTGGGTTTTATTTTTTAACCATTTCAGTCATCTTTCATAGTGCAGTTCTTCATGCCAAGCATCATAGCTCAGAGAGATAACCTCTTTTCCTGCAAATTCAAATTAGTCAGCATCAGGTATATACCTACTCCCCCCCCCCCGTTCTTTTCTATATCTCTTTTTGAAGCCAGTTTACTTCAATAAATTCAGAACTGGGAGTTTAATGTTAAGCACCTCTCCAGGGAGTTTAAGTATTGGGCTTTTAATATCTCAGCTTATTTTTCCTAATATTACACAGAAACTTTCCACACCTGTCCTTCTCTTTCCCAAAGTCCCCATCTGATCAGATGTCTTTCTCTCCCTTGCTTCCACCTGCCAATCATGTTCATGACTGAAATTTGATTTCTCTCCCAACAGTAACCTTATATGAAATATTACCATAGGGGTCAGCACAATCTGAACCTTTCCACACAAGTTCATTGACTCTTCCTCGAGTCTAATATCTGTTTGTTTCAAAAGTTACATGGTATTTGTGGGCTAATCTCTTTTGAAACACCCATTCTGGTCAGCAATTGCTAAATCCAGGATTTAGGAGGAAGTGAAATGACTTGGTTCTCCTTTTTCTCTCGCATCCTCTTGAAAAGGGGAGGGTTAGTTTTAGTGAGCCAAATATTAGGACTGGGTGTATCAACTCTAAACTGGAATATTCTCTCTCCTTTCCCCAAAATAAATAGGACATCCAGAACTGGGGAAAAGATTAAATGAAAAGATTAAATTAAAGCCAAGCATTGGCTTTAAGACAGCACTCATTTCTTTCAGATCAAAACAGAGGCCGTTTCCACACTATGCTGTTATAGTGTTATTATTCCACTTTCAACCTCCTATGGAATCCTTGGGTTTGCAGTTTAGGGAGGGGCAGAGAACTCTTTGGTGTCAGTAGACTACAAACTCCAGAATCCCACAGGATGTTGAAAGTGGAATAATAGCACTATGACAGTGTAGGGCGGAAAGGCCCTCAACCTGTGGATGCTTTATTCAAGAAAGAATGCATTAAAATAATGCATACTGATAAATAGTCAAAAGCTGGAGCCTGAAGTCTCTTTCATGCTGCACAGTTACCGTACCTTGATACTGCCATTATTCTATTCTCTGGAATCCTGGGATCTGTAGTTTTGTGAGGAATTTAGAATCCTCAGCCACAGAGCTCTGATGCCTCATCGGACTGCAACCCCCAGGAATCCATAAATTCAGTTACGGCAGCTAAAGTGAAATCATAGCGCCATAGACTTGCTGATAGGGTAAACGTGGCTAGAATGATAAGGCACTTGGCACCTAGACCTGGCACTAGCATATGGCATCCTAGGATGGCTGCCTAAGCCCTTGTGTTCTATCAGAACCCACTGGTACTGGCACCTTCCCTGTGATCTGCCAAGCCAACCGAAAGATAGTGGGAGCTGCCATTTTGATTTAATGCCCTGGAATAATGGTATGTCAGGGAAATAAAAGTGGTAGCTATTTCTCACAGGGTGATGGGTCCCACCAGACAAAATGTTTGTCTGGGCCCTTTCAAACCTGGAGGTAGAGAACCCACGTTGGGTTCACTTTTTTTTTTTAAAAAAAAAAATACTGTCATGTAACACATTTTCTGCAAATTAAAAAAAAAAAAAGAAAATTAATACTTCAAGAGAAAGAGTCCAGCATTTCCTATTGTCTTAGTTTTCTAGTTGGAAAGAGTTCTTTTGCATAGGAAAATAATCAGTTTTGAAATCTGAAGTGGCACCACCCATTCCACTGTCTCAGAAGCCTCCCCTCTTCTTTCTAGTAAAAGGCTCTTAGTGAAAGCTGTTGTTGTACGATGCTTCTAGTGTTAGGCCCTTTCCGCACGCGGTGAGGGAAACGCTCTCTGCCGCTACTCACCAGCTTTTTGGTGGGTCCGTTTGGGTCTGTCCTGACGAAGAGCAGTGCGAGCTCGTCGCTCTGCGCTGCTCCGGCATCCAAAATGGCGGCTTCCGGTTGGTGGAGGCTCCCCACCAACCGCTGAAGCTTGCCAGCCTAAAGCCCACCCCCAGCAGATCTGCAGGCTCGCACTGGTGCATGCCTGCAAATCTGCACTGGAGCGCAGGAACAGAGTAGCACGAAGTGGCGTGCTCCGTGCTTTTGAAAAACCTGTAAAAACAGGTTTTTAAAAAGCACGCTGCGCGACCACTTCGGGTTGTTCCAGAGCAGACTGAGGTGCGGAACTTCGACGAGTAGTCCGACTCAGTCCGCTTCCAAGATGCGGACGACCTCCGTCAGAGGTCGCACTGCGCCATTCTACTTACCCCGTGCGGAAATGGCCTTAGATTTAACGATGTATGTTCAAGTCCCCAGTGAATTGTGAAATTTTCTGAGTAAGTCTCTCTGTTTCAGCCCAATCTGCTGTTGCTCTGTTAAGTCGAAGGAAGGAGAGTCATGTATGTAATTGGAGGAAAGGCAGGATATACATTCATCTAATAAACAAATGCATACTGAATTTACAAGGATCACACCTGGATAAACAGGAATAAAGATGATTCTGAAATGAAAGTGAGTAAGTTCTTTTTATCCCTTCCCTACATATCTTTTCAGGCTATCCATGTTCCGCAAAATATGTCGTGAGAGAGCCAATCTGGCATAGTGATTTGAGTATTGGTTTAGATTTTGTATTTTCGCTTAGCCGTAGAAATCCAGTGGGTGACCTTTAGCAAGTCATATTCTCTCAGCCTCAGAGGAAGGCAATGGCAGGCCTTCCTTGAAGAAATATTGCCAAGAAAACAACTTGAAGGCACTCCGTAACAAATGCCCTGTATACTTATCATATTTCCACAAATGTTCCAAAGATTTATTGAATCCTGGGGCCCATTCACACTACAAAATCATAGCACTATTATTACAATGTAATTGTCATGGCTCTGTACTATCGAATCCTGGGATTGGCAATTTAGGGATGAGGCATTTAAAATTCTCACCCTGAGTGTTCCAGGGTCTCACCAAACTACAAGCCCCAAGATTCCATAGGATGTTGCCATGGCAGTTGAAGTGGAATGATAGCACTGTTATTCTGCAGCCTGAAAGGACCCTAGCTGTTCTTTCAAAAAGCTCAGCGTGGACTCATATCACATTGCGTATTGATCTCACAGCCCCTGTGCAAGGTAAGATAAACTGAGAGATGGTGACTATGGAAAACTGGTCTACCACAAAGCTAACTGGAAGCCAGTATTTATTGTTCCAAGTCTAACAACTTTCTTTTCCCTGCTGTACCACAACAATGTAATGGTAGGAGAGCTTGCTAAGAGAGAGAGAGAGAGAGAGAGAGAGTTCTTTGCAAATGACTTGTGAAATGTTGTATGCAATCTCCACTGCTTCCGTGCCATTTTAACCTTCCAAAGTTGTCCAACTTACCACGTCCCAGAAGATACAACCCATATCTTACACATTCTAAAACAAGGGTGGGCAAATGTGGCCCTGCAGATATTTCTGGACCACAGTTTATAATCCTTCACCACTGACTATTCTGATGGGGCTGATAGCAACTGAGGTCAAAAACACTTGGAGGCCCACAGTTTACCCCTGTGCTCTAGAAAGACACCTTTCCTCTTAAGTATATAATGCTGTAAATGTGAAGCAACTACAATAAGGATCCATCCAAGGAGGCAAACAAAGAGTTCCCCCTTACCTCCCCCCACAAATAATTTGTCCCCAGATAATTTGTCCCTCAAGCCATGAACTCATTGAGCTTTTCAAACAAATCACTACAAACATAGAGTGCCTGCTAGCCCATTAACCCTCTATAACAAATTAATTTTAATTCAGTCTAGTTCTATAAGCTTGAAAGTAATATGCTAAGTAAAGGGAAGGAGGAAAGGATTTCATAGTTAATGTGATAATGGTTAAATGAGATGGCTCATTTAAATTATTTTGCTATTTTTCCCTAGCTTCCAAAATCCAGAGCTTGAGATTTTATTTTGTTTTGTTTGTTTAAAAATTCTAAAACCTGAATGGTATTCTCCTTCCAAATAAAATGGTCAGATTGGGAAGAGATCTCAATTGGAGTACTGCAGCGTGCCAATATTCTTCCATATTTTTTATCAGTGATTTAGATGATAGGTTAGAGGGAATCCTTATCAAATTTGCAGATGATGTAAAACTGGGACGACTAACTAATCCATGAGAAGATAGAAATGGAATTCAAAAGGATCTCAATAAACTAGAAAATTGGGCAGGAATTAATGAAGTGAAATTCAATAAAGATAAATGCAAAGTTCTACATTTAGACCATAAAAACCAAATGCACAGGTATAGGATGGAGGATGCATGGCTTAGCCATCTTACATGCGAAAAGGACCTTGGGATTATTCTTGATTAGAGGTTGAACGTAAGCCAGCTGTGTGATGCTGCTGCAAAAAAAGTAAATGCTATCATAGCCTGAATTAATTAGAAGCATAGTTTCCAAGCCAAAGGGAGTAACAGCCCCCTTATATTCTGCACTGGTCAGGTCTCATCTGGAGTACTGTGTTCAGTTGTGTGTGCCTCACTTTAGGAAGGATACAGACATGATGGAGCAGGTCCAGAGAAGGGCAAAAAGGGCAACAAAAGAAGACTGAGGGGAGGCATGATCACATTTTTAAAATATTCCAAGGGCTGCCACAGAGAGGAGGGTGCAGGTTTGCTCTCTGCTGCCTCAATGGGTAGAATGAGGTCTAAGGGTTTTAAATTACAGGAGGGTAGATTTTGATTGAACTTTAGAAGGAATTTCTTGACAGGGGAGCAGTTCAGCAATGGAACCAATTGCCTAGACAGGTGATAGGGTCTCCTTCTATGGATGTCTTGAAAAGAGGCTGGACAACTACCTGCTGGGAATGCTGTAGCTGGAAATCCTGCATTGAGCAGAGGGTTGGACTAGATGGCCTGTAGGGACCCTTCCAACTCTATGATTCTATGATCTAAGGAAGGAAAGATGAGGTTATGAGAGATTTTACTCAATGATTTTTCATGCAGAAAGACTATTTTTGTGCAGAAAACTCTCTTTTGTGCAAATCATGCAGTTTTTCAGATTTATCTTTTCTGCAGAAAAAACCAGGGTTTTGCACATGCATCAAAATTTTTGCAAAAACAAATATTTCAAAATGCAAAATATTGCAAAGAGGTACACCATTTTCTTGATAGGTATCTCCAGGTATCAATATGTTAATACACTTTTGCTTGTTGAGAATGAGAAAATTTACAAGTATTCTTTGCATCCTTATTTAAGGACTCAAAATACAGGAGTAGCTGCATGGCACACACAGCTTCATCCTCCAACATCTCACTGATCCCCCCCAACATCTGCCACCTGAGGCATCCACCTCACGCTGTCTAATGAAAGAGTCAGCCCTAAAAAATACCATACATTTGTTTTCCAAAAAAAAAGTAAAGTAGAACAAACAAAAAAACCCATTGAACTAACTAAATCTTGGCCAGGCAGAATGAAGGATAAGAGAAGAAACCAGAACTGGACAAAGAAAGATATCTAAAGATATTGACAAGTCCCACAAATCCTTCCTCAGTGTCCTGACTGCATTGATCACCGTAGTTCAACAAAACTAACCACCAAAGCTATCCTCTGTAACAACCAAGGGTTGTTCAGGTGATCCTTGTGGTTTTATCATCACCTCCGTTTCTACTTGGTTCTCTTTCTTAAGCAAACAGAAATTCTGCACATAGCTTGGTCTATTGTTGAATCTTCAGGCTCATCAATGCAGCGCCTGCTAAATCCAGTTCATTGTCAAAGCCTTGCTCTTGGGATACGGGGGGGGGGGAGGGAGATTTAACTAAGCCAGTAACCACCTCTAAGCAATTATGACTGAAATAAGAGAACACTCATTTACTGCCTACCCTCTCCACCCATCTCTCTTCCCTTCCCCAGTTATCAGCCCTGTTGTGAATGCTAGTCTTTAAGCTCCTTGAAGCAAAGGCTTGACTTTTTATACTCCAGAAAGCTCCATGCATATTGATGGTGGTATAGGAAGGTAGGGACTTACTCCCATATAGCTGCTGTGGCATATAAACAAGAATATAAAAGGAGCAGGCAGACAAATTTTTCCCTCCCCATTCCTCTGTATTCACAACAGCAGGACAAATGCCTAGAATGCCAATTCCTATCAACCAACAAGGCTAGGTGAGACCAGCTAGATTAACGTACTGCATTAGATGTCCATAAGAAATTAATGCAGGGTGGACAGCTTTTGGAGTGTACCTCTCATCAGCAATTCATGGCAAGGGATGCTGGGAGTTAGAGTCCAATGACCATCCTGCAATTTGCTGATCTTTGGACTGAAGGATGGGGAGATAGACACTTTCTTCAACAATACACCTAGATGAGGATGACCTTCCATTTATACCTACCATTTGCCTCCATTTTATTAGGGTGGTCTGTTTCCTGATTTGAAAATCATGCGGAAGGATATTTGAGATTACAGTCATTTATTTGTGGAGCTCAGGAGAATTCGGTGCTAATATGTATGGATATAGACATGGGCAGCCCAGATATTCAACTGGACATTGGACCCATTGTTGGAGTTGATGTGTTCCGTAAAGCCATTGTTAATTTTGCAGTGCAATTCATGTAAAAACATACACACAGATGCACTAATGCTTACGACATTTGCAAAAGATTCCACAAGCAAGACAAGTTTTGCAGGAGCCTTCTGTCTGGCAGCCAAGGAGAAACCAGAGAACAGATATCATTAAAGTCCCTGCTATACTAAAAACAGCAGTTTTCTCAAAGCTTTGGGGAAACTAATTGGGACACTTCAGTTGTGCTCAGTACAGACATAGTTTTACGTCACGCTGATGCTCGGCTCTCTTTATACATTAAGATTCCAACTTGGTAAAAGAAAATCAAATTGTACCTTGTCAGGCTTCAGGTAACAGGAAATCTCACATCACTGATGCAGAAGATTCTCTTGGATACCTAATTCAGTGAAAATATATTAAAACAAACAAAGCATAATTAATAAGGGTGTTCCTTAAAAACTAAGTTGCATTAGCCTTGTAGAAAGTAGAGGTCGGTTACGGTACTACTGGGAAGTAAGCCCCATTTGGTTCAATGGGACTTTCTCCACAGTGTGTTTAGCATGGTAGCCTTTGATTCAATGGATCTTTACAAATAATCCAAGCCACTGTTTTAAGCAACAGCAGAGTACCAATTAAATTAAGATTATTTAAAAAGAGACTTCCTAGTTCTTCCTTTTAGCAATGCAGTGCTATGCATGTCTGCTTAGAAAGAAGCCCACTGAATACAACTGGATTTATTCTGTTTTAATATTCATTTCTGTATATATTTAATTGTATAGTTCTTTTAAATTGTGAGCCACATTGAGTCCCAGTTTTGGGAGAAAAGCAGGATATTAATATTGATAACAACAATAATAACAGCATTGAAGAATGCAATTTACAATTTTTGTATGAATTCTGTAATGGGAAAGCTTTCAGACAGAAAAAGCTACTAAGCCTTCCCTTCCTCATCAAACTGTGAGCTAATATACTTTAGGTTCTCATAATTTCATTTTTGTTTTTTATTAATAAAAATAATTGTGAATAATAATTGTCAATTGATGTATGCCTTTTCAGGTTCCATGTCTCAGCATAATATCAAAAGGAAATCTACCATGACTTCTTTCTATTTGGCACGTTCTACAAGATAGAACTGGGAAAATGTATTTAAAATCCAGCTTTAAAATAAATAAACACACCACTCTGATGCATATTTACTCAGAAAGAAGTAAGTGCACAGAGGGTTGGAGCATGACATAAGACAAGGAATTTTGGGGAAACTTAAGAATGGATAACCTGATTTGTGCATAGTCATTTTTACTCCAGAGTAATTCCATTCAAGTGAAAGCAAGGATTCCACAATAAGTGACCTATGATTTACTGATGAAATTATTATGTATTTCATGTTTTCATGTATTTCAGGGGACAGAACAACACGCAGGCAGCAGAAATACTGTCAGCCATCATATTTGTAAATAAATCCATTTTGTAGCATTTTAAGAGCACGATAAGAAATATTTTAAGCACTGTTTAAAAAAAAGTTAAAAGAACATGACAATTGCTAGATCTGATTGCCAAACTTCTGTTTGCTGTGGAAAAATTATCCAGTGTGTGTTTTCCATGTGTTCAGTGTATGCGTGTATGTATTCTGTGCAAGTGTGTGTATATATAAACTGCCTCTATATGCAGATCCCTTAAAATTGAAACTTACTACTAGTGCAATAAATTAAAGCGTGTTCCAAGATTATATGTAAATCATATTATGCTGTGAGGATGGATGGATGGATGGATGGATGGATGGATGGATGGATGGATGGATGATGATGATGGTTCCCAGATACCTTCTTTGCCTCCCTTCTCCTGTGTTATTTTTGGACAACAGTAAAGTTTGGGGATACTGTCGTCTTAAATACGAGATCTGGCACAGCTCCCAGGATCTCTTAAAGCAGAGGACTCCTTTAGACCTGAGGTGTCATTTTCCTCCAGGTGACCTCTGCTTTCACGCCAACTGGCAAATCCATCCTATTACGGATGCATTCATTTGGAAGGAATAGGTATTCAATGCCCCCTCCCCTCCTCCTTGAAGAGGATCCAAAGGAGCGTTGTGGTCAGCATCCTCTTATTATCTTTCTAGCTATGAAGAGGATATCCCTGTTCTAATGCCACAGCCCGCTCAATCACATCAATGATGATCTGCAACCGAGAGCATACACCTCGGTAGGCTGCAGAGTCAGAATATTCAATTAAAATTCCTTGATGATTAGGCATTAACAGACAGACAAGAAACCAGGAAATGCTGCATTAATTCCTAGCCTAGAAAAGGCAATGCAGATTTATTAATTGCACGTGGTTGGTATCATTCCTATTCTCTCCCTCTTTTTTTTTTCTTTTTAAATTTGTCAGCATTGGTGGAAAGGTTATCACTTAATACATGTTCTCCCCTATCATCGCTTTCTATATTATCAAAGCATTTTCTCCCCCAAGGAAAACTGTTAAGAAGTTTCAATCCAGTCTGACATGAATATTATATCTCAACAGAGATTATCCTATGTTTTTCCTTAAATAAAAATGACTTTGCACTAGGTTTTCTGTCAAATGAGTAATCCATTTGCCTTTTTTTTCCTCACCTGAAAAAGTCTGGAATGAGCTGGAAAACTCTGGAACTGCTCAGAGAGGAAACTATAACTTCTAGTGGCAAAGAAATTTGGATTTACTAGCATTTGCGAGTTGAAATTCTGCGGGTGCACTATGCTCATTTAAGTACAGCAATACAGATGATGGCAGCAGGGAAGGAAATGGCCACGAAGGTAGTAAAGTGCTGGAGAAATAGGTTGCTTAGAGCCAGCAGATTTTTCTTCCCCTTCCACAGCACAGCCCCAGAAAAAGTGGCTGTTTGTATAACAACAGAATTCCAGCCATTGTCCTTAAATATTTAACTCAATATCAAGTGTTTCTTTTAAAAAAAAATCTTCACTCATCACCAAAACACAAGTGTCTCAAAAAAGCATACTAGGAAACACTGGTGTCAACGAGCCATACTTTGGAATAGTGATCTTAAATGTGATGGCATGCAAGCATTTGCAAATACATACGTACAAAGGGGTATTTTCCTTACACTTGCCACTCCAAAGAGATGTGTGTCTTCCCATGCTTATCTCAAGATGCATCATATATTCCCATAATAATTCCTTCTTGTCCAAAGCATGGGAAAGAAATGGGTGTGACTGTAATACTGGACTCTTTTGTGCGGTCCCTGAAACCAAGAATCTCCCAAGCTTCTAGACCCCACATTGAAAAATGGTCTTAAAATACTCAAACAGCAGCAGCAAAGCATGATGGTTTTGCTTCTCCAAAATGCCAAAATGCACAAAAATGCAAAAAGAAAGAAAGAAAGAAAGAGAAAGAGAGAGAAAGAAAGAAAGAAAGAAAGAAAGAAAGAAAGAAAGAAAGAAAGAAAGAAAACTTGAAAACACGCTCTCCTATCTTCTCAATTTGGGAGGGACAATCTCCCTTAATTCTCTTTCATCCCACTTCAGCAACTTCTAAAACGTCCCAGTTTCTCTCTTCTCCTCCCACTCCTGCTGCCATCCTGGCTTATTTCAACTGCTGCAAACTGGGTTCAAAGTGCAAAAGTATTTTGACCTCAATTAACTGGAGGGGGAGAGGAGAAGAGTGGGAGTGTTATCCCTCCCAGTGCTCTCAGGCAAAAGCAAACTGCTGCACAGTTTTCCACCTTTTATGTTTTTCCTCAATAATAACCTTTGGCATCTTGACTACATTGTAATGTTGCCTGCCCACCTGTATCTTGGTTTTCATCTCTGAAATGTTGGAGATTATGTAAAAATCAGCCCAAAACAAAACATAAAGTGATGTCACATCACTTCTTGTTCTGTTTTGATGCAGAAATGTAGCCTGTCGAGGGTGAAAAGGGTCTGGTTTCATCCATGCAGATGCCCACTCCTGCTGTAACATGTCCCGAACAGGACAAAGACAAGCCAAAATGCAAGGTAGAAATGTAGAAGGATAGATGACCATAATGACCACTGAAACAGTGATGGAAGAAACAAGTGGGTGATCCTCATTTTAAAAAGGAGATTATTGTCCTGGTGTTTTAACTAATAAAAGCCATGTAAATCTCCATGGAAAGGTACTGCAGCCATTGTTTACAACAAGAAAAAAAAAACTCATTTGCAAAAAAAAGACCAAGAAAATCAAAATGATTTCCACTGACATGGTAGACTCAAGAGATTGCAATCAACTTTGAAAGGTACTTTTGAGACAAGGAGTGGTAAGAATTTCATCTTAGTTCATATTTTGTAAACATTTACCAAAATTCACAAAATTCAAATGTGGAGAAAAGCAAAACTGACAAATTTGCCTATCCTTAACTTTTAAATTTTCACTTGATTTGATCAACTCCTAGGTTGTTGTCAGTTTTTCAAATTACCTGCAAACTTGTAATGTTTCAGAATCCAAAGAATCTCTCTAAATCAGAGGTTGGTGCCTTTAGAGGTTGTTGGCCTAGGATTCTCATCATCCCTCACCACTGACTATGCTGACTGGGGATGATGGGAGCTGCAGTCCAACAGCATTTGGGGGGGCAGAAATTTCCCATCTGTGTTCTAACACCCTTGCAATTGTAAGAGCCCCACTGCCATGTCAAGAAGACAATTGTTCTGGCCTTGGAGCAAAATGGCAAAATCTGGTAGTCCCTTAGGGAAAAATGACCAGATCTCAGGTTGATTCAGAGGAGATGACTAATTCCAGCCACTTCTGCAATGGTGGTTATAAAGATGGTTTCCCTCCTGCTCTAAATTACACTGCTGGGTGAAGAAACTTTGTGGTATGGAAGGACTAGCAACTCTGTTTAGTTCTGGTACTCAAAAATAATTAAACTTGGCTGGTCATTCTTTAAATACACCGTCATTTGGGTGGATTTCAAGAGCTCAGTAAGAAGAAAGCCAAACAAAAAGTATATTTCCCCCAAGACAGAATTTTGCCCACTCTTCCACTAGCTTTTCACTGCCTATCCCAGTGTACCAGCATTTCTATTAACTGCTCAGCTCCAATATCAGACTGCAAGACCTTTGAATGACAATATGCTTCGGTGAAGGATAAGAAGACCACCACCATAACAACATTCATGTTCCGTCAGACCAATGGGCCATACAACACAGTAGCCTGTCTCCCAGCAATGATATAGGGGATTTTTAAAAACTCTTTTTATTACACACACACACAAACCAACCAAATTCAACAGAACAAAATAAAAGTTACCAACTGTCAGCATTCCTTAACAGAACATGTAATAAAAGAGTGGGAATATTTGATAAACTATTTGGAAAAAAAAGATGGAGAAATATATCTGTAATAAGCATATATTCCAATATAGAAATAATTAATGAAAGAAAATAACTTCCTTATGTGCAGTAAGGGTCAAGTTAACAACTGGAAAATATGTACAAGGGAAACATTTTGTATTTTATCTAGACCAATAAGTCAAATTGGTTTCGAAAGCAATATAATGTATTGTAATCTTTTTTCTTTATGCAATTTCTTTTCTTTATTAAGGTAAAGAATTTTGTACTATCCTTTATTACAATATACACATAAAGGTGTTCTACTGCAGGGCTCTTTTGTGAGGGAGTCACTGGTAATTGGAGGCTGCAAACATCTGTGCCTTTGAGAAGTTCTTGTTCCTAATTCCTCCCACCAAGTCACAGGGGCCAAAAATGCATTAGGATAAAAAGAATACAGATATGTATATATTTTAAAAAATGTAATACACATATATTCCTTCCTCTTTTCAGCCTTCAAGTTAAGATGTCATTTCAAAGACCAACATACACCTCTGTGGTATATGTTGATAAAAAAAAGATTCAAGGCAGTAATCATCTCTTTCCCTGCTCCTCCAACCTCCAGGTGCCCCCTAAATACTGCCTTTGGTCACATAGTCCTTGTTCAGCCCAAGGAGAGGGAATCAAAAGGGAAAAGTCCCTTGTTTTCAGTTATGGTGACAGACAATGCTGGATTTTCATCCAAACTGTAAAGGAGCTATCCAAGGTGCTGAACTTATATTGTAGCTCATGTTTGGAAAGCTTTGTTAAAGTATGGACTGAAATCCAGAGTGGATTCGCCATAGCGTGCATGTGGAAACTATCACACTCGACTGGTTCTTGGAGTAAGCTTGCGTCCTGTACTGTTGCTCCAGTTCTTGCTCATTCACAATGCTTCTCTCCTTTCATTTAACAGGGTCAGGGGAAGAGATGCAATAATTGAATGGGCTACTTCCAGGCCATAGAGCACTAGTTGCCAACCAGCTGACCATTATCAGGTAGCACTGTGGTACAGTTGTTGATGTGTTGGGCATGAAATCCACTGTGTGACCTTGGACCAGCCTGAGGATTATGTGTGGCAGAGAAGAGCCATAAGCTCTTTATTATTTAATTTTTATTATTTATTATTTATTTTATTTTACTACTATTACTTTATTATGATATTTATTATAATATTATTATTTATTATTGCCTTACTATCCATTAAACTCAAGCAAGACCCTTTTAGCCTCCATGCAACCCTGTGAGGTAGAGTATGCTGAAATGGTGATAGTTTTAATTTTTTCAAAGTAACACTTTCCCCACAACATTCTTTACCCTTTACTTTCCATTTTTCAAAATTAATTAAGATAAGTTCATTTAGATACAAGTCTAACTCCTCCAGGCCACTCCAGTACCTGCAACAGAGGACGAAGTACCATGAGGCAGCACTTGAACCATGTTATATTCCTCCTCCCACATTTGGTGAGGCCACATTACGTCTGGGTGCTCAAGTAACTAAAAGGTTACTTTTATATTGCAGAGGATGAAAATGAGCCTTCATTATGTTACACCTGCAAGGTAACCCATTTATATTCTGGTGATTGCTAAAAGGAGTTAACAAAATGGTTAGTTATCTGTAACTAGTTAATTCCAAGATCTCCTGCCTGTAACATGACTATTCAGGAGTCTTCCCTTCCTTCCTAACCCAAGCAGATGGGAAACACACTGAAAGAAGAAAATAATAATCCATAAACCTGAAGAATGAGCCTGGTGATAGCAATGTACCCATCAAGGCTGAACACTGGTGTTGACTTTAGTGGCTATAGTTACTGACAACTGGCTGGATCCTCTCCAGGCTTCTATTTCCATTTTGTTCAAAGGGAATAAATAATATTACAGCAAACAAGAAGCAACACAGGAAATCCTTTTGGTATCTCAACCCTCAACAACTGCTCCTTCTGTTGCTTCTGGGCATCCCAATCTTGCTCCGAATTCATTTATCACCTTGACCAATAGCCTTGGGCAGGGAATATGCTCTGGGTTTCTATATGAACTTTAAAGGAGCTCTCCAAAGTGCTGAACACTGTCCCTCAAATAAGTTTTGGCATCTTGGATAACACTGAAAATTCAGACTCCAACCCAAAGTGGATTCACCACCTGATTAGGTGCCACTGTGCCATGGGGAGATCTTGAAGTACAGAAGATCCAGCAGGGTCACCTACTGAATGCGTGGGGCTTGTAGGGAGGTGGGCTTCCAGAAAAGGCAACCAGGATGATCAAGGCCAGAAAACCAAGCCCTATGAGGAACAGCTTAGGGAGCTGGGTGTGTTTAGCTTAGGGAAGAGAAGACTGACCAGTGAGATGACAGCCATCTTTAAATATCTGTAGGGATGTCATAGAGCAAATGGAATGAACTTGTTGTCTGCTGTTCCCAAGTCTAGAACAGGAACTGATGGGTTCTAATTGCAGTACAAGAAAAAAGAAATCCACCAAAACTTTAGGAAGAACTTCCAGATGGTAAGAGCTGTTCAACAGTGGAATTGACTTCTTTAAAGGTTTTTCAACAGAAGTTGGATGGTTATCTCTCTGGAGTGCTTTGGGTGTGTATTCCTGCATGGCTCCATGGCCCTTAAGTTCTCTTCTGGTTGTTATCCTTATGTGATTCTATGAACTGTCTCCCAGGCTCAGCACCTTGGATAGCACCTTGGAAGTTCAGACAAAAACCTAGAGCTGATTCCCTTCCACTGCTGTGGTAACCACCAGCCTGCCACTGCTTCTGAGGCTCTTTGAGAACCCTTCTGCTCAAGACACCTGAAACCAAAGGAGGTCCACTTCAGTTCCTCTCCGTCTGTCTTGCTTCTTAGCCTGTCTGGTCAGCCTGAAGATACTGAAGCCCTTCTTTCAGAAGTAATCCCCACTCAACCATTAGTTCTCAGGGTCTGAAAAAGAGACCAATAGGAGGACAGCCAGGAGAGCCACATCCTGATCATTTCAAAGCCCAAATATATTTGGGCTTCCTTTCACCCTTTTTCAATAGCTACTGAAGGCTAAATTTCCACCAAATCCTCACTATTATATGGGACCTTAGAAATGAGAATCAGTCACCCTTTGAAAGATTGTGATCCATTAAACTCCATGAGTATGTGGTTACTCAGGACTCAGCAAAATCAACCCAGAGAGGTGGAAGGATCCACCACCCTAGAGCTCTCTTTTTGTGGGGGCCATTCTGGTTGAAGCGCTAGCCAACGTAACTTTGCCTTAGGATAGAGGCCCTTCATATACTCTTCTTGGGGGAAAAAGCCGGGGAACTAGATCTGCAGGAGACTCGCGTCCTTTGCGGCAGCGGACTGAGAAGGGAACTGGGAAAGACGCGGGGAGGGAGGAAGCTTCCCAGCGATCCTCGTCGCCGTTTGAAGGCTGCGCTCGTCTGCGCAGAGCGCAGCGCTTAGTAGCTGAAGCCCCGACTGTGGATTTTAATTCAGTCTGCTTTCTTTTCTCTTCTCTCTTTGTGGCGGGCAGATCCTCTCACAGGCATTCCTTAGAAGGGGATGCGGGGAAATACGCATAGGATCGGGCTGGAGGTTCTCCCGGCTTCGAAACTAAAACACAGGCAAGGAGATGAAGAAAACACTCAGTGGGATTCCCTCTGAGGCAGAGCACCGAGCAGACTCCATAGTTCATCTTTCTGCTCCAAGGTGTGAGATGAAGGAGCGATCCTGCCCAGGGGGAAATCCTACAGGATCTAGGCCTTTCCTAGCCGTTAATCCCCGCTCACCTCTTAAGCACCAAGGGGATGCCAGGGTGGGCGTGGGTCCCCTTATAAAGGTTTGCATTTCTTCGATCTGTCTGGACACCCAAGAGCGAACACGATTTTCGCTTCCCTCTGCAAAAAAAAAAATCACTCGCAGTACAGGCACGGCTTCAAACTAACTGTGTGTTTAAAAATTGGGGAATCAAGAATCCATCACACGCTTTGTATCACCGGAATTTCTCTCTTTTTAGATCAAAACCCCTTAAAAAAATATTGAAGAGCAGACAGGCTGCGGATAGGCGGCGGATCTCGACTACACCAATGCGCCCTAGGCCAGTGGTTCTCAACCTGTGGGTCCCCGATGTTTGTGGACTTCAGCTCCCAGAAGCCCCAGCCACTATGGTCAATGCTCAGGGCTTCTGGGAGCTGAAGTCCATGAACATCTGGGGACCCGCACGTTGAGAACCACTGCCCTAGGCGAACGTCTTTACGGAAATCCACGGACCTGGTGGAGCTTGTGTCTGCGATCCTATGCGCTTTTTACTCTAGGGAGAAAGCTCCCTTAGGCGCAGTTGTGTTTAACTACCTAGCACAGGCGCCTGGCTAGGATCGGGCTGCCTCTATACTATTATTCATATGTGCATTTTCAGAGTGACAGTTGAGTGTTACCAGAACACGCGAAAGCAGGGAGGTAAACAGATAACACTTACAAAAGAGATAAGAAATTAGCACAAAGATGATGTTGCAAGCACAGGGGAGAGATCCTTATTTGGGGAGGGAAAAAAAATACTTCCTGGATCTCCGAATGGCTGAACGATTACGCACGTTTCCTTGAGAGTAAGTCCAATAGCTCGACCCTCAGCATGGTTTCTCGGAAGCAAGTACCGCCGCGATCCGCAGGATTTACGGCCAAGGCTAAAGAGGCAGCAGAGTTTGTAGCCTCAGGCTCTTAAGATAACAGTTGTAAATAATCTTTTTTAAAAAAATCCAAATTTTTGGCAAAGAGATACAAGACAAGCCTAGTAATTTTGATTTTACATTTTTAAGATTGCCAACCCTGTGTAAAAGGAGGATGGATCGCTCTTAATTTGTGCGTGGATTTTCGGGGGGAAGAAGTGAGTGGGTATTTCTCATTTACCTATATTCTATATCCCGCTTGCATTGAAGTTCCGCGCAGATCCGCGAAACTGACTCGCGGGGAAGCTCGTGGGACTTTGAGAAAAGGAATAGCAGCTGGAAACTGCTGGACTGAACAGGAAGGAAAGAAGGAAGGACGAAAGAACTTCTCCAAACTATATGTGCACGGCCCACTGGAGAAGAAAACCCCACTGAACTCACTGCAATTGACTCTCGAGTAACCTCGTTGAGCGCCCTGGCTTGGGTCTACGACGTCCCCCCACGCATTTAGCCTTGAGATCCAAATGTGCCGGCTCAAAAGCACGGACCAAGCGCCCCCCTTCCCGCCCCGGAAACATTGCCAAAAATATGTTTCGTTGGGGGGCACAACCCAAACTTCCCTCGTCCCGTGCCATCGCCCTGGAGCCCCCTCGTCCCTCTCTTGCGAAAAAAGTAACAGCTCGGGGACCCCGTATTTAAGGTGGGAGGAGCGGCTCAGAATTTGAAAGCAAGCTGTTACTCATTTCTCTGCAAAATATTTTCCTCCCTCCCTTATCATTCAAAGGTCCTTGGATATGAAGACTCGGGCAGCGCTTGGAAGGACCCCCCCCCCGCCGTCTTCAGAGGCGCTTCCTCCGGAGTCTAAGTGTGCAAGAGATTGCACGATCTTGGTAGTTAAGCTGGGTTAGCTTGGGGAGTCCTTGGATGGGAGACCGCCAAAGAATACCAGCGGTCGGAGGCTGTGTGTCAGAGGCAGGCAATGACGGCAAGCCCTCTCGGACTGTTCTTTGCCCAAGAAAACTAAAGGGCGAGTCGACGTGAAGGCGTCTGCACTCGCGCGCTTACGCATTCACACGTGCATAAGACAGAGGGCAGACAGCCTTTCTGATTCTGGAGAGCAATCGCTGTCTTCGCATTTCTAACTGCTTGATTATTTAGGACATTTCTGAGCGATCACGCCCGGGGAGGCACAACTGCATCGGCGTCTCGGTGATCCAATTTTGCCTGCTCATCTGGAGGGAGGGTGAAGCCTCCTCTTGCTAGTCTCGCGCGGGGGGGGAACACTCTCAAGCCCCCCGTTTTGGGGTCCCCGGGCTTTCTTTCTGCCTGGACGTGGCCCAACGCTGCCGAAGCAAGACTCTGCCCCAAGGAGAACGCGTTCGCCCGCGCGCCTCTCACTACTCTGTGCGGGTGGGAGAAAACGCTAAGCTCCGGCGTTTTGCAAAAGGAAAGCGAAATTTTTCCGCACTAGACTGTTATAGCGCTACTATTCCATTTGCGACATCCTATGGAATCCTGGAGTTTGCCGTTTCGCGAGGGGCCCGCAGGCCCCTCGCGAAACGGCAAACCCCAGGTTCTACAGGATGTTACACGTGGGATAATAGCGCTATAACAATCTAGCGCGGAAATAGGTTTGCATCAGCCGGCACCTCGATCTCGGGCACGCTTGGCGGGGAGCAAGGAGTCTCGGGCGGAAGAGAGCCGGGAGCGCGCATCGCAAAAGCTCCAGAAACCGAACGTGGAGGAATCGGAGCGGGCGAAATTCTTCGAAAGTGGGCTGCGATTTCGGGGGGGGAGGGGGGAGGGGGCGGCGCGCGGAAACCGCCGAGGGGGCGTTCACACGGGCCGAACCCTTTGATTCGGAGCGCGTCCTTGGGGAGAGGGTGCGAAAAAGAGAGAAACAGGGGTTGGGATCCTGCGGTTAGCCCAAAATATTGTAAACTCATCGCATCTGTTGTTGAATGGGGAGTCACCACAATCGGTAAATCACATTGATTCTACTACGAGCTGCCGATAGCATTCAGGCCCACGCGCGTTTGGTCTGATCGACCCCTCTCCGTCCTAAAACTCAGAACTCCCAACTCGGAGATCCGTTTTCCTTGGAACGAGACACTTCATCCGACACCGGAATGGCTGCTCCACTTTTCTCGTTTTTCCGCACTAGACTGTTAAAGTGCTACTATTTCACTTTCAACATCACGTGGAATCCTGAGGTTTGCAGTTTGGGGAAGAGTCCAAAAACCTCGGATTCCATAGGATGTTGAAAGTGGAATAATAGCGCTATAACAGTCTAGTGCGGAAATGGCTTCACTTTGACGGCGAGAGACAGCGCGCTCTTAACTCTCGAGCCATCCTTTTACAGGTCCCGGTCTCCCGCATTGTCAAGCCTTTCCCCTTCTCCCTCATTTAAAAACGAAGAGGATCGGGGGAGGAGGGTGCCTTCCCGACTCTACGCCGAATTGAGAACCCGGCCGAAATGGGTTAAGCCTTACTTCGGAGTTACGCTGTTCGGATCCGGAGCGTGAGGTGTTAAGTACACCCTTGAAGAAAGAAAGAAACTCTGTAACTGATGAGAGATTCATGAGTCACCTTTATAGACCCTCTTTCCTCCAATTAACTCAGGGCAACATTCCCCGCCCTCTTCCATACTGCATCCTTACAACAACCTTGTGAGGTAGGACAGGCTAGGACAGACCAACCGGTCACTTAGTAAGTTTTCATAGCTCCGTGGGAATTAAAACTCCACCTCTTGACGGCCCCTTCTGCCACACAGAGTGATTGGAAAGAGTGAAAAATGAGGAATTCTTTTTTATTCCTACTCTGGAGTTGGATAGTGTTGACAGGTTTTTAAAATAGCAATAATGGACAGCTGAACTTCTTGACATGAAGAGTTGACAACCAGGGAGCAGCTATCCACCAGCTGTTGTTCTGCCCAAATACCAAATAAACCTATTGATTCCAGTTCACTTAGCCAGATTTGTCTCTGTAAGGCTAACATACTGGCTGCTTTCATAAATTACACCATGCATGTATTTCTGTCTTGATGGAGGGCCTGTATCCCAAAATGTGGGATTAATGGGCATCTCAGTCTGTATGAAAGGAAAAGCCTTCCAACCTTCTAGGAGAAGATATCTCTTATAAGAAGGGACAGCTGACATCCCTAAAGTTGGGAGAAAATGCACATGGATGGAGTGTGAATCCAAACATTTGAGCGTGTGGCAAAGTTCATTCCAGCTGGCCTGGACAGCAAACCTCCAACTTTCCTTCGCAAAGGTGATGAGATGCTCCCTGAGCATCCCTGTTGCCCAAAGGAGCTGAACAAAAAATCCTGCTTTGTTCACTGGGACAAAAGTAGCAAAAGAGGGAAAGCCTAGTGGCTTCTCTAGACCACGTTGCTCTGATAAGCTTAATCCCGGGATAGGGTAGAGCAAAAGGAGATAATCAGGAGCCAAGAATCCGAATCAAGGATTCTGTCTGTGCTGTGGTATGGAGAAGAGGAGGGGACAAGAGATCATCAGAGACTGATAAAGGGGTGGTAATAGGTGGGACAAGATAAAAGAGGGATGCTCTCTCCATCTCAGTCCCCAGATTATTACAGAAAGCCATAGGCAGGTCTTTTTAGGTGGGGTCACCAAAAATTTGGGTATCTAGCACACCTTCCATTTTTTTAGATGAGGAAGAGGATGGAGGGGTGAACAAGACCCCTGCAGAAATCCACATTTTCTCTAAAATATCCTCTGTCTTGCAACACTGCTGTTATTACTGGCAAAACTAGAGGTGAGGGTGGCAGAAAATGAAAACAGCCACAAGGACTAAAGGGAGAAAGGGCACACCACTAAATGGGGAGGGGCTCAGATTCTATGCAAGTTTGCACAAGAGTAAGCCCTATGGAGAAAGACAACATGTGTTTCAAAGTAAAGGTTAGTGCCCTTGAGCAATTACAATTATTTCTCTTTTGAGAGAAATAAAAGGTATGGATGATATTAAGACTCTAACCATTTCCACACTGCACTCTTATAGTGTTTCAACATCCTATGGAATCCTGGGTTTTGCAGTTTGGGAGGGGCATTTCGAATCCTCAGCCAGATTGCTCTTTGACCTCAATAAACTACAAACCCCAGAATTCCATAGGACATTGAAAGTGGAATAATAGCGCTATAAAAGTGTTGTGCAGAAATGGTCTCTCTCTACTTAGAAGTAAGTAACAATTTTCTCAGGAAGGGAAGGACTACCTCATCCTGAAAGGTTTGCTTTGACTACTCCTGCAACATACATCTCATTGTACGTATGCCTTCCAAAAAGAGTTCAGGTGCAAATCTGAGGAACATACCCAGTGTGATGCAGTGAGTAAATATTTTGTGAAGGAGCAACAAGACTACACAGAAGGGAGGCCTGAGCTTAAAGGAGGTGACCAGGTCTTCAGCCTCCTAGGCCTAAACAGAAGGATCAGTTCCTTCAAAATTAGCCGGCCTAGGTGGGATGTGGCGTTGATCTCCTCTGTGCTACAATGTCAAGACCAAAGCATCTGAGAAGCCCAGAGAGCTGCAGCTGCAAGAGGGTGGCACAGCTTTGAGCCACAAAAGGAAGAGATGCAATTGTAGGAATTAAACCCAGTGGGAATAGAACATATGCCAAGCTCGGAGCTCCATGAAGACATGCTCAGGCCTAAAGCTACAGCAAGTTAAATAAGCTAAACAGTTTTGGAAAAATAATGTGCATTATTCTAAGAACTGTTAGGGGCAGTACTTTGTGTACCCTTTTTTTTGTATTAAAAAAACATATAATACAACTTCTGAGATGCCAAACTGCAGGTTACTTATGTTATGCCTTTTCCAAACCCCATCAGTGTGCCTTGAACTTCAATGAGTCTGAACAGAGCTATTCCAGCAAAGCAATGTGAAGTGGGATGGGGTGGTGGTGATGGATTTGCATGGTCCTCTCTGAAACAAACCTCGCCTTCTCCTAGGATCCAAAAACACAGCCTTCAAGGTTTTGGGTTATACATCTTCAGATTGCTGCCTCGTTTGCAGACCTACTCATAACAGCAAGAAAAGTCACCATCCCCGCTGTTTTAAATGACATCAACAATCCACAAATGAAGAAGGTGGCTGAATAACATAGATATATTTCTTCATATCTGTCCTTGTTTGTTTGGAAGCAAGGAGCAGCAGTGGAACATGCCTTCTCTTCCTTGAAAACTTTGTCCTGTGTTCTCCCCCTTGATCTTTGAGTCAGAATATTCTTTCCTGTTTTTCCACTTGCTTTTTTTCTTTTTTTCTTTGTTGGCCTCAGGTTAGAAATCAAAATATGAACGGAAGGTAATTCCCATATTCATAAACCTCTGGAGCTTTCACTTTTTTAAAAAAAGTGGAGGGAGGGGAGAATTATATACACACTACACCATTCTTCTGGATGGAAGGTGCTGTTCCAGTGCCAATGTAAAGTCCATGCAGTGCAAATCCTAATAGAGACCTGAGAAACACTTTGTGGCAGTGACAGGGGATGGTAGGAAGAGAGACTTTCCTGCCCTGAACACATTAGAGGTGGGGAAAGGCCCAAATACGGGTGACAGGGGTGCAACATTTGGCCAAAGGTTCAAACACTGAAAGCAAAGGAAGGCGGACTGGGGAGCCCTGTTATGTTTATAGGAGCAGACAGGTTTTTCTGATTGGCCCATGGCAGGCAATTTACCCACCGCTTACACATTAACCTGCTTGGAGAGAACGGTAGGGATACCGCCTATAGAGCCCGCCTGGGCTATCAGAAGGTCAAGTGCTAAAGGACATGTGTACCTTTCAGGAGTAGAAGGGGGTGGGGGGCTGGGTGTTTGCTAAAGCAAACCGAGACAGACACTTGATCCTGCACACCGTGGTGTGTTTTTTCAGCAACTCTAATGGCTCTATGGGGGGGGGGAGCCCTGCTGCTGTATGCTCTGGACGTGGTTGTACTACAGCACCCATTAGTCAAAGCAAGAAGGAGAATGGGAGTTGCAGTCCAAGAACATCTGGAAGGCCACCGTTGCTTATACCTCCTGCTTTCTTCCCTGAAAAGGCTGCAAGGTTTAAGGAGGTTTTCTAAGGTCACTGGGTCCATGACGCTCACACACACACACACACACACACACACACACACACACAACCTTGACCCACAAAGAACAGTAAGGAGGAGAGGCAGCTCCACAGCTCAGCTTTGCCTTTTAGTGCCACAACTTTTTTCCCCCCAAAAGCATCTGATGACCTTTGCTTTCTCGCTCAGCATCCATTTTTAAGAGCAGCACCTTGTAAACTTTCACAGGCCACAGCCTGCTTGTAAATCAAATCACAGAATAGTTCTCCACCGTTCCTTAGGTCTGTCCCACTTCTTATTTCTCCCCCTATCAGAGGAAATCTTCCCTCTGGGATTATGAAACAGGGCAACAAATTATTTGTCGCTCTCTACTGCGGCCTCTTCCAAAGGATATCTTTCCACCCTCCTCTGAAACTAAGCTAGCGGAAGCTCAAATTGCTGGAAATCAGCACATACAAGAAAGACTCTAGTAACTCAAGAGTGAATCCATTTCACTCTCAGATCCCACAGCTGCAGTTTATGGGAAGATCACTCTCTTGATCAAGTTTAGGGAGGTTTGGGGCAGGGAGAAAGGAAAGGTCCCAACAGATTCAGTCCCTGCATTCATAAAATAGAATACTTTTCAGACTTTATCACTCTTCAGATTGCCTTCTCTACAGAAGAGGCTAGCATTTGCTGGCCTATTTGTTGGTAGTAGGTTGCCTTCTTCTCCTAATTTAAGTTTACAGGAAAAATTTAGGCTAGCAAAGCACACTCCAAATTCATGAAACAAATAATCTCCTCCCACCTCTCAGCCTCAAATAACAGAACAGGCACAAGGATTGGAGGAAGAACCCTGTAGGCTAAAACCTGGTATCATGCTAGCCTGGTGGAATTTTAAACACATTTTTTAAAAATGCTTTTTGCAAGCCACTTTTTTGGGGGCGGGGGGAGGGTCCCAGCTGGTCTCAAAACAATTTGCCATGTGCCATAGGGACAACCATTCCAACAAACCAGGGCAAAAATTATCCTCCTCACCAAAGCTTGGGCTTGCAGAATTAGTTTTCTACTCTTTTTGCTACTCCTAATGCCAACGAAGGGATATAGAAAAAAAAGCAAATCAAAGGCCATACCCACTCTTACTACACACTAGTGTGCCCAGATCTGGTTTCTTAGCTCCAGGAAAATAATGTCTTAATGCCATAAACCAACCATTTTTGGGGGGATGGGCTTTGTACACTTTCTGAGTTTTTACTGCAAAATTCTCATCTAAGGCTGATAATTGAAAAAAATTGAGACTGGAAAAAAAACCTACCACCATCTTTTTCACCTACTTATAAGAAAGGCTAGTAATGTCACACAGAATTTTCCACCTTGCTCTTGTCCTAGGTAGCTCTCCATATACCTGCCACATACCTCCCCATATACCTGTGCTACTCCTACCCATCTTAGCCATAGTTAAGATATATACAGAACACCCTGTCTCAACACGCTTCAAAACACTATGGTCAGGCGTGTTCCTTGACTTTTTAAAAAGCTACAAACTAATGAAACGCAGTACAGAATCAGAAATGCAGTTTATTATAGTAGATTATTCTTTCTTTTCAATATAACCAGAGAGTGGGGGGGAATGAAAGAAAAACACATGAGGAACATCACACAGGGCTAGTTCGTAGCTCAAGATATAAATCAATTTTGCACAGCAAAATATGTAAAGGGGACAAAGAGTAACTGACAAGATTTTTTTATATTTATTGTGGTAAGATTTTTTTCCCCTCCATTTCTTTTTAAAAGACAGGATTATCGGTCCCTGAAAATAATAAAAAAAACCCTTCCTGATTAATGCCTTAAAACTTTTGCAAATTTGTGAAGTTACAGAAAATCCAGTTCTGCACCACAATACAACAGTAAAAAAACTGCATCATTTAAAAAACGGAGCAGTAATGCCATCTTTGTAACTGCATAAATGGAATTAGCATCCTAAACAAGTTTTGTAATGGTTTATATTTTATGCTGCAGGTTATATCTTAGTGCAATTCAGTCCCAAATATTTTAATGTCCATCCCCCCCCAAAAAAAAACCCAAGCCCAACCATACATTTTGAACACAAAATACTCCTATTAATATAAACGGGAGGCTCCCCTTTTAATACTTTGGTTTCCAAATACAGTCAATGGCATAGCAAAGTCTACACATATCGAACTTAATATTTAAGTTGCATACACATGCTGGATTATCTACTTTCCTTTTTAAAAAAACCAGTCCCACTGTAAATTCTACCCTCTTTTAACATCACAACAGTGAACAATTTAGTGCATCATTTTTAAAACAAAAACAAATCCCTACATCTAAACAGACCTAACTCTTTTGAATTCATTTATAACATTCCTTTATCTGTAGCATACATGTGAACTGGGCTAACAGACAATAAAAGCTAGAATTAAATTATAATACCAGGAACCCATTGCATTGCACATTTGACAATGACAAAAATGCAAAAGGGGAGAATAAGAAAATGGGTTAATCATTTCAAAATAAACTTTTTGACTGCTTTAAGCAACATCATCATCTTCAAATCCCACAAATTGGAAGTATTTTTTTTAAAAAAGCGTACGTTTTACAACTTCTTTCCATAGTTAATTTTTTTTCCATATTAAGGTAATCACAATCCATTCAGGTCTTTCGTGTGCGTGCATGTGTGTATGTATGTTTAAAAGATGAGGTGTTTCAATGCCTTACAAAGAAGTCTGAAGTTTTGAGCAACTCAAAGCAGTTTCCAGAGCAGATGCAAACTTGAATGGGGAGGAAAGACACCCAACAAGGCTGCACTTTTTTGCTTTCGATTCAAAAAAGTGTCCACGCAACACAACTAAAAAGGATGAATGTCATGCTATTATAGTCTCCAAAGTCCATATCCAAGCAAAAGGAAAATAAAATATACCATACATGTCCAGCATGCAGGGCTATTATCAATATAATGTCTTTTGTTCTTTTTCTTTCTCTCCGGTAGATTGGTGAAACAATGGTATCATTAATTGATGCTAAGACAAAAGTGGCAAGCATAATAATGTATGAGATGAGAATGGGATTCTAATGGCAGGCTAAAAGTTAAACCATTTGGCAACTTATAAGGCCCATAACTCACAGC
This sequence comes from Iguana delicatissima, assembly GCA_948472985.1. Lineage (NCBI taxonomy): Eukaryota > Metazoa > Chordata > Lepidosauria > Squamata > Iguanidae > Iguana > Iguana delicatissima. The sequence goes on along the minus strand of CAOKZL010000069.1, from coordinate 126,498 downwards.
ATGAACACATGGGAAGTCGATGCAGGCCTCATTCAGGTAGGTTGATCTAGATACAGTCTCTAGGTTTAGCACAACATCAGATAGAACTCAGCAAGCTGAAAGTCTGAAATCTTTATATATATATATATATATATATATTTATATTTTTTCTTTTTAATCTTCTATTTTTCCCCCCCAAAAAAGTTCAAAACTCATAGGAAGAGTGGAGGGTGGCCCCAAAGAAGTAACTTTTTTTTTTTGCTTGTTTTTCAGGACACAGCAAACTCAAAAAAGAAAAAAAAAGGGGGGAACACTTCATGAACTGAACATGAATAATCATCATCTTAACAAGGTAGATGGCAGGTTTCAAAAGCTGAGCAGGTCTGGCATGAATTGCTGAGCTGGTGAGAAGTTGGGGCTCGGAAAACAAAAGTACACACAGGCACACACACGCACGGCGCAAAAAAGTCCGCCGGGGATGGGAGGCAAAAGGGGAGGATTAGAAATTTGACTATCAGTGAGTCAAGTCCATCGCAACTAGAATTAAAAAAAAAGGTAAACCCAACATTTGAACTTCTCGGCTTCTTTAAAAATAATAATAATATAGTAGTAGTATTTAGGATCGCTTATAGTACTAATTAAGACGGGGGCTGGCTCGGGTTGATAAAACCCCGCCAAAAAAACCCGGTCCCCCGAAGGCGCGCGAAGAACTTTTGCGCACACGTGTGTGCCTGTGCGTGTGAACGGGGCGCGCCTTTTGCGCGCATGGATGCGTGGGCAAGGTGACCAGAGGGCGAAAAGTGGCGCGCGCGCGCGCGTGTGTGGAGGGGAGGAGGCGAGAGAAAGGGAGGATTTTTTTATTGGGAGGGGGCGCCGAAGCCCCCCGGAACTCACATGAAAAACTCTGGCGAGGAGGGGTTGTCGCTGCTGGAGCCGTTTTCTCGGAAGCCGCTGCTGACCAACTTTTCGTACTTCTCCTTGTAGGCGTCTCTCTCCCGGACCAGCCTGGAGATCTCCTGCTTGAGGTGCTCGACCTGCTGGAGGAGCTGGTTCTTCTCGGACTCCAAGACGTGCCGCTGCTGGACGCGCTTGAAGCGGCACGACTGGGCGTAGCCTCGGTTTTTCAGGGTCCGCCGCTTCTGCTTGAGCCGGATCACCTCCTCCTTGCTGACGCCGCGCAGCTGCCGGTTGAGCTCCCGCACCGACATGGTCACCAGCTGCTCGTCGGAGAAGCGGTCGTCGAAGGGCAGCGCGCCCCCGCCGCCGCCGCCGCCGGGGCCGTGGTGCGGGTGTTGGAGCGCGCCGGTGCTGCCGGGGCTCCCGCTGCCGCTGCTGCTGCTCCCGCTGCTCCCCCCGACGACGACGGGACGGCGCCGGGCGGCTGCGGCGGCGGCTGCTGGTGGTGATGGTGGTGGTGGTGGTGGCCGGCGGGGGGGTGGTGGTGGTGGTGGTGGTAGTGGGGCGCCCCTCCATTCTGCTGCTGCTGCTGCTGCTGCTGCTGCTGCGCCGCCGCCGCCGCGATCACGGCCGAGACGACGGCCGCCGCGGAGCCCATCTCCTCCGGCGGCAGGGCGCCCCCCGGGCCCCCGCCGGCCCCCGCCGCGCCCAGCTGCTGCCCTCGCGCGTAGCCATCGAAGCCGCCGCCGCCGCCGCCGCCGCCGCCGCCTCCTCCGCCCGCCGCCGCCGCGGCTGCAGCCGCCGCCGCCGCCGCCGCCGCCGCGGCCGCGGCGCTCTGGAGCTGGTGGTGGCTGCTGTTGATGAGCGCCTCCACGGCGTCCTCGGGGCTGAAGGCGAGCGCCTCCGGGTTGAGCTGCTGCGGGTAGCCGGTCATCCAGTAGTAGTCTTCCAGGTGGCTCTTCTGGTCGCTGCCGCCGGAGCCCGGGCTGGGCGCCGAGAAGCTGGGCGAGGGCGGCACGGAGCTGCACGGCGTGCTCATCGGCGTGGAGGAGAGGGAGCCGCCGGCGATGAGGCGGCCGCACTGGCTGATGATGCGGTCCGTCTCCACGGGCTCCTTTTTCACCTCGAACTTCATCAGATCGAAGTCATTAACATATTCCATGGCCAGGGGACTGGTGGGCAGGTCGGGGCCGTTCAGGGCCAGGTCGGAGGCCATCCTCTTGCCGCTCGCCCCGCCGCCGCCGCCGCCGCCGCCGGGGCCGGGGCCGGGGCCGCCGGGGCCGCTCGCCGTCCTCCAGAAAGGGTGCGCGGCGGCCGGCGCGAGGGGGCTGCCCTGGCCTCCGAGCGGGTGATGAGCCAGCTTGGCGGCTGGGCGAGCGAGCCGCTCCTGGCCGCGGCTCCCGGGATCGGCGTCGGCGCCTCCGCCCGCCCGCCCGCCCGCCCGGCCGCCCGGCCGCTCGCTCCCTGGCTCGCTGGTTCCTCCGGCCGCTGCGGCAGCGCCTCTCCGAGGGGTGTCCCCCCCGCTTTTATCTCCTGGCTTTTTTTCCCCTTTCTTTCTTGCGAAAAAAAGGACTCGGCTGCAGCCGGCGGAGCGCACGCGGGCAGCTGCCTCGCCTCGCTCTCTCTCGCTCTATTTGGTCGCCTTTTGCATCAGGCGGGCTGGATTTCTTTGGCTCGCCTCGCTCTCCGGTTCCCCCTCCCCTCCCCTTCCCTTCCCTCCCCTCCCCTCCCCTTTCTCGCTCGCTCGCCTTTCTGCAGCTTTGCAAACTGCAGCCTTTTTGCGGAGACCGATCGCTTCGGAAGTTCTCGGATTTTTTTAAAAGTTGCTCGAGTTTTGCTCGCCTCTTTTTTTTCCCCTTCCCTTTCCCTTCCCTCTTTTCTTTTCTCCCCCTTTTCCTTCTCTCTTTTTAACACGGTCCGCTCTGCCTTTCCTTCGGGTCTTTTTTTCTTTTCATGCCCAGTGCATTAAAAAAAAAAAGCGCAAAGGAAGGGGGGCGCGGGAAAAAACTAGAGGAGAGAATGGGGGAAGCAAGCCAAAAGGGGGAAAAAAAGAAGTAACCCAATTAAAAAAAGTAATAGATGGCAAGAAAGGCTTGGAGAAAAGGGGAATCTCAGAGGATCGAGGTCGGTAGGATGACCCCCCCCCCGCAATAATATGAATGTGAAGAGAGAGCGAGAAAGAGAGAGCGAGGGAGCCCAAGAAAACTTCAACTCCCAAGCGCCAGCGATGAAAAATCTTTTAAAGCGCTCATCCGGGAGGAGAGTTTAAAAGCCTGGCGGAGTTTTATAGCGCTTCTGACGTCAAGCGGGAAATGGACTCCCCGTCCGGGCCAATCCGCGGCCGCGAACCCGGCCCTGATTAGCATAATAGTATAGAAACAAGGAAACTTTGCGAAGCTGTCAATCAGGAGAGCCAATCAGCTGACTGTCAGCTGGGGAGACGGGGAGGCGTTTAACTCCTTCCTGGCCGAAGGAGGGCTGCCGTCGCTGGCGCGCGGGACGGCGAGAGACGGGAGAAAGGAAAGGAAAAGGAAAAGCAAGGAAAGACGAGGGGGGGGGAGGCATCCGAAGTCCATTGAATCACGCCCGGGGAAACGACTACCAGGAAGCCCGGAGCATCCGAGATGCAGCTGCTTTGCGGGGACGTGGCTGAGTCCAGAGGTAAGGATGCTCCGAATCGACCTTGCACTGATTGATTGATTCAATTGCATTTATTTCTTTAATACATAGACTTGCATTTGTTGGAGAAGGGAAACGCCACTTGTTTTTTTCCCTCTTGAGTCCACTTTTGTGCATTTTCCCACCCCCAGTCAAAGAAAAAAACCTCTAAATGTGCGTCTTTCTTTCCAACCGGGTGTTGGATCGAACTTTTTCCCAGCGTTACTCGGATGCTCCATCCTGAGCCACCTTTTGTCACCTCCCCCTGGTCGTGTGAACGGGCGGGCGTGTTTTTGGAAAGAGAAAGGGGGGAGGTTCAGGAGGAACGATCCGGAGAAGGACTAGATCGCCTCGGAAATCCAGTGGATTCCCGGGAGGTCCTCAAAACTGGGACTGCGAGCATCCCTTAGAGAGGGAAGGGGACGAGGAAAGGGAGGTGCGCGCGAGCGTGGAGCGGGATCCAAACCGCATCAGCTTCTTGGAAGACGTTCAGGCTGAAGGAGAGTTAATTCGGAGTGACTTTCTTTCTCCTTCCTCCTCTTCCCGTGCCACGCCGCAGCTCTTCCCCCGCGCACCTCCATTCCTAAGAGAAGCGGATCTTCGCAATTTCCAGCCACGCTTTTAGTCTTTTACTCCCGTGTCATAAAAAGCATCCCTTCTCATCTGGAGCGCCGCGCCTCCGGGTCTCTTCCCCCAAACGATGCTTCTTCTCCCCGCCCATCTCTAACCAATGCCTCCGCCAGAGATCAAGAAGTTAAGAAAAGTTCCTTACTGCCAGCTACAAATTTTCCCTCGCCCTTCCACCCATCGATCAGACTTTTCAATACCTATCTGAAGCTAAACTTTTCCCGGAAAGAAAAAGATCCACATGTATTTCCAAGGTGTTTTACTTTTTTCTTTCTAAGAGCCGTAGTTGGGGGAATTAAACCAAACGGCCAAATAAAAAGGCTGGAGGGGAGATGAATTCGCTTTATTTATTCAGATCCTTATTTTTTTAGTGATATGGATTCAATGCATTTGAAAGTGGGGAAAGAAAACAACGATCACATGCGCTCGCGCGCGCTCTCTTGGAGGACAGGTGGGATGGTGAGGGAGGTATGTTGGTATTCAATATACATATGCGTGCATATATGTATATGTATATGTATATGTATGTATGTATATATGTATGTAGGTATAAAAATACAACGCTGAAAAGGCGAGCAGAGTTACAGAAATCCAGCTTTGTGGAGCTCGGTTTAAACCTCGACAGCGCCACCTTTCGGTACAGGACAGTGTCATGTTGAACGGCTTCCAATTTTTTAAAATCGAGAATTAAAATCACACAGGCGCGCTCACATACACATGAAAGTATGCCATTTTTTAAAAAAGTTTAGGACAAGCATTGCGTCCTGTCAAGCACTGTTTAAAAGCAGAGGGATTTCTATAAGCTTGCGAACCATCTCCTCTCTGGGATGGGTACAAACGACAAACCTGTGCCTTTTGCAACCTTTCTCCCCATCTTTTCTTTTTGGCTTCTGTAGGACTGGGCTTAGGATATCACCTCCAGTATATTTCTGAAAAATAGAGACTGTCCCCTGTTTTAGTGCGTCTGCTCCAGGAATGTGTGTGTGTGTGTGTGTTATGTGATAAGACAAAAATCTTTAAAACTGTCAGACGTGATTTTCTACTGACTTTAGGCAACATCAATAGAATTAAAATTACTTGTAATACGGTGATAAATGAAATGTCCCTAGAAAGTAGGATTAAGTGCAGTGCTATAAAGTTGTTTATCTGAAAAGTAATTCTCAGAAACCTGACTCCTGACACTTAGTCATATATTAAACCAGCCTTTTGAACATTGTACTCCACTGCATCGGCTTCAGCCTGTTTTCAGGATTTCCTGTTGAAAATCTTTGCCTCGTACTAAGACCTTGTTTGCAGAAGCTTCTCTGCTGTTTTAGAGACGATTGTTTCCGGCAGGTACCAGGTCTTGGGTTGGTAAAGAAATTACATGGTGTGTCTTGTCAAATTCACCTTCTTTAAAGACACAATGTCAGTGTCACTTGCAGTCTCAAAACTTTTTAAAACAATAATTTGGATATGTCATAAATTGGCCCACAATACATACATGCTGTTGTGTGATTGTGGGTTACACTGTCTTGGCAGATCTTTTTTTCCCCTTTAAAGTTTGTCTCTGGTGAAATTTAAGAAGACAATATTTATGGAAATGTGGATATGAAGTGTCCAAGAAGAAAAAAGCCCAAATAAAACTATACTCCTGTCTCTATAAATCTCACCGTTCTTTCTGCTTGTTTTCTTTCTTCCTAGCTTCCCTGTGCAAGTGAACACTCTTTCCCTGAAAAAAAGAGTTAGGAATCTGTGGAATTTACATTTTGTAGCAATTTCTTTGGATAGAGGCGTCTCTTCCACCTGTGTATGCCTCTCTTGCCAAAAAATCCACTCTCTCTGGACAGAGATATTATAACACGCTTACATTTCCAAAATTAGTTCTCTTCCCTGCCTGAGGCAGCTTTGAAGGCGGAAACAGAACAGCACAAAATGTGTCATGAACGGCATCAGAACCTGATCCTTCCCTGATGCAAAGACGTGGAGTAAACTCTGTGGGCTTCACGTCTCCAAAAGATCAAGTCAAATTGCTGGTTGTGCCAGATGATCTTTATTTGACTGTTAGGGGCGATAGAGTTGTCTGTTGCTGTCTGTTGCGGAGCACATCGGGGAGGTGGGCTATTCTGAAAGATAATCTTCAGAAGGAACATGGCTACCTTCCCCTTTCTCCCAGCATAAAGTTCTCATTTTGGCAGCATTCTTTAGCTTCTCACAATGGGTGTCTAAACATTTACAGTCCTCTATTAGAGGCATTTCTTCTCTAACCACTGCAGACTTTCATTTCAATTAGAAGCATTCAGCTCTCTGTCATTCTCCAGCAATGACAGGCTAGCTTCCCTTAGCCTGTTCCCCCTCCCCTTTTGCTTGCTGAAAGCCTATTTATTCATCTATAATCTCACAAGGCCTTGTTTTCGTGTTCTCCATCCTTTCAGAGAATTCTCCTCTAGAAGAGAAGACAGGTGAGAACTGTGGCGGCCTCATTGAGTTGCAGTGACCCGAAATGAGAAAGTATGTCTGCATATTATAATTTCCAAAAAAAATATCAAAAAAAGGGGACTATTTAACATTACTAGTTAATGACCCCAGAATGATGCTATGTTCAGGGACAGGAGGGATTTGGAAATGGCTCCAAGTGCATACAAAAGGTTTCCTTAGCTGAGTAAACAGGCAGAGGGTTGGTTTAGAAAGGAGGTGACCCACTCTTGTAAGTTATATTGACTTTGAATGTCATTTGTTATGACTTAAGCAAACTCATGTCAAGGCCAACACTTTTAAGTACAGTTGCTGCACCTTTTGTTTATCCCGTGTCTTTATTTTATGGCACAGAAACTAAACGGCGTCCCTTGCATTTAAGTATCAAAAGGCCCTCTCCCCGAAATTGATTTCCTAAAGACTTCCACAGGGGTAGCGAAAGGCAAAGACATCAACCGCTCTTAGGCACAGAGCTGGATAAATCCTTTTAACAGTGCTTCAGATCCGTTAACGGGGCAAGCAAATAACAAATCAGTGTTAGCAGATTTATGGGAAAGAAATAATAGAATCAGACCAGATAATCTGATAGGGGTAAAATTGCTGAGGAAACAAGTTCCTCCTTCACAACGGTGGCTATGAAACAGGAGCCTGACAACTAGAGGCCATTATAAATCGGTGAATTATGATGGAAATAATCGTCCCTATAATTCAGTATTTATTAATCCTTTTCTCTTTAAACAACTCACAGATGCCTGAGAAAAGCCTCACTTTCTTTAATGATACATTCATCATTCCATGCATATATGTATATATACACACACACACACACACACATATATACACACACACTATATATATATATAATATATACATACATATATATATATATATATATAATCGGCTATAATTTACTATTCGTATTACCTGCATTTTATTTCATAATTGAGCATTTTGCATTCAAATTTACGTAATGTGTTAGGCTCACAAACATATTTCCATCTGATTAGCATAAATAGTCACTTCATGAATTACTAACAAAGTTGATCTGAAAAATATTGGCGTATTATTTTATTAAGTGAAACACAAACATATGTCCAATAAATTCTTGTCTGCTGCTGGCAGGAAGAGCTATACAGGGACCCAGGCAATGGTGTCTTAGCATGGGTAAATGGAAAGAATAAGCAGCGATAATTTGTGTGCGTGAAATTAATTCACCCTGTCAACCTGTCTGTTCATCTTTAATAAATAGGAATGCCCACATTTCAGAAGCGAGAATCATGGAGCAAGAAGAGGAAGTAGTTGTACATTATTTGAGACTTTCCTCGCCTTGTTTCTGTATGGACGACATTATCTGGAGATCCATAATCTGGCTCTTTATTTTGTTGGTAATTTTGTTTCCCACTGGGGCAAATAGGAAGCCTGATTCAAGTCTAGCAGCTTAGATCCAAATGCAGCTGCAGTTAACAAATGGAAGGGAAATCATGCTCAGTTCCTATTTCCATCCCTTTACTTAATCACTGTGGCTTCAGTCCAGTGCACAGTTATGAATACTTAAAATTCCCATTGAAATCAATAAAAATCAAGCATGCATAATTGTGTGCTGGATCGTGGCATAGCCATTTAAATAACCATGTGGAATTCTGAAAATCGATCAGGTTTGATGTTGAGTAGGATTCCTGTGTTTCCATTTTTATGCCTGATTTACTCCACCATAGCTACTATGGCTTGCATTTTATGTCAACATCACTGGTCGGTAGCACATGGAAATCTCTGCACGTATGGATGCCCCACCTTTTTTTCTTTTTTTCTTTTTGCATTTTGTTTTGTGTGGGCTTTTGTCACTTGAACTCTTACAGCGTGCTAAAAAATCAATCCACATGCATTCTATAGGCAGTCAGTTTGCTCACATCTGCTTCCACAGACAGGTAATACCCAAATGGAACTAATAGCTTTTGTGTCAGTAGGGCAGTGAATCCATCCCAGGACTAAATCCAAACTTCAAAGGAGTTCTCTGTCCAAAGTGCTGAATGTATTTTGAGATAAGGTTCAGCACATGAGTTGAGTACAAACCTGAAAAGGATTCATTGCCCCACTGACATAGAATCTACCATCTGCCATTGGCAGCACCAGGAGGAGCACTGGACCTTAGCTAAGAGAGAGTTACATACATATCATAGATATGTATTATCATTATTTGTTTATTATTTTATTCATTTATGCCCTGCCTTTTCTCTAGTAATGGAATTCAAGTTGGTTTACACATTGTTGAAACTAGTATGGATTAAAACCCATACTGTCTCGTATGTTCATATCTCTGTCTGTCTGTCTGTCTGTCTGTCTGGGCGGGCGGAATTTTTAACATACACAGCCACAAATATGTCAAGTGTCATCTTTAGCAACTGAAGAGGGCAGAAGCCAAAATGTTTTGCTCCTTTTATATTTTTTAGTTCTCTTAATCACACACACACATGATTAACAAGTAGAACTAAAGAGATATAAAATGAACAAAATATTTCAGTTTCCAGCTCCTTCAGTTGCCAAAGATAAATTAAGGTACATCCAAGATGACAGTTTAGAATGATGTGTTTTTGACATTCTTTAGTGAATGATGGTATTATCTTCCAATATCACATTTGGGCCATGTGATATTAGAGTATTCATTCTATGAATCCAGAAATTGTCTAAAATACTGGAAGGTGATCACACCTCACTAACAAGCAGACAGGCTGTTATGTCTAAATATTTGTCTAAATATTTAAATATGTCTAAATATTTGAAGGGATGTCACATTGAGGATGAGGAAAGCTTGTCTTTTACTGCTCCAGAGACTTGGATGTGAAGCAATGGCTTGAAACTCCAGGAAAAGAGATTCCATCTAAACATTAGGAAGAACTTCCAGTACCAGTGGAAGATGCTGCTGCCTGGGAGTGTGGTGTAGGCCATTTCTGCATGAGTCTGTTATAGCGCGATGATTCCACTTTCAGCCTCCAGCCAGCCCCTCCCGAAACTACAAACCCCAGGATTCCACAGGAGATTCCGCACAGACTCGTGCAGAAATGGCCGTAGTCTCCTCCTTTGGAGGCTTTTAGGAGAGGCTAGATGGCCATTTTCCTGCATGTCAGAATGGGGCTGGACTGGATGGCCTGTGGGGGTCTGTTTTGATTCTATGGTTGAAAAAACATTTAAAAGCATTAAACTGTTAAATCCATTTAAAAACCATTAGAAGACAAAATTTTAAGAAATCAACAAAGAATATTGTTTTAAAATTCACCCTGATCACGTAAAGGTGATCTATGCAGAGAAGGAACATGTTAATGCTGTTTATCGGACTCACACTGTGCTGTCTAGATGTGCATTGTGGCCTGGCCTGACCTGTGCCATCCCAAAGCGGTACACAACTAATGAAGAACTATTCAAATTGGGCTGGAACCTGCCCCATTAGCATGATCCTGAGTCAGATATGGATGCCGTCTGAAAAACCCCAATGGTGCTGTGGTCCAAAACCCAGGTTTCCCCAAAGACATAGAATCATAGAATCATAGAAATGTAGAGTTGGAAGAGACCACAAGGGCCATCCAGTCCAACCCCCTGCCATGCAGGAAAACCCTCAAAGCACTCCCGACAAGTGGCCATCCAGCCTCCGCTTAAAAACCTCCAACGAAGGAGACTCCACCACACTCTGTGGCAGCACATTCCACTTCCGGACAGCCCTGACCGTCAGGAAATTCCTCCTGAGGTTCAGGCGGAATCTCCCCTCCTGCAGCTTGCTGACAGCATGGCCACACACCGTAGAGCAGTGGTGAAGAGCCATTGGATGGCCTCTACTTTTTTTTTTTTTTCCAGAATGCTAAGATCGATCAGTCATACACTTGGTTAAAGTAACAGTGAGCACTGGAATTCATTTTGAGTACCAGAACTGAATATAGTCTGTGGAATTTCCATAGAAAAATACATTCCCGGTTTACCTGAGCTTCCTTCATTTCAGAAGGATAATTTAATGGTAGGTAGAGATTTGTCTGCTGCTGATGTTGTGAAAAAAAGTGAGACTCAGAAATCTCTGCTGATCAAGTGCAAATCTCCTACAGATCGACCGGTAGATCTTGATCTACCTTTTGCCTACGCTTGGCATTAGTAATACCTGATTGTCACTGGCTGCTTGCAGCATGTAAATCTTTTCCTCCTTATTTACAAGGATGAATATTTCTTCCTGCTATAGGATAGAAAGAGAATTTCCACACAATACTAAAGAGGTATTTGTACCTCGCGTAGTGTTTTTTTTTTTTCAGGGGGGTATTCTGCACAGACATGCACATGTTCGTTCTGTCCCCAAATGCTTGTTTTTAATGAGAAAAATGTGCATTTTTCTTCTTTGTGCAGAATTCCTTGAAAGGCATTGTGAAAAGAATCTTCTTGACCACTCTGTTCTTCTCACAGAGCATCAGGAAATCCTTTTTCTGCAGGAAAATATTCTTACCGTCATTAATGTATCTATATGTGATAAGACATCTTTTCCTGATATAATCCATGAAATGCTCTTCAGTTTGTGGGTAAATGTGTACCAAAATAAAATAAAATAAAATAAAATATTGGCATACATCATCGTTCACTCTTCTGCCCAAGGATTCAAACAGCTATGAAATTAAATCAGTCTCTGGGATGTAGCTGTGTTAGCCCATTTTAGTAAAAAATGACAACAGAAATCTGTGGTACCTTAAAGACTAACAAATTTTCTTTGGCATAAACTTTTGGGAATCCATCTGATGAAGGAAGCTGTAGTCTGCATAAGCTTGTGCCACACAAAACTTCAAGCTGCTGCAATACTTTTTTTTCTACTCTTCATGAAATTAGTGTAATAGTATATCCCAGAAAGGAAATAATGACTTAGGACTTAACTTTCCTTTCATGAATAGAACAGAATTTGCGTTATGGAACACAGCGGTCCCGTTTCCCCACCTTTCTCACTGCGCCACTGGAAACACTACATTGTGTAAGGATGTGGGAGAGGCCCTTCTCTGTGCTGGCTCCCGGGTTTTAGAATGCCTTCCCTTTGGAGGCCCAAGTGGCACAAGATGTTGCAGCCCTGTCAAATCCTGGCTGTCCACTCACACTTTTGGAGCCCAGTGACCCAGTGCTTCTGGTCTCTTTGGCCGTTTCCACACTAGCCTGTTATAGTGCTATCATTCCGCTTTCAACATCCTATGGAACCCTGGGGTTTGCAATTTAGGGAGGGGACTCAAAGGCCCCTCCCTCAAAGGCCCCTCCCTAAATTGCAAACCCCAGGATTCCACAGGATGTTGAAAGTGGAATAATAGCACTGTAACAGGCTAGTGAGGAAGTAGCCTTGGACTATGGGGTTTCTCTTCTACTTTGTTTTGTTTCAGTTATGTTGACTTGTTTTCAGTCATTTCACTCCTTCTATGGGCCTGTCCGCACTACACTGTTACAGTGCTGTTATTCCACTTTCAACCTCCTGTGGAATTCTGGGGTTTGTAGTTAGCCAAAGAGCTCTCTGGCTGAGGATTCTAATTGCCCCTCCTTAAACTGCAAACCCCAGGATTCCATAGGATGTTGAAAGTGCAATAATAACGCTATTAACAGTGTAGTGCGAAAAGGCCCTTACATTGTTTTAAAATTTGCTTTTATTGTCTGTACTCTGATCTGAGAACTCTGGATATAGGGCAAGATAGAAGCATTTAAGTAATTTTTTTTTTCCTTCACAAGAATCAACAACACATGTTGATCTATGTAAAGATGACATGCAAAGAGCACAACATTTTATTAGATTACCAAGCAATCATGTCAATCAACAGTTCACTTGAGTTTGGGAAGACTGGGGAATGGGATCAAGTCTGTGTTAGCTTTCCACGTTCTTAACAATCAACTGGTCCTATCTTTGAACAACTAACTATCGTGCCAGCTTCATGCATGAACAAAGAAAGATACAGATTATGTAAACTATGGAATATCAATGCACAGGCAAAGCCAACTACATTCCCTCAGATTACAGCTTATCTCTACTTGTGAATAAAGGAAAAACAATGTTAGACTATTCATGGTGTGTGCATGGGTGAGGGCTGTGCTTTAATAACTCTTTGCTACGAGAAAGCTAAATCCACAACTAAACAATATGGTTGGGAAACACCTGAATGAAATGGCCAGGTGCCCTGAAATTAAAGATAATGGGAAGTTGTTTACACTGGCGAGGTCTCTGTCCATGCTGGAGGTTCCTAAATTCAGGAGTTTCTTCACCTTTGCCAACTTTAATTTTCTGCCGTTAGTATTACAGCAGGTTTGGAAGTCAGCCACTTGGGATCCTGGCTGAAGGCTGGGCCATACATACTATAAACAAGGAAGAACAGGTATCTCTGTGTGGTTTGCCTGAGCTGGAAACCATTAGCCAAGTCCTATTATATTGACCTTTCTACAGGGACAGATGCTCTGCATTTCTTACTCCTACCATGTCTTGAATTCCAGGCAGATGTGATGGCTACTTAAAATGCTCAACAGTGGATAGATCACTTTGAAAGTGGCTAAATTTTGTGCAGTTGCTGTAAAATGAAGGAGACAATTGGTGAATGAGCTCAGTATCTGCTATGTAAATTCTATGTTCTAGGTACGTTATTGCTGTTGTGTCTCTTCAAATTGTTTCTGACTTAAAGGGAGCCTAAGGCATACTTATCATGGGGTTTTCTTGCCAAGATTTGTTCAGAAAGGATTTGCCATTGCCTGCCTCTGAGAGAGTGTGACTTGCCCAAGGTCACCTAGTGGGTTTCCATGGCTGAGTGAGGGTTTGAACCTTGATTTTTCAGAATTGTAGTCCAGCACTCAAATGACTACAATGCAGTGACTCTCCACCTATGTTATTAGTATGTTGGGACTATGCTACTAATTTTATTGCTAATGTATCTTCTGATGTATGATGAAAACAAATCTTTTTCATTTGTTCATTCATGCGTGTGGAGGGGATATTATGGGTCCTCTTTAACAAGTTGTGGCTTCAGCACATTTTAGTTCAGCCTGGATTGTCTGGACTTGTATGTGCTGGGTGGGCTGGGGCCACCAGAAATTGGGCATTCTGAACCTTTAGACAGCCAAGTAGGTCAATATTGATTTCTATTTTTCATTTTTCCAATGTTCAGTTTGTCCCAAACTTTGAGATTCTTTTTAAGGTTTGTCTGAAAATTTCATGCAAATATTTGTATACGTTTCTTCTAATACATACATTTTTGTGGGCCATTTTACCCAGCGTACACATTTTCTAAGCAATTTTTGCAATCTGAAGCTATTTTCAATGCTGTTTTCAGCTACATGCACACTTTGAGAATACCATGTGTGTGTGTGTGTGTGTTCATTTTTTTTTAAAAAAAATTGAGAATTCCTCCAGAAAAAAAAAATAAGATCAAACCTTGGAATGGGTAATAGAGAGTGAATTCATGCATGGATTTGAAAGTGTCAAATTAAATAAAGATTGCATTAAAAAGACATATTAGACATAAGTTTTCCCACCACTGTCTTTATCTTCATCAGTGTGTGTGGTCTCCAAATAGACTGAGTTTCCTTCTTTAAAGTTAATGGCCATTTGTGCACCACACTGCTCCAGTGCTATTATTCCACTTTTAACATCCTATGGAATCCTGGAGTTTGCAGTTTAGGGAGGAATCTTTACAATTCTCAGTCAGAGAGCTCTTTGGCCTCAATCAACTACAAACCTCAGAATTCCTCAGGATGTTGAAAGTGGAATAATAGCACTGGAACAGTGTAGGGTTGAGATGGCCACTGTCTTCATAATCAGTAACAGCTCGCTCCTGAATTGATTTGAAGCAGGAATGGGGTAAAGTTCACAATAAAGCAAAACGAAGGGACTTTTTTTTTTTTTTAATGCATGTATTAATCTATGTCCCCTCTTGCAGGAGCATCCATATGTAGAAGGGCGGAGTGGTAAGTATGATGTTTTTACTTTTCTTAAACTTATCTGAAGTGATGACAGTCCTTTTTTTGGCCACATCCTGCTTTCTTACCAAACTCAGGGAAATCTTTTGAAATTCTTCCTCTTCCTCCTCCTCCTCCTCCTCCTCCTCCTCCTCCTCCTCCTTCCCCTGCTTATTTCCCCAGGTTGAACTCAAACCTGAAGTCCACCCAGAGCACAAAACTGGATTCTACTTGCTAGTTATAACTGTGGCTGCATTCCTTCCTATTTCTTTTACCTTTTCTCCATCTGTTGATTCAAAATTATATACAGAAATCCACCTCTTTGTAATAAGAAATCAATTCCTCCTTTTTTTGAGACAGGACTTGCCTCAATCTGGTCTGGTGTTAACTGTAGATTATTACAAAATTGTGTGTGTATGCTCTTCATTGACAACAAGGATTTGTCAAATTTACTTAAGATATGATCATGTTATTTGTTGCATCACATGCAGCATATCTCTGTTTTCTAATCAGCATTTAGATATTCATGTTCTTGGATTTCCTTTTTCTAATAATGTCTATATAATAATTACTCCCCAAAATCTTTCTAATCTGATATTATTACAATAAGCACTTTGCAGCAGAAAAAGCAGTGCCTTTTTTTATATCAAGTTTTATATCAAGTTTTTATATCAAGCTTGGATTTCTAAAATATTCTGGATCTTTTTTCCTTCCTTCCTTCTTATGGCAAGTTCCAAAACAGCCAAAGAGTTCTGCATGATTAAGGTGCTTGCTTAGTGTACCTTCTGAAGAGAAATTAGAAATCCTGCTTCTTAAGTACATGTTAATAAAAATATTTTTTTTTAAAAAAAAATCCTGATTCTTTTCTTGGTGTTGTTATTATCTGGGAAGTATTCCTGCAGTGTTCAGATGTTGGTCTGAGAGAAAAAACACCCAATAATTTCAATGTGATATTGGCAGCATTTCCGAAATCCATAAAAGGAGAACTGCAGACCTGCCAGTCAGGAAATGAGAAATGATGGAAGAGAAGATACAAAGAAATTTTACAGGATTTATTCAGCAGTTTCTTTTTTAAAAAAAAATCTTATGTAAAATTTTGCATGCATTTTTCTTAAAATAATAAATGTATTGGGAAGAAATAAATAAAGACTTAAAACTGAAATTGGTACAGCATCTTGACATATTTACAGTCTGTGAGTTTATGTGAGTGTTTCATATGAATGTCGGTGATGTTAAATTTAAATGTGATGTCTAGTGGGGATCAGCCTGCAAAGAAGCAATCTCTAATCAAACATTTAATCCATATCAAACTAACTAGCACAGGTTGGGAGGAGATGGTAGCGGGAAATTAATTACCAGGCATATAAATCATTGCTGGTTTCACTCTCTCACACGAGAATTAATAATTTTAAAAGTTGTCTTCCTGCTGAGTAGGATTATGAGAGTTGCGTAAATTTTTTCACATTTATGAGATTTTTTAAATGGTACATTTGTTCATTTTTTTTTAAAAAAATAAACTTTCATTTTGCAAAAAAACCCCAAGAAAACCCAAAGGGTTTGTATAAAATCCCCACCATTTTGGCACATTGACCACTTTTTTGGTGCAAAAGACATGAAAATTCTTACTGAATTTTTTCCCCTTGAAGCTATTTCTTCTCCTTCTTCTCCTTCTTTTTTTCTCCAGAAGAAAAGTCCATAAAAGTGAAAAATCTCATGATGGTTGACTGTTTTCCTGGTTGTTGGAACATGCTTTCTCCTCAAGGAGGATAAAGCTTGTGAGTAATCATTATACCCCTAGGAGTTACTTCTATTTTTAAAAAAAATACAAGAACACGTTTTTATTTGTTTATTTTTATTTATGTCATTACCATCCTGGCTTTCTCCCAACATGGGAATCAAGGCAATATATATATATGATCCTAATAAATGCTCTCTGTAGAAAACTTAAGAGGTTATACTATGTGCATGTCTGAACACCTTTGCAAAATTTGTTATGATCAATTTGACTCCAGACACTGCTGTATAGTATGCGATTCCTTGGTTGAGATTAAGCCACCCAGCTTATTTGATTCTCAGCCTTGTGGACAATTTGGTTGACACGAAAAAAGATTTTCAATAATTGAGGGGAAAAATATTCTCTGTCTGTAAATATGATCCCTGACTATGCAACTGTTTTCTTTATTTCGAGCTCAACTTGACACAGGCGTTGTGCAAAACATCTCTCGCTCCCTCCTTTTCATAATGAGAGAAAACAGCCTTTTTGAATTTTGATTTAAAATACAGTACACAAAATCTATCACCACCACCACCACTACAGTTATGGGCTGGGGTTCAGTACTGCTGTTAAAGATTAATAACCTAAAGTTAGAGGTCTTTAATTGCCCTGTACTTAGACTACACAGTCTTTCTTTAAAACTATGTAGATGCCTCTGCAATCTACCTTAGCAGCCACCAGCTGGATCATGCAAAGGAGTTTTTTTTTTCCAGCTGGCAATTGGGGTGCAAGTGGATGTTGTTTCCAGACAGTGAGGCTGGTGACAAGAAGCCAGCTTCTGACTGTCATGGCCTCGTTGGCAGCTGGGAAAGGGGTGGAAACGGGGATTATCTGGCAAGATTTCTTCAGACAGGCTTTGCCTTTGCCTTCCTCTGAGGCTGAGAGAGTAGGGCTTGCCCAAAGCCCCCGTGGGATCCCATGTTGAAATGGGGATTCAGACCATGGATTCCTAGAGTTTTAGTACAGTGGTCAAATTACTGTACCACACTGACTCTCGGTAATTATTTGAGGATTAATATCACTGGCCATATCTCCTTTTTCAGCTCTGATCATTAGGAGCAAAACAATAACGTGACTTGCATGAAGCTTTGGCCCAATTCCTGTTGGTTAGAGTCAACTAGAATAGACCTATCAAGTCAATTGTCGCACGGTGCGCCAGCATGTAAATAAGTTCCACTGATGGATCGGCTACAATAGCATTCAGACCACTGTTTCACAGTTTAAGGTCTTGCAATTCATTCATATTTGCATAGGCAAAATCCAGTTTCTTAACGCCTGTTCAGTGCTAGAAAGTTCTTGACTTTTAAGGGGAACTGTGGCAGCATTTACATAGGTTACCAATAAGACTATGTAATCTTACGGATCAGTTCTAGATCCATACCTCCAGGTTACAAATCTGTAACTGGATTACTGAATGCTAGCCAAAGTTGAAAAGATGGGAATGTGGGAGAAAGGAAAACTGACAGATTTTTCCCATCTGTAACCATAATGTGAGGGGTTTGCATGTGTCTGCACGTGTGCTTGTACAACTGTAATTTAGGAAGAGGAACCAACATCCTTTCATTCCTCTTAGCTCTTTCAAGGCAATTAGCTACTCTGATCATTAAAGCAAGAGCTTTGCTATCAAAACCAATGATGCCCGGAAGTTACTTGGACAATGGAGACTGGTGTTAGTCTCTTTTTTTGGGGAGGGGGCAAGGGCAGAGGAGAAAGAAGCAAGCTGTTTACTTTTGTCTTCCAAGATGGACTTGCTGATGCCTTAGGCCTTTTCCGCACAGCATTGTTACAGCGCTATCATTCCACTTTCAACCTCCTGTGGAATTCTGAGGTTTGTAGTTCATGAGGCCAAAGAGCTGTCTGGCTGAGAATTCTAAGTGTCCCTCCCTAAACTGCAAACCCCAGGATTCCAGAGGATGTTGAAAGTGGAATAATAGCACTAGAACAGTGTAGTGCGCAAATGGCCTGAGAAAGAGGAGGTCAAAGTCTTCAGGACTCCGCAGCTGAGGTGAAACACAGCCTTGTTAAGGAATCCTAACACAGAAATAATACTAATACTAACAACAACAACAACAACAACATTTATTTATAATGCCCTTTACACCAAACAATATGTGAGAAAGATGAAAAGAATTAAAACAAGGGCTTGAGATAAATTTTATTGGGGTGGTGAATGGCCTGAATCCTTTTCATTAGTCCAAACGAGAGCTGACCTACAAAATTGATTGCTGAGTGGTAAATCAACACATAAGTAAGTCTCCCCGATTCACTGGGGCTATTCTAATCTTCCCTAAACATAGAATTCAGGCTTTTGTTTAGTTTTTGCAGGAACAGATTGACCTGCATTCCTCAACATGTTGTCAAATCACAGTCCCATCACCACAGCCCCAAATGGTGATGGGAGTTGTAGCCCTGTGGTTCTGGAAGATATCAGGTTGGAGATAGCTGGCTTTGCCAAAGATGAATTTTTAAGACAGCCCTGGATTTAAAATGCTGGGCAATTCTGGAGAGGAGCCAGAGCTTCATCGCTTCTAATCCTGGTCAATATTTGGACAGATCAGATAAACGGGTCTTCCTGTTCACATCCATCACTCCAGAATGTTTAAGAAGGGATCACCCATGAGAAACAGATATGGTGGATAGGTAACTTCTATGTATTTAGTTTCCAAGATATAAGGGCATCATTTCCACTTCACTTTTTTGTTTGTGTTCTGCATTATCTAGTGCACTAGGTAGCCATTAACTTTGGTACCAGCCAGGATTTTACAACATATTGGGATTCATGGAGAACACAAAAAAAATCAGTGGAAGGCCAACCTTGATGTGATGTTATATGATGCAGTAGTGGGGCAAATACCAAGTTGCGATAATGATGATGATGATGATGATGAAAAAAATTTCTAAGGGTGGGAAAGCAAAACTCTTCTTGCTCCCTGTGAAACATAGAATGCCTGGATAATATTCAAAAAGGAAAATCCAGCTTAAATGGGGTTCATTTTGTTTGGTTGGAAAAAGTGGTATATGGCTCCACCTTTGAATCCTGTAAAGGTGCTGCCATGCTCTGATCCTGGCAGAACATCCAAACCACCACTTCTTTGTTAATAACAGAAATCAACAACCTTGCTTGTTTTCCTCCTGCAAGCTTTGACAAAGTGAACTATCCATCCAGCAGTTGGCCTGAGTTTGATCTTGGGGTCAGAAGTACAAATGTTTTATGGCCAGGGTGGCTCCCACCCTTCCTCTTCTTCTCTTTCTTTCTTTCTTTCTTTCTTTCTTTCTTTCTTTCTTTCTTTCTTTCTTTCTTTCTTTCTCTCCCTGCTCGCAGAGAAGCAATAAGCATGATTTTATCCTCTCTATCACCTGTTTTTGAAAACAATGGGATGATTTGGACAGCATCATTTCCATGGGCGTTTGATGGTTGGCAAGTAGCTTTAGAGGCAGCATTTCCTCCCAGGTGGAAGAGCTCTTAAATAGTTTTCATGAGGCCAATTGCATGCAATTGGCTTGTTCCATGAGGAAACATATGCAGGTGACACATAAAATCTTCTGAGAACATGACACAGTTTGACTCATTTAAGGAAGCTCCACTGTGGAGGATAAATACCACACCATGTTTTTCTTCGTGGTACTGGTTTTGGACTAAGGGTTGACCTGCACAGATATTTTGTTTTTTCTTTGTTTATATTTAAAACATTTAGACTTTATTACTTATTTTTCAGCCAGTTCCCAAAGTGGAGTTGACATGAGGAAAAACTTCGTGGACTTCTAAAAGCATAGATTCAAGCTCTAGTCTCCAGGAGTCCTTGTCAAAACACTGTATCATGTTGGCTGTCATGCTGTTCAATTTTTGTGCAATCATATGCTGGATTTACAATCTCGTAACTTTTAACATATAGGTAACTAAGGCCATTTCCGCCCTACACTGTTATAGTGCTATTATTTTACTTTCATCATTCAACAGAATCCTGGGGTTTGCGGTTTAGGGAGGGGCATTTAGAATTCTCAGCCAGAGAGCTCTTGGGCCTCAGTAAACTACAAACTGCAGAATTCCACAGGATGTTGAAAGTGGAATAATAGCATTATAACTGTGTAGGACAGAAATGGCCCGAGACAGCCAACTGGAGACACCCCAGAACTCCTGCCACAGCTGCCTGTCTCAACACAACCCACCATCAGGAGCACTCTGCCATTGCCATTTCCCAGTGCCCTTATCTGCGGCACCTTGAAAACCTTTGGTTGGGGTGCTGCTTGGCTTAACCGGGAGGTTTTTGAGGTCACATTCAGTCATTAGCAACCATAAACAGTAATCCCAAAAGTTACAAAATTGTAAATCCAGCATACGATTGCATAAAAATTGAACAGTAAGAGAGCCAGCATGGTATAGTGGTTTGACTAGGACTTCTGGAGACTAGAGCTTGATCTCCTTTACATCAGCTACCTTAGAAGGGCCCTTTCTGCACCTTCCCTTTTTTTTGGCACTGGGGTGCAGGGATCACGCGAGCAGCCTCTGGCGAGAGGCTCTCACATCCCTGCTGCTTCAGCTCTGTACGAGCTGCCTGCTTGCGTGAGAGCCCCACCTCTTCCTTGCGCAGCACAGCCTGGGAGTTTCTCAGGGTGCACTGGGGCAGGAAGCACGACTGGCATGGCTCCGGAGGCTCCACGCGCCAGGTAAGTGTGCGTGGGGCCCAGAAGCAATGCACGATTGCGCACCATTTTTGTCTTCCAGCCGAAAATGAAAAGGTGTGCGATCGGCGCCTGCTGGCCCCTAGAGCGTCACACAACTGTGAGTGTACCGTGCAGATAGCTCCTCACAATTGTGCGACACTCCAAGCGCTCTTTCGCACAGCAAATGCTATGCAAAAAGTGCCAAGGTAGCTGATGTAGAATATCAGTGATCATTAGCAGAAGAACAGTTGTCTTCCCTCACTTGTCTAAAAAAAAAAAAAAAATTACTTCATTTGTTTCATTTTCAGCAAACTGTCCTGGACCACTCAACACAGCTTTTATTGTTCCTGATGTGAGTGCATGTTCTCGCTTAACAATGAATTCATGGCCATCAGAAGATATCAGTTTCACATACATAGCATCAGGGCCTTCACACCCGCCGTATGTTTTCTCTTCTCCATCCATATCTCCCTTTGAAATGGTTAGTTCCTGGCCTTTGTAGATTTACCAATAGGATCTAGCAATGCATACCAACAGGTCTCACACAACAGCAGCGCCTCAGGGCCCTGTGAGATCCCTCCCTCACTTGTGGGGGTTAGGGGTTCAAGACTCCCTTGAAAGTGGAAAATCAAATCCATGAAGATCTATGGTGGGGAGCACATAAGCCTACTGGTTTTGCCTTTGAGGTGATGGGGTTCCTTCACAAGGCAGAAGTGGCTGGCTGGCAAGGCTTGCCCATACCTCTGTTGCTGTCCTATTACATTTTTAATAGGATCTTGCAAAGGTTAGTATATCCTGCAACCAAGAAAGCACTGCAACTATTCTTTCCCAGTGTTTTTCCAGCATGTAGCACCCAGGAAATCCTTTGCTTAGTGTGCTGCCTGGCATGTAAGGCATATTTTTTGGTGTGTCTGTGTGTGTGTGTGTGTGTGTGTGTGTGACATCATCAGAAGTAGGTATGACAATGGAGATGAGTTGTTCTAGCTACATCTGAAAAATGAAGGATCATGGCCTAAATGTTAAATATAAAAACCAGAATCTGTCTCTTTTTTCTTTTCTTTTTTGTAATTTTTGTTACATCTGTATAAACTTTTTTTTTTTTAAAAAAAAGGTCGCAAAATTATGTCAGGGCTTTTCCTTTTTCTGTATTGTGCTGGTATCCAGAAGATTATATATATAATAAATTATATAATATATATAATATATATAAATGAATGTCTCCTCTTGCAGAAAGATCTCCTCTGACACTCCTTCAAATAATGCTTTTAGCACCTAACGTATGATACCAGATTGGCTTGAGGATTTTGTCCCTTGTTTATATCGACACCAGCTAAAATGTTTTAACAGGGTCACAGCATGGTACAGACAACAGGAGACTTGGCAAGAAGTAGCATTTGTTTTCACACACACCCTCTGCTACTAATTTTGGCAGAATCCATAAATTTGATGCACTCTAAATGTTTAATTAAAATGTTGTGTTAGCACATTTACAGTAAGTGATAAAAAACAACAGAGAGTGCTGGAGGCAGTAAGGGTTTGAAGCAATTGGCCTTTTAGAAATCGCCAGACGTGCACCAGTAAATCAGAAACAAAATCCATAAATTGGAATGATTCTAAGTCATCTGCCATTTTATAGATATTAATTCAGATTAATTTACTTCTTCAGAATATGTGGATGTAATGGGAGCAATAGCCAGTGTGCTCTCTTTAGAACTGCTGGCTAAAATCAATCCATCTCACTACACCACTGCCTGATACAATTTTCCTCCTCTTTCAATATTTATTTTATTATATTTAATATATTCTCATATTGTAGCTCAACTGGCATGAACATGTGGTCCCTATTCAAGACACTAACCATATTTGGAGCTGCTTGGCTTCAGCAATGCTGTTGGGTCATGTGCCTTCCAATCATACCACAGGTTTTCCAGATGTTTTGGCTTCCAAGTCCTCTCAGACCAACTCAGCATGGCCAAAATATCTAGAGCACATGAGTCAAATACAAGACCCACAGGCTGAATCCCGCCTACCAGGTTATTTCATGTGGCCTTTGCACCTCTCCTGCAGCTGTGGCACTCCGCCCTCCTGGCAAACCTGATCCCCACATCACAGGCCTCCATGTGCCAGTATTCTGAAGAGTGGCCAGCAACTAGCATTCACGATTTACTTCCACTTCTGACTGCTCTTCTGCCCAAGTCTCACTGTCAAAGCATTGCCGCAGGTTACCATGGCAAAGCTCTGCATGGCTTACTAGAGTTGGACAGAGGAACAGTCAGAAGTAGAAGTAGATTGTGAGTGCTGGCTGCTGGGTCCCTTTGCAGAATACTGGCAGCTGGGGGCCCTCAATGTGGAGATCGGGCTCACCAGGAACAGAGAGGATCTGAGGGGCAGAAAGAGGCACGCTTTGGATATACTGACCAATTCTACGTCACTTTACAGAGATATAGGGACCATAAACTACGATCAAATAGCCCCAAAATGTCCAGGAAAAGAAGAGTTGATGTAGATGGAAGACAATTTAAAAACTAGTAGTAATCGAATGTAGAGGCAATTATTTAATATGATAAAAGTGTGTGTGTGTGTGTGTGTGTGTATAGATAGATAGATAGATAGATAGATAGATAGATAGATAGATAGATAGATAGATAGATAGTGTCTTACAGGTACAACCGGCCCTTTGACGGCAACCATAATGCTGATGCAGACCAAGATGAAATTGAGTTTGACACCCCTGATCTAGAGTATGTATTTGCTATGTACCTTCAAGTCATTGTGAGTTATGATGACCCTAAGGTGAACCTACCACAAAGATTTGCTCAGAAGGGGTTTGTTTTTGAGGGAGAGAGGTTATTCGTTGCCCATGGTCACCCAGTGGGTTTTAGTGGCCATTTGGGGATTTGAACTGCGGTCTCCTGGAGTCCTAGTCTCATTCAAACTTTCCCATGCTGGCTTACCAAAGTATATATAGTAGAATATACCACAGTAGGCATTCCCTTTTCGTGGGTTTAGCACTTGCGGATTTGGTTATTCATGGGTTATTTTATTTTATTTACATTTTTTTTAAAAAAATCTTACTCTATTTGCCTCTGCCACAGAAAAAAATATGTTCTCGCTAGGAATCTCTATGATCTCCAGCATGATTCTATGGTCCACTTCCTTCAGAGCTCAGCAAATTTGCTTTTGGAAGCTACAAGTCCCCTATCCCTGCAGGGATGCCACCCAAAGGCTGTTGTTGTTGTGTGCCTTCAAGTCATTTTCAGCTTATGGCAATTTTAAAGCGAACCTATCATTGGGTTTTCTAGAGCAACATGCCCAAGCCCAAGCCCATCCAGTGGGTTTCCCATGGCTGAGGAGGGATTTGAACCCTGCTTTCCGTGGTCACAGTCCAATGCTCAAACCACTACACCATGCAGGCTCTCTCGGAAATGATCAAAGTTGTAGTGCAACAAGAACATTTTCCAAGTTTCCGTCACATGTATATTCTGCCTGTTCTTCAAGGAACAATACACAGTTTTCCCACCCATTTCTATAACTATCCTGGAGAAAGGCAATAGAGCCCTTCATGGCTGAGTGGAGTCACGAACCCAGGTCTCCATAGTTCAACACGTTCATCACTTGACTGCACTGGCTGTCATGGCCTAGCTCTCTGCCTCTAGGCCAAGGACCTTTCCTCACTAGACTGTTATAGTGCTATTATTCCTCTTTCAGAATCTTACGGAATCCTGAGGTTTGCAGTTTAAGCAGGGGCCTTTGAGACCCCTGCCTAAACTGCAAACCCCAGGATTCCATAGGATGCTGAAAGAGGAATAATAGCACTATAACAAGAGTAGATAGCTAACAGCTCTGGGGATGTGTGCGGCATGTCAAGCCAATACCCAAAGTTTTTGCAACCCTTCCTCCCTCCCCTTTCCCCAACTGCCTTTTTTCTGGCCCCAAAATGTGGAATACCTCTCCTAGAAATTTCTGGGAGAGGCAATTCACCTTTTAAATACTTTGCAGAGCCTCCCTACACTGTTTTAACATTTTAAAAAAAGTTTTTCAGAACCAGTGAACTTCTGAACACTTGAAGGTCTTTTGTTTTTATTCACTCATTTATTTTTATTTTTGAGCAGCTACACAGTTCTAATGGATGGCTGAATATCTGTTCAGCATCAATATGGACAGCAGATTCAAGGCAAAGAGAGAAGAACCCTTGCCAGTTTGACATTCGTTCATATGTATCCATTCAGACACAATAATGAAAAGTTTCAGAACATGTTATGAGGCTTTGCTTCTCTCAGGAATCTTGACTGTATTGGATTAGTACTTAACATGAATGTCACAATTAGATTTAAAAAAGAGAGAAGCAAAAGAAACTATACACCCCTCTCCAACCATCAGGAAAAATAGAAAATTGTTGCTCAGCATTTTTCAACCAGGAAGATTTTTTTTCCATGACAGAGTCAACGGCCAGGAAGTCAATGATTTCCAAGAATGATACAGATAGCCTCTAATAGGAAAGGTAAAGGATGACCCATTGAGATGTCCAGATAACCTGTTTTGGCCGTTTTCAATAATATGTAACAGGCAGTTCTTAGGACTGGACAAGCTAACTTAATATTACATTCCCTAATTGCTATAATGAATGGGTGGAAAGGTTGTCCCAGGATACATGGGGAGCCATTTATTTACTTAAGTTACGCCCCAACTTTTCCCCAGAATGGACCCAAAGAGACTTTTTGTTGTTGCTGATGTTCTTGTTGCTGTGAAAGTTGTTCTTGTTGTTGTGAAATTGAAGGAGCCACTGTACTTAATTAACACAGAAGGGGAGGGAAAGGAGACGAGATGAGAGGGTAGAATCTTGCCCTTCCCACTAGGCTCCAGCAAAAGCAAACTGCTGCACCCTGGCTTTTATGTTCTTCTTCTTTAATAATTTTTGCCACCTTAAACACACCTTGATACTGCCTGGCCACATATGTGCTGGTTTTCTTCTGTGGAATGTTAGAGGGCAGAGCATCTCCAACAGGAAAGTGGCAGTATTTGCTTGGCAGTTGCTTCTTCCTATCCCCCTTCCAATAGGTTGGGCTCCTGATCACATACCGCTCCAAGGGCATATCATGGGCAGGAGGAGATGGTACACTACTGTTGACTGCAAGCCACAGTAAACAAACAAAAAAAAGCCATTTCCACCATGGCCTTTTAATACGGGAAATGGCACCACCCACAGATGCTCTTTCCGCAGCTTACCTTCTTGCAGCAGTGTCTGGTGGGGATCCCAGCAGCGGCTCTGCCAGGAAGGGAGCACAACAAGATTGCTCCCCTCTGCACAGACTGGCTCCCTGCCGAAGGAACTGCGATGGTCAAGCCTCTTCCTTCTGCAGTACAGTTAGCCACTTCCCAGGCTGTGTTGGGGCAGGAAGCACAGCCATCGCACATCTGAGGCTTCCACAGGACGAGTAAGTGCAGGATGGTGGCATGACCATGTCTCATTGATAGGGAAAACTTGCCAATGATTTAATCCATGATTGCACTGGCTGGGGACGGGAGAGGAACGTATTGTTGCGGTCTCATCTTTCTCCTGTCCTCATGGCGGGATGGTAGAGTGCTGTGGAAAGGGCCAGAGATCTTTGGTGGTCACCACACATTTTAAAAGGTCCTGCAATACAGAGGCACATCTAAGTTTAGGATGCAGGCAACTCCACTGAAATAGGCCCAGGATTGTCCTGTCCGATCCTGCTCCCCACATTAATTACTTCTGACTCAAGTAAAAGCATTGTCTTCTGTTTTTTCTGCAAGAGTTGTGTTGCTTTGAGACATCTGAGCCTGCCACTTCAAAAATGCACAGTATGGTTCCATTTGGAAATCAGTTATATGTCCTTCAACTGTTCCAATTTGGCAAAAATGGTCCCAATTTTCTGTGGTCCACCTTTTTCAGTTGCTTTTAAAATGTCCCAGTGTCTCTCTCCTCCTTCCCCTTTCCCTCTTTGTCTCTGGCTTACTTCAATTGCCGCAAACGGAGATCAAAGTGCAAAAGGAGTTTGCACCCAAAGAACTCAGCAGGGAGGGAAAGAGAGGAGAGGGTATCAGAGGGGGAGCATAATCTTGCCCTTCCCAGTAGGCTCAGTCAAAAGCAAATTACTGCAGCCTCTCCTAGCTTGTCTCTTCTACTTCATTAATAACTTTTGCGATCTGTGTCCTGGTGCTGGCCTGTGAATGTTGGCAGGTACATAGTTAGCGTTCTTCACCCTCCAAGGAGTCACTTGTGTCTCCTATTGTCTGCTTAGACTGGCAGTGGCTCTCCAGGGTGTCAGGGAGAGGTATTTTCCACCATCTGTTACTTGATCCCTTTAACTGGCAATGCTGTGGGTTGAATCTGGGGCCTTCTGCATGCCAAGGGTGTGCTCCAGGGTTAAGCTCTCATCCCTCCCCAAACTGATCTGTAGGCTGACATCTCAGCTATGGATATACTCAGAAGATCTCAGTCCAGTCTTATGCCAAAGAATTCTGTTTCTATTCCAACTGCTCTCCGTTAGCAAGAAAGCGGTGAATTCATTTGACAATGTTCCCACTAGGCCTTCTTCATGATAAGAAAACATTTGGAATGCAATATGGGATTGGATTGTTAGCTTATACTCCTTCCCCCAGAAATAGATAACTCTCCAGCAAATCAAATCACGAAATTGTTCTGGAAACATCCTGGGGACATAAGCAAATCACATATCACCAGTGTTTTAACAACTTCCAGACTTAATCAGGTCTATCTATAACGCTGTAAATGTGGCTAATGCTGATTCTAGTGGAGGCCAATTACACCAGAAACGTAATTGGCCAGGCATGTTTTGAGTAAATAGTTAACTCTTCTCACTTGGAAGGAGCGTTTATTGAAAAGTTTGCCTCCACATACAAATGCAAATGATATGCGAATGTTCATCTTTCAAATGGAGACTGGAGACAAATGCTCGTCATTAGAAACATTTCCGTGCATTTATATTAGGCTGTCCTCTAAAAGACTTTTCAGACAAATATGTCATCAAGATATTCAAAACCATGTAATCTTATCCAAAGTTTCATCTATCAACAGCACATTTTCAATCTCTCGCAGCTGTGTGTGTCAGAATATGCAGGCAGATTAGCCAGCTGATAGCAAGGATGAGAAGGGAGGAGGGCGGGTGACGGCAGAGAGGGACTCTGTCATCGACCTAACAAGAAATACTGGGGATGAGGGGGAGAGGAAGAAGAGATCTATTTGGTTCTCTAGTAGTCCCTCTTACGAGAAGGAGAGCTGTCCCAGAGATTTTCACAGGTCTGCCATTGTCACCGACTTGGTTCCCGTCACAATGGTGAAGTAGAGTAGAAGTGAAGCAAGGGAAGTCTGTAGCCGGGTCAGAACCATCCCAGGCTGTCAGCTTTCAAGGCCAACCCTTGTGGTATCAAAGGGATGGACCTAATTGATCTCACAGAGGCATCCTGCATATCATTAATCATGATCTACTAAGAATCATCCACAGTAGCACTGAATATGCCATTAAATACTAAGGGCCTTTCCACGCACCACCGTTATAGTGCTTTTATTCCACTTTCAACATCCTATGGAATCCTGGGATTTGCAGTTTAGGGAGGGGCATTTAGAATTCTCAGCCAAAGCGCTCTTTGACCTCAGTGAACAATCAATTTTATTTTGGAAATCCATATGACATTTGCTTCATCCTGAAGGGTTTCCTGGGATTTCCCAGGACTGGCTGCCTGTTTGTATGATTCTGGAAATAGCTAAAATGACTGCTGGCAGTGAACATAGCTATTGTTTCCAGGACACAGATTCAACTAAGATCAAGTGAGGGAAAAAGTAATGTTTCCCCCAAAACAAAATGTTCCTAATATTTAACTTGTATAACATGGCTAAGGCACTTTAGCACTTTGACTATAACTTCTTAAAAATAATAAAGAAGGTTTGTTAGAAACTGGTGAAGATCAGTTTCCAGTTTCTGAAACATGCAAGTCAAGATGTGATATATTATTAGAGGGAGGGGAATGGAGGGAAACTCAGAATATTTCAAGAAAGAGTTTGGATGCAAACTTGGGCAAATGCAGGTAAAATCAGAACAAGACAAACTGGAAATTCTAGGTATTTCCAGAGACTCTTTCTCCTTCTGAATGAGCATTTTTGTGACATAACATGTTTTATTTTCAAAAGATTTTCCAAGATGTTTTGTGTTGCTTCATATATCTGTGTTGTGTTGTTCATAAAATCAGTTCACTTTGCTCAAGCTTACTTTTGTTTCCTTTTTAAAACTTAGTTTGTGTTTCCCTCAACACACATACACATCAAAGTCTCTGTTTGTGAGGGCAAATAATCCCCATCCTAGACTGTTAGAGCTTGAGAAAGTTACTTTTGAACTATAATCCCCAGAGATGATCAACCACCATATCAACTGGTCATACTGGTAGGGGGATTCTGCTTACTTTCCCAAACTTTGTCCTGGACTATAACTCCCATCATCCCTCTCTATTGGCTGTCCTGGCTAGGTCTGTGGGGAGTTGCAGCATAAAAATTAATTTTAAATTTTTAAAAGGAGGAGAGCAACTTAAAAAAACAAAGAAACAAACAAAGCAATGATCTCACTATCCACTTTTATGGCAAATATATAAACATTTCCCTGAAGATCTTGACGGAAGATGTACTCTGGAATTGTCACACTGACGGACACCTGCACATGCATTTGAAAAAAATGCACACATTTAAAAAGCACACATAGAAAAATCCACACATTTGAAATGTGCACCAAACACTGCTTAAATGTGCTCTAGTCAATACAGACGGAAGGTGAGTGTGCAAGCGTTGCATCCAATTTAAAACATATACTCATTTGCGAAAAGAAACAAAGAAAAAGAAAAAAATGCAACAAACCCCTAAAAGAACCAGATATGCTGTGAATGTGAAGGTAGGAAACTGAGCATTTCTGTAGACGTGAATTTGGCATACTACCTATCCCTATTCTAAGTAAATAGCTGCAAATACAGCAAGTATGAAATTTATGGTACATCGACACTACAGTTTTGTCAATACAAAGTCACTTTAACTTTCATGGAAATCTGGGAATTTGTAGTTTGGCAAAGTACTTAAAATTCTGCACTGGAGAGCTCCAGTGGTTTCTACAACACCAGACTAAGTACCACACCAAACTATACATCACTGAATTCCATAAAATGGAATCATGGCAGTTTAAGTGGTATCATAACTATGTATCACAGTTACACTGTAAATATTCTTTAAAAAAATATGGTCGCAAAGGTTGACAAAACCAAAATATTGGTGGATTTGGATTGCCAATATTTGTAGCTCTGTAGAGAGCAAAACTATTCTGTGATTCAATTCTGTCTGGACCTGTCCTTCCTTCCTTCCTTCCTTCCTTCCTTCCTTCCTTCCTTCCTTCCTTCCTTCCTTCCTTCCCTTAAAAAAATACTCAAAATTGTTATGCTGAACCTGATTTAGAAGAAAGAATTTGTTCCATATTGAAGAGAGAGAAGAGGAGGTGACTGAAAAGGAACAGAGGCCGCTACACAATGAAGCAATAGTGTGCAAATTCCTTTATTCCGCGGAGATGTCCTGTTTTCCACATAGCTTTGGAATGCAGGCATGGGAGACTGACCGTCAGCCAGGGTCCATTAGGTCAAATATCCACTTTTTGAAAAGACCCTTGAGCCCAGATTGCTGTAAAGGAATCATTAATGCCTATTGGGAAAAAGGCTTGTTAAAAAATAAGAAGGACAAGAGCCTGGATATCCAAATATTTATTTATTGGTTAGGCTGCAGTGGCTCTAGAGCAGTTGTTAGCTTCTGCACTCAGAAGAATCTAAAGGAAATTTGCATAGGCAAACAAATGGTTAAATGCAAGATCATATTTAATGTATTTGGTTTTTTTTTAGAAAGAGTAGGTAAACAGATGTAGGAAGGGGGCACCAGGAGGTATGACCATAGCCTATGATGACCTTTCATTTCCTGTTCTACACACCCAAAACTCACAGTTGCTGTGTATTTGGGCATTAGCTCAAGTACCTAGAGTAAATAAATTGTTTTAAAGCTAGGTTCATCTGTGAAACAATCTGGACCACAAACAGAAAAGAAAGAAGAGAGATTCTGTAGCAACTTCACTGTGTAGTTTTGCAGCTTACTAAAAGGAGGCTAAGTTATGATTGAAAGCATTTAGGACAACAGCCACAGTCTTACATAGTGTCATATTCTCCCTATGTGGACAATCAGTGCTTAGGCTATACCTCCTTAGAACACAGGCAGACATTTCTTGGCCGAGGGAAAGTAAACAAGCAAGACTTGCAACACAATGTTGTGGTACATCTACACCTCCTAGCAGGCTTCCAAGCAGTCATATCATCTTCCTAGGATTCCCAGTTTGAAAAGTGGAAAGGATTCATTTACCTCTCATGACTAGGTAGATGAGGGAATTACAGCAGGTGTTGTTTGTCGCACAACCAGCTGTCAAGCAGCACCTGGTGAAAGTCCTTGTTCCGCACAACGATTAACAGTACAAGAGCTAGCTCCAATTTTCACTCTGCCAACCCTCAACTGGAGCATGTACTTCCCCTCACCCCAACTCTGTACTCCTATTTTTTCATTTCTCCTTTCTGGCTGGTTTGCAAGATTCTACAGCAACTGAACATGCTTATTCCCCATGAAGTTATAACACTTGTTGTTGTTGTTGCTGCCTACCTCCCGGTCTGTTTTTTTGAAAAATCTACATGGCACTTTTGGAAACCTTCCACACTACACACTTATAGTGCGATTATTCCACTTTCCACATCCTATGGAATCCTGGGGTTTGCAGTTTAGGGAAGGGCCAGCTGGCCCCTCCCGAAACTGCAAACCCCAGGATTCCATAGGATGTTGAAAGTGGAATAATCGTACTATAAGAGTGTAGTGCGGAAATGGCCTTAGAGTTGTCCCAGTGCGCAGATACTTCTCTGTGTATTACTCCTATTTTCACTCCATTTCTGTTGGCATTCACTACTTGAGTTTGCTGTTAGATTGATTGATTGATTGAATTTATATGCCACCTTTTCTCCCATGTTGGTACCCAAGGCAGCTTCCAACAGGTTAAAAAACATCAACGGAGGAGATATATTGTACCTAACACTTTTCCTCTGCCAGTACTCACTTATCCAAGGTAACTAGACACTTCATTTTTCACCACTTGAGGAGGTAGGGAGCATGTAACATCTTGCAGAAGGTGCATATAACAACACACAATGAATGAAACAATCCTCTACAGCAGTGGTTCTCAACCTGTGGGTCCCCAGAAGTTTGTGGACTTCAGCTCCCAGAAGCCCCAGCCACTATGGTCAATGCTCAGGGCTTCTGGGAGCTGAAGTCCATGAACATCTGGGGACCCACAGGTTGAGAACCACTGCTCTACAGTTTACTTCTTTTGTAACTTTGTTGTTGCTGCTGCTGTTAGTGGTCTGAATCCTTTTGGTTAGTCCCAACTTGAAATCAACTGTTGAGTACAATACATAGGTCAGTCATATGGATTCCAAGGGTCTACTCTGGTTGGGATTAGCAGTAGGATTCAAGCTATTGCCATTGTTATTGCTATCTTTATTTATATCCCACCACTTTCCCAAGTCTGAGACCCTTTTTACATGGCATTCGCCATGCTAAAGGGCCTCTGGAGAGTCGTGCAATTGTGAGGAGCCGTCCAAATGATCTCCTCACAATTGCGCGACACTGCCAGGGCCAGCAGGTGCCGATTGCGCCCTATTTCATTTTTGACTTCTGGCCAAAAATGGTACGCGATCACGGATCACTCCAGGGCCCCGTGTGCACTTACTGTGTGTGCAGAGTCTCCGGAGCCACGGTGCTCGCGCTTCCTGCAGAAGGAAGAGGAGGGGCCCTCACTCTGCCTGCTTGCTAGCAGGCAGCAGATGCAGAGGCGAAGCAGTGAGGACACGAGAGCCTCTCACAGGAGGCTGCTCGCACAATCCTTGCACCCCAGCACCAAGAAAAGGTAAGCTGCGGAAAGGGCCTGGGACTTCAAGCAGCTTACCAATTAAAACAATTAAAACACAGTTAAAAGCAAACAAAAAAGTCAACACTGAAGCAGAATTAAACTATTCACCTTGTTGACACAATTTAAAATATACCTTTTAAAAAGTGTTAAAACACACACTTTAAAAAGATACAGCACCTTCTTGTTCTTATTGTGTGCCTTCAAATAGTTTCTGACTTATGGTGACCCTAAGGTGAACCTATCATAGGGTTTTCTGGGGCTGAGAATATGTGATGCACCCAAGGTAATCCAGTGGGTTTCCGTGACCAAGCAGAGGATCAAATCCTGGTTTACAAGATTGTAGTTCAGTGATTAAACCATGACACTATACTGGCTTATGCCCTCTTACAAGCCTTCAATTCTAAAAGCCTGTCAGAATATTAATAATAAAAAATGTCTTAACTTCCAAGTAGAAGAAAAAAGGAGGAAGCTGCCATTCTGGCCTCCCTCGGGATGGATTTTCTGTGTCTAGGGACAGATACTGAGAATGCCATTTTTCATTTTTCCACCAACCATATCTGTGAAGGTGGAAGGACTGAAGGAAGGGTCTCTCCTGCTGATGGCAGGGTCATAGGGGGAGATATGGTCTGTCAGACAGTATAGAGAATATAGACCTAAGCCATAAAGAGATGACAGGAACAGAGACCACTCTGAGACCCTTTCCACAGTTTACCTTCTTGTGGCGGCGTCTGGTGGGGATCCCAGCAACGGCTCTGCTGGGAAGGGAGGGCAACAGGAGTGCTTGTCTCTATATGGGACTGGCTCCCCACCGAAGGAACTGCAACGGCCATGCCGCTTCCTTCCGCAGAACAGTCAGGTACTTTTCCAGATTGTGCTGGGGCAAGAAGTGCCTCCATTGCACTTTCTGCCCTTCTGCAGGACAAGCAAGAGTGGAATGACAGCACGATTGTGGATCGTTGATGGGGAAAACCCATCAATGAATTAGCCTGCAATTGTGCTGTCTGGGAACAGGAGAAGGACAGGACTGTGATGACATCATGCAGAAGCGTTGTCGACGTCCTGTCTTTCTCCTGTCCCCATAGCAGGATGGAAGGGTGCTGCTGAAAGGGCCTGAAGCTCTTCCTTCAATATTTATTCTTCTGGTCAGGCCAGATAATGCAAAGCAGTTTGTGAAGCCCAAAGGTTATGGCTGGCACCACCTCCTTTTTTCATAACCTTTGGGCCGTTTTCTCACAATGGACTAGAGTCAAGGGCTTGATGTCCACCTCACCTTTGAATTTCCTGGCTTTTGTCAATGAGTGTAAAGTAATGGTAAGATTATTAGTTCCACAATACAGAAATTTTGTTTGTGTCCTCGACGGCTTATTAAAAGGGGCCATTTCTATAATCCAATACATCTCCTCATCTACCCTCCATCTGTCTGTCTGCTTCCTTTTACTTTAGTGATTTTATAATTAAATTCTCTTCACACAATAAGGCAGGATCATGAAACAGCTTATTGTCATTATCAACAATGTGCAAATATTTATGGAGCATTCCGTAGCCTCCCCCTGCCCCCAAAATTCACAGATAAAAACAGGGATGTTTTGATAAATACTCTCAGTGTCAATACAAGGTTCATTCCCCATTAACACACGCATGTGTGTGGAATGTTTAATAGAATATTGAAGTGATACTGCAGTGAGATGTTGCACCTTTGGCATGCTGCTATTCAGGAAGGCCGATCTTTCAGGGTACTCCATTCCATTCCGTTCCCAGCCCAGGTTTTGTGTTCCCTGCTTAGCATTCTGCGGCCACTGAGCATGCTCAGTCCTTACAGAGCTGGGATTTGATTTTGCCCTCCCCAAGTTTATTTTGACTTCTGCAAATTTTGAGGTTCATTTGCACCTGTCACACCACTTGACTACATAGCTGTTACACATTAGCATGTAAGACTATGGCCATTTCCACACAGCACTGTTATAGTGCTATTATTCCCCAGAATTATTCAGCACCCTGTGCAATTCTGGGGTTTGTAATTGAACTCTCTGGCCGAGAAGTCCAAAGGCCCCTCTCTAAACTGCAAATCCCAGGATTCCATAGGATGTTGAAAGTGGAATAATTGCACTATAACAATGTAGTGCGGAAATGGCCTTATTGTCCCTATCTGACCCTTTAACAGACAAGCCACCAGGTTATATCCTTTTTCCCATAGTCCCTTTTTGCAGCATTTCGAAGGCTGTGATTGGCTGGCTGCAACTAGGCTTGGCCAGCTTCTCACTGGGTAACCCCAATGTAGGATTTCAGCCTCAGATGCCAGGATATAGTGTAGATGGAATTGGGTACCATGCCTCTTGACCTGGATTGGTGGGTGTGTCAGATGCTGCTTTCTCTCAAGTGGCAAAGTATTATGGGCTAGGCTGACTTTTTTGCAGTGGTTTCCTGAGCTCAGTTCATACGATATCGCATCATTTGTAGCACCTGGTTCGAAGGGAGGGGAGTCACACAATGAGCCATGTCAGAAAGTCTTAGGCATAGCGTGATGGGACCAAAGTCAATCGAAAAAGAAGCTACAGAAAAATCTTTGAAAGAGCTTTCTCCATGAAGCGCCATGCTGGAAGAAAAGAGAAAACAACACCCTGCCACAAGAGAGCCTGATGATGAAAGCCACTGGTAATTAAAAAAAAATATTTAATACCAATTAACATGGCAAGCCTATAATATCTACTTATCTAAACTGCCTGAGAATTATCTGCTTTTCACCCCCTAACCTACCCACTAATTTTCACCAAAAAACACAGGTCAGGCTTCTGCTACCCCAATTAGTTATTTCGTTGCTGTACAAAGATGAGGCAGTGTGGTGATCACAAAAAAATGAGAGAGGGGAAGAGAATTGGCAAATCTTAGACATTGTACTAAAACAACAGATTTTAGGGGGTTTGATTTACCATTCAATTCTGTGCAGCTGCTGGTTGGGAGAGAGGAAACATGCCAAAGAAAAGATGCTGGAGTATTTAAAACACACACACACATACAGAAAGAAAAGCAGAGGAAAAGGGAGTCAGAAATGTGTGTAGATTAAACTAGATTTTCAAGTCAAACCTTGCAAAAATAAATCCTTAGGGGTTACTGTTCACTATTTTTATTAGCTTTCCCATACGTCCATGCTCCAGTTAGTCCTTTGTGGCACATTGACAGCTCACAAAATATGAAAAAAAAAAAAAAAAACCAGAACAAATTCTTCCCCAGTTTCTGTAAGGCTTCCTAAGTAGTAACATCAAGTAATAGTGAGTTATTACTTATTCTTGTAATGTGCCTTCAAGTCATTTCAGACTTAACGTGGCCCTAAGGTGAACCTATCATGTTTTTTTCTGGCGCTGAGAGTGTGTAATGCTCCCAAGGTCACTCAGTGGGTTTCCATGGCTGAGTGGGCAATTGAATCTTGGTCTCCAAGGTCGTAATCCTATGCTCAAATGGTTAAACCGTGCTGGATCTCTCCTTGAAGATTTTAGATATTCCTAAAATACTATCCAGAGAGGATTGTTTTTTAAATCCACATTTGTGCAGAAACGGAAGAGGGTTAAGCGTGTTCAGACATGGCATTAAGGGTAAAAACAGGCAAAAAGTGTCAGAGACTGGCAGAATGCAGTTATCCAACTTTAGAGGAAGTTTGGATTGTGACTGCATTCGGTCTCCAGGATTGTAGTCTGATGCTCAAGCCACTACTGGCTCTCTAGTTACTACTAGTGACCATTTCATAATGCCTATTTATATCCTGAAAATATATGCAAGGGTGGGGGCACACGTTGCCGTAAACTGCAGCCAAGAATTTGTAAAATAATAAGTTCTGCTGCATAGGCAAAGTCCCATCCAGGAAGACTTTCTGTGTTAGTGTGGTGGTGAATCTGTTCTGGGTTTTAGTTTGAACTTTTAAAGGTCTCCAGGGTGCTGAAACTGTGTTGGAGATAGATATAAGCACTTTGAATGGCTCATTAAAATTGAAGCTGAACTCCAGAGTGGATTCATCTTCCTGGTGCTGGACCCTATTCCCAAAAGAAGAATATGCCCTCCCTGCAAAGTAATGAAAAGGCAGCTGTTCTAGTTACTTCTGAGAAATAGGCAAGTGTTAACAACTTTAAAAATAGCAGTAACTTAACCCTTTTGGGGCCTCAGAACTATACCGCAAAGCATTATTTTTAAAGTAACTTCCCACACTTCAGTGCCTTTTCAGCTTTTGGAAATGCTTATGGAACCAGTGAAGCAGAAATGAAGTCCACAGTATTTATTTATGAATATTTGTGGTTGCTTAATAAATCTGATAGTTTAGGTTCTAGGAATAGATAAATTGGAGAATTTGGTTGCCCTATTTTGGCTAAACAGAGGATTGTCGCTCTGGCCTCTACACGGTCTGAATTAATGTATCATGGACTGCGACTTGCGCAAACAAAATTCATGTTGTATCTATACTGAATGGGAGCCATTTGAATCCTCTCTTGGCCATGGAATTTCATTGGCTGACCTTGGGCAAGTCATGCTCTCTCAGCCTCAGTGGAAGGCTAAGGTAAGCCTCCTCTGAACAGATCTTGCTGAGAAAACACCATAATAGGTTCAGCTTAGGGTCACTATCAGTTGGAAATGACTTGAAGACATGCAACAACAACAACTACACTGGACACCGCAGTGCCTTTATACTAAAGCTTTAACTAAGTCAGCTAAATCTTGCTATTAAGATCTCCTAATGCATCTTTTTATTTAAAAGAAATGAACTGACCATGTCTGGTTGTAGCTGTTCTTTCTGGAGTGTGAGGTGTGAGGAGTAGACAATCATGTATTTTTGTGGGGGGGGGGATGCAACGGCTTTATTGATACAAAGTGCAATTAATTTTATTTGGGTGGCTGTAGGAAAGCAGCAACTTCAAAAACCACCCCTCAAATGCAAAACCAGATGCAAGATGGACTTCTTCTGGATATTACAATCAGAAAGAGTGCAGCCATCTTCCAGCTGCTCCCAGCAAAGATCAGCCTTTGCTGGTCAGGAGGAATGCCTTCTTTTTCTTGGTTCTTGGCCTTGACATTCTCAATGGTGTCACTTGGCATGTTAATTTTAATTTTAATAATGTTAATGTTAATACAATCATGTTATTTTTCTATTGGCGCAATCTCTGAAATTTGCAGAAATTAACCCCTGTTAAGTATGAATGGGTTCAGCTAATTCTTCCAGTAACCAAAAAACCTTTGCTTTGCAACTCTGGAAAAATAAGGCTCCTGCCATCTACTGAGAACTTTTTCATAACGTAGCCATGAGTCAAAGTCAAACTTAGAATCCTTGCAGTGCTTGAAAGCATGGCATATAAACATCTATTTTCCATGCATACCTGTTACAGGATTTGATCACCTTTCATTGTATAGATGTTATTTTTATTGTTTTTCTCTCCTGCTGTTTTGTTTCTATTTTATTGAGATGTTTTAAAAATCTTCCTTTCCTCTCTTTTTCCTTTGTATAATTTCAGACAACAAGAAACAACTTGTAAAAAAATGTCAAAGGTCTGCCTTTCCCTTTCTCAATAATCACCCAAGGTGCTCATAAATTGTCTTCCTACATTTTTGGTCAGCATTTTGGAGAAAGCTATAGCTATGTTCAAAACAGAAATTCAAAGCAAGTTATGATGCTTGTCCAAATCAAAGAAAGCAAGAGTCATGGTACCTACTGCCCCCAAGTCAGGTTTTCCTTATGAATGAGAATGGCACATGCGAAATTACATGATGACATGGCTTGCTAGCACAGAATTTATGCTTTACTGATTTTATTAATTACTTCATGAAAATTACTGCTGGAGCAACATCTTTTCAAAGAGCACACCTGCAACCTAGATATGTATTATGTGAAAAAAAATGTACTTTTGTATGTAGTTTCCTCATAATATGCAGATTTTTACAAGGAGTTATCTTAAATCAGAGAAGTACAAAAACCAAAGGACAACTCTAGCCTGGTTTTCATTTGGGAAATTATTTTTGGGAGTGGAAATTAGATTACTTCATATTAAAATGTGAGTCAAACAAATTTTGTACCCACTTCTGGTTTCTAGAACGTTAAAAAAAAAAAGGCATCTGAGCTTTGAATAAAATACCTCACTGACTGGCTGCAGGGAAACTCTGATGTTTTAACTCAGTAGAAACATTTTCTCATCAAGGGATTATCCAGAAAGGTCTTGGTCTAATTTTTTAGATAGTGACCTCAGTCAAGGGACTTTATCTTGCATGCTGATTGAAATGTCATGGAACTGTACTTAAACAGTAATTCAGAGACTAATTAGAAACAAAAACTTGATGCATACCAAACGACTCTTCATGATCTTATGACAATTTGGTGGTGTCGTAAAAGGCAGATTAAGTGAATGCTCCTCGTCTTCATTTTCCTAGGCCATTTCCGCCCTACACTGTTATAGAGCCATTATTCCACTTTCAACATCCTGAGGGATTCTGGGATTTGTAGTTTCCTGAGGCCAAAGAGCTCTCTGGCTGAGAATTCTAAATGCCCCTCCCTTAACTCCAAACCCCAGGATTCCATCGGAGGTTGAAAGTGGAACAATAGCACTATAATAGTGCAGTGCAGAAATGGCCCAAGACAGGTGATATGAACAATCCTCACTATTTGAGGTGGTGATGATGGCATAGCTCACAGTCCTATTTCATCTCTTCTCACATGTCTGATGACTTAACAGGACGATTAACATTTGTGCTACACTATTTCCACTTCTAAAGCCAAAGCGATATAGTGGTTTCAGCACTGCACAGGGTTCAATTCTCCTCTTGGACATGGAAATCCACTGGGTGATTTTGGGGCATCACACACTCTCAGCCCCAGAGAAACCCACAAGAGGTTCACTTTTGGGTCGTTATAAGCTGGCAACAATTTGAAGGTGCACAACACACACATTTCCACTTCTACTTTATTAGGCTTACTCTTCAGTTTTGGTGTGGGGATTGGCATTACAGGCCATCTGGAAAGGTCCATCCCTCCCACATGACTACCATAGCTCCCCTGCTCAGCTACTCGTCATAGAAATATAAACTTGAAAGACACCCCGTTTTCTCAGTTTTACACTTTAAATATTTTTATTGAGATACACAATTTTTGATATTATAAAATCACATATGTAAAACACAAAGAACAACAAGAAAGGAGACAAAATCAGAAAAGTCAGAAAAAAATCCCAAAACCTAACTACTACCTACAATACTACTGCTAAACTAAACTACAGAAACGCAAACTGAAAAGAAATATATAATTTAGTTCCCACTCCCTTGAATTCAGTACATGAAAATAGTTGTTCTTACTTTGATTTTTTACCCTTTTAACTTCATCTGATTCATAGCACTTAGAGCATCCCCCAGTTTTATGCTTTCTGTAGCCTTGCTTCTGATCATATATCTGCTTCCATCCAGTTATCAAACATAATCTAAATAACAGAAAGATATTGTCCTGCTATAACAAATCTGACTTTATTATCCAAATCCTGTTACTGCAAATCTACCTCCCACTTCTTTTATGAATTTATTTTTCAGTTTTAAGATTCTTCACAAAAAGTAAAATGTATAGCAGTGAAATGCAGTAATGACAGTAATGAAATGTAGGGTGACTTCAAGTGGATTTAAAAAAATCTCAGGAAGTGTCAAGACTTTTATGTTTTTGTTTTTTGTTTTGATTGTGCCTGCATATTTGTGGGTTCACATCCAATTTCTTTCTTGAAACATCCTGGATTTCTTGCCACACCCCCTCTTTCCCCTCTGTTCCTATTCATCGTATGTCACCCTTGATCTTGTGCAACATTTCAGAAACTCATTTTCACCAATTTCCACAGAGCCTTAAAAAAAATGCTAAGGTCCTTTAGCAATAATATACTAGTTAAACATTAGGATCCTTTATTTTACTGTTCACATTCCTCTTTCCTTCAGTTTCTCTCTGTTGAATCTACATTCTGGAAAAAATAGCTATGTATGCTTAGTGGCCACCATTTTTGCTGGCTTCTAGGCGAGTACAAAGGCACAAGAAAATACATTTCATTTTGGAATATATGGGGGAATCAAGATGGTGGCCCAAAGGTCCCTCAGCTATCTGCTGCTGGTCCCCAGAAAGCTTCCAAGAAAGAAAGAAAGTGTTATAGCCAATGGGTAGAAATACCAGTCCTTGAGGTTAAAATTGCTAGACCCTCATATTGGTCAGCTTAAGAAGCAGTGCTTTAGCCGATTCCTTCCAACGTACCTTGACGGAAAGTGGCCCCTAAACAATGAAACAGTGAGACTATACCAGGGCCAACAGACCAGATCTCCATGGCTGGATAATAAATCTTTTGAGATATCAGGCAATTGTCAAGTGGGCCATTTGTGCACTATACTGTTATAGTGCTATTATTCCACTTTCAACATCCTATGGAATCCTGGGATTTGCAGTTTAGGGAGGGGCATCTGGAATTCTCAGCCAGAGCGCTCTTTGGCCCCACTAATCTACAAATCCCAGAATTCCACAAGATGTTGAAAGTCGAATAATAGCACTATAACTTTGTAGG
Source organism: Iguana delicatissima (assembly GCA_948472985.1). Taxonomy (NCBI): domain Eukaryota; kingdom Metazoa; phylum Chordata; class Lepidosauria; order Squamata; family Iguanidae; genus Iguana; species Iguana delicatissima. Next base: position 84,973 of record CAOKZL010000069.1, on the reverse strand, counting down.
GTAGAAATGGCAGTAGATTCCTGAGGTTGTATAGGACAGAACCAAAGAAGGAGAACTGAACCGCTCAGGTGTGACTCATTTCCCTTCCTAAAAGATATGAGAACAGCTCAAGCAAGTTGCTAACAAGAAAGTTACTTCCTCAGTCTATTCCCAATCTGTTCCCACCCTTGAACTACCAGGCTTCAGTGAAACTCTCTACCAGGGCTTATGAAATACAAAACAATCCTTTTGTGCCATTGGAGCGATGTTAACATTGGTCATAGGGCTATCAAGGACCCTAGAAGCCACCTACTTGTGGCAAGAGGCACATCTGCTAAAGGGATCCACTGCCAACTTCCAGAAGTTTACTGACCCTCCTCCTCTCGGTTGTTACTGATCTTTCATCCTGTCACTGCCATGTTCTCTCAGCATGCACACAACAACAAGAATGAGGAGCTGGGCCAGCAGTTTCCACTCACTATATACTTTTCCCTCCTCCGTAACTGGAGATTGGGCCCCAAAGAGAGAAGACCGGTGACTGGGCAATGTTAGTAATGGGAAGGGGGAGATGGCCTCACTTGCAACACTCCCCCCACCAGAAAGAAAAAAAACAACTCTTGGTTAAAGCATTGCTTTGAAACCTGTTTTCTTTTTTCTTGAAGCAAAGAAGTGTGTGGGGAAGACTCTAAATGAAAAACAGGATAATTTATGAGACAGTATTATGAGGAGACAAACTGGAAACAAACATTTGACACTCACACGCTGGAATGCTGCAAAAATTTAATTAGATGGATACATTAGTCATCCTTGCATTAAGGGGTTCATACGGAACATACAAAAAAAAATGTGTGCTCTGGTACTAAAGAAATGTTTAAATCTTTCCTGTAAATATCACTTCCCTCATTACTGGGAAATGAAATATCAGTGGGACCATTGGCCATGTCTGTGTATTTACGAAATATGGCTGAGATGAGATTAGCAGGACTTACTGAAGGTTTCCGCCCCTCTCTTTCTTAACTGGGTTACCAAAGCCCATTTTAAATGCAGATTATAAGCTGCATAAACATGGGTCTACCTGCTTGAATATGTGGCATTTTTGTAGCTGATCTAAAATAAAATGGAGCCCTCAAAGTACATTTTTGGAGGCTTTCATTAGAATGCAGTTTTGATAATTTTGATTGAAACCATTTTGTTCAATTAAAGGGCAAGTATGAAAGAGGTTCCCTTCCAGAAACTTTAGCCATGCAAATACAGGACAAATAGTGTCACATATTTGACGCAGATGTGATAAAGTGGATGAGGCCTCGTCTTGTGCGCACAAGGAAAGATTTAAGCATTTACAAGCTCACAAATTGCCCTGAAGGATTTACAATAAGCCCTTCACCTTTGCTTGTGTGGCTGTAAACGTCTGCCATTGACCATATGCAGGGTATTAGCTGCTGGGAATGAGGAGCAATGTTCTTTTGGTCTGTTTTTGTTTGACTCCAGGAAGCATCCATTATCAACGCAACCAAGTTGTCAGGTTGGATATGTGGCAAAACTCTTGTACCTTTAATAGTTAACTAGAGCAGGAAAATGTTGCACAACATTTCACTGGCTGACGTGCATGTTGTTTCCTTCTTCACTCTCACAATCCAATGCTTAGCTATTGCATCCCCCCATCACCAATCAATATGGCCCATGGAGTATAGAGGGCGGCTGCTGGTGGTGGTGGTGGTGAAGAGGAAGCATCTAGCTATATTCTATTTCTATAGCTAGAGATGCAGTGTTGTTTGTCCAGCTATGAGAACTTAGCTGGAGGCTTCTTTGCCATACTCCCTGCACTGATTCTCCCCTGGTCATTTTGGGGGGATTGCAGCAACTAAAAGTTGAGTTGAGGGTGAAGGAGGAGACACCATATAGGTCCTTTCCTCACCTTACCTTATTATGTCATCCTCTGGTTGCAGTCCCAGCAGCACCTCTGCTGGGAAGAGAGCATGATGGGAACATTCCCCTCGGCACCGGAGACAGATCCTGCAGAAGGGAGCGCGATGGACACACCTCTTCCTTCCACAGCACAGCTGGACACTGTCCCACACTGTGCTGGGGCAGGAAGTGCCTCCATCATGCTTCTGAGCCTTCTGCATGGCAGTTTAAGTGCGGGAGCATCACACCATTGGGCATCATTGATGGGAAAGCCCATCAGTGCTTTACCTCACTATTGCGAAGGTTGGCAACAGAAGGACGGGACTGCAACAATGTCTTGCAGAAGTGTTGTTGCGGTCCCACTCCGCTCTCATCACTGTGCCAGAAGGATGCCAGTCTGCACAAAGGGCCATAGTTCTGCCTGGTGGAACATTATGCTGTATCATCCTACTCCAGGGTCTGCTAAGTGCTAAAGATACAGGAGCCCTATCTTGTATTCAACCTGGCCACCTCAAATGCAGTTATGGAGAATGCAGAGGCACAGCTTCTATTCCCTAGATAAAACCCTTCACCTGGCTCAGAGTGGTCCATCTGGCCTACCCCAGCCAGTTTGACAGTGCTTTCAAAAGAGGGAAGAAATTTCATCCCCTCTCTTTTCTGTGCTTTTGTCTTGGATTTTCATACATGAAGACTTAAATATTTCGCAGTCATTGCCCTAAATAACACATAAAACCCCACAATATCAGGCATCTAGGTATTCATCAGGAAAACATGTCGATACTTTGCCTTTTCAGTACAATGAATGACCTTCATATTCCGTGGGTCTGCAGTATCTCCTCATCCCCTCACATTGTGTAGTTTGGACCTCAGTTATATTTTCTCCAAAAGTTCCAGACAATCCTGCCCCCAGTGCTCTCTTTTTATACATTTGCAAAGAGTCGTCTTTAACCTTAAACTCAGTTTGTCATTTTGCCAATCCTGCCATGTGTAGATGATTTACTGTTTCCTGAGCCAGACGCTCCACCAGATTCCAAGCCATCCTTGCTGCATTTTGCTGAGTTCCTTCTGGTGTTTTTGACCCTTCTCAAATTGTTTACCATAAGTTGGAGACACAGGCTGATATGGTGGGCCTGGGCTGTCAAGTTCAGGCCTTAAAGTCCAGACCATAGTGATAACATTGTGATAAGATTAAGAACCCCAGAGCTCTTATTTATTCCTTCAGCAAAATAAGTACTAAAAGAGTCTGTGTAAAAATATTTACTTAATAGTGACAGTGCATTTAAAGAAAGAAAGGGGGGAGGGAGAAGGGCTTCCAGTGGAGCCCCAACAAGACATCTCCAAGAAGCTACTGAGCTTCCATCATTTCTAGGATGCCTCCCACCAACCCAACCACCCCATTTTTTATTTTTCCCTTTTTCATCCCCCTCTGCTCCTTTTCATGGTAATGGTTAGTAAATTGGAAATGAGAGAAGAGGGAGATCACAGTTTAGGTGGATTTATTTAATCAAGAGAGTCAGGGCCCTGAGTTTGGAAGATCTGAGCAGGGCAATTGGTGGCTGGGGCTCTTGCAAAGCTCTTCCTCATAGGTTTGCCATAGGTTGAATTTGACTTCATGGCAAATAACAATGACCATTTCTGCACCCTACCTGATCCCGTTGTCCTCCTGTAATGATCCTGGCAGCACCTTTGAAAGGAAGGGAGCGCGACGGAAACGCTTCCCTCCCTACCTGGGTGAGTCCCTGCAGAAGAGAGCCTGAGTGACACACATCTACCTCCTGCAGTGCAGCCGGGCTCCTTCCCATGCTGCACTGGGGAAGAAAGCACCGCCATCATGCTTCCTGCCCTTCCATATAGCTGGGAAGGAAGGGAGTGTGACATGATTGCAGGTGCTTAGTAGATTTATTCTGTTAAGCGGATATCCCGCAATCACAATGGGTGAAGGTAGCGGGACCATGACGATGCCATGCAGTAGCACAACCTGGGGACCACTGCCATAGCATCCCCAGCACAGAACAGCCAAGGTCTTCTCTGAAGAGCTCAGATTTCTGGCAGGTTCATATGGGAAGAAGCAGTCTTTTGGATATCTTTGCTCCAAGTCATTTAGGGCTTTGCGAGTCAGCACCAACACTTTGACCTGAGCTCAGAAACAACAAGAAAATTAAAACCATTTAGAAATCTTACTTTAAGACGAAGGTTAAAACCAGTGCCACACCACAAAAAAGCAGCAGTCTTGTTCAAAATCAACTTCCCAAGGGTTGTTGGAAAAGAAAAGTCTTAGCTGCTCCAGAAAGTGGACAGCAAAGAAGGAACCATCCTAGCTTCCCGAGGGAGGGAGTTCCAAAGTGTGGCACCAGCCACAGAACAGGGATGGGGGGCAAGGTGTGTGTGTGTGTGGGGGAGTGTGGAAAGAGTCACCCAGATTGGAGCTTTACAGTGTTTCATTTGCCTAGTGGCTCTTAGTGGGCTGTGTAAACACCACTTAAAATGACATATCAGTGGGTAAGTGACAATCCATTTGAAACAGACAACTATTTTATGCAGAGAGAAATGAGAGGAACTCTTCCAAAGTCATTTTAATGGGCCTGTCTGTAAACAATTTTCCGCCTTCTTCTGCTTCTCTGCTCTCCCTTCGTGTGTCTCCTGCTTGGCACATTGCCTTGCTCGTCACACTAGCAGCTGCACACACTTGAATAGTAAATCAAACACCCTTAAAACTATTGTCCTGAAATATTTCAGAGATTCCTCGTGGCTCTTCCTGGTCTCTGGCTGACAGGAAATGATGTAGGATCTATGAAACGGAGAAGGCTGGCTTTCCTGAATAACCACAAGTATATTGTGGAGAGAGGGGAAAAGGCATGGGCTTTTCTTGGGGTTCATTCCCCACCACCACCACAAAAGAGCACTGTGCCAAAGCAGAAACATTTTAAAAAAATTCAGTATGAGTGCAGCATGTGATTCTGTGTCTTAAGATTTGTTTTTACATGAGCACACATTCTATGGATTAGTACGAGATGTTTCTGATGAGACTCACAGGATAACAGAAAGGCAGAGGGAAGGCAGAGCTGAAGGAAGCAGCAGTGGCTTCAGGATTTTCAGAGTTTACAAGTGGTGTGTTTTCATTCCAGAAAATCGACTAGCTTCAAACTAAGCTGGCCTTCCACATTCACTAGGATTAGGGTTGCAGGACTTTCACAAGAGTGGAAAAGCTGCAAATATCAAAATGTGTGTGTGTGTCTGTGGCAAGGGGACCAAGGCATGGTGGAGAGAGTAGGCAACCAGAGTCCAAACCAAGTCAAGGAAAGGAGAGAGATGGGGGTAGATTGACACGGTGGCCCTACACTTCCTCTGTATCGACCATCTCCCTCCTTGACTGTGTGAGGGGGGTCAGGGAGGTGTTTGTGGTGCCGAGGAATCAGGCTGTGAGCTGTCCTTATCTGGCCAGGCAGTGGCTGATGGAGAAGGAAGAGTACAAAGGTAGGTTTTTAAAGGTCTGAGCAAGCTGATTAGAACCATAGAGAGGGAAAGTTTCCCCAGAAAAGGCACACTTGAAGTACAGGGGGCAGGGACTGGAGAAACTTGCAAATAATCAAATCCATGAAAGTCAAACCTGTAAATGTGCAGGTCTGACTGTACAGTGCTCAGGATTGCATAGGTTGCGGCCACAGCAGTTAAAGTGGAACCAAGGCTCCTTGTCTTTAAACCAATACACAACAGAGAGGTACAACATGCTGAGAATCATTATAGGTGTGGAATTCGACCTGTGCGACTAATGCAGAATTTTAAGTTTTTGTAAAAACAGTAACACATTTTTCTTAAAATAGGATAGAAAGAACACAAAGCTTTTCTTTAATTCAGCATAGGAGAAATTAAAATAGACTCCCCCATTTCTACCCACTATGGCCTTCTCTTCAATTGGAAATGTTGTCCGAGGTATCATTTTTCATGCCAGGTGGTAGAGTGAGACTTCAGGTTCCCAAATCCGGAGCACGAAAATGATGCTCTGTGTACAGTTTCTCAAAATACCTCCTGCTTAAGAAAAATCCCCCTTGTCCAGCCTTCCTTGACAGGAGAGGCAGGCACAACACTCTTTTCATACTTGAAATTCTAGGACGGGTAGTCCCATTCCAGTGTTCTTGGTGTGAAATGCAATGCTCTGGGGTGAAGGTCCCCCACCTGCCACTGGTACTGCTTCTGTCCTCTTCTCTAGTGCCAAAAAAAAAAAAAAAAAAAAGTACTCCTCAGTCTCTGTGGCACCCATTAAATGCCCCCAAAAACTTTGCATGCACTCTGTTGGCAATTTAAGACCCTCCTTTTCTGGTATATATTCAGTCCTTGCTTTATTGCTAGTGTTAATGTTAGGTTTTACTGCAGGCATATTAATATGCATATTAGCATTAATATTCTAATATTTTAACATCTTGATTCTGTTCCAGCCATTAAAGAAGACTATGAAGAGCTGGAGGAGCATCAGAAGCTCAACCAGGGACCACTAGCTTCAAATAGCCTGGTACAGATTGAAAATAGCTAAAGCTCTGAAAGCCCAGAGAGGTAAAACTGAATGTGACACTTAATTCCAAGGGCCATCACCCCAACAACAAACTTCACATCTAATGTGAAACCACTTCTGAAAAGTATTGCTCAGGGACCAAGGGCTGGTTTGCTGGGTTGTTCTTTTGCACATAACAAAGAGGCCAGAAGCCATCTGGTGACATACCTAGGTGTAATGTCAGCTTAATCTATATTTGCCCTTTAGTGGAGATATTCACTACCTTATTTGCACAATTGTTCTTCTGCTTCCAGAAACTACCTCTTTCCTGCTCCACTCTATGGCTTTTTAGTGGCCAGAGGAGGATGAGGCGAGGTGGCCAGGCAATATCTAGCTCTGTTCCTCCAGCTGGACATGTGAAGATTTCATCATTCTCTGGAACTTCTGTTACCAGGTTGTATACCCCCACACTTCAATATGGTTTAATTGTCAAAATATGATTTAATTAGCAAGATATATTAATTGGCTTTGGTATAAAACATGCCCTGCTATGGCTGCATGGCCAAGCTGGACAAGGGGAAAGGACTGGCTGAACATGTGAACTGTGAATTATGTCAGAAAGCACCTCTAGAAGTAGCAGGTCATAGTCAGGAAATCACCAGGTAACTCCAGAGATAACAGGCTTGCAGCTGTCTTAATGTCTCTGCCTTTTTGGGACAATAGCAACTGTGAGATTTCCACCAACCCACTGATTATCATATCTCCTTTTCCTCTGAACAAGCAACCTTTCCTTTGTCCTAAAACCTGTCCAACATGCACTGAACTATCAGGTAGCCATTAGCCTTTTGTCACCTAATGCTAAGACCATTAGTCCATTCTGGACCTCCTTGTCCACTCTGAAAACTCCATTGATTACTTGGCAGAAGAACCTTTCATACCCATGCCTTCCAGGCAGAAATAGTATAAAAATACTCCCAGTTTTGGTCAGTTAGCTCGCAGTAGACTGATTGCTGGCTTCTACTCTGCTACTCTGATTCCCAATCGTGTACTGTCTTTAGATGCAAGTCTAAGCCACATCGTTTCTTCTTCACTGCTCTTTTGAGACTGGCAAGTATCACCTACATGCCCTGAAATCTTGCTGTCTTAAACTTTCCTCCCGTTTCCTACCATGTCAGCCTAATGTGATTGTGTGACTGTGTGTGTGTAATTAATTCCCTTAATAAAAACCCAATTTACCTTACGTTTCAATTTCTGGCTAGTTCTTCCCTGCAGAAGTACTGGTAAACATAGGTGGGAAGATCTCTCTAGCTTACCCCTCTCTCGCAGGCCTCCTAATTGGAGCTAGTAACCCCCACCTGTGAACAGAGCTACAGGCATCATGGGACGGGACTCCTGAGTTACCCATGTCTTAAGGTAACACTTCCAGAGAAGCCGTGAGAGGTCTCAGTGATTTCCACTTTCATTGGGTATCCAGTTGTAGGAAGATGGCCTGGTGCTGCTTGGCTGCTCTTGCTTTCTTTCAGCCAATAAATAATAATGAGCAGGCACCCACAAAGAGGCAGGTGAGTTCTGTGCCCTGGGAGAAGCTGAGAGAAAGGAGATCCATTTAGCAAAGTTTTTATACTCCACCAGATCCATTTAGGATCTTGGTGAGAACATTCTGGATATTTTGAATGTGTTGTGAATTTTGTCTTAGGATTTCTCCCTCTCCCTCTCTCTCTCTCTCAATTTCTCTCTCCTTGGTCATTCAGAAAGTACATCCTGAAAAATCAGAAGAAATTTGGGGTACCACTGGAGGAGGAAAGGGAAATTGATGAGGATATGAACACAAATGATGATCCCTGAAGGAAGAAGCAGAGCTGGGTACGGGGGCAATGCATTGTAAGCCAAACCAATACTGACAGAAGAATGATAAAGCTTATGACAGAGACATTTCCTCTTCAGATTGTGAGAAAAGAGGCTTTGAATTTCACTCACAATTCATTCCCTGTCTGAATTTCATTCACTATCCAGGAAACATATCCCCATGTGACTGAAGACCCTGAGAAAAAGAACTGAGCAGACCACAGACAATATGCATGAAATGCTAAAGAATAGATGGATACTGGGTCATCTATTGCAGACTCTGCAAACTGCTGGACCAAAAGGAAAAGAGAGTTTTCTGGGCTTATGAGTTCATTGCAGTATTGGTTTGCAAGTGTTGACCATCATACAAATAATATCCTTGCAAAGGAATGGCTTGATGCACCTGACTAGTTCCAAATTCACAGCAAAGTTGTCTGCTAATAACAGATCAAATTTTGTCAAAGCATTTCAAGCTCACAGAACTCAAGGACTGAGAGAAGAGGATGTGGAATTTAGTGATGATGCTAAAGAGGTGAATTTTGTGCCTGTCCTGGAGACACTGGACAAAGACAACAAGGAAAGGGAAGGAGGAGTGGAAACTGAATGTCCTTCTGTTTGCCACCACACCAGAAGCATGTTAGCCGAACTCATAACTTTGAGGCAGTGAAGGACATAAAACCTTGATTTCTGACTATGTTACAAAGTCTCAGAGATACTGGCTCAGAGAGAGGCAATGTGGTATAGTGATTAGCATGGTGCAATGCAATAGAATTGTAGAGCTGGAAAGGGCCCCACAAGCCATTGAATCTAAACCACCACCCACTAGCTCAATGCGGGATATCTAGCTAAGCACCCCAGCAGGTAGTTGTACAGCCTTTTTTTGAAGACGTCCAGAGAAAGAGATTCAGCATCTCTCTAAGTAATTGGCTCCTTTGCTAAACTGCTTTTATCACCAAGAAGTCCATGAGGTGTTCTATCTGATAGAAAGTGCACAAGTGCAGCAACTCACTACTATGATTAAGCAGTATTGCTACAAATGGCCATAGGAAGCAGACTAAACTTTTATTATAGTGACTCCATTAGAGATAACAAGGTTCTTTAAGTGAGTTAGGCTAGACTGGGCTAAGCTAGACCATTTCTGCACTAGACTGTTATAGTGCCATTATTCCCTGTTATAGTGCTATTATTCCTCTTTCATAGAATCATAGAATCATAGAATCATAGAATCATAGAATCATAGAAATGTAGAGTTGGAAGAGACCACAAGGGCCATCCAGTCCAACCCTCTGCCATGCAGGAAAACCCTCAAAGCACTCCCGACAAGTGGCCATCCAGCCTCCGCTTAAAAACCTCCAAAGAAGGAGACTCCACCACAATCTGTGGCAGCATATTCCACTGCCGGACAGCCCTGACTGTCAGGAAATTCCTCCTGAGGTTCAGGCGGAATCTCCCCTCCTGCAGCTTGCATCCATTGCTCCTTGTCCTGGTCTCAAGAGCAGGAGAAAACAAGCCCACTCCCTCCTCGACATGACATCCCTTCAAATATTTAAACATGGCTATCATGTCCCCTCTCAACCTTCTCTTCTGCAGACTAAACATACCCAGCTCTCTAAGTCTGTCCTCATAGGGCATGGCTTCCAGGCCCCTCACCATTTTGGTTGCCCTCCTCTGGACCTGCTCCAGCTTATCCATATCCTTCTTGAATTGGGGTGCCCAGAACTGGACACAGTATTCAAGATGAGGTCTAACCAATGCAGAATAGAGTGGTACCAATACCTCCCTCGATCTAGACACCATACTCCTATTGATACAACCAAGAATTGCGTTGGCCTTCTTGGCTGCCGCATCACACTGCTGACTCATGTTCAGCTTGTGGTCTATGAAGACTCCTAGGTCCCTTTCACATGTACTGTTAGCCAGCCACGTGTCCCCCATCCTATATTTCCATCCTATATTTCTGCATACCATTTTTTCTGCCTAAGTGTAGGACCTTACATTTCTCTCTGTTGAAATTCATCATCCTATGGAATTCTGGGGTTCGCAGTTTAGAGACGGACCTCAAATGAAACAGCAAAAAAGGAGGCAGAGAGAAGAGGTGGAGTGATCTCTAAGAATATAAGGCCATTTCTGCACTAAACTGTTACAGTGCTATTATTCCACTTTCAACTTCCTGTGGAATTCTGGGGTTTGTAGTTTACTGAGGGTCAAGAGCTCTCTGGCTGAGAATTCTAAAGGCCCATCCCTAAACTGCAAACGCCAGGATTGCATAGGATGTTGAAAGTAGAATAATAGCACTGTAACAGTCCAGTGTGGAAATACCTAAGCTTAAGAGAGCTTAAGAGAGATGGATAAGACATAAGGAGATTTTGGGTCACTGAAACACTCATTAACCCTATTGCTGTTGCTCTAAGACATATTTAAATCTTTAATCACTGAATGTTGTTGCATTTCCAACACAATCAAAATCCACCCTCCTGCAACTTAAAACCATCAGACCTAGCTGCACCTTCCTTTCTGTGACAGACCAGGTTCAAATCCTCACTAGGTTATAAAGCTCATGGGATGATCTTGGGCCTGTTGTCGTCTCTCAGCTTGACCTACCTCCCAAGAAAAATGGAAGGATAAAAATGGGGGAGAGATTCCTGTACGTCACCTTGAGTGAGTGGGAGAAAAGGCTTGATATAAATGTGACAATAATAAAAACATTTATTCCTAATTTGTACTTGAGTGAATACTCTGTTCACTACCAAGAAAATGGAGGAGGGACAAGGAAACCCATAGGACTGGCAATAACTGGAAAAAATACTACTTTTAAAAATGATTTAAATAACAAATGCGTTAATTTTCCTCAAATTAACAAAAACAAAACACATGCTTAATTTCCAAGGGCAAATTTTCTTACTAAACACTGCAGTCAACGTATGTCCATTCCTCCAAGTGCCTAAAAGAAGACAGGGAGCTGCTGTGTTCCCCTTTTTATGATTTTCAAATATTTGTGCTTAGGATCTCTGCCATGATTACAAGTTCAGACCAACTATCACTTGTCATATAACCCACAGAAGGGCAATTCCTGAATTTGGTTTCCTGTAATGTTTGCTTACAGTATTACTTGTTGATTGTGAAAGATATATACTGGAGGGCTTTGGATAAGCAAAGACCTATTGAGGCATTTTTTTTCCTGGCAAAAAGCATATTGTGACCAATGCTTGTGACCAGGAATTGATTCTCTGGCAACGTATTGACTTTCATGCATATTACATCTTACCACACAATCAACGAATTGTATGTTCTGTAGACAGCTAAATGTTGCATCCATAGAAATGTTTACTTACCCTAGAGATGTTCATACAGTTCCCAATCAGAGATGGACAAAGCGTGGTCCTTTAGATGCTTTTGGACAGCATTTCCCAATTTCCCTTTCCATTGGTTATGCTAGCAAAGGCTGATAGGAGTTGCAGTCCAACAGCTGGGATCCAAGGTTAGACAGCTTGTATGCTCAGTGCACAAATGAAGGAGTAAGAGGATTACGGCAGAGAATAGAAGATGGATTTTTTTTTGGAGGGGAGGGGACCAAGAAATTCTGATTAACACTGAATTGAAATGAATTTCTCAGCCATCCTTATGAAGTGAGCAAATTTGCCAGTCTCTCTTTCTCAGACATCTGAATTTAGTGAATTTGGATAAATACTGAAACAAATGAGCTAAATTAAATCCTCACTCACCCTCCTTGCCAAGTTCTGTCCCTCTTCATGGCAGGAAAAACACAAATACCATAAAATAGCTAACAATTTCCTACTCTCTCATGACACCCAAGAGCTTCCAGGGCTTTCACGGCTGATCTGTAATTAATCAGATTTGAAGATCTCATGAATCGGGTTCTAGTGTTGCCTACAATGAATAATGTGTCAACGAAACAATCTTCAAAGTCCATCAGGACGTCCCTGTACAGATTTTGATTAGATTATCTGAACTCCAATGGGTGCAGTCAGTGGTCCAGCATGCAACAGTAATCAGGTGAAGAAAAAAGACATCATGGGCTTGTCTATTAGTTCCACTTAGACCAGCACTTGTTACCAGGTTGTATACCCCTATTCCATGATATGGTTTGATTGGCAAAATATTTAATTGGCAAAAAATAAAATTACATCCTGCTAAGACTGGGAAGCTTGCCGGCAAAGAACAACTGGCTGTACGTGAGCATTGCAAAACTAGATCAGAATGAGACCTCAGGGGATGGCTAAGAAATAATGAGGGATGCCCCAGACAATGGACTTGCAGATGTCCCTCAATGACACAACCTTTAGAAACAATAGCAACCAAAACTGCTTCCATGGAATTACTGATTGTCTTCAACCTTTTCCCTTTGTCCTTTATTGCTTTCCTTTTTGACCCCTCACCTGCCTCACCATTAAGGAGCTATAACAATTTCCATCAGTCACTTAATGCTAAGACCATTCCGGACCCCGTTGTCCACTCCACCGACCCCATCGTCTACGCTGCCATACAGCCATTCACACCTTCTCCTTCTGGACAGAAAAAGAATATTTAAACCCTGCCTCTAAAACAGATAACTTGTAGTACTTCTGCCTCCTGGCTGCCAGTCTGCTGCTTCAACTCCCAATTGTATTACCTTTGGATTCCTAGTCTAAGCCACATTGCTTTGTATCCTTTCTGCTGAATGGTAAGTATCACCCATGGCACTCTAAATTCTTGCTATCCAGACTTTTCCTCCCTTTTCCTTCAGTTAGCTTCTGTGATTGCCAGACTGTTTGGATCTTGTGTGTGTGTGTGTGCGTGTATGATTGTTAGTTCCCCCAATAAAACAAACAAAATTACCTTCGAATCTCTGGCTGTTTTTTCCCTGCACTAGTACAGTATACACAGGTGTCAAAAATGCTGTAAGGTTACCCTCCCTCACAGGCCTCCTTTTGAGTTAATATTCCCCACTGTTTCTTGGAGGCACTGGCATCATGAGTAGACCTCGAGTCAACCATATTTTGGGGTAACACACTTGCAAGAGACCCTGTTTTGAACTGCAACTCCACAATCTTGGGCTGCAGTCCCAAAAAGGAACTTTTGTAAGCTCCGGTTAAAATAATTTCTGTTTGGTTTTTCCTCTCCCAGAACTATCTTTTCTAGTGGCCTTTCCACCTGGTCATGAAACTTCCCTATTGATTTTATACAGAATGGAAGGCCATCGGCAAAAGAATGCAAATATTTACCTTTTTGCAAATAGTGCCATGCTTAATAGCATCCATCAAGTATTTTATCAGTATAGCATAACTTGTGACCTCTATAAGATCAATACAGTCATATTTTTTAAATGGATGAAAGATTTAAAAAGCAATCCTTAAATTTCTTGAGTATCAGCCTTATTTCAGAGAACCACTCTCTCTCTACTTTTTGAGTAAACTGTTTGAGGCTGTTGTTGGAGCTGTTAAGGGTATGAATTAGAAAGCCATATCAGTGCCAGGTGTTCTGGAGGCAAAGCAAGCAAATAAAGACAGCACAGGTACTGCTGGGTCCCCGTTCTAGGAACAGTTTGCTCAAACTGAGGAACTAGGCCAAAGTCTGATGCTTTACAGGATCGGCTGAAAACTCAGTCTTTAGTCAATAGATATTGGCTGAAATCCTCTATGGCAATTGTGAATGTGTAACTCTAGAGTTGCACACTTGTGACTGTTATGTATTTATAGCCCCTATGTAGCAGGGATACATACAGACTGTAAAAGTCTAATCCCCAATTCTTGGGCAGCAGCTGCTGTGACTGATTGGGGTCTAGTCCCCTGCCTACCAGGAAGCAGATTGACTGATATTCCCACCCACCTCTCGCTCAAGGGATAAATCTCCAGCAGAATTGTGATAGGGGTCCCATTTCTGCTTGTCACACCAGAGACTGACCCTGGGAGAATGGTAGACAGAGCAGTCAGTTTCTTTTGGAACAACAGGGGAATGGCCCCCTTTCAATCGCGTCGGCTGCTGTCTGGTAAGTGGAGATTGGAGGAGCTGGGATGGGATTCACTGTGCAGCACCATAACTATGGAATAATAGCACTATAATGGTGTAGTGCGGAAATGGCCTTGGCCCAAAGGCTTAAATACATCACTGCTGTTAGCATCTTTGCAATTCAATGACAGGGTTCCTGGTACCTCTGCTACGTAGCTAAGCATGCATAAAGTAGACCATGATAGAGAGTTCCAGCCACAATTTAGACTTCAGAGAAAAGGGACAGGCAAATGTTGTAAAGGGAATGCTAGTACAACAAATATAAGAGTTCTAGGCAGGAATGATTTTCAATGTCTCAGCTCTCTGAAATGTTAGAACTTTGGAGAATGAAGGATGACTTCATAGAAAGTAGGACAGAATTCTTATTTTGAAGGGCAAGGCTCCAAATTTTGCTCCCCCTCATAGCTTCACCACTGTAATCAAATGTGTAAACCTGGAAGGTATTAATATCACTCATTATATACCAGCATTTAAAAACTGACATTGCATCCAGAACTGTATCCTCCTCTGTCATGAGGCTGCTGGTGCAAAGCAAATGCCCCAAAGAGGTGAAGAATTGTAGCTGTGTCCACAATTCGTTAGAAAGGGAAACCACCACAACAAAACTGGGAAGAAAGCATTTCCAGATGGACTCAGGAAACAGGAAAATTGCATGAAGTACAAGTGCGATTCATTATTCAGTTTTGCTAGGTCCCTTTATCCAAATGTATAGAAGCCTGAAGCAAAGCGGGGGCTTGAGCTATGGAACAAAGTTATGAATGCTCTTCTTTCCAAAGTCAGCTAGGGTGAGAGGCAGAGGAGAAAAGAAGGAATAGCCAGCAATCAAATTAGACCTCTGTAATCTGTGCAATAAATTACTGTATGTAACCTCATCAATCATTAACTTGGCTAGAAGGTATAACTTTGTGACAAACAAATCCCAGACATTGTTGAGCGATCTGTTTACAATAAAAGGTTACATATTAAAACACACTATGCAACCCTGTAATCACAAGCTTCGACAAACAGCCATTTTGCGAGAGAAATGCAGAGAGTTCATCCTTCCTCATGATGTGGGCCAGCAATGATCAATGGAAAGGTGCTATATTGTTGTGTATTGCTACAGGTTTTACTTATAGGCATTTACAGGTTTACTTAAAGACATTGGGGGGGGGAAGTGTCCACGATAGAAAATGGTTGACAGAACTTTGCTGCTGCTTGCCATGCATCAAAAGAAGTCATGGTCATTTGGGAAGTAGACATGAGGCAAAAGAACAACAACAAAGATGTTCATTGAATGACAAACACTGTGGATTTAATCTGTACTCTGTCTCACCCTTGGAGGGTTTTAACACTTTAGTCCTGGGCTAAAATTCTTTCCTCTAAAGCAGTGGTTCTCAACCTGTGGGTCCCCAGATGTTTGTGGACTTCAGCTCCCAGAAGCCCTGAGCATTGACCATAGTGGCTGGGGCTTCTGGGAGCTGAAGTCCACAAACATCTGGGGACCCACAGGTTGAGAACTACTGCTCTAAAGGTACACCAAGGGAAGTGTACCTAAAAGTGGAGTTGTCCACTCCAAGGTTGATGTAGTCTTTGGATACTAGTGAAAGAAAGATATTCATTTTTGTTGTTGTTAATTGCCATCAAGGTGGCTTCAACTTGTGGTGACCCTATGGATGAGAGATCTCCAAAATGCTCTGCTATTAACAGCTTTGCCCAGGTCCTGTGGATTCAGAGCCATCCACCTGTCTATCCACTGTAACGTCGGCTCCTTCTTTTCCCACTGCCTCCTATTCTATCAAGCACTCTTGGCCTTTCAAATGAGTCATGTTGTCTCCCAGCACATCCAAAGTACAACAGCTTCAGTTCAGTCGTTTTGGATTGCAGAGAGAGTTCAGACTTGATTTGCTATAGAACTCATTTATTTGTCATTTTCCTGACTTTTCCTGATCCCCCCCTCAAAAAAAAAGGGGGGTAGTTAAAATTACACAGAAATAAGAACTAAGGCCATTTCTGCACTACACTGTGATAGTGCTATTATTCCACTTTCAATGTCCTGTGGAATTCTGGGGTTTGTAGTTTTCTGAGGCCAAAGAGCTCTCCGGCTGAGAATTCTAAATGCCCCTCCCTACAGTGTGAATCCTAGGGAGGTTGAAAGTGAAATAGTAGCACTATAACCATGTAGTGTGGAAATGGCCTATGTCCAGTTTTTGCATGGTATTCATACATTCTGAAGCAATGGATGGGGAGGATAGGCTGCGTTTTGATGTTCTAATGTATTTATATGTTCCTGTAATGCAGCCTCGATCCACTGGGAGAGGCGGGATAAAAATAATTTTTATTATTATTATTATTATTATTATTATTATTATTATTATTATTATTATTCTGGAAAATTATTCTATACAGGAAATTTTCTGTCTATACTGCACAAAATATTGTCTGCCATCCTGTTAGGCAGTGAGAATGTCATAAGCTAAATCTACAACCTTGTGACTGTTTCATATTCACATTTATTATTGTAACACTATTGCCATGACCACAAATGCCCCTAAACCCATTTTAAAAGCCTGGCAGCCATGTGGAGCGAAGGAGCTCTGTAGTACTAGAGGTTGATCTCCTGACAGAGATGACAGAGATATCCTGCCAGAGACATCCAAGGCCATTTCCACACTACATTGTTCTAGTGCTATTATTCCACTTTCAACATCCTTGGGGGAATTCTGGGGTTTGTAGTTTTCTGAGGCCAAAGAGCTCTCTGGCTGAGGATTCCAAATGCCACCTCCCCAACTGCAGAGCCCAGGATTTCACTGGATCTTGAAAGTGGAATAATAGCACTAGAACAGTGTAGTGTGGAAAGGCCCTAAATTGCAACGGGAATGTGATGAGGAGTTGCAACAGGACTCCACAGGGCAGGACAAAGCTGGACACATCATCTTTCAAAGCCCTGCTTGTCACCACCAAAGAACTCCTTCACTGGATGGCTACCTGGTTTTGGGTCCTGTTTGGAAGAAGATGGGATATAATTTACAAGCATACATACATACAGCTCCTTTAAGCAATCCCAAATATTCCCCAATCAGAGTGCTCTGTGTGTGTGTGGAAGATGGGACATACAACAGTACTGGGGAGATATATTTTTAAGGTACATTGGCTACAATCCTACATGACGCTTGTAAACCATAAGTCTCTGTAGGGCTGTACAAGCCTTTGCAAGTTTGCCCCTCTTCCCAGCACAAGGCAGCTTCTATGTACCTGTGTGCACACCCGTTGCCATTTAGTTCTCTAGCTATGAAAAAGAGCAGACGCTACATTCTTAGGCCCTTTCTGCATGGCATTTGCCATGCAAAAGGGAACCTAGAGCATTGCGCGATTGTGAGGAGTGATTTACACAACGCACTCACAATTGCGTGATACTCCAGGGGCCGGCAGGCACCGATTGCGCACCTTTTCATTTTTGGCTAGAAGCTGAAAATGGTGCACGATTGCGCATTGCTCCCGGGCCCCACGTGCACTTACCTGGCATGTGGAGCCTCCGGATCCACTCCGGTCGCACTTCCTGCCCCAGCGCAGCCTGGGAAAGTCCCAGGCTGCACTGTGGAAGGAAGAGACGGGGCTCCCACGTGAGCAGGAAGCTCGTGAGGAGCTGAAGCAGCAGGGATGAGAGAGCCTCTTGCCAGAGGCTGCTTGAGTGATCCCCGCACCCAGTGCTGGACAAAGGTAAGGTGTGGAAAGGGCCTTGGACTTCCAGTCTTCCCTTCCTTTCTCTGCCCCCTAAATGGTTAGAAAGGCACATGCCAGAGATGTAAAGCTACTTAAACAGAGGGAAAAGATACTGCACAAGCAGATACTGAATACCTCCTTGCTTCAAAGCCCATACGCTGGTGTATGGGATTCTGGCCAATGTATGCAAAAAATGGGTGTTTGGGGAAAAATACATTTAAAACCACGTATTCAAATGCAACAGTTTTGTGTTTTTTCCTTAAAATGTAGTTTGGTGCAGAAAGACAATAGAATGAACATGTAAAAGTGACATGGGCCAAAAATACAAAGATCCCTCCATCTACCCACAATGTGTAGGAAGTGTTTCCATGGCCCTATTGCTGTGTCATATCACCATTTGCAAAGTTAGAAAGCTCCAAGAAAAAATGCAATATTTAGGTCACACAACATAGCTGGATAATGTCTGTCTGCTTCCCTATCATCCCCTGCCCACGGCATGGCCGCATGCTGCAGGGACATGGGTTACATAGGCAAAAAGTGATTGCTAATGGAGACACTAGATGTCTCCTTCTGCGATGACCACAAAATATCTCCTTTTGCAATGACCACAAAAGGCTTAAGCATGTACAACACAAGTATGGCATTTCATTTCTGTATGTCATCAAAAGGATTCCAGGCAAAGAGTTACTTTAAATATGTTTACTGTAATGCTGAGGTGGACAAAGTCTAACCTCCGGACCACATGCGCTTGGAGGAGTCCCAGTGCCCCCTGCTCTCCATTTTTTTAAAAAAATGATATTATAGTTTGTCACCAAAATTTCCAATATAGTTAATGAGAAAAGGAACTACATGCTTTAGAGTCGATGGGACTGTCACAATTATAGCCAGTTTAGTTCTCTCTAGCTCAGTATCTCCAGTCAAAATCATGGTTAATAGCATACTAATCAAATTCACTTTGACACTGAAAGTTCATTATCTGCATACATTAAATTAAAATATGGGGAGACTTTTCATTATCTACATACATTGAGTAAGTATGGGGAGACCTAGTCTTTCTGGAGATTAACTGGTTTGCTGATTTTCATCAAGACTGCAACCTGCACATTTGGGAGAACAACTATGGTGCATACCATGATGAGCGCCTGCCCTTCAATATTTATCACTACACTTCCATCCATATCTCCCATAGAAGGCAAAAGGTAATGGTAGAAATGAGTTTTTGCTTGGACATGTTAATGTTTAAGGGACAGTCCTGTGAGTGAAACAGATAAACTTGGGGATAGATCATAGAACAATCAAGCTGGAATGAAGGCCCTTTTTCATCACAACTTAATGATTAATACAAACACACAAGGCTCCTTTGCTGCAAGTTGGGTCATTAATCCATCTAACCACTGCTTTCCATCATGGATTGCAGAGGCTGTCTCCACTGGGAGTCTTTCTGGTGTCCTGACAGAAACTTTCACAAGAGAGATACAGTTGTGATGTGCCTTCAAGCTCTTTCTGACTTATGGCAACTCTAAGAAGAACCTATCCCAGGCTTTTCTTGGCAAAATTTGCTCAAAGGAGGTTTGCCATTGCCTTCCTCTGAGGCTGAAACAGTGTGAGGTGGGTTTCCATGACAGTGCAGGGATTTAACCCCTGGAATCCCAGAGTCCTAGTCTTACCCCTAAAACACTACGTTGTGTTGGCTCCCAAACTAGAGAAACCAACCTCTGAATTGGAGAGTTTCTGTGTCCAAAGCATGTGCTTTACAACAGAACCATGCACTCCTTCTGCAAATAATCATTCACAGGCAGAAACACAAGTATAGTAGCACCTTGTAACCCACTTTTGAGTAATCTGGGCCCTTTTCGCAAGGCATTTTCCATGCGAATCAGGGCCTGGAGCGTCGCGTGATTGTGAGGAGAGATCTGCATGATGCACTCACAATCATGCGATGCTCCAGGGGCTGGCAGCCGCCGATCGTGCACCTTTTCATTTTCAGCTAGAAGCTGAAATGGTGCACGATCACACATTGCTCCCGGGCCCCGCTTGCACTTACCTGGCATGCAGAGCATCCGGAGCCACGCCGGTCGCACTTCCTGCCCCAGCACAGCCTAGGAAAGACCCAGGCTGTGCTGGAGAAGGAAGAGGCGGGGCTCTTGCGTGAGCAGGCAGCTTGTGCAGAGCTGAAGGACCCCGGACGCGAGAGCCTCTCGCTGGAAGCTGCTCACGCGATCCCCGCACCCCAGCGCTGGAAGACAGTAAAGTGTAGAAAGGGCCCTAGTTTTCACAAAGCTGAATAAAGCCAGAATTTCCCTATCCCTGTTTGCTAAGAAGAAGATGTGAAATTAAAAAAAAGGGCCATTTTTCCTCTACACTGGAATTCTGGGGTTTATAGTTTACTGAGGCCAAAGAGCTGTCTGGCTGAGAATTCCAAATGCCCATTCCTAAACTGCAAACTCCAGGATTCAATAGGAGGTTGAAAATGGAATAATAGCACTATAGAAGTGTAGTGCAGAAATGGCCAAAGACTCCTGAGCTTCAGGAATGGCTGCACTGACATATGCAGTTTTGGTTGAGCAATGCTGAACATGTGCCAGTATGGAAAAAAAAATAGCATCCACCTCCAGAGCATATCCGACCAGCACCACTTCCATCACATATACATACACGCCTCATAAATTCCCCAAACTGCACATAAGTTTTGTGATCTTCACCATCATAAGTTCACACTGAGTAACCAAAAAATATCTACAGCATGATAGATTTAACATGGAGTGGTCTGTGGATTTTCTTATATCACATATATAGATTTCAGCACACTTTTTTTTCCTAATGCTGAGTGCATTATAACTGGCAAGTTACATAATGCATATTTAAACCACAATGAACGGTTTAGTCTACAGAATATGTTGCGGGGGTGTGATTCAACATTTCTGCAGCCTTGAGTTCCATCACATGCCTGAGTTAACTTCTGAGAGAAGAAAGAACACATTTGTGCCTTGCTTTCTTAAGTAGGAACGTGAGAAACCCAGAGGCAGAATTCTGCTACGAAAAACATACACCTTCTCCAGTGACAGAGATTTCCATAGAAAATTCACCCATCCTTATTAATTCTGTCTGCCAACCCATACGCATCTATCTGCCTTTCACTGAATCATGGAATCATAGAACTGGAAGGGAACGCAAGGGATGTCTAATTCAATCCCCTGTCATACAAGAAAGCACTCCTGAGAGATGGCCATCCAGCCTGTTTAAAGACCTCCGAAGGGGAGTCTGCACCTTCTGAGACAGTCCGTTTCTCTGTCAAACAGCTGTTACAGGCAAGAAGCTTTTCCTAATGTTTAGGTGGAATCTCTTTTCTTGTAATTTGAATCTATCGGTTTGTAGTTTACTGAGGCCCAAGAGCTCTCTGGCTGAGAATCTTAAAGGCCCCTCCCTAAACTGCAAACCCCAGAATTCCACAGGATGTTGAAAGTGGGATAATAGCACTATAACAGTGTAGTGCGGAAATAGTCTTGCTGATGTTCTGGGTGCAGTCCAAATCCATTACATCATCTCTTGAAGCAACGCTTTCCAGACTTGGGTCCCTAGATTTTGTTCAACTACAGCTCCCAGAATTCCTGTCCATTGGCTATGCTGCATAGGGTTCCTGGAAGTTGGCACAACAACATCCATGGATCCATGTTTGGGAGTGACTGCACAGGCCATTTTTAATTTTAGTGTCCACAGACTCCTTCCTCCCTCCATTTTGTCTTGAAACTGTGACCAAATATGACTTCAACATGAAGTCAGACAGCTGTCCTGAATTCGCTTTCTCTAACCTGCTTTCTGTACCAGGTTAGAGAAAGGAGTGTTGGGGCAGGTAGTTGATGTTGAAGTCATGTTGTTTTGCCCAATAAAGAGAGCTGGCAGTCTCAAAAGGTTGCACATATTTACAAATTCTTTGCTTGTACAACACCACACTTTACCAGTATGGATCTGAAATATTCCTGTTTTATACATCCCGTTGAAAGAAGTTTAGAAGGGAAACCAGAGGCAGAGATATATCATTCTGGAAAAAGAAAAGAAGGCATTTGCTGTTGGTAGTGGTGGTGGTGTTGCACTACTGGGGAAAATATTAAAAGGACATCTCTAGCTTTCAAGGTCTGTCAGTACAGTTCAGTGGTGAATGGCAGTGACTTGGGAGCTTTGCCTGTGCGGTGTTACTTGAAACATTTATTCCCTTGATTTAGTAAAAGCTAAGTAGCAGTTAGGCTACATATCCCCAGAGTACCCAAGGTTTTTTTATTTGTTTGTTTAAAAGCCCCAACATAACCTAATTTCCAAAACAAATAATTGCAAATAAGATTCTAAGTGTCACCCTTCCCACAGGGATTTTATATGCATATGCAAGAATGTGTACATTTTAATGATCAGCCTTTGCCTGGAACTAGCTCCTGTTAATGCTGCTAAAAAAAAAGGAAAATGTGTAGGATGGCAAACAGAATTCAAATACCTAAAGAAAAATGAGATTCCTTTGCCCCAAAGGAGCCATGATAGTGGATGATCTTCAACCAGAGGTTCCAGAATTTGTCTCTGACTATCTGCTTGGTTTTTCCAATTTGGCTGGGACAGTCTCTGTCATCCCATTTTTTTTCAGTTGCTTTTAAAATGTCCCATATTCTCTCCCCTTCTCCTTTTCCTTTGTTCTCAGCTTATTTCAGTGGCTGCAAATTGAGTTCTAAAATGCAAAGGTAGATAGTACTCAATGAATTCAACACGAGGGAGAAGGGCTGGGGTCTTGCCCTTCCCGGTAGGCTCAGGCAAAAGCAAACTACTGCAGCCTCTCCTAATCTTGGTAGTCCTCTTCATTCATAACTTTTGCCATCTTGACCACCCTCTGATGTTGCTTGGCCACACCTGTCCCATTTTCCAGCTATAAAATGTTGGAGGGCATTTGTTTTGTTTTTGACATTGTCGCTGACCTAAATCCTTCTGTTAGCCCTGTCTAGAGCAAACCCAAATGAACTTACCTGTGTGTTAACTCATAATTTTGAACAATTGGTTCAGTAAGTCTACTCCAGTTGGGACAAACTAACAGGATTCTAGTCATCGCTTCCGTCTCAGAGGCCCGACTGGCACTAAGAGTGGCTTCATTTTAATGCCAAGTTAAAACATGGTTTCTTATTAAAGGCTTCAGGATCTGATGTTTTTACTGGTTTCTACCTGTATGCAGTTTTAACTGTTTGAGCTTGTTTTAATGGTTAACTAGTTTAATATGTTTTTAGACTGTAATTTGTTTTTTACTGCTTTAAATTTTAAATTATTTTAAATGGTTCAAAATGATTTCATTAGATACTGCCCTGAGATCCTGGGCTATATGGTGGAATGTTAATGTTTTAATAAAGAAAGAGGTGAAGTGTTTTGTTGGCTTGTGTTGAAAGTGGTGAAAAGAGATTTTCACATAGGCTACTATTTTCGCTGGAGAAACCAGTAAGCCAGATCCTCCATGGAACATGTCTCCTGATATGAACCCCTAATATCTATCTTAAAAGCTAGGCAGCTGTTTGTGGCGCTGGGGAGTGGGGCATTGGAGGATGACACACCCAGCCCTCTCCCATCAGCAGAAACAGGGACTGCAGCAACTTCCCATTGCACACCCCTTAAAGTGTTGTCCTATGTGCAAAATATTACCCTTCAGGGCCCTCCAAGGCCATTCTTTACTTTTTTAAAATACTTTTTGCTCCCCAGTGCCCTCAAATGGAGGTCATTAGGGGGTGTTTTAGGCATAAAAAATGTTTTTTGTGTGTGCGTGTTTGAGGGGGTGAAGTGGGGGTGGGACCCTCTGAGGTCTCCTAGGGGGCTAATGTGCCCCTCCAAAAATCCCAGAGGTGGTCCCTACTGAAGTACAGCAAAACAAAGGAGTTGGCCAACTTGTTGGGAGTGCTAGTCTCTGGTGTACTCCTGGTGGAGGTTGGAGTATCAAGAGAAGGTGTCTCTGTTCAAACAAACAAACAAACAAACTAAACACTATTTCCAGTCTGGTTTAAAATTAGTTTCAAATGTTTGCATTCAATTTTGTAGTTGTTGTTGTTTAAAGCATCATTGGGTAAATAATACACATGCACAAACACATAAATACAAACACAGGCTGGATAGATAGACGGATGGATGGATGGATGGATGGATGGATGGATAGATAGATAGATAGATAGATAGATAGATAGATAGATAGATAGATAGATAGATAGATAGATAGACAACTGCCTTGAGAGAATTTAAACTTAATTACACAGACTGCTAAAATGTTACTGAGCAGAATATTAGTACAGAACACAGCAGGACATTACCTTTGTCAAAGACTTGTATAGGACTTCGAATTATACAGAGTCAAACCATCTGTCCATGTAGACCAGTATTGTCCATGTTGCTTTGGCAGAGGTTTTCTAGAGTTGCTGCAAGGTATCTTTCCGGTCTTGGTGTCTAGGTCTGTCTGCATTTTGAATATCTACTCCACCACTGTGCTACTGCTCCTTTCTAGTGCCAGTATAGCAAAGGAAAGAACCATGACAATAGAGCTCACTTTATCCAAATACAGTGGATGTCAAAATCAAAACTGTTTCAAAAGACAGAAAAATAACAAGTGATCTACACTGGCACAGATGTCATTCAATTTTGGGCATGCACTTCCTTTTTCAGATGAGTAAAAAGTCTCTGTAAGTCTTAAGTTTTATTTCTACATGAACTGATTTTATTTTGGAGAGCCACATGATGTTTTCCTTATTTTGAAGTGCAGTGGGCCTTCAGTATCCACTGGAGTTTGGTTGCAGGACTGCCCATGAATACCAAAATTTGTGGATGTTCAACCATAATGTACAATGGTGTAGTAAAAGAGTGCCTCTTACATAAAATGGCAAAATCAAAGTCTGCTTTTTGAATTTTTTAAAAAATATTTTCAAGCTGTGGTTGGATGAATCTGTGGAGAGAGAACCCACAGATATGGAGGGCTGACTGTATCTCTTGGGATCTCTCAGGCATTACCAAGGACTTTTTTATTCGCACTCATCAGAATGGTTTAAATGAACTCAGTATTTTCCAAAATGAAATGTATCTGCATTTAACGTGAGTTTCTGCTGCCTTGGGCCCAGTAAAGATGGTTGCCAAGTCTACACAGCTGTTGTTCTCAACATACCGAAGCAACAGAGATCAAGTACAGGAAAGAAAAACGTTAGTTGTAAAACAAAGTGATCCTAATGCTTAACTAATGTATTATTATTAAAGCACTTTACTACTTTGACAGTAACTCCTGGATGAGGATGAGGATGAGGATGAGGATGAGAATGAGGATGGTTCAGTGCATGAAAATCATGCCTGAGATTGGACGTGATATGGGATCGGGGAAGGGAGAAATGGAAAGACACAGTGGACATAGGGAGGGAAGGAAATCCCACATATTTGAAAAGAGAATTGGGTTCAAGCCTATGAATATATAAGGACAATCAAACAACCCCCCTCTCCAGACATTCTCAATACTTTAAGGCAGTTTGTTAAGCCCAAAATCTATGAAGGAAAAGTTTTTCTTTAGTCTACAGATACCAGATTTCCCTAGCCAGCACATGCCTAAAGGTGTTTCAAATAGAGGTTGGAAATGGGAACAACAAGTGGAAACCTTTTACCACATGTCATAGACATGTGAAAAGGCCAAAAAATCTGGAATCAAACACATATGGTGGTGCACAATATTTTGGAAATTGATGTGTTATTAAAGTCTGAACAGTATTAGCTGAGACTAGTAGAAGATTTGCTGGAAAAGAAATGTGGCAAGATATTAAGATGTTATGTATGGCCCCACCAAGAAGATTAGTCTATGTGCAGAAATGGAAGAGTACAGAAATCCCAGCAAAAGAGGACTGGCTGATAAAATTGCTGGACTTAGCTGAAACGGACAAATTGACAATATCATTAGGAGAAAAATCAGCAAGGATTGGGAATTGCTAAAAGCTTTTTGCAAGAAAAAAAATTGCAATATTACAGTTGGATTCAATCATCAGTATTTTGGGGGAAAGTAGCAGTGGAAGCATTGGAACGATATTTGCAGTTAGAGAATTTGTTATCTTTTAAAAGAACCAACAATAGTCTCTGTAGGAGAAGTAGGAAACTAGCACTATTATTGACTTAGGCCATTTCCACATTGATCTGTTATAGTGCTATTATCCCACTTTCAACATTCTATGGAATCCTGGGGTTTGTAGTTTAGGGAGGGGCCTCAAAGGCGTCAAAGGCCCCTCCCTAAACTGCAAACCCCAGGATTCCATAGGATGTTGAAAGTGGGATAATAGCGCTATATACCATCTAGTGCAGAAATGGGCTTAGTGTTAGTGTTTTGCTTTAGTATTAGAGCTGAGAATTAGTTTTTAGTTTTTAGTAATTAGTAGTCAGGATATGTTTATACTGTATTTTATTTCTCTTCTCTTTGTGTGTAGTTCAGTGTTCATTTTATTTTTTTGTACATATGTGTTGTGTATTCTTAATAACCTCTGTGTGTATATGTGTATGGATCTCCCAGCCAGCGTGAGGATTCTAGGAACCATAATCCAAAATGTAATTTTCCAAATTCTTCCTCTTTACATTCACCAAACCCAGCTTGCTCAAAGGTAAAGAAGCAAATTGTTACAAAGACACCTTAAGCCACTTCTGGAAAAGAAATAGAGTTGTGTAGTGCTACCCCTAGAACCCTTCCTGTCCACAGCAGTGGAGTGGGCATGTAACAATCTATAATTTTGTGTTTGTATGCATGCTGTATGTTGTGGCATTGAGTGTTCATTGCTCCCATGGAGGAGTGTGCAATCAAACTTGCCATGAGACAGTAGTTCTTGATTGTCATCAGCTGTAGCTCATTATTCTCTCAAGGATTCCTTGTGTCAATCGATAGGAAACAATGCGTAATCACTTGCCATTGATTGCAAATCAGTTTGCATAGACTGGCATGGGAGTCCTTGACGGGATAACGAGCAATGCCTTTTTGCCCATTTTTGGGCCCAAGTGGCCAATATGGCATCATCTGACAGCCCCTTTCCCCCTGTTCAATGCATGAAAAGGAAAACATATGCTTCAAGAGAGGGAGTGATGTTATATTATGAAACTGGCAGTGGTACAGCAAGACTAAGGCTGCCAATTCCTGACCCAGAGATGTCTCTTTTGCCTTTAATTAATTGCTGCATGAAAGGGCAAAATTTGGCAGGGCTGTCAATGCACCTGTCAGGCTGCTCCTTGACATGCAGTCCTTCTAGGCACAGTCATACCCTCTGGGATGGGTCGGCATTAAGAACTCTAATAGTAGAGTAATACTTGTATTAGGACCATCTAAGGAGTCACAGGAATGTAAGCAACTAGAAAATGGGGCAAGTGCAGAACCAGATGAATTGAGAAATATAAACTTCCCCGTCACAGAAGAAAGCTTCACTTCTTGAGAAACTGTGGAAGATTCATGTGGGTTTGGATCTGGATTACAATAAAGTTTATTCTCACTCTTACCAGTAGACATCACTCTTTCCTGGGGTAGGGGGCACACTGTATGCAAAGAGAGTGCCCTATAGATGACGGAAGAGAGTAAGTGGGGATTCAAAGAGTTGAACAATCTTCTTTAAGTGGTAAGGATACTTTGAGGAGAAGCATTGGTTCCAAGACCCTGAATGGTGTAGTAGTTTGAATTAGTTTGAGTGTTGGACTAGAGCCTTGGACAACAGGGTTCAAATCCCCACTCAGCCACGGAAACCCACTGGCTGGCTTTGGACAAGTCACACACTCTCTCACCCTCAGAGGAAGGTAATGACAAACCCCCTCTGAACAAACCTTGCCAAGAAACCTCCTGATGAGTTTGCTTTAGTGTTGCCACGAGCTGGAAATGACTAGAAGTCAGCCAACAACAACATTGGTCCCAGGCATAGGCCTTTTTGCACTTTACCTGGTGTCGCCGGTGTCATGCGGGAATTGCGCAAAAAGCCTCCTCTGGGAGGGAATTGTGTCCCCATGCTGGATGGAATGAAGCACGATAGCTCTGCCCCTTCCTTTTGCAGGGATGCGGGAGGAATGTGCAATTGCGCATCATTTTTGGGAAAACCCGAAAATTCTATAATGCATGATTGCCACAAGATCACTACAGGAGCAACGCATGATCATGAGAACATCATGCGGAACTGTCCTCACAATTCTGCATCACTTCCATGGCCATTTCACGTTTGAAGCTGTGTGCAAAAAGGGCCATAGAGCATGGGATTTGTAGCTTCCTTCACTTCCCAAACTGAACTGGAAGACAAATTCCAGGATGCACAACAGGGGAAGTGCGAGGGAGGAAGAGGGGCAAAAATAAATAAATATCATAGCTGGATATGATGGAGAAATCCCAGTCTGTAGTCATCTATAATTTTAAGGTAGAGGGGGAGGTGTTAGGGAGATTTAATCAGATCAACACATTAAAAAAAGAATCCGGTGATATCAAAGGTAAAATTACAGTGATAGTGTTCTTCTTGGAAAATAAGTTTATGGAGAATATATAGAAATTATAAGATTTAATTAGCAATTGTTGCCAATCTTGCTAGTGAAATTTCACTCAAAGCAAAATTCCAAATGAATTCTCTTGGAATATTCAAGTTGGGAGAAGCCAAAATAATTTCAGTAAAAGTTTGTGAAATTTCTTAAGAACACATTTAGCAATTTTCTAGAGTCTGTACAAAATAAAATGGTGTCAGCTGATATGCCTCTATGTAACTTTTCAAAAATTGAAAGTTTGTCTTCATTTCAAGAAATGCAAGACCTAGGCCCTTTCTGCACCTTACCTTCTTCCGGCCCTGGGGTGTAGGGATCGCACAAGCACTTACTTCAAAACCCTTTCTTGATATTGGGAGAAACAAAAATAAGAATCTTCAGAGTATGTTCAGCTTAATGGCAGCAATTTACCCAAACTAAGACAGTTCATATCTATTCCAAACTCTTTTTAATGGAATCCAACACAGAGACATAATTAAGTACTAATAAATCCCCCAAATTAGCTATAATCTTAATTCCAGGATACTTAATTGGATCAGTCTTCCATGGAATTTGTTAAAAAAAAACAGCATGAAATTTCTTGTTTTTCGGCAATGGAACATTTAACCCGAATAATTTTGATTTGGATATATTTGCTTTATACTCTCAGATTGGGCCACAGCACAGTAAATAACGGTTGATTATATTCTTCACATTCTCACTGGTGATCTTTTTTTCTTTTTAAATAATTCTGGTACTTCCTTAATTCCTTTCTTCAGTGAGAGTTATGCTTTCATTTGCTGAAAAACTCATGAAATAATGAAACCACACAATAGAGTTTTCCCCAGTTTTGGGGAAAAAGCAGGACAGAAGGAAGGGGAGATCAGTATTTTAGTGAGTGTATTAGTACTGTCATTTGGCTTACTTTGTTGTAATTATGTCAGTTTAGCTGTATGTTGTCGTTGTGTACCTTCAAGTCTGACTTATAGTGACCCTAAGGCAAACCTATCGCAGGGTTTTCTGGGGCTGAGAGTATGTGACACACTCAAAGTCACCCAGTGACTTTCCATGGCTGAACAGGGAATCAAACCCTGATCTCTAGGGTCATAGTCTAAAATTCAAACCTGACTCTCTAGATTAGTTGTATACCAAAGTTATTTATTTCTTCTGATCAGTTATAGACTGACATCCAATTTAAAATTCAGCTTAGTTGTATACTGAAGTTTAAATTGGATGTTTGTTTATAACTGATCAGAAGAAATAAAAATAAATAAAATACGTCCATGGAAGGGTGATACTTGTGGATCTTACAAATATGGTGCATAGTTTTCTAATGGCCCAGTGTAACAGTTCATGATGACATTGAAAAGCAATGCCTCTGAGTATGGACAGAAAAATATGAGTGGGGACCACAAAGAATTACAGAATGAAAAGGAGAAGATGGAGACACAGCTAATAATTAAAGATGCTAAATGCCTTTGTCAATTTTTCTCTAGCTGATTCCATTAATGATCTTCAGGCTGTTAAAGTACAACTTTTTGGTAATCACACTAGTAATATCTGTAATGGCTCTTCTGCAAGACAGGGTATCATTAAGGAGCTCAAAAATGTGAATGGTCTGTTGCATATTCTTTAGGACTATGAACAGGGAAGGGAACCCAAATACCTAAGGAATTCACGTTTGTTCCCTTGTAAAACCAAGATGTCTTATCATGCACAGGAACAGAGAATGCTTTGCTTTTCTTGACCTCAGATCATTGCTGGAATCCTGTTAGTGTCATACACCTGTGTAAGTCACTTGCACACACATGGGTTGTATTTTCTAGCCATTGTGCAACAGATGTATGAAGTTTATGGTTACATAAGTGGAGTTCCACAGTGTAGCCACTTCACATGGTCCCAAATCCAATTGTTAGTCCCAAGTAGTGTAGAGTCCTTGAATCCATTGTACTCACCTACATGTTGACTCACCTTTCAAAAACTGATTCAATGATTCTAGCTGGGACAAACCAAACAGATTCCAGTAGTGTAGCTGTGCATTTTTGGATGAAACATAGCTATTTGCCATTACCTTCAGCGCACCATTTTCTTCACAGGGGTTGCAGAAACTACTGTTATGCATTTCCTATTGCACAATAGATGCATTGGCAAATTCACAATTGGTTGCGCAGCGTTAGTGTGGGGAAGAGTTGTCAGAGTTGTTATTTATGACCTTGTGCTTACTGCCTGGTTTCACTATAGAAAACCTGTTTGTGTGAAGCATCCCTTGGTGTATTAAGAGACTTTGGGCCCTTCCAAAAGCATGACATTTGCTGAATTTGAATGCACCATACATGGCAAGGCATTTCCATATGAGAAGAAATATGACATTCTCTTTCACTGTTTCCTAAGTGAAAGATGAGGGAAGATTCACAGCTCTAAAGAACAGAGTTGCTCTTTGGTAGTGTGGATTCGTGACTTGCAAAGTCAGCTGGGAGCTGGGCAGCTGGTTTCAATTGCTTGTCGAGGTGTACGTGCTTACAAAGGGGAGTAGCCCCTTTTCTCATGATTTGTTTTTTTACAAGGAAAGAAAAAGAAAACTTTTCATATACTCTATCACAGTTGGAGCCAGGAATTAATGGTTAGGGGGTTAGGGGGATGCCGAGTACCCAGCAGTGATGAGCAATGAGCCACCTGAGTTACGGGACTGTAAACCTGCCACCATTGGCAGGGGATGATTATGAGATGGGCTTGTCAGCACTGCTGAGGATGAGAGTGATTTATATCCCAGCTGTCAGCTCTAGGCATGGGCTGGACAAACAGCTTTATATTGCCTTTGTTCCACATCTGCAAGCAGGGCTTAACTCAGCCGGCCTCTTAATACGGTGCTAATAAACTGTGAGCACAGTTGATGGTTTCTTCCATTTTTGCCAATATGCATGGATGCCACGGGTATTTATTTATTACATTTGCATTACAGAGCTCAAGGCAGAGGATGTGGTCTTTCCACCTTAGGCCGGTTCTGCCATTAGGCAGAGGGAGGCAGCAGCTTCAGGTGACAGGTGATGAGAGGTGGAAGAATGTTGTTGGAGGAGAGAAAAAGAAGTGAGCATTTCTATCATTTAAACAGCAATGTGCAACAGCATTTAGCTCTGAAACTGTAACTGCGGGCATATTATTAGGCAGTTTAATTTATTAGATTATTGGACAGTGTACTTAAAATCCTAAAATCCTTGAGAAAAGGGAAGGGGAAAGTCATGGGCCTTTTATTTTAAAGAAGGATGCTTATGTGTATTCTGGCTCTGGATAAAAGGGGCTACTTCAGAAATTCAGAATGAATCAGTACATTCCCCCCTCTGCCCCAGAATACCCTTTTGTTTGGAGAGTAAATGAAATCCTTTCCAGAGGCAGCTGTGGGGCATTCCTTTGGTCGATTAAGAGGAAATGCTAGAAAAAGAGTGTTCAGACATGGGGGGGGAGATAAGCTTCCATTGATAAAATTGAACAGCTTTCGAATAATAGTTATACACTCACAACAATATGCATTATTGAGCCTGCAAAGGTTTTTCAAATCCTTGACTTTCTGCCAGTTCTCCCAATGAGGAGCGGCTGCAGGAGTCTGCTTTTTCCTGATCATACAGGGAAGGGCAGGATTGTGCCACTTGCTTTCTGGTCCCCACTGTTGAATGCAAGTTACGTTTGCTCTTCTAACACAGTTTGCAGCAATGGAAGTCAGCTGTTAGACAATGAGGGTACGGGAAGAGGAGAGATATTTTACAAGCAGCCAAAAAAGGAGGATGACAGGATTGTCCCTGCCAAATCAGGACAATAGAAGGGGATGCTCTAAATGTACTTTGCATGTTTCTTAAGAAAATCCCCAGTACTTTTAGAAACGAATTTCCCTGGAAATGACCAGTGCTTCACATACATATTATTGCTTTTCAGAGAAGTCAATGGCATTTCCAACATTTTGAAAGAATGTTTTGTAAGTTTTCAGCGATAAGACATTGGGTGCAACTAACAATTACGTTATTTTTGTTCTTGCTCATCATGCTTGGGGAGCAACTGAGGTTTCTTTTATAGCTAATAAGAAACATTTGTGGCAAACATGGGGAACTGTGGAGATAAAGCAATTGGCAAGGAATAGTATGTTTAAATACCATAAAACAGCCAGGATCCAAACAGGTGTGAGATAAAGCAATATAAATAAACTGCTCTGTATGCAGCACATCACACAGCAGAGTTGTGTAAAAAATAAATAAGAATTGTATGAAATAACTTTACTCCTATCCAGAGGAAAATTTAACAAAGCCATTCCTTGTGTCAGCTAATTAGTTCCAACAGCTGGGAAAACATTTCTCTAGTGGAAACTTAAAAAAAAAAAAGTTAAAGCGTTGTTCTATAAAAATGAAAAACAAAGATGTGGTCAGATACACAAAGGCCTACAGGCAATTTGAGATATAGTTCCTCCAGCTATTTGCCAACATTCCCTATGACCACGACCCAAATACCTAAGAAATAACACTAAATCTTCTCCTTCTTTTTTCCCTTTTTCCCTTTCTCCTTATGTCTTGCTATAATCTGCAACTATTTGAGTGATGTCGCTCCCCAGAGAACAAATGCTGATCCCTTTCTAGGGCTCATACTTTAAATAAGTACGACATCAGTCCTTCCCTCTCATGTTATTGTGTACCTTCTAGTTATTTCCGACTCATGGCGACCCTAAGGCAAACCCACCAGGTGGGTTTCTTGGCAAGATTTGTTCAGAAGGGGTTTGTCATTGCCTTCCCTTGAGGCTGAGACAGTGTGACTTGCTCAAGGTCACCCAGAGGTTTCCTTGGTTGAGCAGCGATATGAACCCCTGGTCTCCAGAGCTATGGTCCAACTCTCAAACCACTATACCACACTTGCTCATCTTTCCTATAATTCCACCTAAAGCAGATGCTGTCTGAGCTACATTTCAGGATGTAAAATAAGATATAAAAAAACCCCAGTGTGGACCCCAGTCAATTATTACATATTACATAGTGTCCCAGACTGCCATTCCTTCATGCTACCCTCAGAGACTGTCTGAGTCCCTCCGGTGTGACCTCCTTCTTCAGAACTGGTAACTATCACCCTTTCTATCCAATCTCTCTCTATCCAACCTTTCCTGCCCCACTTCCCAATAGCCTTCTTAAGAGTGTCTGATTTCTCATATGCCTGTCAATTCATATATAATACTTGTTTAACTTTAACTGGAGTCCTCTCTACAGTTAGTACTGGTATACATAGGTGAAAAGATCCTGCCATTACACTTCTCTCTCAGGCATCCTTTGAGCTATAATTCCCCCAAATTCTAAGGAGACACTGGCATTGTGGGTGGGCCCCAATGTCCCCCACCTCTTAGGGTAACATCTGTATGCATTATCTATCCACCTTATTGGTTCATTGCTTTTTAATCCCATTCTTGGACTATTTATTTACAATTGCAACATATAGATTTGAAATAACCAAAGCTTTATTAGTTACATATATTTATCTAATATGAAGGATGCAGTTTAAGGAAATAGACTGCTAAGAGGTATGCAAGTGAAAAAAAGTTGGTATAATGGAAAGGCTGGATCACTGGGTAGTTATCATTGGGTGGAAGAGGACAAATATGGAGACTGAAAGCCTGAGGAGCAAATGAGTGTCCCAAGGTTGACTATCTATTCTATTAACGGATTAGAAACAAACACATTTCTATTTTTAAAGCCATGGGTGGGGAATGCATGGCCCCTCTGATGCAATTCAGGGTTGCCGGGTGGAAAACGGGATAGTATTCCTGAACCATTAATGTAGAAGAGAAAGTTTCATCAGGTTTTGCTCATTGTCAAGTAACACAGTCATTAAAGGTACCACAATCCTCTCCGTTTTCACTCTGGCAACTCTATATCGCATGAACTCTCATTGTTGGCTTTGCCGGCTAGCCTTACCATCATCTAAGCTGACTAGGGATAATGGAAGCAGCATTCCATCAACAAGTGGAAAGCCTCTGGTTTGCCACTCTTGTTTTAATCCAGTTGAGAGAGTTGTTGCTGGTAGAGGGTACCCCAGTTTCCTTATGAGCTTGAAGAGCTCTGAGACCAAATGACCACCTCTTTCCCTGGTTCTCGTTAACACCATGTTCTTAATTTCCCAGTCCATTCCTTTGCAGAAAGCAAAGGTGCTTTGATAATAGATGACTACGTGTGCCTGAGTTAGCATCATAAAAGCATCACAATGTTTACAGAGTCAGAGGTAGAACACAGAGAAGTATGAGTGTCTTTCTGCAGTTCATTAATTTTCACTAACCACTGATGGACACGATAAACACCCTCTTATGTGTTACTAATAAAACAAAAGAAAGCCGGCCAATGAGTATCTTACACTCTACACACGAAGCATGTTGGTTTCATTTAGAGCATCAGACAGCTTGTTCTTTTCTTTCTTCTTTTTTTTTTCC
This sequence comes from Iguana delicatissima, assembly GCA_948472985.1. NCBI lineage: Eukaryota > Metazoa > Chordata > Lepidosauria > Squamata > Iguanidae > Iguana > Iguana delicatissima. The sequence continues at coordinate 50,114 of CAOKZL010000069.1, read as the reverse complement.
TGTAGCGAGTATTATAAATAGGCTTTATTCTTATCTGATCCTCCTTTTAATGTTTTTCATTAGGAAACCACAGTTAATTTTAGATAATAGTCTCAGATAATCTCAAATTTGTGTGTCGCATATACTCCAGCTGTGGGGGCGGAGGTGGGGAACACATGTCATTGGGGAAAGGGGCTCTTTGGTCAGCTCTCTTTTTAATTTGTGGATCGAGGGTGAGAGTTTGTGTTCTTGTCAAATGAATTCTCATGCTGTAGACATTCAGTCTCCTCCAAAAGTTCCTTGTCTATTTACTCTTTTCTCACTGGGTTTCATGCCCTGAGCAATGCAGTTAGATTTTCTTAACTAATTCCTGAGCCAAACAGAAGGTGATGATGTTTTATAAAGAGTTTGAAGCAAAGAAAGGATTGCCAGGTGTCCCTTATTATAAAGGATGTCCCTTATTTGAGAACCAGACAGCTCATCTCCTGTGAGATTGGTACAAGGTCCTTTATTATAAAGGATGTCCCTTATTTGAAGACTAGAAAGTTTGTCTCTTACAAGATTAGGATTAGTGTATACACCCGGCATTGCCTGGGATTTTATTTCCTTATAGGTAATACTTGTCAGAAAGATCTGAGATACTGTGTCTCCAGTTCCCCAAATTGTCTTGTCTAGTACCTGTAACTTTTCTCCATATTTCCCAATCCAAGAGTTATTAACATAGAGAGGTTGTGTTCCTGAGAGAATACACTGCCCTCCTCCTTGCTGCTAGGCCTCATCTTCATAGCAGCCAGCCTATTCAAGACAGTCACAGTTGACTGAGGCCCAAGAGCTCCGTGGCTGGGAGCTCTGTAGCTGAGGCCCCTCCCTAAACTGCAAACCCTAGGATTCCATAGAATTTCCTTAGGCAGCCACTCATACGAGGTCTTCGCCTGACACAGAAAAACAAACTTTGACTTTTATATGTTAGGTGTCTTCTATCTGGTGGTTGGATTCTGCCCCTTCCCCCTGAACAAGATGACAAACAGTTCCATATTTTGGGGTGCAGGTCCTTCATAAAGAAAGAAATGTGTGCACTGTATAACTTATGACTGTGAAGCATATGTTTAATTTACAGAGAAGGAGCTGTGTTAACTGAAATCAATACTTTTGTTTGGTATTTAGTTAGAACACAGACTTGTAAATAGTGACTTCCTGGTTGCCAACCCTGCATGTAATGAATTTCAACTGTCCCTTATTGCTGTTTTGAAAACTTGGCAACTCTAAGCAAAGGCCAAAATGGCAGCAATGGACATGTTGATGGAATCAGCAGACAGAGTGAAGAACATGGATCAGCAGGAAAATGGAAGCCCTGAAACCTTTTTTTTTTTTTAAAGGCTTTGGAAAGTGTGTTCGAGATTTCAGTTCAACTTACTGAAATAACTTTAAACATGTGAATGCATACCCACCAACTGTCCTAATTTGGCAGAGACAGGCTCAATCCATATTCTATCTCACTTTTTAATCTGCTTTTGAAATGTTCCAGTTCCTCTCTCCTCCTCCCAGTTTCCTTCTTTTTCCTCAGCTTATGTCAATTGCTGCAAACTTTGATCATTTCCACATTACACTGTTATAGTGCTATTATTCTCCTTTCAACCTCCTAGGGAATCCTGGGGTTTGCAGTTGAGGGAGGGGCCTTTAGAATTCTCAGCCAGAGAGCTCTTTGGCCCCAGTAAACCACAAACCCCAGAATTCTTCAGGATGTAGAAAGTGGAATAATAGCATTATAACAGTGTAGGGTGGAAATGGCCAAAGACCTTCTTATTCAAGTAGATGTTGAATATTTCCTTTCAGGAAGCCTTCTTATGTGCCTATGTAGGTACTCTAATTTTAACTTTTGTATGTTTTTAATGTTTTTTTACATTGTTTAATTGATGATTTTATTATGGGGATCTTTCAATTGTGCTTTCATTTTACTGTTACGTTTTTTGACTAGTTTTGCTTTTTTGGGGAGCTGCCTTAGGTCCCATGCTGGAAGAAAGGAGGCATATAAGTGCAATACATACACACGTTCAGTTGAGTCTCCTATGTTTGTCCCATGCCCAAATTGCTATCCTTACTTGAAAACATATGCTCAGACCAACTTAGTAACTGATTTCTCAAAACCCACTTCAGCAATACACTGTTATCGTGCTCTTATTCCACTTTCAACATCCTGTGGAATTCTGGGGTTTGCCATTTAGGGAGGGACATTTAGAATTCTCAGCTGGAGAGCTCTCTGGCCTCAGGAAACTTCAAGCCTCAGAATTCCACAGGATGCTGAAAGTAGAATAATGGTACTATAACAGTGTAGGACAGAAATGGCCAAAGAAGGACATATATCTTTGCTAAGGATCAGAATTCACCCACCAGAATAATTTCACTGGCTTTTTCTGCTTCTCTCAATATTTCTCAGATGAGAACAACCCTATATATTTGCTCCAGATTTTGCTTTAGGCAAAACAAACAAATAAACTGTAGTAACCACCAAGGCATATGCCAAACTCTCCTGAGAAATCTCCCTTGCCTTTGGTTCTTTTTGACTTCACTGAATATTTCTCAGAGGTTTTCTCCTGAGGAGAAACCCTTCACAATTTGCTTTAAGTTTCAGCAAAAGTCCAGTGCCTGTGCAGCTATTAAAGTCCCAGAACTTCACTTGAGGCACTATGCTTTGACGAACGCTTGAGTACATAATCAACACACACATTCACAAGGACGGTGCCACTGCTCTTCTTTGTAGCCTGTTGAGCGCACACATGTTCTTGGGAAAGCTGAGCAGGGGAAAAAAACAGATTAAATTAGCAACAATGGTAAGGTTGCCAATGTTTAAGGAACTCTCCTACTGTAATAGCTGGCTGATATGGAGGGTGTCCTGTTGACAGCCTCTTGTCTGTGTGGATACTGAGGGCCAAGGAGAGCTGGAGCAGTCACTTCCACCTATTCTTTGGGAGTGATATGTAAACTATATCTTGGTCACAGGCAAGGTTGTGACGGCTCCTCCTTTTTCCTTTTGCTTCTGTTTAAATATCTTCCATTTCTTTTCTTCGTCAAACTTTTCTCTCCTGTTGTTAGTTCTTTTCCCACATACATCCCAAATGGGGACTCAAGCCACCGAAATTGGTCTACCCCTCCTTTTTCTGACTGACCTCCAGGAGACCTGGTACATGGATGAAGAACCTGTAGCCATCTTGATGTTTTAAATACACATACACAGCAGCCAGTATTGCCAAAAATAAGAGGTTACCAAACATCAGGAAGGACAAATATTCTCCACTAACACCCTAGGATCTGGGTCAATTCTAAAGCCCTACACATGGGAGACTAAATCCATGGTCAGGGAATACGACCATGCCACCTGGATGTCTGTGCATTGACTATGTTATCTGCAAATGTGTATGTGTACAACCAAATGATCATGATCTGGTCTTCCATGTGACAGGGAAGCCTGCAACATAGGAGATTCTAATTATTTTGAAGCTTATGTACTGTACTCATATGGGCTTTCTGTTTGGTGCTCTCATGTTGAACATGTGGATGACCAAAGATCAGGACTGGATGTGAGTGATGTCAAGGCCGAAGCCAGGAGACATGGCTCCGTGCCACTTCTTTGAGTTTAGCCCTACAACAACATCTGAAGGACACTTAGTATGAATATGGATTTACTTTCTTAGGGGGGTTCAGACTTGCCATATAAAAGTAACATCATTCCTATATGCCATACTGAGTTGTCTCCGTTCACCTGCAAATGGGCCACTCCCCAGTGTCTTATACTTTTTGTTATATTTTCACAAGGCAGTGGGCATGTTGACTCTTAGGACTAGTCATTGATGTGATATTCAGTACAGCTGGGAAAGCTGATCCATGACAGAGCCATTAAACACATAAACCAAGGTGAGCAATGTTTCTGAGAGGCAGGAAGGGGATGCTGTTTCCAAAATATTCCAGCTAAAATGTCTGTCTGTATGTGCATGTGTGTATTTGTGTGCCGTAATATACAAAAATAAAATCCAGTTACTAGTCATAAATTCATGCAATGAGAACAACGGAAACAGAGAATCAAATTCACAGAAAATCATGAAACCAAACAATTTAAAACCAATTGTCCCCATCACCACCACCACCACCACGGTATTGGTCTGATGCTGAACGCAATGCTTGAAAAAGTTACTTTTTTTTAGACTACAATTGCCACAATCCCCCAGCAAACATGGTCAGTGGCTGTGCTTGCTGGGGAACTCTGGAAGTTGGAATCATTAAAAAAAGAATACATTTTTGAAGCATTGGCTCAAAGGACATCGAGACTGGCACCATGTGACACTCCCTGGAAAGCAGTGTTCACATTGGGGAAATAGAGGTATAAGACCCTTACTGAAATCCTCAAGGATGTCTCCTCCCAATGTTGGCCAAGTCATGCTGCACTCCCTCAGCAGCTTATAGCAACAAGGAACCAAGAGAGTGTGCATTACCAAAGAAGAGGAAATGTATCACTGAAAAAGACAACAGTAGTTTATATTTGCATATAATATTCATGTAGAGATGCAAATTTAGATATAATTAGTATAATAGAAATTCAATATATTATAACACATTGGGAAGGATTGTGACCAAGTGACTTCAATCTTCTGTCCAGGGTGTCTTTGGCTGATGGGAACATCATGACCCCTGTTCTTTTTTCAGATAATCGTTCTTTAATCCAAACTAGGACAAAATAACCTTCCTAACAGGGAATACTTCCAGAAAGCAACCTTGTTATAGCCTTTTAAATAGAGGACTGTCATCTGGATATTAGGACATGTGGCTATTCCATAATACTGCTGGCAAAAATTCATAAGGGGGATTACACAGGGATGTATCCACAAGAGGAGGTGGCGTTGTGCCCCAAACAAAAATTCTGTCTTTCAGTCCTTCATTTTTCCTTCCATTTCCGAATCTTTGGCATTGCAGAGAGTAAGACTTTGGAAATTGTTCATACTTAGAGCTCCTATATTTGCCTTGATGATGTCTTCTTTTCCTATTTGTTTTTTAATTCCTAAACTGTATTTCCAAATTTTCAATTGAAATTTTAAGTTATTGCAATGCTAGAAATTTGGGAAATGAAGGAAAATTTAATGTTGGGCAACAGAATTCTTATTTGGGGAGGCAGTGTCCTTATCTTGCCCCAAACTCCACTCCTTAACTGTACCCCTGGATTTAGCCACCCTGGGCATACAACATTACAAACAGTAATGGGTAGGGTGTTCCATATATGGGATCTCAGAGCTGTGAAGAACATCTGCCTTGCTTCAAGGGAGATGAGAAGGGTCCTTGAACAAGCTCCTGTGTTGCTTCATACTTGGAACCAGCCTGCTCTGTCCCACTGTTCTCCAGATGTTTCAGTCTTATTCAGTATGACCAATGGGCTGAAATGATGAGAGCTGTCATCCTAAATATATGGAAGGCACTAGGATGGAGTTAAGTTATTTATGAAATGGAAGAAAGAATACAGCATCCAGGACATCAGAAGTCTGGTGATATTCCAGAATATTTATAATAAAAAAGAAGTCTGAGGTGCTTTATAGCCATTCTAATATGTTGCCAGATTCCCTTTACAGCTCTAGGGTTTGCAATTTGGTTTTGATTTCATCCCTGCATTTGTTTTGTGCAGCCCCAGTGTAATTGCAGCATGCTAATGAAAATTGCAAAAATGTGTTCTCTTTCCCAAAGGCAACCCAGTCCAAAGTGTTTTTGGCTTCTATGCTCTAAACAAGACACTGATTAGCTAGTAATCAGCCAGTGATTAGCAGAGACAACTGGGTCACTTGGAGTTCAGCCTGCTCATTGTTTGCTTCAAGGCAATGGAATGCTACTGCCCTGACCAGACTAACTGATACGATTGCCCACTGTAAACATGGAATTCAGGATACTTGTTTTGGAAAATCCATTTGTATCCCAGGAATAAAAATTATATACACATGCACATACACACACTCAAACATGATTGTTGCTTCCTTTTAAAATGTGGGTGGATAAGGGGCACATTCCCAGAAAGCTTTGTTGCACTAAAGATTTATTTTATTTTGAGATGAATGCAGACAAATCAGATAGTGGAAGATAGCCATTGAAAGTGTTAATCGGGAAAAAATCCTACTTGTTAAATTATTCCATTATCTCTCATCAAGTTTGCACTAATGCACAGATTCATTCAAATCCTCAGCCCTCTTGCTAGGAAATCGAACAAGATTTTCTTCTACAGAAGTAATTTTTGAAATGAATCCCATGGAACTTGACAAAGGGAAAACAGTGGATGGAAATGGCTACTCGTGTATATTTGGGAGGGCCCTCAGATGGATATTCCAGCCAGTTCTTCTGATTTATTTGTGAAAAAAATAATCCAGGAGGATGACCAGTTCTGAGTAACTGTTCTCACATAAATACTGTATCACCATCAGCGGACAGGTCTATCTCTAATCAGCTAAGTTGCATAAGGTTAGTGGCTGAGTGCTGGAAGACTCTTGTGATGGAAAGAACAGTTCAGGATTGGAAGTGAGGGACTATAGTAAGGGAGTAGATCTCTCTTTCTGGAGCAAAAACGGGACAGCTGCCTTTTGGGGATGCTTTAAATCTGGACTTCTTGCATCAAGCGAGGGTTGGACTAGATGGCCTACAGCCATGCGTAACTCTATGAACTTATGGTTGGAATCCTGTTGGTGGCATACAACTGACACTTGCTGTGGTACTTATATGGCCCTTGCACAATGACTGTATTTAGGCTGTGGTTGTATAGGCCAAGTTCCACAAGTGTAATTATTTCATGTGGGCCCAAATCCTGTTGTCCTGATATAGAACAGAGCCACTGAATCAGTTGGATTTACCCATGTGTTGAATCACATTCAATAATTGATTGAATGAGTCGACTGAAATTAGGAATAACAGACAGGATTCCAACCATCTAATTGCACATCCTTAGATGGTGCAGGGCCTTCATTGTACCACTATATTCCCTACAATGGCCAAAACAGCCGCTGTGCATTTCCCACAATGACACACAATGGGACAGTAATCAGGCATATTAGCAGGTACACAATCAGTTCTGCAATGCCAGTGTTCAGCAGAACAGTGGTGTAATGCAAGCATTGTGTAACTACATGAATGTAGATTTACACTAAACAATTATAACATAGAATATCAGCCTATGTGAATGATTCCCAAAGTGCTTTTGCACACTGAATCACAACATTGTTGTACTGTGCTGCTATTCCCATAGAAATTCATTGCCTTGATTAATACCTTTTCATTTTTACGACAGGACTCAAATCAGGACTACTCGCTTTCTAAGTGGGAAAACAGCTTACAAAAGCAATATGCATGAAAATGGCAACTATATGGAAGGCTAAAATCACTTATGAATCACCACAGAAGAAGACACAGCAGGGCAGTTGCAATAAAACCCACACTCTTTCATATGAAAGTCACTAAGGAGAGAAAGGACTTTTACCTGACACTGAAAGGAAAATGTGGACAGTGCCAGGCGAGTCTCTCTGAGGAGGAAATTTCAAAGACAAGGCCCCCTGGCAAAGAAGACTTGTCCGTCTCTCATCACTGATCACCCCTTCTCAGAATCTGGGAGGGAGTACTTGGTGAATCTAATTTATGTGAGAACACAACCTATGACTGACAGAAACATGAATAATTGCCTTATAATGGCAAGATCATTATTCCAACTAGCTAAGCATTGTCTACTCCCACGGTTAGAATCTTCCAAGCTTTCGCGTTGCCTCTTCTACCAGATCCTTTTAACTATACTGTAGCCACATTGCACACTTAAAACAGTTTGATAACTACTTTAACTGCCATGATTCCATCCTACAAAATCCTGGGATTTGTAGTTTTGGGAACTACTTAGAATTTTTTAGTCCACTACTCTGAGCTGCTATATTACGGATCTCTTGCATAAAATTCTAAGTATTTCAGAAATGAAAAGTCCCAGGATCCAATAGAATGGAGCCATGGCAATTAAAATGTTATCAGACTACTACAGCTGGGCAGTGGGGACATGCCCTCAGAGAGACGAATGCTTTGGCAGTCAGCTATGAATTCTAGTAATAGATACCACTAGGCAACATTTTTGGCGGTTGTGGCCCCCTCGGAAAGTCTTTAGTGGAACCTCCTTTTGTCTCTTCTAAAAGTTGATGTGGAGAAAAAGATCCTTCAAAGTACCAACGTGTTATGGCCTTTAAAGGCTTGAACCAGAGTCTTGAATTGAGCTAGGTAAGAAATGGAAACCAGTGTGGTGGTATAAATCCTGACATGATTCATTCTTATGTGGTGAAATGGATAACTTACACATTTTCTTCCTTGGGGTGGGGCACCAAAAAACAGAAGACATTTATTTTGTTCATCTCAGATAAAAAGTTTGCTTCTTCGTAAGTGGGTTTTCCACCTTTGCAAATGTCTAGTATTGTCTAGTGCTTTCTTGCATGAACTAGCAAGTGTAGGAAGACTGGATGGGTTGTTTGTGTCTTTGCCTGTCCTTTTGTGCTCCTGCCTCTCAATTTCTCTCCCTTACTCTCTCTCTTTCTCTGTGTGTGTGTGAGAGAGAGAAAGAGAGAGAGAGAGAGAGAGAGAGCGCAGTTTCACAAAGTGAAAAGGCACGAGCTTTGTGGCAGGCGATTTACACAAATTATATATTGTGCAAATTGCAAAGACTATCAGCACGACAAAACTATTTAGAGACTTGGGCCATTGCCACACAATTTTAGAGACACTATAGCAGCTGGTTGTTAACAGTCCAGAAACCATGCTTGCACACAACGTCATCCCTATCCAGTTGCTATCCCATCCCCAAGTGTTAAAGTGCCCTTTTTCATTTCCAGAAAAAAATCCACCAAGAGCCTCTTAACAGTGCTTCAATCTGGTCAGTCATTGTGGTGCAGTATTATTATAGTGCTTGATAGCACTTCCAGTTATGGAAGATCCAGCAGTGGGTGGGCTGTGGGTGTGCCCAGGTCGTCCATCCATCAGCAATTCCCATGGCATGATAGCTTTCTATCATCTCTTTCTGTTTATTTTAAATGCATCCTTTGAGTCCAAACTTTTTATTTTTTAAATGCATTTTTAAACAGTATAGGGCAAAAGTGCAATAGTGTGGTTGCATGTCATGCTGTTACAACACTGCTGTGTTAGTACAGCTTCCAAAAAGGCAACGCACTCCCAGAAAACATTGCCCAATCAGGATGGTGGGATAGGGTAAAGGCAGGGCATGGGAGTGGCCCAAGAATGCTGTAATGTGGAAGAAACACTGGTGGCAATACTGCTACCCATCCGCTTAAGAGGGAATTGTGCAGAAAAGAGCGGCCCTAACTTGACAACATTGCACAAGTGGCAATGCCACTATTATAATGGTATAACGCACGAATGGCATCTAGTGAGGAAATGACCTTGGTTTCACAATGGAGATAAAATCTCTTGAGGATGCTGGAGAACTGTCAAGGTACTTTCTTGTTGTGCCAAACTGAATCATCAGTAGAACCTCACCAGTGCAAAGATTTTTCACATCCCTGAGCAATGGACTCTTCTTAAGACAGGCAATGTTCCATGGAAATCATCCCAGTCAAAACAGCTATATTTTAAACTGTGGCTTCCAACTTCGTTTCATGGATTCTACACATGAAACCTTGCAGTAGTCTAACTGATATGCTACTGCAGAGAGAAGGATAAAATTAAGAATATTTACCTTGGTGAGGCGGGGGAGGGGAGAGCCAAAAAACAAGCAAAAGACCACCAGTGCCATTACACTCAACAAAATCACTCTACAGAGTTCTATTGAATTGAATAGAAGTTTTCAATAGTTACCATACTACAAGGGAATTTCCATTGTAATTTCGGATAGAGAACAAAAAAGATGACAAATTTTCTGTTTTGTCCACCATGGTCACTTCCCGAGTTCTAGCTTTAATTTGTTAAATAACTTTATACAGAGGTACAATTACAAGGTTAAATGACATTATACAAAGGTACAATTACAAGAAGTCTTTCCCACAAAATAATAATGGGGGCACATTTCCTTGTGGTTACCATTTCCCATAGTACTTTTACTGAAGTCTGTCCTCTAATTTTCCAGAAGTTCTCACCTTTCATTAAAGGGGCTTCTGCTTTTGTACTTCCTTCTTGGTGCATTTTACAGTTTCTTTTGACAGTGTGTTTGAGCTTACCTTATGGTTTAGAGATGGCAGAGGGTGCTGTGTGCTTCTTTTTCATTATCTGTTGTCCTTTCTTTATGCATTCTCCCAAGTGATCTAGGAGCTTTAAGAGTTCTTTCTCTCTCTTTTAAAAACGTGGTAGGAGTTAACTCATGACATCCTCTAGGCTTTGACTGAAGCAGAATAGGGGAAGGCATTTAGGATTCTCAGCCAGAGAGCTCTTTGGCCTCAGTAAACTTCAAATCCCAGAATTCCACAAGAAGTTGAAAGTGGAACAATAGTGCTATAACAGTGTAGTGTGGAAATGGCCTGTGTTGCTTGGCTACACATGTCCTGGGTTTCATCCGTGAAATATTAGGGGATATGTCAGTGTGGTGTAGTGGTTTAAACATTGAACTATGACCCTAGACACCAGGGATTGATTCCCCCCTTGGCCATGGAAACCCACTGGGTGATCTTGGGCATGTCACACACTCTCAGCCCCAGAAAATGTTGTGATAGGGTCGCCTTTCGGTCATCATAAGTCAGAAACAACTTGAAGGTACACAACAATAACAACAATGGCTACCTAATCCTGTTAAGAGAGTTAGTTTCAGGGGGAGGAGGAACACTAAAGGGCAGACAAGAATGGGTTTTCCTGGGGTGATACCCCTTTCTGTGGGTTCTAGTATTGATTCTCTTTTCCATTGGGCTACAAGTCTGTTTGTCAAAGCAGAGGACATATATTTTTTAGGGTCGGATACAAACAACATGGGCCAAAATCCTCCAATGCAGAATCAGATGACGGAGAACAGCCAATCCTGTGCCACTTGCTATTATTCGGAGGCCTGCTCACTCTCACAGTCTTTTGTTGAAGGAAGGTGCTGTGCTGATCTGTCCTTATTTTTCTCTTCTACCTCCAGCCTTTATGAGTCAACCATACCAGTCTCTCCTGCTCTGCGTCCTTCTTCCCTACTCCTCATTGCTGGCATTTATCTCTTCTCTGGATGCCAAAATGCATCCATGGCCAGGCCTAAAGCATTCATTTCCAGCTACTTGCAGCGTTACTAGTTAGTTGGGCTTCCTGACTCCACCAGAAACACAGATATGGAGCCTTGGACAACATATTTATATAAAAATTACAGCCATGAACTCTATAAAGTCATGAGGCTCTGGGACACAGTAACATGATGTACTTCCTAAAAAGATTTGTGTTTCCTGACAAGGTGAATTTATCAGCTATTGGATTTCCTTTTTTCCTGCTTCAAGTGGTATATCTGCTGTGATTTTTTTTTAAAAAAAACACACACGTATGGATTATGTTTCTTAAAATAGCATCCAGACTTCTTTTTTTTTTTTCAAAAATTAAAATAAAAAGAAAACATTTGGCACAAAACTGACAGTGTACACGGCTCAAGCTTTATAAAATGTGCGGAAGAAACACTGAGAAAGACCTCCTTGCTCTTCAGAACATTTAAGTAGCGACTCACTATTGAAGTGATTGTGTTAATGCAGTTCTAGTGTTAAAGTTGTTATAGGGAGAGAGAAAAAGACAGACAACACACAGAGAGATTGTTCCTTACATACAGTAAGGCCACAACTTTTTAAAAAACAGTTGTGCTCCGTTGGCTTGGGATGAACTCTGGATTTGCTAATCCAATATCTTGTCCCATTACACCTCCCCATCCAACCTGACTGCTGGATGAACTGAGAAGTAGTGAAGCATCCCCTCATTCCCCAGGATGGGCCCAGGCCTTACTGCTATACCCAAAAGGCCTTTAATCTCCCCCTACTCAGAGGAGGGTACTATGTACCCTGACACTATGTTCCCCCATCAAAGTAGATCCAGTTCTCTTGCCACACTAGAACAGCTGGTACAGAGTACAAGCAACACTAAAGCATGCAATTAATAATGCCAAAGCAGATGAAGGCTGGGTGAATGAGAAGGCTGCCAAAGGTGGACTTGCTGGGGAATGGCAGGGCAGCTAAATACCTCCCAGATGGATCAGAAGAAAGCCTTCTGCTCCTTTCCTTTCTTGGTAAAGGCCAACATATTTCACACATCTTGGTTGGCTGGCTATTCTAAAGCCAACACAAAGCACATGGGCTTCTGGAATAAAGGAGGATGCATGACAGAGGAAAAGTAGTGGTTTCTATTCTGCAAAAGCCTGTAGTCTCTATTTCTTATATGAATTTCTTGGAAACAGTCAGCCCTCCACATTGGCGGGTTTCAATTTTGCAGATTTGATTATTTACGAATTATTTGCTGTCACGTCTGCTGCTGCCTCCCTGTGCCATTTTTAATAGGGACTGCAAGCTGCTTGAGACTGAGAAACTCCAAACAAGGCTTGTAAGTCCCTCTTAAAAATGGCGTGGGGCAGTAGTGGAGGGGGCAGGAAGCCCCACCAGCCCCCCACTTTTGCCTTGTGAAGGAACCCGGATGCCTCAAAGGAACCTGCAGTGGGTTGAATATGGTGATCGTACTTTTGTGTGTTAAATATGGTTTGGGAGGGCCAAGAGTTATTCATGGGTTTTCCACTTTCATGCGGGTCCTGTGCCCCTAATCTTAGCGAATGTGGAGGGATGACTGTAATTTCGTATTTGGAATTTTTAAAAGAAAGTGCCATTTTTTTTCCTTTTCTGGAGTGAATTCAGTCCATTTACATTTCATGAGATTTATTTTCAGATTCATTTTAGTTGTTTTATCAAAATATCTTATCAATTTTATATTCCCACTTCATATGTACATACTTTCTCTTACAGTAGTGCAAAACATAGAGAACCTCTGCCCCTTGTGGCTTGCCTGGGCCTTACTTTTTCTCTCAAGCCTAAGCCCAACTTTCTCCCAGGGAGAATCAGTAATGGGAGATAAGAGATTAAAACTGCCCCCCCTTGCATTCAAGCTTTTTAAAAGCCCTCATTGCTTTCTGAATGCCTAATTGTGAAACGGCCATGGAAGATGTCACTGAAACTTCCCTTGCCAATGCCAGAACCCTCATCAGGCTAAAAGCCATTTCTCACTTGTGACATATATATCCAATGTTTACTGATGTCTATATATCCAATGTTTATTGACCTATTAACCCTGAGGAAGAAAACAAACAAGCACTATAGGATGAATCACTCCAGAACTAATGGCATAGGATAATATTTAGAACCAGTTACAATATTTAGCAAACTTTAGAGGATGCTAAAGTTTGCAAGAACCCCCACAAGAAGCGGAACAAGTAAATGCGACACCTTTTTTGACTTTCCTATTCTCTTAGTGCACAAAATAGCAACTCTTCCTTTGCTCCCTTATTCAACATCTAGGGTGGGAGAGGAACAGAGAAGTCATGACCAAGAATGGGGTTGCTTAGTTAGGACTTAACGTTGTGTTAAAAGTCCAGGCCTCTGAGCTTTTGGGTTCAGAGAGCCAGTATAGCGTAGTGGTCTGAGTCTTGGGCACACAAAGGGGGGAAATGATATAGGTATGAATTAGAAATAATAAAGTAGAAATAAAGTAGAAGCTGGGGGCTTAGGTCAGAGGAACGGAGAAAGATTTAAGAAGGGTAAAAAGGTCACGAGAGCCAATGTATCACGTAGCTAGGATGTTGATCACATAGCCAGGGTGTCGTTTATCGACTGGCTGCGGTAATTGCAGACTGTAGATAAGCACTTTCCAGGGTCTGAGTGCGGGGATAATTAGCTAGTAACAGCATGTGGTATTTGTGACCCCGGAGGGGCGGACTGAGACATGCCTGCGATCTTTGCCTGTGATCTTTGTGTATGCTGTGAACTTTGTCTATAAAAGAGCTGTGAAACTTGAATTCAGGGCTTTTGGTCTTTTGGAGACATCCAGCCAAAAGCCCGCAAGTAATAAATTGCTCTTTTTCTTGCTCTGTGGTCTCTGTGTTCTCTGGGCTCCTGCAACAAATACCTAATACCCCCACAAAAAAACATAAACTTTCAAACCGCTTATACCAAATGTTCTTAATCTATTCTGCAATTAAATAATAAGTGCTCCCCACCACCCAGACTATTAGAGATATGACCATATCCATTCACTTCAAATAGTTTTATTTCTCCTCCAAAATTGTAATGATTCTTCAGTTGGTTTCTTTCCTTTCCCCTTTATTAACACATAATCAATAAATTCCCCCCAAATATCTATAAAATTATCTCATTTTAATTCCCTCTTCTTTACTTTGGTAGTACAAGTCAATTTATCATTAATAGCTGTATCCCATACCTCTTTATATCATTCATTTAAGTGAGTATCTTGTTTTATTTTCCAATTCTTAGCTATCCTTAGCCTTGCTGCAGTTAATAAAATGGAAATTAGTTCTCTTGTTGGCAATTATCCCATTGGGTGACCTTGGGCAAATCACACTCCCTCAGCCTCAGAGGAAAGTAACGAAAACCCCTTCCGCACAAATCTGACCAAGAAGATCCCATGATAGGTTCACCTTAGAGTTGCCAAAAGTTGAAAATTTGAAGGCACACAACAACAGCAAAACAATCCATGGGATCAAAGTGAGGGAACTACGGCCCTACAGGTGCTGTTGTCTTGCAGTCTCCAATAGCTCTAGCCCATGGTATGAGCTGAGCTGTAGTTCACCACTTGGAAGGCAACATATTCCCTATCCCTATGACAGAGTCATGCTGCTAATCCTTTTTTGCTGCCTAAACCAAAGAATATGCGCTTGTGTTGTGTAATTTACAGAGAACCTTTGTAGATTTTTTTTTAAAAGGCTAACATAAAATGAATAAAAACTAGAGAGACAATTACAGTGGTAATCACTGTAAAACAAGAAGATCACTTCTTAACAGAGTATGTAAACTGCAGTTTTTTAAAAAAAGCATCGCCTCTTCTAATAGAGAAAAGGCATCTCTAGACTGGGCAAGTTGTTAACAACAGAAGCAACTTTAAATTGAAATAATAAAGCCATTGTCATAAGGAAGCTTGAGAGAAACCAGGCCAACATATGGTTGCAAGGTGTAATTATGAGCTGGCTTGAAAGGAAGCAACATGTCTTTATTACTTTCAGAACCCATTTAAAGGACGGATGCAGCTCTCGTTCCAGCCAAGTTGGGCGTGAAAGCAACAAGATCACAACACAAGCAATTATCTAGTTTGGATCCAGAGAATGATGTTCAACATCATGCTAAGTATGCTGCTGGTGTCAATAAGCTTTGTCAAAAATCTGTCACTTTTAGACAGATAGAAAACCAGAATTGCATAGGAAAAGGAGGGAGGGAAATGTTACGACTTTTTTTTTAATTGATGTGAGTGGGATGCCTCTGTGACTCATGGTAACTCTTTGACATTTCTTGGAAAATGTTCTACTCAGAAGTTTGGAACGTATAAATACATACAAAATGAAACAGGGAAATGTGGACTTTCAGTCACTGAGCTAAACAATTCTAGATCACAGGATTTTGTGAAGCAAAATCTGTAGGGCTTTTTTTCCTTGCAAAAACACAGTAAAAGTTGACAGATACCGTCTTGATTTTTTAAATACCTTCTTAGCAGCTAAAATTGTTAAAGAGTAGATTTCAGAATGCATTCAAGGCAGGAGAACTAAGACTTTGCTCCAGTCCCAAAGGGATTTGCTCATAAGACCTGTTGCCACAGACATTACTCCCTTTATATATCTATTTCACTTGGCATCTAGGTGGAAAACAGCAGTCTCCTTTATATTAGACAATTTGTTCATCTAGCTTAATATGGTCTCTTTGGATAGTGACTCTCCAGGAAGGGATGGGCCACCATCTTGAGATCAGGTGCCAATACCCACCACTGCCATAGCTTACATCTGCCCCATAGTATCTAGAGATATCTTCCTCAATTTGACCATATCGCAGTAAAAAATGGTGTCTGGAAGTAATGCCATGTCATCTCAGTTGCCATTTTGGTTGGGATACAAAGGAAAAAAAGATATCAGGGTGTTGTGGGAAAGCGTTGTCACACATATTCACATGTTTGGGTGGGGCTGGCCTAATTGTTAGGTGACAACTGTGCTTCAAACCATGCCAACAATGTGAATTGGAGAAGGTTGGGTATCTTTGGGGGACTGGTAGGGGTGCAGAGGTGGGGCTCCACAGGCCATATGTAGTCTGTAGGATACACATTCCCTACCCATGCTCCAGAGCCATATGCAAATGTATTTCTATTATTTTATTCATTTATACTCCCACCTTTCTCTCAATAATGGGACTCAAGGCAGCTGACAACATATTTAAAAAAGCGACATAGATTAAAGCTGTGTAAAAGCTTCAATATAAACATAAACTTAAAAAAAATTAAACTACAATGTTAACACATTGAACATTAAAAACATAAATTCATTAAAAGAGAACATAAGAACCTTAAAACAGCACCAAGCAGCATTCAAAGCCCACCCCAGTCAGTCTCCAGAAGCCTGACAGCATAAAAAATGTTTTAACCTGCTGATGGGAGGAAAGCGAAGATGGGTCGTTCTGGCCTTCCTAGGGAGAGAGTTCCAAAGCCTGGGAGTAGCCACTGAGAAGGCCTTCTCCCTTGTTCCCAACAAACACGTTTGAGAAGGTGGTGGGGCAGAGCAGAGGGTCTTCTAGATGGTCTTAGAACTCTAACAGGCTCATAAAGGGAGACACAGTCCTTCAAGTAGCCTAGACCCACGCTGTATAGGGCTTTATAGGTTGTCATCAGCACTTTGAATTGTGCCCGGAAACAGACTGGCAGCCAGAGAAGCTATTGCAACATGGGAGTTGTGTGTTCCCTGCAGCCAGGTCCAGTTAACTATCTGGTTGCAGCTCTTTGAAGTTTCTGAGCTTTTTTCAAAGGCAGCCCCTTGCAGTAATCCAGACAGGATGTAACTAGATGCACAGATCTGTCTGTTTTACTCTCATTGAGTTCCTCTGAATGCCCTCTCCCTGTCATATTTTGATCTTATCTTTGCTTCACATCAGGTCGCAAGACTTTGGCTTTCATCCCACACTGAAATTTGTGCACATTGTAATTCAGTTCTCCAAATGTGCACCTTTTTTCAAAGCCATGTATTTAATTTATGTAGCTTTCTCACAGACGCTCGTCTGCGTGTATATATTCAAATTACACATTCAGATTTTAGAATATGTACATTATTCTGTATGTTCCTTATTTCTTAGAAACACCTGTAAGTCTTGCAAATGTTTAAGGTGAGGTGCACAGTTTATCAGAAGACTTAGTAGGCTCCAAAAATGCTATTTTGCTGAGCTTGCCAAGCCCAGTGAAATTTCTTTCTCTCCTTAGTGAAACTTAATGAAAGCAAAACATATGTTTGTTTGTTTTATCATGGTGGTTTGCTCTTACTGAGCTATGGGTGAGAAATGCATACTATAACCTGGAGACCAGAATTAGTTAGAAGCTTATAGAACAGAAATTACCACTCTGGTTCCAATCTACTCTTCCACACCCTGACCTCTACCCATGTGCATATAGATACTCTACTTTTTCAGGATCCATGTTTCGGTGATGTTCTCCATTACATGATGCATGTCTATGCACAAGCTTATTTATATGCAGGTACCTCTTTCCAAATCTTTGTCTGTATATATGAAGGACATGGATTGGAGAATGTTAGCATCAGCACAAGCTTCCTTTGCTTATCTGACAGGTTAGGGGCTGGAACACTGTTAGAAAGTGCAAATGGTGGAAAAGTGGAATCCATCTATCTTAGGGAACATGAAGGACTTACAGAGACTCGCCTGGGACCAATCATGTCTGTACACTGCTTGTAAAGTTTCTCAGCTGGCTTAGCACCTTTTCCTCCCTTTGAGCTTGCTTTGCAAGCAATGCACGCACACTCCCAAGTGAGCCTCCATAGGCAAGAAGAACTGGCAGAATCTGCTGTTTTGATGATTGCAATACGAACAAGTTCCATCAATTTGACCAGCCAAGACTTGGGATCGTGAGTGCATGTGAGCAGGCCCAAGCAAGCCTCATGAGGCAAGAATAACTGATGGAAGAGTGGACCACATGTCAAATTATAGGAACTTGTCCTTAATTTGGAAGCACTGAAAGAGCAAGTCAGCAGATAAAGGGGTGCTGAAAGTTAGGGGCTTCCTGTAGTACGTATTATGAATCTTCTACCTCTACAGTTACCAGCCATGTAGAATTCCTGATCGTGTGGCTTTACTACCATCTATGAAGGCCAAGGGTTTGGGAGAAGTCCATACCCTTCCACCCTCTGAAATTTTTTTGAAATGTCCCACTGCTACTTTTTAAAATTAAAAACACTCCTATCTCCTCTTTGAATTAAAAGGGCCTCTTCTAGGTAATAAACATTAAACATGGCAAAATTGTTCCCAAGAGTCTTTTTAGTAAAAGTGAGGTCTTTTTTTTTAATTGGAAGGCACTGGAGGGCCCATGGAAGCCTCAGAAATAACCTCCATGACCTAGAGCACTTCACCCATCTCTAATCTATGTCTGATGAAGACTTGTGGAAAGATCCAATGAGCTTTACTGGGTTGAGTCTTGGATTAGGACTCTGGGAGACCAAAGATTGAATCTCTGCTCAACTACAGAAATCCACAGGATAGTTGAGGAAAGTCACACTCTCTCAGCCAGAGGCAATGGCAAGGATCTTCTGAATAAATCTTGCCAAGAAAACCCTGTAGTGGGATCATGAAAAGTCAGAGTCAACTTGAAACAAATAAAGAATAAGAGTTGTGAATGGGCATATGGATTGGCCTTGCCACATTGCAAATATGCCAGATCCTTACCAGTGTCATTAAATGTAGCAGAATGTCCAGCACATTTGCAGATCTTGGCAATGAGAATTTTCTGGTTGTTTGGGACTCTTGAATCTAAGCCAATAGGTCCCCCCCTCCTCCTGATTATGGGAGCAGACACCAGCTTAACATGCAAATCTGGACACATCCTATTCTGGGACCAGGAAAACTGTAGGCAGAACGGATTGTGCAAATCGTCTCAATTATGCAACAGTTGCTTGATTTCCTCTCCATCTGAATTAATCTGACTAAATTAACATGACTGATTGACTAGATGATGTACAATTTCAATTTAATGTGGAAGCAATAACAGTTTATCTGGGGCAGTGTCAGCTGTAAAAAGGTGGCACAGAAGTACAGTAAAGATGAAAGTCATCCAAAAAGCCCTATATAGCTTGGGTCCAGGCTATTTGCAGGCTGTTATTTCCTGTAAGAGCCTGTCTGAGCCCTGATATTCTCAGGAGAGGCCCTTCGTTAAGTCCCACTGTGGTTGTTAAAGAGGTAAGACAGGGCCTTCTTGGTGTCTGCCCCTAGCCTCTGAAACTCCCTTCTCTCAGAGGTCAGAAGAGTCTCCTGCTAACTGTTCTTTTGTCTGCAAGCAAAACCCTTTTTACTCAATCTTTTAGAACATACTTTAAAGGGTACTACATTGTTTTACACTGAACTTTTTTTTAAATGTCTTTTACCTTTTTAAAAGTTTTTCTTTAAAAAAAGTTTAATATAGTGAATAGTTTAGTTCTATTTTAATTTTCACCATTTGGATGTTTTTAAGTATATTGTACTTGTTATAAATTTAAGCCAGCTTGAACCCAAATGTTGGGGGAAAGGTAGACTATAAATAGAGATGATGGCCCCTTGAACATCGTGTGAATGTGAAGAGCGGTCCACACAACGTCCTCACAATCGTGCAACGCTCCAGGGTCCGGCAGGTGCCACTCATGCACTTTTTCATTTTCTGCTTTAAGCCAAAAATGGTGCACAATCGTGCATTGCTCCAGGGCCCTGTGCACACTTACCATGTGTGCAGAGCTCCGGAGCCACGATGCTCATGCTTCCAGGACCCTGTGCACAGCCTGGGAAACTCCCAGGCTGCACTGTGGAAGGAAGAGGCAGGGCTCTTGCGCGAGCAGCCAGCAGCTGCATTGCTGAAGCGACGGGGATGTGAGAGCCTCTTGAAAGAGACTGATCACCTGATCCCCACACCACAACTCTGCAAAAAGGTAAGCTGTGGAAAGGGCCGATGACAAGGATGATGATGGCAGTGGTGGTGGTGGTGATGATGATGATGATGATGATGATGACGACGACATCATCATCAACAAATAGGGATGGGTGAATTTGGTGGTTCCAGAGGCTGATTGTGATCTCATGCTAAAATGTCTCTCATCCTGGGAGAAAGACAGGATATAGGTTGAATCAAAACCATCAGTCAGTCTTTTAGTCAGTTCCCGACTTGGGAGTAAAAGAAAATCCACACATTTTCCATTGGAGTGTAGTCCACAGCCAGTCTACACTCCAATGGAAAATGTATGGGTTTTCTTTTACTCTCGAGTCTGGAAGTGACCACAAGACTGATTGATGGATTTGATTAAATCTGTATCCTGCCTCCCTCCCAGGATGGGAGACATATTGGCCTGATTCTCAGCACTCAAACTTCTGAACACATTGTGGGGTTGAGATGGTTTACCTTTTTGCACCCCCAAATCCCCAGCTCCACAACACCTTCTGTACACGCACTCTGCATTCTTCTTTTTCTCTCAGAGGAATTTGGAGACTCACTTTCAAGTTAATATCTTTTTAAAACATGGAGCACAGGTGAGTAATGCAGACTCTGAGCTCCCAAATCTAACATTTGCAGTCCCTGAAGACCACTGATTCCCTGCAAATTTTAGTGAACTTTTTAGTGTGATTCTTAGCCTGAAAACTACTGAAAACTGTGTCAGAATGGGATGGTTTGCTTTTTGTCTCCCTGAAGCTCTCAAGCCCCATAACATCTCTAGACATACTCTGTGCATCTCTTTTTTTCCCAAGAGATCCCGAAACATGATCTTTCTTTCACCTTCACTTGAGATTCTCAGAAAAGTTATGCATGCCTTGGATTTTTTAATTTTTATCTTTTGGTCAGAAGTTAGTCTCTTCTGCATTTACAATATGCAAACTAGTATGGTCATGTAGGATTATGATAAAGTTACTTTTGTGTCCCCAACCCTCACAATCCCTGACTCAGCCAGTAGTAAGGCTGACTGAAGGATTCTGGGAGCTGTAGCCAAGAAGTTAATTTCCCAAGCACTGTAATAAGGCAACCATAATTGTTCTTTCTGTTTCAGCAAATCTTCAGAATAATAATCTCGGATGAATGATCTGCTATCTGCTTTGAGTCAACAAATGTTTTGTCAGGCTGACATCTTGGAGAATAGGGTAGGTGAATAAAAGGACAAAATTCACCTGATCCCAAACAACACGACAAATGGACCATTGCCTCTGTCTCCCATCATTGTTATCTTATCTCACTGGAACTAGAAATGGAGGTGAAGGGACACAACTTTGACAAGGTCCACCAGCTGCTTAGCATTCTTCCAGCATTTTACTCTTACCATTTAAAAAAAAAAAAATAGTTCATGATATTTCAATGCCTGAAGCAAAGACCAAGATGACTCCTCATCTTAGTAAATACACAAAAGCTTACTAGACTGGCAGCTGATTATTTTCTTTAACAAGAATGATGGGACAGTATCTTCCATCACACCTGAAGGAAGTTAGTTAGTTAAGGGAACACAAAGCTTTGTACACAGTGTTCTTCCAACACTTGGTTGCTGCCTCCCAGCACTTACTACCTGAGACAACTGTTTCACTCTGCCTAAAGGTAGGGCTGAGACTGGATTGTAATGCTGTTGCAATTAGAGAATACAAGGTTTTAGTCACTTTCTCTTGATTTTCATCATGTCCGTGTTCTGTCCGAGGGCAAGATGTCTACTGGTTGAAAATATATATATATATATAAATAAGGTAAGAGACATTTTTAAAAAAGACTCAGTAAAATGTTACTGTAAAGAAGAAAGTAATGCTTCTTAGAGAATGTGTGCTGACATTTCCCAGCATATTCCTGTATAAAAACCATGTCACTCACTGTAATCGCATCGGGTCTATCCGGCTTTACAGGGCCCAGAATTTGACTCTACTTAAGAGTCGTGGTTTATTATAAAGTATATCATAGCTGGTTTATAATTACTTCTGAAGAAAATTGCAGGGCAACTTGAACAACAGCAGTGCTCAAAGATGTACATTATTAAGGAAGATTAAGGAATTTCTCCCAGGAAAAGAGACTTCAGAGTGACCTAATTGAAGTTTTTAACATTCTCAGGGGAACTAACAGAAATTGGTTCATGCAAATTCTTCACCCTTTCAAAAGAATGTGAGTACCAATGAACATTATCTTTAAATAATAATAAAAAGGAGTTGAGATCAAAAAGAAATGAGAAGAATAAAATAGAGTAAGTTGGCTTGAATTGGGTGGATTCTTCTGGGTCATTTATTTTTCCCCTGCAAATTTTAAATGCATACTTTGCTACTTCACATCATAATTGTTTTCTTTTTACTTGGCAACTTTGGAAAACATCATATAAGTTGTCCTTTATTTTGAAACTAAATTTATTTATTTGTATCTTTACTTCCTCCTGACAGTGGGATTCAAGGTGGCTTAACAACATTAATTCAGAACAAATTAAAATGTCTGTAAAAATATAAAAGTTGAAAAGCAATCAAACCGTTTATAACATTAAAACATTATATGTTAAAATATTAATATTAAAAATAGTGAATGTATTAAAACACATTAAAAACTATACCAGCCTTTAAAAAAACCTGCACAGCATCAAGAGCCCAAATCCAGTTCATTTATAAAAGCCTGCCGACAAAAAAATGTCTCAGCCTGTCATCGGAAGGAGAGCAAAGACAGGGCCATCTTGGCCTCTTGTGGAGGGGCTTCCAAAATCCGGAAGCAGCCACTGAGAAGGGGCTTCTGCTTGTTCCCACCAAAAGCACCTGAGAGGGAGGTGGGACAGAGAGAAGGGTCTCTCCAGATGACCTTGAAGTTTCACTGGGCTCATAAAGGGAGATACCGTCCTTCAAATAATACATTCCCATTTTTCTACTGATTAATACAAGTTCCAATGAAGAAAACTCAAATACGTAGGCCATTTCCACGCTGTATTGTTCTAGTGCTATTATTCCACTTTTAACATCCTATGAAATCCTGGAGTTTGCAGTTTAGGAAGGAGCCTTTTGAATTTTCAGCCATAGAGCTCTTTGGCCTCAATAAACTGCAAACCCCAGAATTCCATAGGATGCTGAAAGTGGAATAATAGCACTATAACAGTGTAGTGTGGAATGGCCATAGAATCCTTACATAGGCCTTTTCCGCATTTTATATTTAAAACGGGGCGGTGCGTCCTCCAGCGAGGACGTTTACACTTGGGGGCGAACTGGGTCTGGACTACTTAATGTTTGTCCGGACTTCAGTCCGCTCTGGAATGCCCAGAACTGGTGGTTCCCCGTGCTATTGAAAGACCGATTAAAAGAGGACTTTCAATGCCCGCCGTGTCCCAGTCCATCGCTGCCCTAAGTATAGATTTGCAGGCTTGTGCCAGCGCGAGGCTACAGATCTTCCAGGGGTGGGCTTCTGGCTGGCGAGCTTCTCCGCTTGGTGGAGAGCCTCCGCCAACTGGAAGCCTCCATTTTCGTCTCCGGAGAGTGTGTAGCTCGGGCGCGCGCTGCTCCGGATCAGCGTGGATCGTCGAGGGGGAGCGTGCCAGTCCAGTGAGTAACGGACTGCCCCGTTTCCCACCCAAAGTGCGGAAAAGCCCATAGATTCAGTGAGATGACCTTTTCCAGGTTCTAAGGTTAATGATATGTTCAAATAATAATTTAGTTGTAAATTCCAATCAAGCTACCTTGTGCCTAACTTGTTGGTGAAGAAGTGAATTGCAACATTTGTGCTAAAAGTGAGCTAGAATGCTTTTGGGTCTTAAGCAGGCATACTTTGGTTAACAAAACCTCTGACAGAAAAGCTCCTTTTTACAAATTACAAAGGGAGTGTAGTCTTGTCTTTCTTGTCTTCTGTGTAGCCAGATTTTTTTTTCAGTATTGGCAGTGGGAGGATGATGAAGGAAGGCTGGAGAAACATACCTTTCAGTCTTGAGTTGCAGCAGCAAGGCTGTAGTAAACAATGCAATAAAACTTGACCTGGGAAAGAATGAGATTCTATTCTAGATGATCTTACTGTAGCTCTATGTGATTATGTACAACAGGCTAGGTAAACAGCTGCCTCCAGAATCACTCACTGAGCATATGTGAAGAGCAAAACAGAAAGAAAAAGGGGAAGGAGATTAGCTTGCCTGACCCAGCTCCCCTGGCATGCAGAAAAAGCGTAGATCTATAGATTTCACCACCAAAACAGAAATCATAAGAAAACTGGAACCTGTTGAAAGAAAAAAAAATGAAAGAAGCTTCCAAGTGGTCTCTAGAATATTCAAAATGTTTCTGTTTACCTATTCAAGGATTACCTGATGTGGTTGCTTCATTTCACAAGTGCATAAAGATAGTTTTGAATTCAAAGTTTGCTGAAACATGTTGAACAGCTGTCCTTTTTTCTTTTCTTTTTTTTCTTTTTGTAGTTTAGATTCCATGTTATTTCTACCTCTGGTACCAAAGTTTTCATGAAAGAAGTAAAGCCAAGAAGACATCTACTTTGTTAACTGAGGTATACCTGTATAAGATGGGACAAGGTAGAGACAGGAAATACAAATGGCTTGTATGTCTTTTTTTCTCCTCCATATTTCTTGTTGTTTATGATATTTAAAATATTTTTTAGTGAGATATTCAAGCGTCAGAGGGTTAAAAACTTCTTTTCCCCATAGTTGGTTTGACAGTGAATGTTGACTGGTCTAAGGATGACCTCGAGATGGTATTGGTGACCCAGGAAGTTTCACAGCCCATAGTGTACAATGGAGAATGTGCTTTTGTTACTGTAGCTTTTGTGTGCCTTCATACTGTTTCTGACTTATGACAACCCTAAGGAGACCCTATCACAGGGTTTTCTTGGCAAGATTGGTTCATAGGGGGTTTGCCATTGCCTTCCTCTGAGGCTAAGAGGTTGTGACTTTCCCAAGATCACATAGTTAATATCCATGGATGAGTAGGGATTGGAACACCGGTCCCTATCATCTTTGTCCAACATTCAAACAACTACACAACACTGTCTGTAGCGAATGTGTAGATCTCCCAATGTTCTTGAACAGCAGCTTCCATTAGTCCTAGCCAGAATAGTCACTGGTGAGGAATCATGAGAGATGCAGCCGAGCAATGGATGGAGCACCACAAGTTCCATTCCCCTGACATATGTACCAAATAAATATCAGATTGCCTTATCGTGTTGATTGCATCAGAAGAGGAGAATTCTGAACCAGCCACCAATCAACCAAGGTTGTTTGCTGTTGTCAGAAGGAAAATGTATAGGACACAATTCCAGACCCTTTTGTGTTGTCTCAGTAGTCAGCAAATCACAGTCTGTGCTTGGCAAATTCTTTGCTGCTTCACTTAAGGGATAGAGTTCTGCAGTCAGCAGGGTCCTGCTTGGGACTTGAAAGCTTCACTTGATGAGTTTCTGCTGCTCCTAGGAGCATTCCTAGATCCAAGGCCTCCCAAATCCAGATTCTAGCCAGCTGTCTGCAGTCAGCCCCTTGCTATCTGTGGGCTGCTGCTTTCTGCTGGTCACACTATGTTCTAGATGAAGTACTTCTAAACCTTTCCCAGCACCCTAAAATGGACTCACATGCTAATGTCAGAACAGGAAAGATGCTCATCAGAGATGTGAAAGTTTCACTTAATAGCTTATGGAGGTGCTGAAAGACCAAGAAGCACAGGCTCCTTGCACTTCCTGTTTCTCCACCTTGCTGAATGCCTGGAGACACTCTTGGATCATGTAATCAGGCCATTTAGCACTGTAGATATGATTTATGTAGCAGCTCAGATCCAGTACAATTGCCTTAATTAACATGAAATGGGGTACAGAGGTGGGGCAGCCATACTGTCTTGTTTCCTTTGATCTTGAATATTCAACACTGCCTTTGGCCAATTTTCTTTAATTGGTGATAATATTTCATAACAAATCACAAATGGAGGTGAAACTGACCAGAATGTAGGCAACGCTAGGAGATCACTATTCCAAGCCAGAGGATAAAAGCACTTTTTACACATAGTTGAAACACTTGGTGTCCCCTTCAAAAAATTAAAACAATTAAATTAAATTAAATTAAATTAAATTAAATTAAATTAATTGATGCATTGGGTTTCTAGGTCAGGACTATCCCAGTTATCCCAGTTTCTTGTCAGGGCCAAAATGTGAAATCTAGAGATGAACTCTTCTGATGTCATTAAGCACGTAACCTTGAGTATCAACCACTGCTAGATGGAATATGCCATTCTAATTTTTAAAAGTCAAATCTGACAAACGAGGAAGATATATACAGTCAGCTCTCCATATCTATGGACTTCGTATTCACGGATTCAACCAACCACAGCTTGAAAATACCCCCCCGTGTGCAAAAAGAATTCAAAAAGCAAAATTTGTTTTTTCCATGTTATATAGGGGATGCCATTTTACTACCCCATTGTATATGATGAGACTTGAATATCCACAAATTTTGGTATCAACAGAGGATCATGGAACCATGCCATAGTAGATACTGAAGGTCTGAAGTATATACACATTTTTCCATTTGGTACTCTTGCTCTGAGATTCCTCTCCCTTCCCCAGAAGACTGGAGAAGAGGGTCCAGGCCCTGAGACTCCACCATTCCTTATCTTGGAAGTGATCTGTGGGAATGGGAGTGCTCCCCTCCACACCAGCTGCCTCCACGGTCCAGGAAGAGTGATGGCCCTACCTCTTCCCTCTCCAGCACATTCAGGTACTTTCCCAGCCTATGTTGGGGCAGGAAGCAGAGTCACTGCACTTCTAGACCTTCTGTACACCAGGTAAGTCAGGATGGCAGCACGATAATGGGTCATTGATGGGGAAAACTCATCAATGATTTACTCCGTGATTGCACCACCTGGGGACGGGAGAAAGATGGGACCATGATGACATCATGCATAACCGTTGTCGCATTCCTGTCCTTCTCCTGTCCCCATTGCAGGTTGGCAACATTCTGCAGAAAGGACCTCAGGGCCATGCTCTGAGATCTAGGAACCCAACTGGTATATTATAGCATCAGGATTTTGTGCAGATTTTATGTCATAAAATCATAATGGACCATACGCTAGAGATGCATGAGGAATTCAACAATACAAATTGGCATGATTTGCACCTCCCATAATAACTGTGGACTGGAACATAATCACCATTTGAATTTCACGCTTCTCAGAACATTATTATGGTGTTCTCTTTTTTGAGGGGGGGAAATACATCTAGAAATGCATGTTTTAGTGTACAATAAATTTAGAAGAACGAACTTTGAGAAACATACAGGATAATCACTTATTTTACATGTCTTTGTTGTTGAACTTGGTTTGATTTTTTTTAAAAAAGAAGCAGGATGGAGCAGACTTAGATATGAATATCTTAACAGGAAGCTGAAATAGCTGATCCATTCATCTCTGCTATGAACAATATGAAAAAAAAAAGAATAAAAAAATGCTCACTACACAGTCACAAAAAATATCTGTTACTAAGTGAAATGAATGGGAGTAAGACAATCTTTTAGACACAGCATTAAGATGTTTGACAAAATGAAATGAGTAGGGCTTTTTTTTTCTTTTTTAAGAAAAATCATTCAGAAATTACCTCTGAGGCAAGGATGTTTCTTTCCTTGTTTGGGTTTGCAAAAGGCCTTCTGTGCATTACAAAATACAGGACAAACAAGTAAAACATGCTCAGCTCTTACTTGTGTCTCCACTGTCACCAAGGGCAGGTTTCTTTTATTATCCATTTCTTACATTCATCCCATGGCTATCCGCCACAACTTTTGACAAATAAACTTAGAAAAAACAAGGCTATGTTTATGTATATTTTTAAAAAATGGAAAATCGAACAACAGAATGGTCTCTCTGTAGTTCCTAAAGGAAAAGTGCCACACAGCTTAGACCCCTGGCTAATTTAATCTAATGTAGCCACAAATTTTCTCTAATTTTGTTAGTCACTTTATGAAGTAGTTGGGGATTAGCGGACATTTTTGGTTTCAGTGTTACTTTGTGACCCTTAAAAAAATGCCTATTGCTTCTCACCCTTTTAATGATGTTGTGGTGTTGCATGCCTTCGGGTTGTTTCCAACCTTTAGAGACCCAAAGGAAAACCTATTATGGAGTTTTCTGGGGCTGAGAGTGTGTGACATGCCCAAAGTCACCTGGTGGGTTTCTATGATTGAGTAGGGAATCAAACCCTGGTCTCCTGGAGCATAGTCCAATACTCAAACCACTCGCTCTTCTTTTTAATACCATCATTATTTCTTCTTGGGGGTGTCATTACTTCTTGCCACCACGCTTGTTGAGTCATTCTGGGAGCTTCAGTTAAAAAATGTAACTATCTCAAGCTGTGTTCTAAGCATCATTTATCCAGTGGACTGTGATGCCCTTTAGGCTCTGGTCACTCAATTTATGAGCACATGTTCATTACATTCCAGCATCATGATGAGACCACCACAACTTCAAGCAGAGAATCCTATAGCAGTCTGGCCAAACAAGGCTGGAGAGCAAAGGAAAAAGAAGTAATATGGAGAAAAACACTGTAACAAAGCCCGGCTGTGTGTCCAAAGAGTGCTGTGGTTTCCAACGCTTACGGAAATGAACATGAAAAGAAGTAAGTCATTTTAGATGAAGCTGGAAGAATGTATCATTTTGAAACTCCCTTGCTGGAGGATTCTCCAACCTGATGACAGAAAATAAGCCCTTCATCCATAAAAACACCTGTAATTGATGGTTACCTCTATGAATCAATTATAACCTTTCCATCTCTTCTCTTAATATCTCTTATAAACAGACTGAGAAAATTATCCAGATGAGGATCACTGTAAACAAGGAGATTCAGAGAAACAAAAAGGAGACTGCGGGCTGAACGAAGAGGGAACAAGAATAAAGTATTAAGGTGAGTGAAAGATAGCATCAACTGAGGAGCAGAAAAGCTACTGCAGCTTCTCTGTAAGAATTTCTAATAAAAGTGGACAAAATGTCAGCCCTCACACATCGCTGTCTGTTTGAACAGGAGGAACCAATTCAGACACAACTGGCTTCCAGTTTCAATTAGAGATGGAAGAATCTGCCAGTTCTGGTTGCCTTTCATTGGTTTAGTTAATTCCAGATTCTACTTCTCCTGAATAGGGGGAAAAATGCAAATTTCAGTAAGTTATTATTGAAACTTTCCCTAAAAGAGATGAGCACTGAATGGCCTGAAGATTTATAAGGTTCCTAAGCTTTCTGGCTGAGTTTGAATTTAAACCTGGGTCTCTCTGTTCAGAACAACACTTGAACCAACACAACAGCAATGTGTCGACCTTTTTGTGTCCCTCAAGCGGTTTGAGGCCTTGGATACCCTTCACCCACTCCCTAGACAACCTTTTGCTCAATAATAAATAAATAAATAAATAAATAAATAAATAAATAATGATGAGTTCACTTCCTACAAGCCAAGAGAAAATTTCAGTCACCTTTTAAATAGGCTGAAGGGAGATACTCCACAATGTTCTTATTATTTGCCTAATGAATCTGAAATTGATTGTTATTATTTTCTTTTAACATTGTATGGTGCCTTCATGCAAAGACTTGTAAATCCCACTGATATAACACCCCACTGATATAACAGACTGTGGCTTTCCTTCCCCTGGAAGGTTCCTTCTCTGCTATGTTGAAAGTAGTGTGCCCTGTGCATTTTTTTCTTTTTAAATTTATTTTGTGTGCTTTAAATTATGTTTTAAATGTATTTTTAAATGTATTTTAAATAGTTTTTTTAGCTATGTGCTTTTAATAGAACTGTCATTTAATTTTTTAAACCCTTTTGTAATAGTATGTCTTTAGCTAAACGTTTATTTTAAATTGTATAAGCTGTCTTGGATCCCTTTGCAGGAGAGAGGTAGGTGGGGTATAAATTGAATGAATGAATGAATGAATGAATAGATAAATAAATAAATAAATTTTGATATATATTTGGGGGACTTACAGTTTAACATTAATATCTGTTTTTGACGTCATCATCCTCATCAATATCTGTTTTTGACAATGCCGTAGTGACTTAAGTTTATTTTGAACTTTCTTTGTTTAGAGATTTTTTGAGGGGTAGCACACATGGTCCGAGGTGGATTATGGAATATAAAATTGGCCCTCAGATGCCCTTCTTTTGCCCAGTCCCACGTGGTGCTCAATTTTGGTATCCATCCTTTCATCCTTTCGCTCTTCTTAAGCAACGATTTCCCATTACTAAGTTAATTTGTTGCTAAATAGTGTATCCTGTTAAAGCCATTGCAAGCTACTGTATTCCCATAAGTAACACAAGCCAACTTTGATATTACTGGCAGGTAACCCATACTTCCCTTGACACTTCTGTTTGCTAAATATTTTCACTTTTCCGACAATAATGCTTTGTATTATTAAGTCCCTCTATTAATCCCATGGATATGAAGACTGAAACCCTCCTCCCACTGTGAAACACATTTTCTTCTGAACTCTAGTGCTGATGGCTTACTAAAAATTCAAAAATGATCTTATTGTTGTTGTTTTGTTTGTTTGTTTGTTTTTAAACTTCCCATCCTGAGATACATTTGAGGGGAAATAAAGCAAAGAAGCTAATTAAGAAATAAAGATTTTGTTTCTCTGCACTTATGCTTGCTTTCCTTTCTAATAAAATATTTAAGCGAAATTGAATTTAACTTAACTCAATGACTGTTTAACCTTAGCAGTCATCAGTTTACTGCAGTTGCTTCCAGAGTGGTTTTTATAAAGTTTAAACATTTTGGGCATTTTACCAAAAGTGTTCTGGCATTCCATCTGCAGCTGAATTTATAATTCCAGATTCACCAGTGCAGTAGTTTAGGTAGAACAATTTTAAACTCTCTCTCCCTCGCCCCTCTCATTTATAAGAAAACAGATGGAGAAGAACTTATCTGCAATTGGGACTTGCTCAATCTAATTTATTTCTCAGGGTAAAGTAAAAGATAACTGTGAGCTTGGCACCAGCCAGATTCCATAATGGCATTGCTTGCAAATTATATATATATATTGAGATTACTGTCATGAAGAGAAGTGGTTCAGAGTCACTAAGGCTCCCCCCCCCCCGCCCCCGGCAGACTAAATGCTTTCTTTCCAATATATACTGCTTTCCAAATACTGTCTTTCAAACAGGAGTTACCCCACAAGGAGAATTAAATTTAACCTCCTCCTTGGAACTTGCTGCAAAAAGAACTGGTGAAATTTCTAAAATGACATTTCCATTGAATTGTGTCTCTTTGTCTTTTCACAGGAGAGGCAAGGAAATGAGTGTCAAATCACCATATCGTGAAACCGTCATTTGAAATGGGGAAAATCCTAACATGCTGTATTAATCTTTATAGTCTCTTATTTTATTCATTCTGACTAATGCAATAGGGAACTCACAGACCATCGGAGGTTTATTGATGTGTGAACCACTGTGAGTAGCTTTATTTTGTACATTTATTCCACATGTTTCCCTCCAAGGTGAGAGTAAGCAATTTGTGGCCTTCCAAATATTGTTCAAATGTAACTCCCCCCAGTCCTGTAGTACAGATCTACTGTTGTCCTGACCCCAAACTGAATCCACTGTGGACCAAACAAAGACATGGAATGATGCGCAGGAAATTAAGCATACCCTCCAACATTTCACAGGTGAAAATCAGGACACACGTGGCCAAGTAAAGTCAGAATGGGGACAAGATGGCATGAGGAAGAATACATAAACTAGGAGAGGCTGCAGCAGTTTCTTTTGACTTAGCCTACAGGAAAGACAAGATTTGATCTACTCTCCTCCTAGCTAACTTAAACTACTTTACCACTTGGAACCCAGTTTGCAGCAGCTGAAGTATGCTGAGGAAGGAGGAGGAAGTGGGAGAAAGAAACTGGGACATTTTAAAAGCAGTTGAAGGATGGAATGAAAGAGGATTAATTGGGACTATTCCTGCCAAATCAGGGTGGCTGGAGGGTATAATGGAGTAAGAATGAAGTAAGAATGAACCAGCAAGATATGAAATCCCTATCCAAAGCTGCTCCCATATTCTAACAGCAAATCAGACTATTTCTGTGATTAATGTGTCTTCCCAATTAACTGCTCTAGTACTGAAAGTTCTGCTTTTGCTAATCTGCCAAATATTTTCTTAAAACAATACAGAGACGCTTTCTATCGTGGAGAAATTCATGTCTCCTGGGGACTCCCAAACCCAGGCATTAATAAACAAGAATAAAAATTCCTTTTTATCCCCAAAACAGATTCTAGTATTTGTGTTTCGGTCTATACAGGTCATCCCCACTGACATCTCAAGACAGTTTTTAAAAAGTGTCTGGTACTCACTTCCACTCACCAAAACTGTCACTTCAGATTTATTTATTTGTTTATTTTTTTTATACCCTGGGCTTCAACCAGAAAGGCTCCCAGGATGGTTTACAAATCACTGAGCTGAAAGTTCCCTTCTGTGAGGGTTAGAATCTAAATGAGATATGCAACATAAAGAAAGGGGAATAGCGGTGTGGGAAGGGATTTGGAACGAAGGGCCAAGGCAAGATGAAACTGTACCTATCTGCTCTTTCCTCCTTCAATGGCCACAGCAATGGTAGTTGAAGCATGGCAGGAGGGCTTGTCACCCACCGCCAGGCTAAGTCATTTCATTTATTTATTTGTGGTCCTAGACCAAACTTAGGGCCAAGTCATGCTGGAGCTGTGCCTGGCTATTCTTCTCTCCTCAGAGGTAAGAGAACAGTGGCAGTAGGATGACAGAGAAAGAGTCTGTTACCAGTTTCTGAGACCATGATATAGCTGTGCTCGTCTGCCATTCTCTCCCTCAGAGGCCAGCGGACGGGCAGTTGTAATACAAAGGGGAGGGCCTCTCGCCAGCCGTTGGACGAAGGAATAATGGACTTGTGACAAGCTGCTCTTTGCTCTGTCAGAAGCCAAAGCAATGTCAGAATGGCTCACCGAGAGGAGAGTGGAATCAAAATGTCCTTCTGACCCTTCAGGCATGCCTTCTCCTTGCTTTGGATGATCCTTGGAACGACACAGTTGCAGGTCCCACTGTTTCCACACCACTCCAGAAATATATACAACTTCCATGCATACAGCTAAGCTGAATTTGTATGCTTAAATTCTAGTGTTGCATATCCTACCAGAATGAGCTCTGTTTACAAATTATAACAGCAGGTGAGCACAGTCAATAACTATGCATGAGAAAGCATTTTACATTGTGGGAGGAATGTGAACACTATCATGGAGAAGTAGCATCTGTATCACTCTGTATAATGGTTAAAATCCTATATCATGCTTATAGAGGGTAGATGTACACTCATGTAGTTACATGATGGTTGCACGGTACTGGTCTTGTCAACATTGTGCAAATGACTGTGTATCTGTCAGTGGGGCTGCTTCTTGTCCCATTGTGCAATATGGAATGCATAGTAGTTGTTTCTGGAATCCCAGTGAACAAAGTGGTACCATGAATGCACAGGCCAGCAGTTATACACCATCCGAGAATGTACAACTGTATAGCTGGAATCCTCTTGGTTAGTCCCAACTGGAGTAGAGCCACTGAATCCATTGCTGAATGGTGAGTCAACACATGGGTAAAACCAGCAGAATTATTGGCTCTGCTCTATTTGGGGCTAACAACAGAATTTAAGTCCATGTGAAATACTTACATTTGTGTAACTCTACTTATGTAGCCATGAGTTGACTATATCATTTTTCATGATGCCCCAAATGTACAACTACAGCTCAGATCCTGCATTGGAGGCATAGCTACAGTATCAAAACTGTGTTCTATCTTCGGCCTTGACCCCTGAAATGCACCTTAAAAGCCAGTCAGCCATACTGAGCAAAGAAGTTTTGCAGTGATGGTGAGCAGGGCTTTCCTCCAGTACCTGATGGTGAGATGAAGAGTCAAGACAGGACCTCACAGGGCCCCCACTTCTGCTCCTCACACCAATGCTCAGTGGTGGGAAAAGGCTGGTCATGTAATTCTGTAGTCCTCTACTCTCCACTTCCACAGAACTTGGTTACTCAGAATAGCTCTTTGAGTTTTAGGGCAGTTTCAGAGACATTTGTGGTTGTGACAATGATGCCATGATCACAAATGTGAAGGTTGTTCTAAGGTTGTAAGCCAGTGTAGGATATTGCAGCTGCCTAACAGGATACCAATCTACAGTTGTAAGATATATGATGCCAAGAGGTTCCTCACAAACACATAAAACTCTTTGCATGGTTCCCAGTGAGGATCCTGGACCACTGCCACACTAATGTCCTTACCCACACTTTTTTGAGCTGAATAAGGTTCTTTTAGAACTCTCTCCCTATTTCATCAGAGCATCAGCTTTTATTGGTGGCTGTTGTACTGAATTTATTTCATTTTTTTTAATGATAAACACATCACATTAGAATAATACAAACATTATTGTGCAAATTAACATTGTATTCCAAATTAATAGTCTACATTATATTTAGTGGGTAGCATGGAAAAAGGTCGTGTAGGAGGAGATTCATATTATGAGCCCTGATTAATCATCCTTCATTAGTGCAGTCAGGAAGCCATAAAACAAAATTAAATTTGTGAGTCAATTGCTCAAGGAAGCCAGGGCAGAGAATTGTAGGATAAGAACCCTTTCTCACTCCTTCTTCCAGAGAACTACCTCAAGAATGCTCTGTAATTGACCAGAGAAGGAGTAGTTTGAGATGGAAAGAGATTAAGCCTACAATCTGTGTACACATTTACTTGGGAGTAAGTTTCACTGAATTCTTGCGTAGTATTCACAACAGAAGGCTTAAGCAACTTAACCATTTGAAAATCTCAGTTGAATCCTTTCTACAGAATTCTTGGTCTAAGATAATCCATTTTTGAGTAGACTGGCAACATGTTTATACTGCTTATTATCTTTTCCTGTCTGGTTGGTGATGCAGAAATGTGCTTCAGTTCAAGCTTTGTCCTTCTGGTTTAGTTCTGAAAGAGTTTGGATGAAGTGAACCAGAGATCTGGGCTAAATCACATGGGCTGTTTCAGTAAATCAAAATGCCATTGTGGTGATTTGCTTCTTAGAGATAGAATGCATTTTGAAGAGGGTTTGATTGCAGTGGAAGCCTTCTCACATGCATGCATGATGCAGAACATGAAGGTTTATACACTTGGGCCATCTACTTTACCTCCTGCTACTGCAGGAATATACAACTAAAACTTCTCTGAAAGGTGACCAACCACCCTTTGTTTAAAATCTCTAACAAGTAGAAACTACCACTTTTTGTGGTAGTCTATTTCATATACAATGACATCAGAGGAGACTGGAGCCTTTCCACTTCTGATAAGAACCTCTTTATCTTTGCCTGAATAAGTTATGGGTGTGAGTCTTATGGTAAAGACCCAAGTAAAGTCCAAAGCCCACAAAAAAATACTGTAATAAAATAATTTCTGTATTCTAGGCTCCTGAATTACTGGGCAGTTTTAGTCCCAATCCATCTTGGAATATATTTAAAAGGTGTGGAGTCTGATCTAAAATGGATCTTCAAGATAGACCTCATTCCATTAGTTGTTGTGTTTTAGAATCTGATGGAAATTCCAGGTTGTAAAAGTCTTCTTTTAGTGATTATTGAACATATGAATTGAGTGCTGTAGTTATTGGAAGAGCCAAGAAACTTTGTTTCATTTTATCATGAAGATGGTGGTGGTGATGATGATGACAATAGTATTATAACGGAAATCAAACCATGCTATGGAGATTTAACTTGAGGCTGACTACTCTTGGTTAGTCCAAATTAGAGTACCCACCATTCAACAAGTTAACATGTAGGTAAATTCCATTGATTCAATGGATCTACTCTAGTTGGGGCTAATAATAGAATCCATGACGTAGTATTTCTCAGATGTGATTCTAGGATGGCCACTGACATATCAAGAAAAAGACAGAAAACATCACAAGAGAGATTTGCATAAAATTCACACACACACAGCTGTAAATATATGTGCAGAATTAACAATTACTCTAATTTAGATAGA
This sequence comes from Iguana delicatissima, assembly GCA_948472985.1. Classification (NCBI taxonomy): domain Eukaryota; kingdom Metazoa; phylum Chordata; class Lepidosauria; order Squamata; family Iguanidae; genus Iguana; species Iguana delicatissima. The sequence continues at coordinate 13,984 of CAOKZL010000069.1, read as the reverse complement.
AATAGAATGCATTGCACTGTATTTGATGACCCATGTGTTTGCTCAATAAGCTTTCCAGATGCTATCTGTAGACCAAGGGTGAATAAAGTGTAGCCCATGGGCTCTGTGTGGTTCCAGGGCTGTTTATGTGGCCCTGAGAAATAAAAAAAATGCTCCAAAATGACTCAAAATAACTTCCAGCTAGTGCAGAGAACATTTCTACCATGTCTGGAAGCCCCTTGCCCTCTCAGAGACCAAAACAATTTTTTGCAATTTTTTTAAAAAACCCTCAAAATGCTCAGAAAGGTTCCAAAACATGGTAAAAATGCCTCCTCATTTCTCCTAAAGGACATTTGGGGACATTTAGGGGCAAAGGCCATTCCTACGCTACACTGTTATAGTGTTGTTATTCTACTTTCAACATCCTGTGGAATCCTGGGGTTTGCAGTTTAGGGAGGGGCCTTTAGAATTCTCAACCAGAGAGCTCTTTGGCCTCAGGAAACTACAAACAGGATGTTGAAAATGGAATAAGAGCACTATAACACTGTAGTGTGGAAACAGCCAAATTTTGCAGTGGCAGGTATGCTTGGGGTATGCCCCTCCAAGATTTTCTTGGGAACTGATGCAGCCCCCTAGCCTTCCACAGTTGCCCTCCCCTTCTTTAGATGGATGACTTCAAGACTTCTACTTTCACTTTCTGATCCTTTATCTTTCAACCAGACTTAGGAGCGGTTGAGAAGTCTGCAAACCAGAGGACTATTCTCAGCAAAGAAGGACACACAGCCATTGAAAACTAGGTGAAAATGTTTTTCCACAGCATGGAAAAGATACTTTTTGAATTGTGGCTACCAGAATTCTCAGCTGGCTTGTCTCCTCTGGAAAAGTAGTCCAAAAAAGGTAACTTTTCCATCCCTTTTTCATTCATAATTTACTTTTGCGTTGCCAGTGTATCCCATCCTTCCATGCTATTTTAATATGGAAAAGTCTATGAAGTAACAGATTTCCTTCTAGTCATCTGGAAGCCATCCCTTATGCATCACAGGTAACCAAGGAAGTAGCCACTTACAAGCTTGGTGTAGCTTTTTTGTGCAAGCAGTTATGCACCATGTTGCTTCTAATCTCTGAAGTCTTTATTGTGTTCTCTGTGGTTATCCCTGAGAAGATCAGTAGCTGTTCTCCATCTGATGAACAGGGGGCTTTTTTAGTTCGCTCTCTCTCTCTGTTTGTGCGAGTGCTCAGTTTTGGAGCTGTTCCTCTGTTTTGTCTTTTTTTTAAAAAAAAAAATGTGTCATCATGATATATGGGCATTGCTCTCCTTGTGGTTTGTCAGGCTAGATCAGGCTGTATCTTGTCACAAACAGCAACAAATGAAGGCAATATGACTGAGTTGCAGATACATATCACGAGCCATTATAAAGTTAATAAAAACTTTCTTTGATGGAAAGAGCATTTGATGTGCTCTCTGAATGTGCCTCGATCGTGTTGCCTCCTTCCTCGACAAGTGAGAAATCTCCACATCTTTCTTTCTTCTATTTAAAACTATTTAACTGGTTGGATTCCATTTTACTGAAGCACACACCCAAAGGGATCTGTACTGAGTTTCTCTCTCATTCTAATTTTCTCTTTTTCTTCCTCCTCCCCTCCATGACTGAATAGAAAACCGCGAGACTGGTATTAAGCATACAGCAGAAAAACAAAACGAAATATTAAAGAGGATTATATATTATAATAAAAAAGTACATGACAATGTTTACTTATGTTAATATTAATGAGATTACTGAGGCTTCTTCATTTATAACTTGATGTTTATTGACTTGATGTTTGGCAGAGAAAGGGTGAGAAAATGAGTACAGAAACAGGGAATAGAGACAGCTTGGCAAATTTAAAGGAGAGAGCCCTCATGAGTGTATAAGGTAGACTGATGAAGGAAAGATGTGATCAGACTCATTCTCCCCAATACACAATGTATATTATGCATTGTGTAAAATCAGTGCAGTACAGTTAGCTGTCCAGTCTGGCCATCTAAGGCCGTTTCCACACTACACTATATAGTGCTATCATTCCACTTACAACCTCCTATGGAATCCTGGGACTTGCAGTTTAGGGAGGGGCATTTAGAATTCTCAGCCAGAGAGCTCTTTGGCTTCAGTAAACTACAAACCCCAGAATTCCACAGGATGTTGAAAGCGGAATAATAGCACTATAATAGTGTAGTGTGGAAATGGCCTTAGATGCATAAATATTTCTTTCCTGTGCAGAACATATTGTAATTGGAGACTTACTCCACATAAAATTCACATGTGGTTGACTTCTTCAGAAAACAGCATCTTCTGCTTATTCTGCCTAAAAGTACTATTTTCTGCACAGAAAATGCTGTTTCCAGAGCAGAGAATGCTGTTCTCTGTGCAAAACAAGCACGTGCAAATTTTGCACAGAACAAGCCTCATATTGTAAACAAGCTTCAACAACTGTGTAGTTTTCAAAGAATTTATTGCAGTGAAAAGAAAATTGTTAAAATCACTGATTCTTTCCTTCAAGAAGAAACTTAGTGAAGAATTGCAGCCATATTTCTCAGGAGGAAAGGCACACAGCTTGAAAAGTGGTTTTATAAATAATTAGTTACAGTTATATTTCCAGGGGTAAAAGGAATAGTTCATAACTGATATAGTTACAGGTTTTTTAAAAGTAGCTAAATGATTTCCTATTACTCAAATGTAAATAGAATGCTTACTTTTAATTACTTTAAAACAAAAACAAAATGAGACCCTGAATTCTCCAGGCTGCTGGCCGCTGATACAAAAACACAATCTTTTCACATCCATCTCACTTCACCTCAACACCCACAAGCTAGCATATGAATTGTGTGATATTCCTGTCATTATAAAAGTTATCTTGAAAATTACTTCTCTGATGCAAAGAGAGTGAAGTTATCTTTTATAGAATTACAATTGCAATGTAATATAGTTACACCTGAAGTTGTTGGGTGAAAGGAATTGATTACAATGAACTAGTTAGTTATAACTAGTCACTTGAACTTCTGGAATGGGATGCATCTGATATGTGCAGTTAACCAAAATTTGGAGAGGTTCACCTAAATTGGAAGGCCATCTTGTGTTATTGGTCCCCATTTATTAAATTGCACTTGATCTCTGAGCTATTAGACAGCCTTCAGCCTAATAAAGGAATGGTTATTAGCAGCAGGAACAATTAGGTTTCATTTAGAAGGAAAGAAATAATCCAAACAGTTTTGAGCTTAGGAAAAATAGTACCCAACGATCTTTCCACAACAGATTGGCTGCTGGCAGTTTCCATGTCAGTAGGGAGGTAAATTCATGGTGAATTTTAGTCCAAGCTTTAAAAGAGCTATCCAAACTGCTGAAACTCTTTTGGGAATAGTTCCTTCAAAATTTGGATTAAAACTCATGTTGGATTCACTGCCCAGTTGACAGGAAATCTACCAGTTGCCACTCCTATTTTTCAATTTCAGAGTAGTGAAATTGCGATAATTCCATCTGTTCCTCTTTTGGGATCCAACTTTTTAAGGCAATTAGATAAGTTAAAGGTCAAGCTAAGTCTCATTTTTAACAGACAGCATGTTGCTTTGTGTATTCTCTTTTTCCTTTCTCCAGGTCAACCTGATACAGTTTAGTGCCCAAGCAGGAGCAAGGAGGGACTGAAATCAACATTGTGGTCTTGACCCAGTTTGGGGCTGTGCACCTGCAATTTGTGCAAAATCCCCTATCTCCTTAAAAAGAATGGAGGGTTCCCTTCTCATGGAATTTAGAGTAATTAGGTTTCAAAAGCTTTATTCAGGAACATTGAAGAAAACAGTCACACACCTTACCAATTGCCAAGACTAGAAAACAATTGGATTTATAGTATTAAAGAAGCCATTACATTTCAAAAAATTAGCGTGCACTGCTATACCATTTGCTGATAACACTTTTCCTGGACTCACCATCTCCTCTTCCAATATTCTCACTCAGTCTGCCAACAGCATGACTTTGCAGCCATGTCTGTTCATTCTTATCACAGATTTGTACCCAGATATTCCCAGCTTTCCAGCTTTGTATCCATCATTTCATCCCATCCATCTCACACTAAAGCAAAGCATCTAAGCACTAATGTAAGTCTATAAAGATGGCAGGGAGAGCGCAACTGACCTGACATGTGTGCCACACCCCAGTGTGGGTAAAGGAGTAACCTCCCTGCACAATATAGATTGCATCATGTTTCTGCCTTTATTTTTCACTAAGAAAAAAAGAAATATAGGGGCTTGCTGCATGTTAAAGGTGATATGTTGTTTAGTTCCAAGACGAAAACTAATGAAGTTTAATGAGAATTTTGTGGGAAACTGGATCACATCCTAGGAAAGACAGGCAATCCCAACAGAAAGAATAAGCTTTGGTTCCCACAGCACTGGAGGTATGTTGGCCCTTGGTAATTGAAGCTTGTGGGTAATTTGGGATGATGTTATATAAATACAATTATTGTTTATTCTGTGTACCTCTTTTGCTTAATGTATACACCTTGCAAAGGTATGAAATGGCTGCAACCTTCATTTTGGCAAGCACTTGGCTGGAGACAGAATGAAAAGAGAAATAGCTCAAGAGGTGTTCCATCAGATGAATTTACTGTGTTTAGTGATTAATTATAACCTTAATCATTCACTCCCATAGCCACAGGCCTGCGCTGCTATTACTCACAATATAAATAGCAGCCTCTTTCTCACAGGCACTTGAAAACACCCAAGTGGTGGAAAAATCCTGGGGGAATCATTGGGGTCTAATGATAGCTTCATACTGCACAGAAGGAAAAGTTTCTGGCTCAGTGCTGGAGTGCCTTCTTTGCCTTCTCGCCTGTGACTGTAGTAAGCAACATTGAATTGCATTGCTTAGAAGCCAAGGGTTGCAGTTTTGGCGCAGTCTCCAAGATTCAGTCTGGTTCAGTGGCCTGAGCATTGGACTATAACCCTGGAGAGCAGGGTTTAGTTCCCCACTCATCTATGCAATTCCACTGGGTTACCTTGGGCACATCACAGACTCTCAGCCCCATAAAACCATATGATAGGTTCACGTTAGGGTGTTCATATTCAGAAATTACTTGAAGGCGCACGACAACCCCCAGCTCTGGTTGTGATTAAATTCCTTAAGAGCCCCCGCCAGTCAGTACACAGACAATACCAAGCTAGAGAGTCGAGATGTAATTCTTTGCTAATTTTCTTCTCAAAAGAAGCAATGAATCATTTTAGAAATTTTATTCCCATGGCAAAAAAGCTTTGAAAACAGTGTAGATTTTGAAGACTATTTGCTGTTTAGGATTTAATCAGCACAAAATTTGTGCAATTTATTTTGCGCGCAAAAAAAGCCCAGCATTTTCTGTGCAAACACCATTTTCTGCCCAGAAAACAATATTTCTGTGCTGAGATATTAATTTGTTTCCAGCTGTTTCCTATACAAAACAGCCACATAAAAATTTTGTGCAGAAGAAGTTCCCCAATTACATCGTTTTCTGTGCAGAAAACAGCCACAAAAATATTATTTTCTGTGCAGAAACACACACACACATGCTGTTTCTTTCACAGAAAAATGTTGGGATTTTTGTGTAAAACATCCATCTGTTAATTTTGCCAAGAATAAGTTCCAAAGAACAAAAATTATCGTCTGTCCAGGATTCTTCTCATCATAATTCCTTGACAGTCAACAACTTTTCAAATATTTTTGAATATCCTTTCCATCCCTGCTAGATAGGCTGATGATTTGATCCAGAGACTCATATGCCTTTATTTTGAATTTAATTTTGATTAAAATAGACCCATTAACTCACCATCCAACAGGTAACTCATCTGTTAGTCTCATCTAAAGCAGACCCAGCTTACACGTTGACTCATCATTCAGTAATTAATTCAGTGGTTCTGCTCTAAAGAAGTAATTCTTTGGTCATCTCATTTTCAAAGGCAGCAATGAGTAATTTAGAAGTTTTCTTCTTACTATAAGACAGGACTTATTCTGCCCAAGATTAGCACTTTTTTTTTTTGCATTTTCTGCACATGAAGCAGCTTTTTCATACATAACATAATATTGCTGCACAGAGAGATTATGCTCTTTTCTGCAGCTGCATGAGATCAGAGTTGCAGTCTCATAGAAGGAACCACTGTGGAAACCTCTTCAATGGCTGTGATAGGAGAGGGCATCCAAGACAGCATCTCTGCCTCCAAGATGGGAGGCTCACCTAGGACTTCATTAGAATATTTCAGCTCAGTCCCACAGCCCAAAGCATGTGCCTCTAGGACTGTAGTCTAGGATTGTTCTATTTAGTAACTATGGCCATTTCTGCCCTACACTGTTATAGAGCTATTATTCCACTTTCAACATCCTATGGAATCCTGGGGTTTGCAATTTAGGGAGGGGCCTTTAAAATTCCCAGCCAGAGAGCTCTGGTCCTCAGTAAAGTACAAACCCCAGAATTCCACTGGGAGTTGAAAGTGGAATAATAGCTCTATAACAATGTAGTGCAGAAACATTGCATATTGTGAAAAGCCTTTCTCCTCAATCAGTTCTCAAAGATCTGCTGAAACAACACCACCAACAACAAGAGTCTTTACCTGCCTGCAGAAGCAGAGCAAGGAGTATGCCATTGGAACCTGAGTCCCAGAGCTTGGGAGCATCCACCAGGAAGACCTTCTCCTATGTTCTCACCAGTTGTACTTGTGAGGGTGATGGGGCAGAAGGAAAAGCCTCCTCATAATAGTTTGAACATAGGCAGGCTCATATGGGGGGAAAATGGTACCTTAGGTAACTTGGATCTGAGTTTGGGCTTTATAGGTCATAACCAGAATCTGCACGTGACTGAGAAGACAGAATTAAAAAACATGGTTCTGCCCTGTGTGAATAGGCTTTCTTATTCAGGGACAGCGCTTCTATGTGAGTTGGCAGTGTCCATCTGTTGAATACACTATCTTGGAAGGCTGTAGGCTTCTCTTCATTGGAGATTTTTAAACAGAGGCTCAATGACCATTTCTTGGAGAGTTGGACTTGATGGCCTTTGGGGTCCAATCCCACCCTAGAATTCTATGAACTTTGACAAAAGAACAGGTTTAAGATAGTCCGTTCCTTACAAGTAGAGCTTATACCCTTAACAGAGCTTAATTTGAACCTTAATGTGCAATTGAATGGAACACACAGTGCTTATTTTTCTCCCCTTATGTTTCTGGGGAGAAAACACCAGACACTTACAAAACAGATGAAAATTCATGGAGGGTGCATTGAATTTCCCTAAGAAGCCATGCACATGTGTTCCTTTTACTCTTCCCCTTTCAGGTTCCCATGTTCATAGCCAGCTGGATGGCCCCAGGTCCAAGCAGAGTAAATACCCAGCCCTCCACAAATGTCAAGAGCTCCATTTTCCACTTCTCCAGAGATAAAATGGCAATTGGTTTAAGTTTTAAGCAAGACTTCTTGCGCTAACCCCTTTTCATTATATTTGACATGTTGGAGCCTGAGTTTTGTAACAGACTTGTAGCCTATGGCATCAGACAGTGGAGATGAAATTTAGAGCAAACATACAAAAGAAAAAAAAAAAGACCAAAAGAAAGAAAGAAAATGCATAAAACGTAGAAGTGACAGCTTGCTGAGGTAGCATTTTGTCAGACTAACTCAAGCACGGTGACCACACAATGATGTACAGTAGTTGACACAGCTTTGTTGCGATGTGACGGAATGAAATCACCACTCAGTGTTCCTAACTGCCCTTGATTTGCAATATGGGGAGGGGAGTATTATAACAGGTGTTAGCCATGAACTTCAATACACAGCCAAAGATGTCACCACTCCATTTCTTATATACTCATATATACCGTTTTTCAGAACCGCTTATTCTGATCTCCAGTCTGAGAAGTGTTGTGGGGTTCAGGGACTGATCTCAAAGCACCAATGGCGAATGTAAGGACATAGTGCCTGTCTTTTTTGATGCTCTGGGACCAGTCTCTGAATCCCACTTAGCCAAGATTTGAAGATGATAACTTGATAAATTGCTGCACTTCTCTGATTTGAGTCAATATATTAGTTTTAAGTTGCTGATTCACTGTATTGGCATTGGAAAAGTGTTCTGAACTGTGTGAAATTTAAATAGCACTGTATCTTGAGCGTAATAAGTTTTTTTTTCCCTTTGTATTGAATTTTATTTTATTTTACTTTGTTTGAAAATTCATCCTGTCTCTATATCTGCTGGAAAATTAAGAGTTTCCACATTATGGCTGAGATTGTATATGGTTGAGCATAGCTTAAGAGTTCTACCTCTGGAACTCCCCTATGACTCCTCTGTCACTCCTCCAATTCACAATTCAGCCACTGCAGATCTTCCCCTTGATGGCCATTCCATTGTTAGAAGAGCAGAAGAGATCAGATAAACATCTGGCTATGTCCCCACGGCCGGAAGCACACAGAGGGCATCTTCTACTGAGATCTGCTGGAGACTTCTGGAGGTCCCAGCCAATGATGTCATTGCTTTGCATCTGGTTATGGGAACATACATTCCTCCAAAGCCCTCTGCTCTCCACCAGCAATGAAATGGCCATGGAAGTAGTCTTCTAGCAGTTAAAACATAAATCTGGAGCAGAGGAGCTTTGGATGTTGAAGAGAGTGGAATTCACATACAACCAAAAAGAAAAAGGCAAAGGCAAGCATAATGTGAAGTAGTGTATTAGTTTATTAATAACTGTATTAATAATACTTAGGAATCTTACCATATGCCACAAATAGGATGCTAGCCTATGTGTGATGGTTGTTTGCTACAGTACTATAAAGTGGAAGAGGAGAGGAGAGGAGAGAAAGATAGAAATAATTTTTACCACATTGTGGTAGAAAGAGTGATGGGGAACGTGCACAACACATCTACTAAGAATGCCAAGCACAATCATTTTTATCTTTCTGTCTGACCTCCCACACCCAATTGCATGGGTTACTGTTTAATCTACAACAGGTTTAGGTTCAGACAATCAATGTTCCTTGGAATTGTAGGGTTCCATGAGAGATTGCTAGAGGTTCCACAAGAGATCAAGACTGGAGAAAATAATAACAACAACAACAACCTGTTTTTAAGCTGTAGAGAAAACATTTTTATGCAGAGATTCTCTGAGACTTCAAAATTATTTTAAGGGCTCTCTTCCAAAGTAAAAAGATTGAGAAAGATACTCTCCTGGGTTGAGAACTGGAGCTGTATGTTGTGACATGCTATAACGTGCTCATGACGTTAAGAGGTTGTTCTCAAGTTTAAATGTTCATTTTAGAATCCAATCTGTAAAACAAGGTCCCTGGTTACATGCCACTAAACAGGATAGGTTTAACAATTTAATTAATAGCTACTCTTTCCATTTAAGTGAATGTCAAGAGAAGTCAGAAAACATCTTGTTGGCTCAAGGATCTGCCTTTCACTTGTGGAAGGTCCCTCCCTTCTTTAGCCACATTACAGCTCACCTCATTCAGCAAGGTACCATGTAGCATTTGCGAACTGGAGGATCACCCAAGAAACGGTGGGGCCATGGGTATCAAATTCTGCCAGCTCAGTTGCATGCCCCTAAAGATGGAATCAGTCCATGAAATCCAATGCTTATGGAACCAGTTTTGAACAAGTTTAAATATGTGACATTGACTGATCTGTAGACTGGCCCTGTTTGATTGGGAAATACAAGAAGGGTTTGTACAACATGTTAATACATGGCATTTGGAGATTGATCCCTCTGTGTTGTACTGTACATTTCTGTTTATTTTTTCTTTGTTCAAGGTCTTCTTCTTTTTCAGCAATATTGGACAACTTCTAGAAGGTCAGTTTTCAGAAATCTGGCAATAGTTAAGTTTCTATTACTTCCACAGTTAGTGATGGTAATAAGTCTAGAGACTGCATACATTGTTAAAATGTCTGGTCATCATGGGATAATGACAAGGCAAGACAGAGACAAAGTCGGATATCAAGAAAGAACAATGTCTTCTCCATCATAACTTAGTTACTTGTTCTTGCCACATTAAGTACAGACACTGACAAACTGAAAATACATACAGTAGAATTATTTCGTTTCCCTCTCTCCCACATTCAGAATTATTAAGTCTCAAATTCTTTCTGTCCTGAATGTGCAATTTCCAAAATTTGGTATATTCTTCAAAAATAAATTGAAGCAAAATTCTGCCCACTTGCATGGGTTAGATTCAGGTAATATTTATAACCAACATGGAGAGATCCATGCTTGCTGTCTAAGTGTTAAAGACAAAGAGCCTCTCAGCAAAAGAAGCAGGAATTCTTCCTCAACACGGTTGAATACAAAGGGATTCAAATCCAAGTTTTTAAGAAAAAATGCTGAAAGTCCTGGGCTTGAATGGCTCAATAGGCCAACGTGAAGAGAGAAGCTTGGCAGGCCTGGGTAGAGTCAGCCAATTACAGCTCATGAAATTGTGTGTGTGTGAGGGGGGAATGAAAACTAGAGGCTTGTCTGTTGAACAATTAGGCCATTTCCACACTACACTGTTATAGTGCTATTATTCCTCTTTCAACCTCCTATGGAATCCTGGGATTTGTAGTTTAGGGAGGGGCATTTAGAATTCTCAGCCAGAGAACTCTTTGGCTTCAGTAAACTACAAACCCCAGAATTCCACAGGATGTTGGAAGCAGAATAATAGCACTATAATAGTGTAGTGTGGAAATGGCCTTAGATATAGCCAGTTAGAAATAGAGATAGGGACATGGACAGACAGGAACGGATTACAACTTGAAGAGGAACAGTTAGAAATAGAGTGAGTTAGAATCAGAGAAATGGTTTGGGCTAGGAATTGAATAGAAGCAGTAGGTAAGAGACTGAAATTTAGTTTGATGGGAACTGAAAGTGTGGGGAGCATTCAGGAGAAAGATATTATTTTTCTTTTAACTAAAGAGTTACATTGCATTCTATATAAAGCTCGTATAATGCTAGATGTTTAACCTGTGCATTGTACAATAAACCCTTACTATTTTGTTGTTTACCTCTTCGTTTGGCTATTTTATTTCTAGACTTACTAAGAGCATTAGGGCACATGCTATCAAATTGAACTCACCAATAAACAGATTCACTGGTCCAGTAGTCATCTGGGACCCAGATGCCAAATCCGGAGAAGTACCTTAAGGGCAAGCTGAGCAATACCAGACCATGTGTTGGAACTGTAGGCCAACCTGGGGCCCATTCACACTCAACAACTGTGGTGTTATATTCAACTTTAACTAGTATGGCAACACCCCATGGAATCTTGAGTTTAGTAGTTTAAGGAGGGCCATTTAGAATTTTCAGCCAGCAAGTTTCAGTGCCTTACCAGACTACAAACCCTAGGACTTGGCCATGACAGTTAAAGTGGAATACAAACCTATGTTTGTATAATGTAAATGGAGAGGGATCTGCCATAGTCAGGTTCAGTTCCTTCCTCTTGATTCTGAAGGAGTATGTGAATTTTGATAGATTTTTTTCAATCAAAAATGAGCTGAAATGAAATTTTCACTCATCTCTTATAGTAAACTAATGGGGCAGGATCTCGGGAGGAGGAGAAGACAACGGAGGAGACCTCCCTACCCCATTAGAGATAAGAATCTTCTTGGACTCGAGGGGGGGGATTCCAAAGTTGTCTCTGTGAAGCAAGCCACTGCATTGTTATGCAGCAATAGCAGATGAGCTGAAGTAGCACCATTGAAATGATCATATCAAGTGGCTGTCTCCTGGGATAAAGTTAACAGGTAAATCAATGAAAGATAACCCAAAGAGACCCAAGTGAGCTGCCTCTGCAATTCACATGTGATGATCAGGGAAAGGCTCTGCCACAGTCATGTTTCTCATGCATTCCTATGGTGCTTCAAAACCTAGCTACCTCCTCGGATCTGCATTTATGAGGCATGGCGCTACGGTTTAATACAATCCATGAATAAAGCTTGTCCTGAAAGGATGGGAACCATCTTTGCAGCTTAGTCCTGGCACTTTTTAATTGACAGAATTTAAAATTTTAATTTAATTACACTTTTAATTGCTTGTTTAAAGGTTCCTGTGTACTGAGTGTAGTCTGCTTTAAAGAAGGTGGAGGAGACAAGAGGAAAAACTCAGGGGAGTGATTTGCCTGTGAATGTGGAGATGGAGAGCTATATCTTACTGTGGGAAGATTTGTGCTAGTTTTAATTGCCTGCACATCTCTGCAAGCCCTGATTATATCCAAGCATTCCTTATCTTCGAAGAATTACAGCATCGGGGGGGGGGGGGGTTAAGGACAGGCAGATCTGTTGAATCAATTCTTGGCAACTTCCTCATTTGTGTCCTCAAATCTTTCCATGTCAATTCTGTGTGGCCTTTTTTTAGCTTGGCAAAAATAAATAACTCACTCACTCACTCACTCAATCTAAATATTTGTCCTGTATAGTGGGCCCTCAGTATTCACTAGGGTTTGGTCTCAGGACTCCCCATGGATACCCAATTTCATGGATGCTCTAGTCCCATTAGGTACAATGGGGCATAAAATGGCAGTCCTTATACAAAACGGCAAAATGAAGCTTTGCTTTTTGATTTTTTAAAAATATTTTCAAGCCGTGGTTGGCTCAATCTTGCATTTAGGATCTGCAGATATGGAGGGCCGACTGGACATTGGTCAAGTTGACATAGTAGGGGACACAAGCTATCCTTTACAAAAGTATATTGGTGCATATTTTAGAACTGCACGCTTTCTTACACATACATCAAAGGTGTACATGTGGCAAATGGATTTCTTTCTTTTTTTCACAAAATGCATTATAACCTCCCCCATGTATGCATTCTGGTTCCATATACAGTCTGATGGGTGTAGAACTAGGCTAAGCCCATAAAATAGATGGGTTAAGTCCATAAAATAAACATGATAGAATGAATTTGTAAACCCTCCCATTGAAGTGAGTATGAATGTGTAAATGGGATGAGGAAAGGAAATTGAGACTGAACTCATTTTGTTTGCTGTTCTATACAAGGACTTTCTGAAATTGCAAATGGAGCCTATGTGTGTGAAAGCCATATGAGGTCAGGGTCCGTTAGAGCAAGAAGGGTCCTCCCCGTATAGGGAATCATATTCTCACAGATGTCCTGTGAATGGGGTTTCTGGTTACCCAATGAGCAGTAAAATATTCATTACTATCAGCAGACATTGCTCCTCTCAATTCCCCCAGTAGACATTTTATCTAGGGATGGGATATGCTTGGATGATTGAATTTCAGTCTGTCAAGTTTTGTCCCTTGGAGTTATTTCCTGAATATTGACATTTCATGAAATAAGAAATCAGGCCACTAATCCTTTCCTATAGAGATATACAAAGATTTTATCCCCACCCCATCCCATTCTGTGCTTTAAAATATCATTTATTTTCTTAGTCATTCATAAAACAAAGTGAAATTTGTGTCATTTATTTTAGAATTACTGTATTCATTTTCTCTATCATATTCAATTTCTTTTCTACTCCTTTCTCCTACAGTTAGGTAGACAGAAAGATTTCACATCGAGGAGACAGGGGCTGGAATCCTGACATACACATGCAGAATCTGAGGTTTTTAGAACTGTGGAAGGAGGTAATCACTTGTTGTTAACTGCTGTCAAGTTGACTTCGACTTATGGCATCACCTCGTCACCTACAGGTGAGAGATCTCCAAACCATCCTATCAGCAACCACCTTGCTCAGGCTTTGAAAACTAGTGCAGTCTTCCTCTTTTCCTACTGCCTTCCACTTTCCCCAGCAGTATTGTCTTTTCTAGTGAGTCATGTCTTCTCATGATATGGCCAAAGTACGACAGCCTCAGTTTAGTCATCTTGTTTAGTTCAGGCTTGATTTGCCCTAGGACCATATCATTTGTCTTTTTAGCAGTCCAGGGTATCTGTAGGACTCTTCTCCAATACCACATTGTGAATGAGCTGATTATCTTCCTATCAGTTTTCTGCACTGTCCTGCTTTCACAACATAGAAATGGAAACTGGAAACACGATGGTATGGAA